>OY728127.1:1915273065-1916523065 GCA_963277665.1 Viscum album
TATCGTGTTTACCCATAATGGAAACCATAAAGGTATGCCCAAAATGAAAAAAACAGAATCTTAAGTAAAAAATAAACATATTATATATCATATATAAAAATAGTGACATCATAATGGCCACCTTTTAAGGTGTTAAATGAGTATTGAACAATCATCGTTTCGGGAGGCAGAATTTCGCCATCCACGGAAACCGTATGTTCTTTAACAATTTGTTGTAGTTGTGTGAGAGTGTAGCTCAAATAAATCTTATAAAAACATCCTAGTATATTTAAGATACTGGTGTTGTTACAAAATAAGTAAATAAAAAGAGTTTATGGGGTTGGAGAAGCAAAATAAAACAAAAGAACATGAGAGAATGAATTACCTTTAAAAGTGTAACTCCTTTGGATTTGAGCGTAAAGGCTTCCTTTGAAAGGATTCTGCCCAAAGGGAATCCTCTAGGATGAGGATAGGGATGTGGAGAGAGTAAATGGTCAGAGGTTGGCCGAGACAAAGGCTTTAGGAGTGTGTGGAATGAGGTAGAGGTGGGGGCCTTTTATAAGAGGAGAGGGGGACACTTTTGGAAAGTAAAGATAAGTTACTTTATTTTAAAAAGAGTTTCAGATTCAAAAGGTCCCACATTGCTATAATTAGAGGATAAGGTGATAAGGCTTAGAAATCCACTCATCCAATTGGTTTTGGCCATGTGTAGGTTTTAGATTTTTCATTATCTTTCCATTTTATTTAAATCGTTAAATAATGTGGTCATCACTGCATCATCATGATGTCATAAATAATTTAATTTATTTACAGTCTAAAATTTATAAAAAAATACTATGATGTATTAAATATTTTTATCTTTCCAATGACTATTTATAATCAAAAATATGATCTTTATAACCCCATGTAAAAATTTTGTTCGTAAAACATATTATGTTTGTGTCATTTTTACTTTTACATTAAATAAAAAGTTATTTATGTCATTTCCCAACCAAAGTGGATCCATGGGGTCCCCAAGTTGACCCATGGCTTGTCTTGGTCGGCCATGACACAAAAAATGAGGGTAGGACATGTTTCAAGATCATCTCATTTTATTAAAGCATTATTTTTACCTTAAACTACACTAATTACTACTAATCGCGATTAAAAACTTAATAAGTTACTATTCTCCAAAAAATTATTTTAATCTCATTGAACCACATTTTACATCTTAATGAAAACCATGTATGTCGGATTTTTGAAATTAAAAACAAAATGATGAGAAATTTTCATTTAAACGGAAAATCAGTTTTTATAAGTACCACTTAGTGGTTTCACTATTCATCAAAAATTGAAGTTTTTCAGAAAATTACCAAAAATTCAACCTAAGCTATATTTGATATTCCGAATTCAAAAATGAAGTATATTTTACAAAATTCAAATCATATAATTCACATTAATTAATTTAATAATTAATTCCCGCTGCCAGAGCAAATAGCGTGTTTTTATAAAATAATAAGTATCAAAAGATTGACACCAGTTTAAGTCTAATTTCAAAGTGAAATTGATTCCAATGACCACAATTGGATAAAATTGTAAAAATATATTATAATTTAACTTTAAAACTAATTCAAAAGATAATCTAATCATATAAATAAATTAGATTAAAAAGCATTTTTGATGTAAAATGTAGTATTTTTCACTATTCATTAAAAAATGAACATTGTCAGAAAAATACCAAAAATTCACACAAAGTAAATTTTGATGTTCCAATCGTAAATAATAAGTTTATTTTGACAAACATAGTTTATAAAATTGTCAAAAGATAGATTTAAAAAGGGTTTTCCATCATAAGGCAGTAAAACAATCTTTTAAGAATATTAGTGTATTCCATGCTTAAGATTGGATTTATTTTCATTTTAAGCCTCTAAAACACTATCATAATCATTAATAGACATAGATAAAAATATCTATTATTCATTACTTACTTGGTATGTTACAAACATAGCTTATATTTTAATGAAATAACCCTTGAATATATGGTCTTTACCAGCATTAGCAATAGATTTCATCAGCAATGAAAAAGTGATGATGTTGTAAGTGCATTTAAAAGATGATGAATTTTATCTGTTCTAAAAATAGAATTGATAAAATCATATTTCATCAGTGCTAAAAAGAATTGATTACAAAATAATTTATTATTGTTATTTCTAACACTGATAAAAGTCAACCAGCAGTAGTGTTCTTCTGAAATTACAACACACAGAACAACAAATATAGAATTTCGTGTCTATTAAATTCACATCACAATATAAAAAAACCATATAAAATGATTAAAAACATTTTAAACATTGGTACATACCTATATAAACATACAATTATTATGTTAGTAATGCTATAATGAAATAAATTGCAAATAAATATGATACAATGTGTTAATAAAATGTTTCTTTTAAACAGAAACATACTCTTCGAGTCATAATGAGCACATTGTGTGTAAAATTAACATTTGGTTGATTCATACACATCACAAATGATTTATGGATCATTTTCCTAAAGTATTTAGATAATCTGAGCACATTTTCTCAGTTTTGAGTATGTGATGCATGTTTTGAACAAAAATGTCAATTTTAAGAGTCATAACAGCCATATTGTATGTAGGATTGATATCTGGATGATTTCTACATAGAAAAAATGACTTGTAAATTTTTTTCTTAAAATTTTAAGACAATATGGGTGCGATTTCTTATATTTTAGTGAGGTATGCACTTTTTTTTAACCAAAATATGAATTTAAAATCAAAAAATGTACTTTGAGTAATTCATGTCCAATAATGTATTAGATTGATTCTTGAATGATTCCTACACGTCACAACTGACTTATTGATTTTCTCATAAAGTCGAAAGACCATTAAAGTTTTTTATTAGTTTTCAGTGAGTGTCATGTGTTTTTTACAAAAATCACACATTCAAACAAAAAACACACTTTTTGAGTCACACCTATCATGCCTTATATCAGATTATCGTGTGACTGATTCCTACATGTAACAAATGACACATGAATCATTTTCTTAATGTATGATAATAATTTGAAGGCATTTCCTCAGTTTTGATTATGTCAAGCATCTTTTTAAATAAAATGTCAATTTTAAATAAAAACATGCACTTTGAGAAATATTAACCCCACCGTGTATTGGATTGATACATAGTTTATTCCTACATGTAAAAAATGATGTATGGATAATTTTACTAATGTATAAAGGTAATATGAGTGTATTATTCCAATATTTAGTGAGTGAAACATGTTTTTGACTAAAATGTTATTTTCAAATAGAAAACACACACTTTGATCCATATTGGTCACACCATGTGTTATATTGATGTGAAACTAATACATACATGTTACAAATGACTTATGGATACTTTTATTAAATTATATAGATAATAAAAGTGTTTTTTATTGATTCTCAATGAGTGACACACATTCTTAACTAAAATGTCATTTTAAACTAAAAACAAGAACATTGAGTCATACTAGTCATACCATATATTGAATTTATGTGTGAATAATTTCTACACATAATAAATTTATTTTGGATCATTTTAATAAAATACCATGATCACATGAGTGTGATTTCTTAATTTTCAGTGAGTGACACATGTTTTGAACTAAAAAAAGAATTTTAAATTGAAAATAAAAATTACAAGTCATATGGGTCATGACTTGTATCAGATTGAGGTGCGACTAATTCCTACACATCAAAATGACCTATGGATCATTTCCTTAAAGTATCAAAGAAATATGAATTAATTTTATTGTCTTTGAGTATGCTATATGTCTTTTAAACTAAAATGTAAATTTTAATTAAAAGAATGAATTTGGAGACATACCATCAACACTATGTGTCAGGTTAACATGAGGTTGATTCCCACACATAAAAAATGTCTTTAATACCATTGTAAAAAATTATCCTAACAATAAGGGCGTGTTTTTATAATTTTTAATGAGTGAAAAATATTTTTATCTAAAAAATTATTTTAAAACTAAAAATATGCAATTTGTGTCATACTAGTCACATGGTGTGTCAGATTTATGTATGGATAATTCCTAAATATCACAAATGTCCTTTATATCATTTTTAGAAAGTAAAAATATAATATGAATGTGTTTTATTGGTTTTAATTGTGTGACACATGTTTTTTACTGAAATGTATTTTTAAGCCTAAAACATGCACTTTGAGTCGTAATGGTTAAAAATGTATCGAATTGATGTGTGAATGATTCCTATCTTGGATTTGGTTCCCTATAAACAACATATTTTTTAATTTATGACAACTTATATTCATGGTTTTGAATGTTAATAAATTCCCTATCACATCATGGTTATTCTTCTTAATAACATTGCATGTGATAATGTCCCAAGAGTTGTTGTCACACTAAAAGGTCATAAAAGATCCCCACTATGATGAGAACCCAAAAGTGTTGTGACACTATTCTTAGATATATGTTCTATAGATGGATGATATCACTTGAGGGACACAAATGATATAGTCTATTAGGGGAGGATACTCCTAGGACTTTGATCCACCTTCTCATGGCATAAGCCCTTGGTAATTTTCAGGAGGATATTATGAGAATAAGACATGCCAATAGGTAATCCACATTTCTATGTGCCATTGGATGTTCCTCTCTACGGATTTAAATATTGGTTCATAGAATTTATGATTATTATTAATGAGTATTATGAGTCATTCACTTAGATGTATTTCAGGGTAATCGTGATGACATATGTCCATGACGAGGTAGGATATGTTGGGTGTGTCCTGAGTAATACTGAATTAATGAATAATGCGAGAAAGGATTTATCCCTTATGTTCTTTAATGGAAGATAATATCTCATGCCATTTTATGGAAATGATATATCCTAAATAAATTCATGGCCATGGTGATCAATATGCAAGATCTATTTCCAGCAAGTCAATGAAAGAGATATCGAGCATATAGGTTGATGGCACTGGAATACAACCTTATCGATTAGAAATATTGTGATAAAAGGATTATATTACATGATAAGAATTAATAAGAGGTGATATTTCATTGCAAAATTAACTTATATCTCTTTGGGTGCCTTGGCGTGTTTCTAGACACAAACATTGGACATTTGGAGGGTTCACCTAATGCTACTGATAAACAGGAATAGAGGGATGCAAACTAAGTGTATCAAGAATCTCAATTAAATAATTTATTATTTTATAAGTTGAATAAATATTATTGCTAGTCATGGTTTAATAATTATTCATGTATGTATGATCACATTTATTCCATCACTAGTTATTCGAGAGAATATATTGTGGGTGAAATAATTATTAAATATTTATTTTCTATTTGGTGAATATAATATTTATTTATTTATTAAAAAATAATGTAGTCATATTTATTTAATAAATAAATAGTAATTATTAAATGTGTGATAAATATTGAGGAGGATTGGAAGACCGAGTTTAAAGGTCTAGTGAGAAATAATATTATTGAATATTATTTTATTAAATAATACTAAATTATAAATGGTAAGTTAAGATAATGTTAGGAAATAATAATATTGTTTTTATTATTTCAACATGGGGGTTTCACTAGGATATATTGAATAATTAAACGCACTTGTGTATGTTATTTTATTATCACCCCAGCGAACTAAATTCCTGGTTATATTATTCTCTCATTAGCCAAGGGCGAGGATAAGCAATGCCAATTGGGTTGTGCATGACATTTGGAGAAAACCTCTCGACCCTAGATATTTCTTCCATCTCCAAGAATGATCTCAAGAAAGAGAGCGATCATCCTCCACCAGATCAAGGAGAACTCTTTGGAAGTGGTTCTCAAGGTGATTGATGGAGTATAATACAAGCGCTGAGAACATCTGTGCTAGCACCCAGAGGCTCTTTCAACGATGTCCATAGATTCATGGAAAACATATGGATCACTGCTAGAGGAATAATACACTTAGATTCTACAACCCATTGGAAACACAATATATATCTGTTATCAGATGCATCAATGAAGAAATAATAACCTTGGAGGTTATTATTATTTAATTAAATTAATTTGAAACAATATGTGTTGATCTACACTCTCTTAGTTCTGGGGTTATGTATCCCTTTATTATTCATTGATTCAATTCTGTTAGTCACGAAATTCCTCATCAGAATTGACCACATATAGATTATTAAAAGGCACTGTCATGGGCACCCTCAAATGATTAGTCATTTTTTGGGTACTTAAGTTCTGCATAGTGGCAGACCAAGGTTGTCTCTCAAAGAAGGATGTAAATTTGACAACATATTAAAGTTATTTTAAAAAATAACCTAAAAGGGAATAATAATATTACTTGAAAGGATGTGGGGTTTTTTTATAGTTCATAAAACTAGATGAATTTTTCATGAAGAATATTTTATAATATTTTTGTTTTTATTTTTTAAATGAAGTTCGATTAAAAAGACATAACAAGAAGATGTTTTTAGACAATATTTAAAAGGAGTAATAGATCTAACTCTACCTATTCATTTACTTATTAATCATTATAATTTAAATTAATATCCACTTAATTATGATCCAATAATTTTTTAACCCCCAAACCCTATGAGAATTAACTTTACCACAAAGATGAAGAGAATTAATCCCTAGGCTTTATTTGGAACATGCAATCACAACACCTTACTTTTATTGATGTTCTAAGGATAACATAGGGTTAGTGGTAAATTAATACACATGTATATTCAGTAAAATGAGGAAAAATTGAGCTTAAGGATAATATTTTAACTCTAAAAATTTATCCCATGTGGTCTGGTTTTACATATTATGTTTTCGCTCCCACAGTTTACACAAATTCTCAAACTCACATGTTTTTGCGTTAACTGTTCAATTTCTTAATTAGTTTTTTCTAATTTAAAATATAAATTCATAGATCATATTAATTGAATTGCAGTATCTCGTTTATTCATAATAAATTAATGAATAATATTAGACGTAGATCAATTAATAAAAATAACTATGTTTCCATGGGCACTGTAGTCATCGTAGAAACGTTTAGCATGTGCAAAGGCTTAGAAAGGGTAAACCCCAATATCGTTTCTACTCTTAATTACAGCCCAATAAAAAATATTAAATAAGAATAAAACAAATTAATGCAGGGGATTAAAGAATAAAATATTATAAATAGAAGAGGAACAAAGAAGTTTATTATGCCAACATAAATATTACATAGCAAGAAAGAGAGGAATTCTTTGACGATGGGATCCTTGCTTTAAGAGCTCCCCCAATGTGTATAGGGAGTTACAAAACCTCTAATGTGGTGAGAGTAATCCTCTATAACTCCATATTGGAAGCACTTAACTCCGTGTCCGAACTTCCAAATGGGGTTCCCAGGATGTCAATTTATAGCCCAAATGGGGTGTGGTTTTGGGCAACCAGTTTTTGGGATACCACTTGTGTACCGGTTTGGAGTTGGTAAATGGAATTATCATGAGTGTGAAAAAATATTAAAGTTATAGGAAATCATCCTAACTATATCCATGTCAAATTGGGCAGCCATTGGAGGATGACTACGTGAGATATGGCCAAAATACAGAGCCAAATCATTGGCTTCATACAGATTTTGTCCCCTGGATAGATTGGCTCCAATGGACCCCTTAATTAATAATTGGGCTTTAACTACTTGAGATGATTTTTATCCCACAATGTTTTAAATAGGACCACAAAATTTCTTCCCATTTGGAGGTAGAGATTTTGAAAATTAGCAAAATAGTTTACAGATGTCCTTGGGCTTCCATGCAGTTTATCCCATTTCTCTTTTGTATCATCTCTGACCCTCCAAGTCACCTACACCTATAAATAAATAACCAAAAATAGAATAATTTCCCTTTTTAACAGTGATAAACCTTTACTAATTGAATCAAATGGGATGTGAAATTTTAGATAATATTTGTAATTTTGAATACAAAACTAGTTTAAAATAGTAATTTAGTGGTGAAATAAAGTAGTGAATTGTGATGTGATCACACCCCCACACAGACCCTTTAGAACTCCTGGAAAAAACCTCATATCATGTATTCCAAAAAATTGTGACAAGTATACATCAATATCAAATAAATTTTTTTTTAAAAAACATATCCTTGAGATCCTACAATTATAAAACAAGAAACAAAAGATAGCATGCCTCATAAGAACCCATTATTTCAAGTTCTCCATTTATATCATTAAATATATTTCCACTTAATTTATCCTGCCATGAAAAAAAAAACACTTTCTTCACTTGAATCTTATCTTATCGAAAAAATTTCAATTTTTCATCAATTTATTTCTCATCTAAACTCATACATGGGTCACCATAGACTTGATAAATTCCTACATAACCTCCTGATGTGAGTCAAGGAAATACGTTTATCATGAGGACTTTTCTAGGTAGTTCTGTGTCTTTCATTTGGTAGGATTTAGATGTGAAAAATTAAGATCCTATATGAGGTGGAATTGAATCTTTTGGAAGAAAAATTCCCTTAATCTAATTTTCACATAATATGGTCTCCTTCTCAATCCCTATATCATCAATT
Source organism: Viscum album (assembly GCA_963277665.1). NCBI lineage: Eukaryota > Viridiplantae > Streptophyta > Magnoliopsida > Santalales > Viscaceae > Viscum > Viscum album. The sequence continues at coordinate 1,915,281,627 of OY728127.1, forward strand.
CATGATCATAATAATGAAAAAATAGGATTATGCACACCATTCAACATTTTAGTTTTAAAAATATCAATCTTCTCAAACATGATTTTCTTAAAAGATCTTGATAGCCACAACTTTATCCCTCTATTAGAAGCTCCAGAAAGGCACAACTTCACATATCAAGAAAGCTATAGAAAATGCATAGATTTCAATATAATTATTGTAATCACCAGTAAACACATCTCTTCAGAATTAAATTTTTCACCCAATGTATCACAGAATGTGGAATCACAACACAAGACAGCTTCCCCCACACTTAAGTTCAACTTGATTATGCAACTTCACTTCAAGAGTTGGATGGATAGAAAAAATTGGCTTGTAATGTGGCTAACCTAATAGGCTTCTCATGGATTCTATGGGATATAAGGATTAAATGTTTGAGGTAGGCCATTATAGAAACGATTATTTAAAATAGGGGAATTAATACCAAAAAAATACCTCAACAATTTAAACATAAGTACCTCAAACCCTCAAGTTTTGATAAGAATAAATAAAATTCTTGTTAAATCAAGCATGGTTTGGTTCTCTCAAGAAGTGAGGTAAATGTAAATAATATGAAAATAATTTTTCAGAAGTATCACAGGAAAGTGATTTATAATATAAAGATAGTGAGATGTGGCATGAGATTCAAAATTTATAGTACTTTCATTTAAATTACTAAAGATTTGAACTTGAAACAAAGATATTTTTAGAATTCATTTAAGCTTGGTTTCATGGGATAAATTGTTTCACTTAATGATGTAGATTTCAAAATCATTATGAGAATCATTTCAGCTCAAAAGTTTCAAAAAAATGATAAAAATTGAAAAATAAACACACAAAATTTTAAAAACACACAATTGTTTTTGAAATAAAATTGAAAAATAGGAAAAAAAATTGAAATTACTAAACTAAAAGGTTTCCTCCCCCACACCTAAAATATTCCATTGTCCTCAATGTGAACCCATGAAATGATATGTGCACATGAAATTTATAATTTTGAATAGGACAAAGAGTAAAGAAGTGAAAGGGTTAGAAGCAGATTGATATGCTCAAATGATGAAGGGGTCAGGCAATCTGATGAAATCCGCTACATCAGTAGGATGTCTCTCAATTAATTTTTTCAAATGTTTCCCATTGACTGTAAATCTCTTTCCTATGTCCTCTTGTGTGATCTCCACTACACCATAATGAAATAAATTAGTCACAAAATAAGTACCTAACCATATGGAATGAAACTTACCAGACATCTACTTTAGTCATGAACTATAAATAAGGACAGTCTCTCCAACATCAAACTCCCTTTTGTGGGGTACATAGGTGTTGCAGAGTGGATGATTGAGGTCGTCTCTCAAAGGAGGAAGAAAATTTGAAATCTTATTAAAGGTATTTTAAAAAAATTACATAAAATGGAATAATAATAGTACTTTAAAAGATGTGGGGGGTTTACCGTTCAGAAAACTATAAGAGTTTTTTTAGAAAAATATTGTATAATATTATTGTTTTTGTTTTTGATATGATGTTTTATTAAAAGGACACAATAAGAAGATGTTTTCTAGACAATGTTTAAAAGGATTCATCGATCTAACTCAAACTCTTAAATTACTTATTAATCATTATCATTTAAATTAATATCCACTTAATTATTATCCCCTAATTTATTAACCCCCAAAACCTATGAGAATTAACATTACCACAATGATGAAGAGAATTAAGCCCTAGGTCATATTTGGAATATGAAATCGCAACACCCTACTTTGATTGATGTTATAAATATATCTTATGGTGAGTGGTAAACTAATACACATGTCCATTATGGAAAATGAGGATGATTTGAGCTTAGGGATAATATATCAACTCTAAAAATTTATCCCATGTGGTCTTGTTTTACCGATTATGTTTGTGCTCTCACAATTTACACAAATTCTCAACCTCACGTGTTTTTGTGTTAATTATTCAATTTCTTACTTAGTTTCTTCTAATTTAAAAAATCAATTGATATATCCTATTAATTAAATTACATTATCTTGTTTATTCAATATAAATGAATGAATAATCTTAGAGGTAGATCGATTATTAAAAATAACTACGCTTCCATGGGCGGTGTAGTCATCATAGAAACATTTCACATGTGCAAAGCTTTAGAAAGGGTAAAACCCAATATCATTTATACACTTGATTCTAGACCAATTAAAAATATTTAAGATGAATAAAACATCAGAAATTAGGGGAATAAAGAAGAAAATATAATAAATAGAAGATAAATAATGAAGTTTATTATGAGAAGACAAATATTACAAAGCAAGAAAGATATGAAGGCTTCGATGATGGGATCCATGCATCAGGATGTCCTCCTATGAGTGTAGGGTGTTCCAGAACCTCTAATATGGTGAGATTAATCCTTTATAACTCAATAATGGCAACACTTCAATCCTTGGCCGAACTTCCAAATGGGGTACCAAAGGTGCCAATTTATATCCAAAATAGGGAGTGGTTTTGGGAACCGAGTTTTGGAGATACAAATTGTGTATCATATTAGAGTTGGTAAATGGCCTTATCTTGAGTTTGAAAAAATATAAAAGTTCTAGTACAACATCTTGACTATCTCTATGTCACATTTGGCGGCCAATGGTGGATGACAACATGAGATATATAAGAAATACAAAACCAAATAATTTCCATTATGCAGATTGTATTCCCTATATATATTGGCTCTAATGGACCCCTTAATTAATGATTGGGCTTCCTATCCTTTAGATTAGTTGTATCCCATTATGTTTTGGAGTGGCCCAAAAAATTTCATCCCAATTGGATGTACTGATTTTGAGAAATTAGCAAAATACAGTACAAATTTCCTTGGGCTTCCAGGCAGTTTGGCCCATTTCTCTTTTGGATCTTCTTTGACCCTCCAAGTCACCTACTCCTACAAGTAAATCACCAAAACAATAATAATTTACATTTTTAATAGATATAAAACTTTAATAATTGAATCCAATGGGATGTTCAATTTGAGACAATATTTGTAATTTTAAATACAAAACTAGTTTAAAAATGTAATGTAGGGGTGAAATAAAGTAGTGAATTGTGATGCAATCACACCCCCACACATAACCTTTTGCACTCATGGGGAAAACCTCATATCATGTATTCCAAAAAATTGAAACAAATCAACATCAATATAAAATCATAAAAAATTTTAAGACACATATGCTTGAGATCAAACAATTTCACACCAAGAAACAAAAGATATCATGCCTCATAATTTTTTTTTCATGTTCTCCATTTATATAATTCAATACATTTCCACGTCATTTATCCTTCCATTCATGAAACACTTAACTCAATTAAATTTTATCTTATCACAAATATTTCAAATTTTCAGCAATTTCTTTATCATCTAAACTCGTACAAGGGTCACCATAGGCTTGATAAATTCCTACATCACCACCCGATGTAAGTCATGGACATATATTTATCATGAGGACTTTTCTGGGTTGTTTTATGGCATTCGGTTGGTTGGAATTAGATCTGAAAAATTCTAAGGCTAAATGAAGAGGGCTTGACACTTTTTGAAGAAAAATTTCATTAATATAATTTTCACTTAAATATGGTCTCCTTTTCAATCCCCATAGCATCAATTCATGTTCATCATCAGGAAAAATAAAAAAATGTGCACACCATTCAACATTTCAGTAGTAAAAATGTCAATCTTCTCAAACATGATTTTCTTGAAAGCTTTAGATTGGCACAAATTTCTCCCTCTATTAGAAACTCCATAAAGGAATAACTTCACTTACCATGAAAGCTATAGAAAATTCACAACTTTCAATATAATGATTTTCTTCAGCAGCAAACACATCTCTTCAGAATTTAATTTTCCACCAAACGTATCACAGAATGTGGAACCACAACAAAAGACAGATACCCCAACACATAAGTTAAACTAGATTATGAAATTTCACTTCATGATTTTGTGGGATAGGTAAAATTTCCTTGTAACGTGGCTAACATAACTGGCTTCTCATGACTTATAAGGGCTACAAGGATTAAATGTTCATGGTTAGCCATTATAAAAACGATTCATTTAAAAGGGGACTTTAATTCCAAAAAAATACCAAAATCATTTAAACATAAGTTCCACAAACCAACACATTTTGATAGGAATAAATCAAATTATGGTTAAATAAATCATGGTTTGGTTCTCTAAAGAAGTGAGTTAAATGTAAATAATATGAAAAGAATTGGTCAGAAGACTCACATGAATGAGATTTCAAATATAAAGACTATGATATGTGGAATGTGATTCAAAATTCAGAGTACATTTCAAGAAATTCCTATAGATTTGAACCTGAAATGAAGTCATTTTTAACATTAATTAAAGCTTAGTTTCATGGGATACAATTTTTCACTTATTTATAGGGATTTAAAATCATTATGAGAATCATTTTATCTCAAAAGTTTCAAAAAAAAAAGAAAAAAAATTGAAAAATAGACACACAAAATTTGAAAAACACAATTTTTTTATTGAAAAAGATTGAAAAATAGGAAAACAATTGAAATTACTAAACTAAAAGGTTCCCTCCCCCACACATAAAATATTGCATTTTCCTCAATGTGAACCCATGAGATGATATGTGCACATGAAATTTATAATTTTAAATTAGACAAAGAACAAACAAGTAAAATAGCTAAGAACAACTTGATATGATCAAGTGATGATGGGGTCATGTAGTGTGGTTAAATCCACTACATAAATAGGAAGTCACTCAATGTATTTCTTCAAATGTTTCGCATTGACTGTAAAGCTCGTTCCTGTGTCCTTTTGTGTGACCTCACTACACCATAAGGAAACACATTATTCACAACATAAGGACCTAACCATCTAGAAAAAAACATACCAGGAATCAGATTTAGTCATGAATTGTAGATAAGGACTTTTAATCCAACATGAAACTCCCTTTATTGGGAATTTAGGTGTAGCAGAGTGTCTGAAAAAGGTCATCTCTCCATGGATGAAGTAAATTTGAAAACTTATTAAAGGTATTTTAAAAAATAACAAAAAAGGTCATAATAACTATACTTTAATGGATTGAGGGGGGGGGGGTTACTGTTCATAAAAAAAGAATAAGTTTTCTGTTAGAAGATTTTATAATATTTTTGTTTTTATTTTTGAAATGAAGTTTTATTAAAAATACACAACAATAAGATGTTTTTAGAAAATATTTAAAAGGCATAATCGATCTAACTATACCCTTTATTTTAATTATAAATCATTATCATTTAAATTAATATCCACTTAATTATGATCCCAAAATCTGTTAACCCTTAAACCCTATGAGAAATAACTTTACCATAGAGATGAATAGATTCAAGCCCAAGGCTATCTTTGGAACATGCAATCGCAGCACCCTGCATTGATTGATGCTCCACAGATAGCTTATGGTCAGTGGTAAATTAAAGAACATGTCCATTCAGGAAAATGAGGATGTATTGAGCTTATGGATAATATGTAAACTCTATAAATTTATCCCGCGTGGTCTGGTTTTTCTGATGTAGTTTGTGCTCTCACAATTTACACAAATTCTTGACCCTGCGTGTCTTTCTGTTAATTATTCAATACCTTACATAGTTTCTTCTCATTTAAAAACACAATTCACAGATCATATTAATTATATTAAAGTATCTCATTTATTCAAAATAAATTAATGGAGAATCATAGAGGTAGATCGATTACTAAAAAGAACTACGCTACCTTGGGCGATGTATCATCCTAAAAATGTTTTGCATGAGAAAATGTTTAGGAAGGGTAAATCCCAATATCGTTTCTACTATTGATTATATCCCAATTAGGAAGATTGAAAAAAAATAACAGAGGGGAAAATAGGGAAATAAATAAGAAAATATAAGAAATTGAATAGGAACAAAGAAGTTTATTAGGCAAAAAATATATTATAAAGCAAGAAAGAGAGGAAGGCTTTGATGATGGGATCATTGTTTCAAGAGATCCCCCTATTAATATAGGGAGTTCTAGAACCTATAAGGTGGTGAGAGGACTCCCCTATAACTCCAAAATGGAATCACTTTACAACTTGGCCGAACTTGCAAATGGGGTGCCCAAGGTGTCAATTTATAGCCAAAATGGGGTGTGGTTTAGGGAACCCATTTTTTGAGATACCAAATTTGTTTTGGTTTGGAGTTAATTAATGTAATTATATCTAGTTGGAAAAAATATAAAAGTTGTAGGCCAAGATCTTTACTATCTCCATGACAAATATGGTATCCAATGGAGGATGACATCGTGAGATATGGCTGAAATACAGAACCAAATCATTAATTTCATGCAGATTCTATCCCATGGAAAGATTAGGTTAAATGGACCCCTTAGTGAACTAATTGGGTTTCAGCTCCTTGAGATGAGTTTTATCCCATAATGTTTTGGAGAGGTCCAAATTTTTTTTTCCCATTTGGAATTACAGATTTTTAAAAATGAGAAATACTGTATACTAATGTCCATGGGCTTCCTTGTAGTTTGGCCCATTTCTATTATGGATTATCTCCATCCATCCAAGTCTCCTCCTCCAATAAAATAATCACCAAAAAAAGAATAATTTACCATTTTAACATTGATAAATATTTAGTAATTTAATCAAATGGGATGTGAAATTTGTGGTAATATTTTTCATTTTAAATACAAAAAAAGTTTAAAATAGTAATGTAGGGGTGAAATAATGTAGTTAATTGTGATGAAATCAATTATTAGTGATGTAAAACAGAAAAGTTGGGCACCATCCCTCTCATGATTCAACTACGCCCGGATCCTACAAGTGGTATCAGAGTGGTCACATCGTTGTTTATAATTATTTAGTTTTATTGATGATTTACACATTCATAATTTAGTTTTTCAATTCAATTTAATCATTATTTAAGTCTTAATTGTGAGACCAATTTCTTCCTCCATAATTTCTCATAGATCTAACAGAAATGGTTAAATTAATGACTAAAATAAAATATAGGAACTCATCCAAAGGTTCCAAGGATTCTGATCAGAAAATAGAGGATTACACACAATGTAATCAAAAGTACACACCATGTACCCATGTTCAATCCTCTATGAGTTAATTTTGAAATTACTCAACCCGTGTGAGTTAATGCCATGTGGTGTAGTTAATTATTACACAACATGTTGACCAGGACAAACTGGTAGATGGTTAGCCGGACTTCACACCGAGTGGCGCACGAGACCTAGTGTGTAGTCCCTTCAGGTCAGGGCCCTCCTGTGTATTACATACACAACCTACCTAATCAGGGACCGTTTAACATGAAGTCAATATATCTTGTATCCCACTATACATATTGTGTACTCCAGGATTTCTAAAGTATGCTTCATATGTTGAGTCCCTAGGTGTGTACTTCAAATACACGGTGATGAATGTACAAGTTAGGTATATTGGATCTACACACAATGTATTTTTACTAATTATATTGACTAAAAATTTATTATTGTATGTAACCTTGGACACATGTACTTTCATTTGGGTGTAAAGCCTGGACACAACATGTGACCGTATTTGAGATACATATATATATATTCTTTTATTAACATCTGCAGAATATTCAAGGCCTGCACATCATGTATGAGTTGTATTATAGTTATTATTATATGTGTATGTTATATATCACAAAGAATAAAGTTTATACAAGTATAATGCATGTTGGATAGTTTTGGACATGTATTCACTGGGTTACCTTCAAGGTACAAGTTATGTACATAGTTAATTTTAAATGAATTTATTAATTTTTTAAAAATCATATTGTATTAGAATCTCAAGTAAATTCAAAAAAGGTTTAAGATAAAAGGATTTATTAATTAAAGATAATAATTAATCAATATGAGTGGGATTTATCTTAAACAAGAATGATAAATGAATTGAATGATAGTTTTATTAAATGTGTAATTTCTTGCATCCATATGGATGATCATGAGCTAGATTGGAACTTTGTATTTGATTGTTTTCATTTTAAATTATTATTAAATTAAATTTTTATTCTTCATTCCTTCTCTCCTCATTAATATGTAGGGCATGTGTTCCCATGGTTCCTTTTATGTAAACCCCCTTTTATCACCAACCTGCATGTGAATAAAATCATATGTAATGGATGGAGATCCCAAGCTAGTGGAGGTGGTTCAAGTTAGGATCCAAGGTGAAACTAGTCCAAGGAGATACAAAGGTGGATAGTTGTAAAATTGTAAACACGATACTTAAATGGTTCAAGGTGTTTCTCCCCTATTCCAGTGATTAGTTTATTAACATCTAGATAAACTAACCATGAGAACAAGCACACTATTATACCATTTATTGTATTTCTATCATATTTCATGGTTATTCATTATAGATATTTTTTCATGATCACATAATTAATGAACTAACCAACATGAAAGATAGAAATAAAATTAATCGGATTATGCATAAATGTTATCTAAAGACATAGTTAATCACTTAAGTAATCCCACATAATATTAGTAATAATGTGATAAAGATAATAATTTTCAATTTACATAAAAAGGATAAAATCGATTAATAAAATATTAAGTCAGTATACCCTTCCATTATTTCAGTTAGAATCGAACCATAGTTCAAAGGGCTTGATAAGCCAATGTTGGGGTGCATTCAATTTTCAGGGAATTATAACATAGAGTTTTGGGTTGACTTGACTTGGTTCACATCAAAGGTTGATTTCCAAAGTAGCACTTTGTGTAAATAAGAGGAAAATGTTGGTGAAATATAAATTAATGATTTTGAAGATTGGGGAGTCCACTTAATGGATCAAGGAACAGTGAGTTAAGGCAGTTATCATTCGGAATGACAACCTAAAACCATTTGAGTTGCTTGACAAAAAAAAGTTGGGGTGATTAGAATGGAATATAGATCCTTGCCACTATAATATCCAAGAAACATGATATTTGGATACTAATGGTGAGGGCTATTGGGTTTTGATAAAATAGTGGGAGACTAATAAATAAATATTTATTTATTTTTATAATATTATCAAGATAAAGGACCAAATATCTGCTAATTTTATTTGTAGAAACAATAATAAATATGAAATAAAACATATCATTTAGATCTATACTTGAGAAAGAAAACCTTATCACTAGAACCAATTTTATGGAGTGGAAAAGGCACAAATGGGTCATCCTTCACCTTGAAATAAAACTATATGTGATGGAAGATCATTTACCAGTTGCAGCTGGAAATGAGATGAGTGATGAAGAGCTATCTATATATGAGAAACATTAGAATGATTCTATATATGTTCAATGATTCATTCTATCATCCATTTCCAATGAGTTATTGAAGAAACATGAGTAAATGGATTCTTATAACATGATGTCTCACCTTTATAATCTCTATCAAGAGATGGTGGGACAATAGAGGTGTTAAATCTCCTACACTTTATTCATGACTAATATTAGAGAGTCGATGCTAGCTGGGCCTCATGTAATCATGATTATTGGATACATTAAATTCCTAGAAATCGTAACGATTATATTTCTGGATGAGTTGCATATATATTTCATACTATCAACCACCCAAGACCACCTCTAGTTCTATTATGAATTATAATATGAGCATTAATTATAAGAGTCTACCAGAACTTCTAAACTTTATTCTCCAAGTTGATAAAGATATGGTGTGTGAAAAACCCAAAGTCAATATGGTGAATAAGAAGATAAATGAAAAGGAAAAGGGTCCTAATACTTATAAATAGTCTAAATATCCCAAGAATTATTAGGTCCAGAAGAAGTTGATCCATAGGTATGGAAAGGAAAAAGTGGAAGTATGTTTTGCATGCTGAAATCCATGCCATGGGAAGAGGATCATCACCCAAAATAATGGGGATGTTAAAGGTGAGTTCGTTAGCAAGTGTAACTTTTTCATATCTATAACTTAGGTATTATATTCAGCTTGTGTTGATCATATCTATATCCAAATATAGGAACCAAGTATATTCTGGAAAATTTTAGAGGAGAGGTGGATCTATGAGATTCCAATGGTGTGAGGATAGCTGCTCTTTCCATTAGTGACTACCACCACTCATTGACAAAGAGAATGATTTTGGTTTTACCTGATTATTATTATGTACCTACTGTTAACAAAAAACATATTTTATGTATCATGTTTAGATACATATGGGTTTTTTTCTTGTTCGAAAATAAAAGTTTTTTATTTTATAAGGAAAAAATATTTTATGGTATGAAAAATTTAAATAATGGTCTATATGTATTAAATTAAGAAAACCATGTTTTTGTAATTGATAACAAATCACTTTCACATGACTCATATAACACCTAGTTGTGGTATCACCATATTGGTCATGTAAACAATATGTGTTTAGAAATTCTCTATGAAGATGGTTATTTAGACATTTCTAAGATAAAACCACTTGATAGATGTCATGCTTGTTTACAAGGGAAAATGACCAAACTGCCAATTGGTGGATAGGGTGAATGGGCCATAGAACATCAAGGATGTGTACACAATGATGTGTGTGGACCATTTCCTGTAGAATCTAGAGGTAGATATGCTTACTTCATAACTTTTACTGATGAATTGAGTATATATGGCTATATCTACTTAATTTAGTATAAGTCTATGTCCTTTTGATAAATTCAAATAATTTAATAATAAAGTAGAGAATTAGCTTGGTTAAAAGATAAATAATCATTGATTGGATCATGGTGGATAATTTCTTAACCAAGAGTTAATCGATTTTCTATGGTAGTTTGAGATTCTATCACAACTCACTTCACCATGTACACCACATTGGAATAGTGTTAGTAAAAGAATGAACTATACCTTGTTAGAGACGGTAAGGTTGATGATGAGTCAGGATGATATTCCATTATCCTTTTGGGGATATTCAATACAAATTATGACCTACACATTAAACCAAGTACCAAATAAAGTGGAAAATGAAATTACCCTTGAGTTATGGATAGGATAGAAACCCATTTTGTCACATACCTGTGTATGGGGTTGCGAGACATTTGTAATGACCTTATCAGGAAATAAGCTAGCACCTTGGGGTAGGAAGTGTATCTTTATACGGTATCCTAAGGAAATAAATAGATAATACCTATACAAACCCTCATAAGAGAAAGTTATTGTCACTAAACAAGCTATCTTTTTTTGAGGGAGAACATACTCAAAAAGGATAGTGGGAACAAGATTGACTTTGATGATGTTGGTGCTCAAGATACATAGGAGTTTGTATAAGAACAAGTTCCTTAGGTACCTTTGGTATAAATAGTTCATAAAACAGATGTATTTACTACGAGTGTATGAGAGGTAAAAGAACCAAAGAGATATGGTTTTCTAATCACTGAGGATGGAGACTCATTATTATAGGACAATGATGAACTTATCTCCTACTAGGATGTAGTAGAGAGCTCAAAATCTATTAGATTTCATGGATCTATGAATTCGAAGATGGATTCCATGTATCATAACCATGTTTGGGTTTTGGTTGATGTGACATTTGATGTAAATCCTTTTCGGTGTAAATGGGTATTAAATAGGAAATTGGACAAGTAAGGTAAAGTATATACTTATAAAGCTTGGATAGTGGGTAAAGGGTTTAAACCACATCAAGGAATTGACTATGATGAAACCTTTTATACATTTTCCTTGTTTAAATCCTTCAGAATCATATTTTCCATAGAAAATTACCATGATTATGAGATTTGATAGATGAATGAAAAAACAACATTCCTTAATAAGAACCTTCAAGAAAATTTCTATATGACACAACCAAAAGGGTTTGTGAAACCAGGTGACGCCAAAAGAATTTTCTAGTTGTAGTGATGCATTTATGGATTGATGCAAGCATCTAGCTCATGGAAAAATTAATTTTATGAATCTGTAAAACAATTTGGTCTCATTAATAACAAATGTTTTACATTTTTTTATAAAAGGTTTAGTGGGAATGAAGTCGTTATCCTATGAGAATATGTAGACAAAATATTACTTATTGGAAATTACATACCAGTCTTACAATCTGTTAAGGACTAGTTGAACAAGATCTTCAGCATGAAGGAATTAGGCAAACCATCCAACATTCTAGGGATCATGATCATTTGTCATAGATCCAAGAGGCTTCTTGGACTAATCCAAAGTACATATATTGACAAGATACTAAGTATTTTTTTATGGAAAAATATAAGAGGGGATTGGTTTTAGTGTACCTTGATTTATATCAGTCTATGAAAATGTATCCCCTGACACAACAGGAGAAAGATAGAATGCATAAGATCTCATACGCTTTGGTGATAGGATCAATCATGTATTCCATGTTATGTACTAGACATGATGTTTCCTATGCATTGATCATGGTAGGAAGATATTAAGCAGTTCTAAGAGAACATTATTGGAATACTGTTAAGACTGTCCTTAAGTATCTATGAAGAACTAAGGATATGTTCTTGGTGAATGGAGGAGACGAGGATCTTGTCATCAGTGAGTATACTGATATTGTTTTTAGATATATAAGAATGATATAAAGTCACAATTAGAATATGTTTTCTATCTCAACGAAAGAGCTGTGATCTAGAAGAGTTCAAAGTTGCCAGTTGTAGTTGATTTTACAATATAGTCAGTGTATATAGAGGCTTATGATGTAGCAAAGGATAATGTTTGTATTAAAATTTTTTTCCAAGAGTTTGAGGTGGAACCTAGTAGTAAAGACACTATCACATTATATTGTGATAGTACTACAATGGTGGATCTTAAAATAGATCCAGGTTCACATAAATATAAAAATAACATACTTTATAAGTATCACCTCTTAAGTTATTTTAAAAAAATGGGAAAAGTTGTAGTGAGTAGAGTATCCATCGAAGAGAACATCGCAGAACCCTTGACTAGAGTCATATCCCAATAGAAGCTTAAGTATCATGTGATAGTTAGCAGAATGAAGATCATTAGTGGTAGGACCTAGTGAATTTGGGAGTCTATTGGAGTTGGTTCAATAGAACCAACTTATTTTTTACTTTATGATAACTTATTATAATGGTTTATAATATTAAAAAATTCATTATCACATCATGATTTTACTTCTGTATAACATTTCATGCGATAATGTCCCAAGACAAGAGGTCACACTAAAAGGTCATATCAGTTCCCTACTATGATAAGAACCTTTAAGTGCTATGAAAATATTCTTAGATTTATGATCTATGACCATATGATATCATTTGAGGGACACAAACTATATAGTATATCAATTGTGGAGACTCATTATGACATTATGACAACAAGACCCGCCACTAGAAAATCCACATTCCTATGTGTCATTTGATGTTACTATCTGTGGATGTGTGTGTTGGTCCTTATAATTTTTTATTATTATTAATGAGTATTATGAGTCATGAAATTAGATTTATTGACAAAAACAGTGATGATAGATGTTCATTGTGATGTATGATATGTTGGGTGCGTCATGAGTAATATTGCATTAATGAATAATGCAAGAAAGGATTTATCCCTTATGTTCTTTAATAAAAGATAATATCATAGTCCCTTTGCTGGAAATAATATATCCTAAATAAATCCATGACCATGGTGATCAATAGGAAAGTTCTATTTTCAAATAGTAAAAGAAAGAGATATCATGCATATAGGTTGATGGCACTGACATGAAACCTTCTCAAATAGAGATATTTTGATAAAGATATTATATTACACAGTAAGTGGTCATATGAGCTGACATGTCATTGCGGCATTAACTTATTTCTCTATAGTTTTCTTTGAAATTTTTTAGATGATAACCTAGGACTTTATAAAGGTTTTAATAATGTCACTGAGATAGAGGCCTAGAAGGTCACACACAAAGTGTATCAAGAATATCAATTAAATAATTTATTATTTAACTAGTTTAATTAATATTATTCCCTGTTATGGTTTAATAATTATCCATGTATGCTGGATCTCATTTATTCCTTCAATAGTTATTCATGAGAATATATTCTGGGAGGAATAATTAATAAATATTTATTTTCTATTTGGTGAATATAATATTTATTTTTTTATTAATGAATAATTAAGTGATGTTTATTTAAAAAATAAATAGCTAATATTCAAGACGCAATAAATATTGTGGGGGATTGATGGATTGAGATTAAGGGTCCAGTGAGAAATAATAATATTCAATATTAATTGAATAAAAAATATTTAATTATAACAGACAAGTTAAGTGAAACACAATAAAAAATAATATTTTTTTATTATTTGACCTGAGGGTTTTTCATGGATTAATGAAATAATTAAAGTTACTTGTGAAAGTTATTTTATTATTAACCTAGTGAAATAAATTACCAGTTATATTATTTTCTCACTAGCCAAGGGACATGATAAGGAATGCCAATTGGGTTGTGCATAACATTTGGAGAAAACCTCTCATTCATATAGAGTTCTTCCCTCTCCAAGAACTCTCTCAAGAATGAGAGCGAACCTACTCCATCGGATCATAGAGAATTCTTCCGAAGCGGTTCTCAAGGCGATCGAAGGTAGACGATGCAAGCTTGAGGATCATCCATGATAGCACTCAGAGACTCCTTCAGTGATGTACAGAGATTCATGGAACATGTGTGGATCTGTGGTAGAGGAATCCTACACTAGGATTCTACAACACAATGACGGTTCACTACAGATATAAGGCTGGAAGCATCAAAAAAGAAAGAATAACCCTGGAGGTGATTCTTATTTAAATAAATTAATTGTTAAAAACTTGTGTTGATCTACAATCTGTTAGATTTGGGGTTTTCTATCACCTTCTTGTTCTTTGATTGAATTCAGCTGGTCATGATGTTCTTCGTCGGAATAGACCTTAAATTGATTATCAATAACGGTAAAAATAAAATTTGGGCACCGTTCCTCACGTACTTCTGCTGTACCCGAAACCAACATCCTACACATCAAAAAATTAATTGTGTATCATTTTCATAAAATATAAACACCATAAGAGTTAATTTTATCCATTTTTAGTGATTCAAACATGTTTTTGACATATATCAATTTTAAACTAAAAATACACATTTTGAATCATAGTGACCACATCATTTATTAGATTGTGGTGTTCCTAGATCCTACAACTCACAAATGACTTATGAGTCCTTTTATTAATGTATAAAAATAATATTAATGTGTTTTATTTTGGATTATGTCACACATGTTTTGAAATAAAATGAAAACTTTAAATAAAAAATCACTTTGAGTTATGTTAACCACAACATGTGTTGAATTGATGTGAGGTTGATTACTATATCTCAAAAAGGCCATATGAATTGTTTTCATAATGTATCAAGATAATCAATGTGTCATTTCTTAGTTTTTAGTTATTGGAACATGTCTATAACAAAAATGTAGTTTCTAAACCAAAAACATGCATTTTGAGTCATTCCAGTCATATCGTGTGCTGGATTGATATGCGCCTAATTCCTACACATAAAAGGGTCTTATAAATCATTTTACTAAGCTATAAACACATTATTAGTATTTTTTTATTTTTCTTTGAGAAAAACATATTC
Source organism: Viscum album (assembly GCA_963277665.1). Taxonomy (NCBI): domain Eukaryota; kingdom Viridiplantae; phylum Streptophyta; class Magnoliopsida; order Santalales; family Viscaceae; genus Viscum; species Viscum album. The sequence goes on from OY728127.1 coordinate 1,915,297,228, forward strand.
TTAACCAAAATTTCATTTTAATCCAAATTCACACACTTTGAGTCATACCAGTCACACCGTGTATCAGATTAATGCATGACTGATTCTTAGACATAAAAAATTACTTATGGATAGTTTTCATAAAGTATCAAATCACATAATAGTTTTTTTCTACTTTTCAATGAGTGGAACACATTTTTAACTAAAATATTAATTTTAAATTGAAAACACATATTTTGAGTCATACCATTAAAACTGTGTAACATATTTTGGTATGACTAATTCCGACATGTCAAAAATAACTTATGGATTTTTTTCATGAAGTATCAAAATAATATGAATGAGTTTTCTTGGTGTTGAGTATGTCATTAAATTTTGAACTAAAATGTCAATTTTAAATAAAAACAAAGAAATTAAGTCATATCGCTCATATAGTGTGTCAGATTGGCATGTGGTTAATTCCTATACTTCAAAAATTTATTATGGTTAGTTGTTCTAATGTATCAAGATAAGGTAGTGTGTTTCCATAGTTTTTAGAGAGTGACATAGGTTTTATAGAATAAAATAAGGGGAGAGAGAGATTCTGATAAACTATCCCATTAGAATAATATCATTCCTATACATGTAAGCTACTAGAGTAATCATATCATTTAGGTGAAGGGAGGTGAGGAAATAAACAATAAAACAAAACGGACTTGAATGAAAATAAATGAATTAGAAATAAGAATTTACCTCTTGAGTTTATCTCCATTGAGAGCCTCTTAAGGGGAGAGTATTTGGTCTTTTGAGGAGACCATGGGATGTTGGACATGAGGGAGGATCTTAGGGAGTGATTTTTGTAGAACCTAGCAAAGGGAAAAGGCTTTATTGTTGTGAAGAGAAGAGGGGAGTGTGGGTGGGTTTTATAGAGGAGGAGAGGAGTAAATTTTGAATTTTGAATTAATTATTTAATTATTTTTCTCAAGACAAGAAATTATGTGTGAAGATTGTGACCAAAAGAAGAAATAAGTGCATGTGAGTTCTAACAAATGGCCATTTACATCATACATGACTCATGCATGATATAGAAATTCAGTTTTTAGCATTTATTGTGAATTATCATATTTATCTATTCATAAAAAATTCATGAATTTTATAAAATTCCCAAAAATTAACCCTACCAATTTTTGATGAGTAGAATCCAAAAATAAACTCCATTTTTGAAAAATAATTTTCTAAAAAATATTAATTTAATTTTTAAATAAAATCATAATTTATTTGAAAAAAACAACATTAAAACTATAACTCGTTTTATTACACCTTGAAAAATTAATCAAGGTCCCATAAAATTATTTTTTTACCATATTTTTTTATAAAAGTGGTGATATGAATTGGTTTCCCAATTCATGACCCAAGAGAATTTATTAAAATCAAGGGTTAAAATACAAACATGAGGTGTAAATAGCTTACACCAACTAGGGGTTGAGGGGAATACAAACTGAGGATGTCAGAAAAAAAATCTCAAATTGCATTATACAAGTCCAGGAAACCCTGTTATTAATCTGTCAAAGTCATTCGCCATGAAGGGTAGTGGCAGCGCAACCCCAAAAGCACAAAAACAATAGTCTAATTTCAAACAGTAGTGGTCACCAGCATTGCATCATCTTTTTTCAAGGCTAAGAAACCCATAAAACTTCAAGATTTAGAAGGGGAGTAGCAGGAGGGAATACAAAATGATAAAAAAGTACCCTTCTTGATTTAGATAATCAAGAGAAGGGAACCTCAAGGCCAAAAATAAAGCATAAAAAACATCTAGAAAACTAGAGGAACACATCATGATTATTTAGAGAAGAAAAAATCAGTGTCTAATCAAATATTAGGTGAGAAGATTCAGAAAACATTTTTTAGAGGAACATGAACAAGTAGACAGGCACTAACTACCACTCTAGGAACAAAAAAAACACCAACCAGACAATCCAAGTCCTATAAATCAAGAATCCTTCACACTTGTAGAACCATGATCATCCGTGTAAGCCTTAGACCAATAAGGAAAAAGGACCATCAAGGAAAAACAACTCCCATCCCAAGAGAAACAACACAAGTCACCAGCCACAAGCATCAAACCAAGGAAATCATAAGGAAAATCATTACCAGGGAATGTCCTTGAAAATAAAATCAGGATGTTGCTTAAATTCCTCCACCATCTTCATGTACATTCGATTTCTGATTTGTAGGTAGGTATCCATAGATATTTCTCCATTCCTATAACTTTTAAAAACTATTTCATCCTACTCCTCCATCCAAGCTTCCAATTCATCACTCACATCATCATAATACTAATATGCATCCCTCACCGTAGGTTCATCATCTTCAATGTTTTTAGTGTTGTTTATGTTTCCTTCATCAGGGGTTGTTAGGTGTTGTTCGGTAACCACCGGCTATGGTGGAATCACGGTTTTTTCTTTCTGAGAGGCCTCTAGGGCTCCAGTGACAATTGTTCTCTTGAGTTTAGAGCAATCCTTATGTCTCCAAGTCCTTTTGGCACTTTGTGTAATGTAGCCATCCACATTAATCATTGGGTTTTTACCTTTCCTTTCACTTGATTTTAAATAGGCTTCATCAGTAATATAGGCTTGCTCATAATCATCATGCGTGGATTCACAAGAATCTGAGGGGGCATTCCTATCCTCCTCATTCAAGGATTGTGGTCCATCTTTGACGACAAGTTTCTCAAGAATGTTGAGCGAACCCTTATCCACATCATGAGTCTGAACATTGTGGGGAGTAGCTACAACCCCAGAAGATTCATTAATAGGGGGCAGAGGGTCAACATCCTTATTACCAGAGTGTTCAGCAGGAGCATTCATCTGCCTGCGAGCTCCTTTTTCAACCCAGATTGAGTTAGGTCTTGTAAGGGGATGTGCATCAAATGATTTTCTTCCACAAGTCTTTGAATAATGTCCAATTAAAAGGAAATTAATGCAATAGTCTGGGACATTTTCAAAGACAACCTCTGGAAGGAATCCATTTTCACCATTTTGTATCCAAATGTGGGATGGAAGGGACTGTGAAATATTGATTTCAACACATATTTGAGAAACTGATGGTCGATAAAGGATCTTGGTAGTGGTGTCTAACTTGAGGGGTTGCCCAATTAGGCTGGCAATAGAAAATAGTGATTCCTGCTTAAATAAGTGAAGCGACAGACTGGGGATCCTAACCAAAAAGGAGAAATTGGAGGCTCAAAATCAGTGTGGAAATTAGGCGACCATTTAAAGACCTTCATAGAATAACCACTGAAGGACCATGCGCCTCTCATCCATAGCTGATAATAGTTGCTTTTAGACGAGAAACGAAAAATCACATGCGAGGAATTTAAAATACAAACATGAAAGTTCGAAAAACCAAGAGCTTCTAATGTTTTTCTAAGGAATAATAAAGAAGGCTTGTGCTTGATGAACATTACAACAAGAACGAAGCATAAATCAGAAGCCAAGAGCCTAACCCCTTATTTTGAGAACGATATTGCAGAAAGGCCCCAGTGTCAAAATTTATGCGGTTCGATGTGAGTCGAGGGCTTTGAGTCTCTACGAACATTCAGCGATTTCTCGCACCCCGCAACGACGTCCACAAAGGATCTATGTTCTGGGTTAGGGTTTTTCCATGGTGCACCCAGAGGCATGCCCTCCCACGGTTCCATCTCTCTAAGGTCCCATACAATAATCTTATAACCATAAGAAAATAAAATAAAAATTTATTATTAAATTTTATGAAAATATATTTTCATTTTAAATTATTAAATTAATCATAAAATTGTAATTAAAATATTTCTCACATACAAAAATACCAATACTTATACTATAATAGTGTTTTCACTAATAAGATGTCTAAATTGTATTTGTACATTCATGGGTGATGTTTGTATTTTTTTCACCATGTTTCTATTCATTACTATTAATTACTATTCATACGTGTATGTTACTATTCACAAGGGTCTGTTACTATTCATGAGAAAACTAAGTTGATTCTATCAGACTCTAAATATATTACTAAATGAAACTGTGTATGTTTTTTAATTTCAAAACATATAAGTGACAATATTATGTTTAAATGTCACATAGTACTTATTAGTTCATTTTGCTTTGATTTCATGTGATTATATGAAATAATTATACCAAGGTATTTTCTATTGATAAAACATTACGGTCATTACATTATTCCCCACTTATGAAATTTATCCCTCAAAAAAAAATTTACATTCTAAACCATAAATAGGTGCATGTGCTTTTCTTTCATTACCTGCTTCAGTTCCCATGTTGCCTCTTCGTAATTATGGCCCTACCACAGTACTTTGACCAGGTGAGTTGTCTTGTTACATAGAACATTATCTATACGATCCAAGATCTTCACTGGATGCTCCTCGTAAGAAAGATCATTCTACAACTGTACCACCTCAGAAGATAGTACTTGTGAAGTGTCTGGTATGTTATTTCTTAAGAGGGATACATGAAAGAAATCTTGTAATTTGGACATGGTAGGTGGAAGTGCCAGTCGATAGTCCACAGTCCCAACATGAAAATAAATCTCAAAGGGGAAGATGTACCTAGGACATAACATTTCTTTCTTCCCAAACCTCATGACCTTATTCCATAGAGATATGTGTAGAAATACAATGTCTCCAACATAGAACTCAAGGTATCGTCGACGATTGTTTTCATAACTCTTTTGTCAAATTTGGGCCGCCTTGATGTGCTATTGCATGGTTTTTTCCTTCTCCACCATTTATTCAACCATTTCAGGTCCTAGCAGCTTCCACTCACTGAATTCATCCCAACATGCTGGTGTTCTGCACCTTTTCCCATAATGGGCTTCATATGGTGCCATTTGGATGTTACGAATAATTCATAAACATAAAAAATGACATACAAATCATTTTCTGAATGTATAATGATAATACAAGTGTGTTTTCTTACTTTTCAGTGAGTGAAATGTGTTTACTAAAATTTCATTTTAAACTCAAAACACGCACTTTGAGTCATAATGGTTACACCATGTATCGAATTGACGTGTGAATGATTCGTACACATGAAAATGAATTATGGATCATTTTACTAATATATACAGTCTGTAAGAGTTAATTTTCTCCATTTTTAGCGATTCAAACATGTTTTTAACTTAAATGTCAATTCTAAACTAAAAAAATCATTTTGAGTCATAGGGGTCACATTATGTATTAGGTTGAGGTGTTCTTGAATCCTACATGTCACTAATGACATATGAATCATTTTCGTTAATTATCGATATAATATTAATGTGTTTTCTTATTTTTTATTATGTCACACATGTTTTGAACTAAAATGAAAATTTTAAATAAAAAACATTTTGAGTTATACTGGACACACCATGTATCAAATTGATATGTGATTGATTCCTATATATCAAAAATGACATATGGATTGTTTTCCTAAAGTATAAAGACAATCAATGTTTCATTAATTATTTTTCATTGAGTGACATGTGTCATTAACTAAAATGTCATTTATAAACTGAAAACATGCATTTTGTGTCATTCCGGTCACATTGTGGGTTGTATTGACATGAGGCTGATTCCTACCCATCGAAAGGACTTATGAATCATTTTAGTAAGGTATAAATACAATATGAGTATGTTTTATTGTTTTTTCATGAGCGAAACATATTCTTAACCAAAATTTCATTATAAACCAAATTCACATACTTTGAGTCATACCGATCACACGGTGTATCAGATTGATGCAAGACTGATTCTTACACTTAAAATTTTACTTATGGATAATTTTCCTTAATTACAAAATTAAATACTATTGTTTTTATATGTTTTCAATGAGTGAATCACATTTATAACTAAAATGACAATGTTAAATTGAAATCCTATATTTTGAGTCATACCATTCAAATTGTGTATCAGATTGTAGTACCACTAATTCCTACATGTCAAAAATAACTTATCGATTGTTTTCCTAAAGTATTAAAACAATCTGAATGAGTTTTCTTGGTTTTGAGTATGTCATGCATCTTTTGAACTAAAATGTCAATTTTAAATAAAAACACATACTTTAAGTCAAATCATTCCTATAGTGTATTAGATTGATGTGTAGTCAATTACATGATGTCAAAAAATAGACTACGGACCATCTTTCTAAACTATAATGATAATGTAGTGTGTTCTCATAGTTTTTAGAGAGTGACACTGGTTTTTAACTTAAATGACATTTTTAAACTAAAAACACACCCTTTATGTCATACTAGACATATCTTATATCATATTGACGTGCTGATGATTACTACACTTCAGAATGAATTATGGATAGTTTTCATATAATATCAAGAAAATTTGAGTGTGTGTTCTTGGTTTTTTAGTGAGTTACACATGTTTTGAACTAAGATATCATTTTAAACTAAAAACCCACACTTTGAGTCATTCTGACCACCCTGTGTTTCATATCGACATGTGACTCATTTTTACATGTCATAAATAACATATGAATTGATTCTCTAAAGTATATTACTCATTACCGACATTTATTTTTACAAGATCAAATGATCTAGCTATAAAATATCACAAAGATAGTTCAACTGTGTGAAAATCCAAATCATCAATTGGAACATGGAGCTCGATGATCGGCTTGTGAGATACATGAATACCCACTCTCATATGATTTTTAAAATATTTATTTGTATATAATATCTTCTTAGATATTGTACCTTGTACCCCTCACAAAATAGTGATGGGTGGGTGTTTATAGATATAAATAACAATAAATTTTACCTTATAAAATATTGTTATAGGAATGGTATCAATATTTACATGAATCAAATTTTTCAAAAAAAATATTAAAAAATCAATTAACACTAATAAGGAATACTTTTGAGGGGAATGGATCACCTCAAAGTTGGGGGGGATGGATCTTCAGGAAGTGATTGTTGTTTTATTGTTTATTACCTCTGATTCCTTCCCATAAAATTACCTAATATATTAGACTATAAATTAATCTTTTCTTCTAGAAAATTTATTCATGTCCACATCTCATCCATTTTCATATATATATATATATATATATCCCCATGTGAATTTATTTTTTCAATTTTTTTTGAGGAGACACTCTAAAACCCACAAATATGATGTGATTATATTGTTCTGACCACTTCAAGGACACTAATAGTAGTTGTACATTGGGTTCAACTGATGACTAATCTTGTGGCTAAACCAGAAAAAATAAGGTAAAATAATTATTCATTTCTTTGAAATACTTTTTTGAAGAAGTATTTTTTTATTATGTCATAATTACACATGATTCCCATAATCTTGGTGTATTTTTACCTACAAGTATTCTAAATTTATCTATATAAAAATACTTCAATAGAATATTACATGGGATGGAAGTGTCTTGGGATTCTGATTCATCAGTCTTCATATAAAAAAATGAACATAATTATAATGTTGTTTCAGGCCATGTAAAATTGTTACGGTGGATTTAAAATACATACCAAATTATTCAAGTGAAGAATACCCCATTATTGGTTTATAGAAGGGGTACATTAGTTTTGATTCATGTTTATTATTTTCACCACTCAGTTATTATTTCTTTAAGTAAAAATTCGTAGTAAAAGTGATTAATACATGTATTTTCAAGTAAAGTATTACCAATCACATTGTACTTAAAATGAAGATGCTTCATAAGGACTAGTAAAATAATTCCATCTTTCTTTGTTTATCATGGGTGTATATATGTGGTGTGGGTGAGAGTTTAAATTCCCTTATACATCTCTGAGATGATGCTGTGTAAGAATTTATCAAAATGATCAATGAGGATTTCCCATGACCATTTATACAAATTTCATTCAACAATCATCTAGTATAAATGCACTCTATAATGGTTAATGAAGAGTAAATCAGTGATTCATTATTTAATTTTTTTATAAAATAGGGAAATTATATCATAATTTTACCCTAATCTCTTTCAAAATTAGTGACTTAATATTGGGTACAACATTTTTCCATGTATCTTTTATAATATGCATGTGTATTTGATTGTTAAAACTAATGTCAATGATGGAAATATACTTATTCATATTAACATGATAGATATGTTGATTCCATACAACCATGAATTAATGGATATGATTCATGCCATAATAATTATTGTTATGAATGTTAGGTTAAGATGATTTTATTTTTCCTCAGACATAGGTTTTCTATATTCTACCATTTCCTTGGTTTCAACATCGTCAATATGTTCTTCTTTAGAATCAGTAAAATTAACATGAGTAGAAACCTATTGTTCCTATGGATTGGGAGCATCAGAATGTTGAGAAAACTATTATTCCTCAATATTCGGGACATCGACATGTGGAGTATAGAGACTCTATTTTTTCCATGTAATAATTTAAAATATATTAAAAAAATATTTTCAAATCCATTCTATGAGATTATGCACAATATCAAGTCTTGGTTTTCCTGGAATCAATTTTATAAAAATATTAAAAATATTTTATATTATGCGTGAATAGTTTTTTAGGAAAAAATAGATAACTCTTTAAAAAAGTCTTAGATAAAAAATTTGAGACCATAATTATATTTGTAACCTAATATTTACCCTAGGAACGACCTAAAATTGGTCAATGTGAGACATTTAGATAAAGAAATCACTGGTGGATGCGTTAAGTGAATTAATTAATTATTTTAGTTAAATCATTTAAACCTAATTTCATATATAAATATAAAATTATGATGAATCACCAGGGTTAGCCACATAACCCTAGGACTATTGAGAGGAGGATCCACTATTATTTATTGGTGGATCAAGATCGGGTGATGATCAAAAACTGAATCAAAGAAAATCGAAGCGTAATGAACGCACCAGATCTTCCTCCTTTATTGATAATAGAATTATTAACCAATGATCAATCCGAATCGAGGTAGGAATCATAATTTGTGGATTTAAACCATTAGGATTAAAATATCTATCAAAATAAAATCTATTTATTTGATGTGCATTTTTTTAGCCTTTGTATGCACCACCATATCAGATTTAATTATTTTTTTGATTTACTGGCATTGTGCCATGTTTCTCACCCCAGTTATCCCTAATATTTATTCTCTGACCAAGAACAAATATAAAATGATTGATTTGCCTTTATTTCTTATGTTTTTCCTCGTTTTTTATTTTTCTTCTTAACTATTGGACTATTAGGACTATCATTCAACATTGTAGTGTGGGATCATGCACGATCAGACCCCCAAAATCATGGATGATTAAGGTGTGATTGATGATTTGATGATATGAAGATGTATTGGGGTGTTTTATAGGATATGGTTGATTGCAGCATGGATTTGGAGATCCTGTTGAGGTAGTCGGAGGAACCATGAGTGACAGTGGTGTGTAGAGGCTTTGAGCGACAAATATTAATCTTATTTTCAGCCACTAGAGGGTTTAAATTATTTTCCGGATGGGGTTTCACAATTTATGCATAGTCAAACAGTGTTATTTGTAATGCCCTGACCCCAAAATCCCAGAGTCGGTGCATTATTACATATCATTGTCATGATCACCAAAGATAAAGTCTCGAAAGACCGATTAGTTTAGTAGCCTTGGAAGTACTAGATACATTCATAAGGTTTACATTACACCATAAAATGAAAACTAGAACAACATTGTTTCCATAGAAAACACTGATATCCCATAGACTATCCCTGCAGGTCAGTTATAATATACTTCTTCATATCCTGGGAAAAATAAATCATAGAAAGGGGTGAGCTCAAATGCTCAGTACAGATAACAATATAGTGGAAAATTTCATAAATAAGTATAAAAATTTAAAGCAATGTATAAGACTAAAACAAAAGATTTTTAAAGATGAACTTAATCATAATATGTCAAAGATAAAATAAAATAATTCCATTTACTTATTTTATGTATATTCTACTAGTCTAATAATTACATTCAATATTAATATCCACTTTCATAATGATGGAATGAATAATACCGTACTTTACTTTCTGTGTCAAGGCCTCGTGCCAGGACCTAGGGGATAAATGTAACCGGATCCCAACCTATAGAGCCTCTGAAACCAGACTCCATCCCAGAGAACCTCTGTAACCGGACTCCAACCTAGAGAGCCTCTATAACCGGAATCCAACCTGGAGAGCCTCTATAACCAGACTCCAATCTGGAGAGCCTCTGTAATAAGAATCCAACTCGGAGGGTCTGCTGTAACCAGACCCCAACCCAGAACATACTAGTCTAACACATTCATCTTAATAATAGGTTGACATATAACATAAACATTCATATTAAAACTAGTATACTAAATATAAATACTTTAACCATAAACAATGAATGGTAGAAAAATAGCACATCCACAGTCAAAAATATCACAAAACCCTAAATTCAATATGAAATACTGTATCTATAATAAATAAACTTCAAACAAGTTTAAAATCAATCAAAGGATGTTTTCATAGATGAAAATGATCAGTAAAACTCTTTGGGAGAAATACCCCTTTTTCCTGAAATCATTTAAAAGTCTAACAATTTATAAAGGAATTATTTTAAAAGATATTTTTAAATCAAAGTGCCCCAAACCACTTTGAAAATTTTAAAAGAATTTTAATTTTAAAACATTCATTTCCATATGAATAAATCTTTAAACCCATTTTTAAGACATGGACATTAATGAGAATGATTTAGAAGAATAAATATTTAAAACAATATTTTAGTTAGGGTTACTATCCAAAATGATAGACCCTTCAATAAAAATAATTTAGGTAATAAAAAATATATAATATCATGATAATAAATGGATTCATGATATACTATGTCAAAGGACAGTATATACACCATATAAATGTGAGTTGGTGTATAATAACAAATAAGTCTCAATAGGATGTAAATTGAGATAAAATCCTTTATAAAGACTGTATCCTTAGGTTAAGGATAAATCAATGAAATAATTATGTTTGACAAATATATATACACTCAATATGATTGGATATTAAGTTTAAATCAATCATAGGACATTCACATGTATTCTTGTTACAACAACACCAATGACTTGAATTTTTAACTCAATGAATGGAAATTGAGTTATAATTACTCTTATCAAGTTCATATCGATGACTTGAGAATTTATCAATGGAGTGATTATGTGTATCAAAAGTATATCCACACAAAGGGTAGTGGAAATTACTAAATAAATAAATAAATAGTGATTTCACACTTAATCTTGGAGTAAAATAATCAATGAAGTTTGCGTAAAACCCAATGAGTAGAAATTGATATTTGAAATTACCTTACCAATTTGGTAAGATACGAAACATAAACCCCATAAAATAAGGATCATACAATGATGATGTAAATACCCATAAATTAAAGTATATTACACATAGAATACAATCGTGCGGCAATACATCCACCACATGCAATAATTAAGCGGCGAACAAAGGAAATGTCATGAAATTAAAAGTGAGATAAGAAACCCCTTACCTTATACTTTTTCTTGGTAGAGGGTACATTATCATTCTTTATAATAGTTAAATAATTTTTATTAAATTATAAAAGAACTATATACATAATTATGATATCATATATGATCTTTTAATAATGCTTTGTTGATAATATTTTAGTAACATCGTCGTTTCGGGTGTTAACTGATTATTTTTCCTTAATATTCTTTGTTACGTGAGTCATGTTTTTTATGGATGGGATGTATCTTATTCATATCCTGAATTATATGAACTCTTTAAAAAAAATTAAATCATCAAATAAAAATTAATCTTGAATTGCTACGATGGACAATGAATCTCTTCACATTCATGGAGACGGTATTGCGTACGTACGCACAAGCGACAATATCATTTTTTGATATTAAAATAGTATGTAAATAGATGGTATATTATATATTCAGGATCATTAACATGTTATATTTATTATTTACCTCAATTATACATCATTATTTTACCCATCCAAAAATAATGTATGGAATAACAACTACACCACGACGTGGAGACGTTAAGCCGTATGTACAAACATATGGTGACATTGTCATTCATATGATGGATATAATAATGAATATGGTTGTATAATTTTTATAATAACATCACAGTATAAAGAATATACTGTATTTATTATTTTATAATTGAAACAACAAAGAAAGAGAAAATGGAAGAAGAAGAAAACTTGAAAAAGGTGATGAAATATTTACCTCTTCTTCGGGTTATTCCTTTTGATTCAATTAAAAGGGCTCCATAGGTTGGATTTCTGACCAAAGTAATTCATCTAGGATGAACGGAGGATATTTGGGAGGATATTTGGGAAGGGTTTGGCTGAGCCAAATGGATTTGGAGGTGTTAATTTTAGATAAGGGGAAGTTCCCTTTTATAAGAGGGGTGAGGGGCACCTTAGGAAAAACTAGAAATATTATTTCATAATAAAATAATTTTCAGTTTCTAATTCCTCAAAAATGAATTATTTAAAGGCTAATGTGGGGATGGGTCGAAAAAATCTCAACCAATAGGTTTTAGATAGGTTTGGGTCACTATATTAACCTTATCTTTTATATTTAACTCTTAGTGAAATAGTTTGACATCTCTTTGTATTTTTGTGTTATATGGTTAATAAAATTAATATTAACTTCAAAAAGAACCCCAAGTGGTTCATTATTGATATATAAAACCATATCTAAGTCCATTTTCTGAAATTTATATTTTTAGGAATATAATATCAGTTAATAATATAGTATTTGTTTTAAAAATCTCATATATGTCAATTTTGACACTATTAAGAATTTAGTTTTGGTGAAAGTCATTACAACTTGATTACTTATAACAAGATATATTTAATCAATATTAACATTTTTTATTCACCTATAAAAATCTTGTATATCATAAAAACTTTGAAATTATATTCATTTTAATATTTATAATACAATTTATGTGATTCTTTTATTAATAATGTAATTACTACATCATTATTGTGTCATAAATAAATTAAATTATTTAATGTCTAAAAATTATAAATAAAATACCATTATGTATGAAATTTTTTTATATTTCCAAATAATATTTATATTTGAAAATATAACTTATATAACCCCATGTAAAAAATTAATTTACTAAAATATATTTGTTTATGTCATTTCTGCCTTTACTTTATGTTAATTAAATTAACGTGTCATTATCACTCTTAAGTGGCTCCATGGAGTCTCCAAATCGACCCAAAGATGCCCATGGTCGGACATGAATCATAAAATAAGGTTAAGACAAGTGTTAAGGAAATTGTTTGTTATTATAATATTCTTTTTACCTTGAATTACCCTATTTAGCTTTAACCGCGGTAAATAAAAGTAAAAAGGTACTATTTACCAAAAATTATTTTCATCTTATTGAACAAAATTTTACTTAATAATTACAACCATGTATGTAATATTTTTGGAATTAAATTCACAGAAGCAATAAAATTTCATCTAACTAAAAAATTCATATTTTTAACTACCACTTAGTGGTTTCACTATTCATCAAAAATTGATATTTTTCAAAAAAATAACTAAAATTAAGACTAAGCTATATTTGATGTTCCGAATTCAAAAATGAAGTCTATTTTACCAAATTAAAAACATAGAAGTTGGATTTATTAATTTAATATTAATTCCCGTTGTCAAAACAAAAAAGCGTGTTTTTAATAAATAATAACTCTCAAAAGATTGAAACTTGTTTATGCCCAATTTCAAAGTTAAATTTCTTCCAATGACCAAAATTGGATAAAATGGTAAAAATATAATCTAATTAAACATTAAAACCATTTAATAAGATAATCTAACCATATAAATAAGTTATAGTAAAAGGCAACTTTGAATTAAAATACAGTATTTTTCACTCTTAATTAAAAGATGAACATTATTAAAAAAAACTGAAATTTCATCCAAAATAAATTTTGATATTCCGATTCTAAAGTAGAATTTTATTTTGTCAAATTCAATATGTAAAAGTGTCAAATATTTGATTTAAAAAGGGTTCACCATTATAAGGTGCTAAAATTGCATTTTTTTTAAAATACATTTTTTATCTGAAAAATTGAATTTATTCTTATAATATGTCTAAGAAACCCTTAATACATAAGTTAAAATTATATGGAGTATATAATATTTATAATCCAGTTATTACTATTCATAATCATTTTTTGAACGGAATGTTTGGTATGTCGTCGTGTGCTCGAACTCGGTGTTGTGTGTGGTGAAAGTTATTGAATTACTTTAAAGAGATAATGTAATATGAAATCATAGGGTGTTATATTCTCCCCTCCTTCAAAAAATTGTGTCCTCTCAATTTATGCTTAGGATTAAAAACATGGGTTTTGACATTTCAAAATATCTTAGTTGAAATCCCACATTGAAAAATTGATTAATGAGGCCTCTATTTTAAAATAAAGAATGGTAAGTATGAAGGTTGGAAAAAATAACACATACTAGGGTTAAATGTAGGAAAACATGGATATGGAAGAGAAAACAAACCATCATGTTCTGATGGAGAGTGATAGAGAATATTATTAAGAGAAAGTAAACGATCTAAAAACCATAATCTTGTGATGGGTTGAAAGGTCTTTGATTACCAAGTAGGAAAGGTAAACGGACAACGTTTTTGTATTAAGTTACCTTTCATAAATTTGAGGAATTTATTTATGATATTTTCTAAGAACATAAAGAGATATATTTACTTTTTAAGTATAGTTTCATCCTTTAATAAATTTTTACCACTAACTCATCTTTTTACCACATGATAAGTATTGAAGATGACTTCGTCACACCTGAAGTGCTAGAATCAACTTCTAAAGAATCATGTAAACCACAAAGGATGAATTGTATATTTACCATGTATTTATATATTTAACCAAAACCAAATGGTTAGTACATGGTTAGATGATCCCCAAAATGGATAATTCTTTAAAAAAAGAAATACTAATCTTAATTTCTAAAATTATGCTAATATTATCCAAAGATCAATAAATAACATTCAATAAACAATTGTCCTTAAAATTCTTCAATATAATCCAAACTAAGATTAAAACCCAAAACTCAGAAGAATTTGATTACATAGTCTTCCACGTTAAATTGTATCTCGAAATAACATCGACTACTCTTAAAGTCCCATGCTTAAAAGTAATTAACATAATCACATATTCTCTATGATAGGTTAATAATTTCCATAAATAACCTAAATCTCTATAAATCGACAACCAAAAATACACCATTACTCCTCAAATGAAATCCCATAGTATTCTATTTTCCTTAGGCATATTGCATTCCCAACAGAGCAAACATCTTCCAATATAACATATATCACTTAATCACCAAATCATTTTCATATACTAAGGGTATACATTTGATAAGACATAAGATCCAAAATTAACTTAAGATCACAAATAAATTCTTATTTTCCAAAAACATTATTTAACTAAAATGAATTAGTCACACTAACCAGGGACTTCACATAGTCCAGTGGTAGGTGATAAATCCCAATCGCACTCTGGTTGTGGGTTCGATTCTCGTAGATTTTTCTGACGCGACGGGTTTTCACACAGTCTGCGTGTTGTACTTTTTCTAAAACTATATTTTGAAATATTCCAAAAATGAGATAAATTCCTCAAAAAAATCACCATAATATAATTACACCACAATGTTATCTCATAACTCGCATTTTCATCCCAAAATTTAATAACTAGTAATTGACTCAAATTCAAAGTTCATATAAACCCACTTGGTTATTTATTCTCATCTAATATTAAAATACTTCAAATTGGTTTGTAAATAAAATGTGAATTATGCTACGAATATTCCCTAGGAGTTTCGTAACCAAGAGTGCAACAAGACCTATTGTCATGCACCAGTTCCTGTTCGAGTCTAGCTCAAAGTGGTGTTTTGGGGTTTTACCCCTAGGTACATCTGTGCCAGAGCCTCCTCTACCTTCTCGTATCTCGATAGGGATGTATTTCTAAAAAAACTCACAAATTCTTTAAATTAACAAAATTCTAGGAAGTTCTTATATACTAATCCTAAAAGTCTATCTTATGGTAATGTGCTCTAATCAGAGATTATCTAAATCTATTTTCCACGGATTTTACTAAACTTCCTAGGATACCAACTGTAACGCCCTGACCCCAAAAGCCCAGAGTCGGTGAATTATTACGTATCATTAGCATGATCACCAAAGATTAATTCTTGAAAGACTGATTAGTTTAGTAGCCTTGGAAGTACTAGATACATTCATAAGGTTAACATTACATCATAAAATGGAAAACTACAATAACATTGTTTCCATAGACAACACTGAAATCTCATAGACTATCCTTGTAGGTCAGTCATAATATACTTCTTCGTATCCTGGGAAAAATAATACATAGAAAGGGGTGATCTCAAATGCTCAGTAAGGATAACAATATAGGGGAAATTTCATAAATAAGTATAAACATTTATGGCAATGTATAAGACTAAAACAAAAGCCTTTTAATCATGAACTTCAACATAATATGGCAAAGATAAAATCAAAATATGTCATTTACTTATTCACATGGATATTCTACTAGTCTAATAATTAAATTCAATATTAATATCAACTTTCATAATGAAGGAATGCATAATACCATACTTTAATTTCTGTGTCAAGGCCTCATGTCAGGACCTAGGGGATAACTATAACCAGATCCCAACGCGGAGAGCCTCTGTAATTGACTCCAACCCGGAGAGACTATGTAACCGGACTCCAACCCGGAGAGCCTCAGTAACCGGACTCCAACCCGGAGAGCCTCTGTAACCAGACTCCAACCTAGAGGGTCTGCTATAACTGGACCCCAACCTGGAACATACTAGTCCGAAAAATTCATCTTAAGAATAGGTTTAAATATAACATAAACATTCGTATTAAAACTAGCATATGAAATGTAAATACATTATCCATAAACCATGAACGGAATAAAAATAGCACATCCATAGTCTACCATATCAAAAAACATTAAATTTAATTTGGAAGATGGTATCTATAATAAATCAACTTCAAATAAGTTTAAAATCCATCAAATGATGTTTTCATATATGAAAATGATAAGTAAAATTCTTTTAGAGAAATACCCCTTTTTCATGAAATTGTTTAAAAGTATCACAATTTATAAAGGAAGTAATTTAAAAGAGATTTCTGAATCAATGTGTCCCATACCACTTTGAATCTTTTAAAAGGAATTTTAATTTTAAAACATTCATGTTCATATGAATAAATCTTTAAAACCATTTTTAATAGATGGACATTAATGAGAATGATTTAGAATAATAAATCTTTTAAACAATATTTTAGTTAGAATTCCTAACCAAAATGAGAGACGCCTGAATAAAAATAAATGAGGTAATAAAAAATATATAATATCTTGATAATAAAGGGATTTATGATAAACTATGTCAAAGGAGAGTATATACACCATATAAAAGTGATTTGGCGTATAATAACAAAGAAGTCTCAATAGGATGTAAATTGAGATGAAATACTTTATAAAGATTGTATCCTTAGGTTAAGGATAAAATAATGAAATAATTGTGTGTGGAAAATATAAATACACTCAATATGATGGGATATTAATTTTAAATCAATCAGAGTACATTCACACATATTCTTGTTACAACAACACCAATAACTTGGATGTTTAACTCAATTAATAGAAATTGAGTTAAAATTACTCTTATCAAGTTCATATCGATGACTTGAGAATTTATCAATGGAGTGATTATGTGTATCAAAAGTATATCCACACAAAGGGGAGTGTAAATCACTAAATAAATAAATAAATAGTGATTTCACACATAATCTTGGAGTAAAATAATCAATGAAGTTTACGTAAAACCCAATGAGTAGAAATTGATATTTGAAATTCCCTTTCAAATTTGGAAACTTACAAAACAAACACCCTATGAAAGAAGAATCATATAATGATGATTTAAATACCCATAAATTAAATTATATTACAAAAATAATACAATCATGGGGCTGTACATACACCACATGGAATAATTAAGTGGTGAAAAAATGGAAATCTCACGAAATTAAAAGTGAGGTAAGAAACCCCTTAACTTCTAATTTTTCATGGTCGATGGTATGTTAACCTCCTGTATAATAGTTAAATAATTTTTATTAAATTACAAAATAACCTTATACATAATTATGATATCATATATGATCTTCTAATAATGCTTTGTTGATAATATTTTAGTATTATCGTCATTTCGGGTGTTAACTAATTTGTTTTACTTTAAATTCTTTGTTATGTGAGTCATATTTGTTTTAGATGGGATGTATCTTATTCATATCTATAATTATATAATGTATTCAAAAATTATTTTTAATCATCAAATAAAAATTAGTCTTGAATGGTTACGATGGGGAATGAATCCCATCGCGTTCATGGAGACGGTAATCCGTATGTATGCACGAGCAACAATATTATTCCTTTGATATTAAAATAGTATGTAAATAGATTGTATATCATATATACATGATAATTAACATTTTTTATTTTTTATTTACATCAATTATAAGTAATTATTATACCCATCCAAAAATAATGTATTTAATAACAACTACACCACGACGTGGATATGGTAGGCCGTACGTACACACATATGGTGACTTTGTCATTCATATGATGGATAGAATAATGAATATGGTTGTAAAATTTTTATAATAACATCACAATATATATAAGATACTGGATTTATTATTTTAGAATGTAAACGACAAAGAAAGAGGAAGTGGAAGAAGAAAAGAACTTGAAAAAGGTGATGAAATATTTACCTCTTCTTCGGGTTCTTCCTTTTGATTTGATCAAAAGGGATAATTAGGTTGGATTTTTGACCAAATAAAGGCATCTAGGATAAACTAAGAATAGTTGGGAGGATATTTGGGATGTGGTTTGCTGAGCCAAATGGCTTTGGAGGTGTGAATTTGAGAGAAGGGGAAGTGCCCTTTTATAAGAGGGATGAGAGGCACCTTATGGAAAGCGAGAAATGTTATTTTCATTTTAGGTATATAATGGATCAAAAATGAATTCTTTATTGGATATGGTGGGGATGGGTCTAAAACCTCTCAACAAATTGGTTTTAGATAGGTTTGGGTCACTATATTAACCTTATCTTTTAGATTTAACTCTTAGTTAAATAGTTTGACATTTACCATGTCTCTTTGTATTTTTATATTATATGGTTAATAAAATCACAATAAACTTCCAAGAAAACCCCATGTGGTTCATTATCGATATATATATAACATTATCTAAGTAATTTGGCCAAACTTTAGTTTTTTAGGAATATAAAATCAATTAATAATATAATATTTGTTTTAAAAACTCATTTATGTCAATTTTGACACTATTTAGAATTTGGTTTTTGTGAAAGTCATCAAAACTTGATTACTTCTAACAAGACACATTAAATAAATCATAAAAAGTTATATTCACCTAGAAAATTCTTTTATTTCATAAAAACTTTGAAATTATATTTATTTTAATATTTATAATACAATTTATTTGATTGTTTTATTAATAATGTAATTACTGCATCATCATTGTGTCATAAATAAATTAAACCATTAAAAGTATAAAAATTATAAATAAAATACCATTATGTAGGAAATATTTTTATATTTCCAAATAATATTTATAGTTTAAAATATAACTTATATAACACAATGTAAAAGATTAATTTACTAAAAGATATTTGTTTATTTCATTTTTTCCTTTACTTTATGTTAATTAAAATAAAGTGTCATTATCACTCTTAAGTGGCTCCATGGGGTCCCAAAATCAACCAAAATATTCCCATGGACGTCCATGACTCATCCTATAAGGTTAGGACAAGTGTTAAGGTAATTTTGTATTATTATAATATTCTTTTTACCTTGAATTACCCTATTTATCTTTAACCGTGGTAAATAAAAGTAAAACATTACTATTCACCGTAAATTATTTTTATCTTATTGAACCAAATTTTAATTACTACTAACAACCATGTATGTCATATTTCTTAAATTCAATTCACAGAACCAGTGAAATTTCATTTAACTGAAAAATTCATATTTTTTACTACCACTTAGTGGTTTCACTATTCATCAAAATTGAAGTTTTTCAGAAAAATACCAAAAATTAATCCTAGGCTATATTTGATATTCAAAATTCAACAATTAATTATATTTTACCAAATTAAAAACATATAAGTTAGATTAATTAATTGAAAATTAATTCTCGTTGTCAAAACAAAAAGTGGGTTTTTAAGAAATAATAACTCTCAAAAGATTGACACTTGTTTATGCCCGATTTCAAGGTGAAATTTCTTATAATGAAAAACATTGGATTAAATGGTAAAAATATAATCTAATTACACTTTAAAACCATTTATGAAGATAATATAACCACATAAATAAGTTAGATTAAAAGGAAAATTTGAATTAAAATACAATATTTTCACTATTAATTAAAAGATGAACATTATTATAAAAATACCAAAATTTCATCCAACGTAAATTTTGATATCCTGATTCTAAGGTAGATTTTTTTTTGTCAAATTGAATATGTAAAAGTGTCAAATATTTTATTTAAAAATGGTTCACCATTACAAGGTGGTAAAATTGCATTTTTTTTAAAAAAAAAATTATCTAAAAAATTGATTTTTTTCTCATAATATGTATAAGAAACAGATAATACAAAAGTTAAAATTATATGTAGTATATAAAATTTAAAATCTAGTTATTAGTATTCATAAGCATTTTTTGAATGGCATGTTTGGTAAGTCGTCGTGCACTCGAACTCGGTGTTGTGTGTGCTGCAAGTTATTGAATTACTTTAAAGAGATAATGTACTATGAAATATTAGGGTGTTACAATATTCATGGTGGGGGATCTGGATATGGAACTTGTAGAGAAGATCTAGAGTTACTATTGGTAAACTGAACACACACCATATAGTATAAAGAACACACAAATGTGACACCCTGGTTGTGGTGGCTAGGTTTTTAGGTGAGATAAATATCACATGCTGTGTGGGACCCCCACATATCTTATAACACAATGCTAGTGACCCAGCATGTACTATGGGAGTACACATACAAGGGAATGACTAGGCACATGACCAAGGTGCACATACATAACCAATGAACATAAACACAACCAGAAGAACATGTAGAATGTCGGGTTATTGAGGCATGTTGTGTAGTAATATTACATGCCATGTAGTGATATATATATATATATAGTGATTCATGTATTTATGAGGAAAAGACCATGAAAAGAATTGGGTACACACACAGTTTGGACCCTGTTACACACCATGTACTTCATTTTTATGAATCATTTACCTCTCGTATCTCCTTCACTTGGACACAGATTTTGGACCACAAGCAACCTATCCATGGTGTTTTTCTGTTTCTAAGGATATGGTGTCCTTCATGGTATCTTTTGGGATATGATCTGAGGTGTTGAGAGTGTGACACTTCTTTGGGGCGGTGCATGATGATGGTGGTGATCGAACATGATCACTAGAGTGGAATCCTACTGTAAGGACAAATCATTGGTCCTCTAGCCATAGAGTAGAACCCTCATACTGGAAAAGGGAATGGTTTCTCTACTAATAGACTGGAACCATTCTATTGGTACAGTTCCTGGGTCCTCTATCTAACCATATAGTGGAACCCTCCTGTTGGGACATGACATGGGTCCTATATCTATAGAGTGGAACCCTTTTATTGGGGTAGGGTATGAGTCCTCTATCTATATAGATAGTGGAACCCTCCTGATGAGAACGATAAGGGTTTTATACATATATAATGGAACCCCCATGATGGACTGGAGTGCGGGTCCCCTATCCATCTACTGGGTGTAACCCTCCTGCCAGGACAAGGCATGAGTCCTCTTCCCATAGAGTGGAACCCTCCTGACAGACTAGAGTGTGGGTCCTCTATCCATACTCTGAGTGGAGTCCTCCTTCTCGTACATGTAAATGTTCATATACTCATAGAGTGGAACCCCCTAATATACTAGGGTGTTGGTATGCCATCCATCATCAGATTTGAACTTTCATATTGGGACAAAACAGGAGTCTGATATCTATTTACTGAGTGAAACACTACCTTTTTGTTAGGGAATGACTCATATACCTAGATATTTTCTCCCCTCGATAGTGTGGAACAATGTAGAGGTATGGATCCCCATGGATTCTTCTTTGGTAAAGATGCACAAGATGTTAGGTAACATTGATAGACCAATAGAACTAATGGAAAACTCTTTTCATGGGATGTGATGTGAGGCAGAGATCCCCTTTATCTCCCATCAAGGTTTCTTTTATGAGAATATATACATGCTGATTGGCTTTAATTTACCAATTTCTATGGGTTGACGTGTTTACTTATATAATTTCTATTACTACTCCCCCTTTTAGATTTTGAGGTGTTCTACTAGGTATGTATATACTGCCACATGAATGGGGTTTTCCCACACATGTCGTGTAACACCCCTAGATTTGGTAAAAAAAATTAATATTGAATGCATAAAACATTGAGTCTCTGCAAACACCACTTTATTATAACCTAGCCCATAAACAAATTTTTTCAACCTCTGTGATTTTAATTTTGAAAAACTGACATACAAGGTTGCATTTAGTTAGATATTTAGAGTCCGATAGAATCAACATAGTTTTTGATGAATAATAACAAACCCTTATGAATAGTAACATACCCAAATGAATAATAATGAATATTAATAAATAGTAATTTAGATAAAAAAGACAATCTTCCCCCATTAATGTATAAATAAAATTTAGACATCTTATAGGTGAAGAAACGATCATAGTATAAATATTAGTATTTTTGTATGTAATAAATATTTTATTTACAATTTTATGATTAATTTAATAATTTAAAATGGAAATTTATTGTCACAAAATGTAATCATAAATTGTTAATTTATTATATTATGGTTATAAGATAATTTTATGGGACCTTGATTAATTTCTCAAGGTGTTATAAAATGAGTTAAAGTTTTAAAGTTATTTTTTTGGAATAAATTATGATATTATTCAAAAAGTAGATTAAAAATATTTTTGAAAATTATTTTCAAAAAATGGATTTATTTTTTCTAATTCATCATATAGATAAATGGGTTGGGTGAATTTTTGGGATTTTTCTAAAATACCTGTTTTTTGTGAATAGTAAAAATACACTTTTGAGTTTTCGGTATATTTAATGACATCATATTGATATAATAATTAACATCCAATTCTAGTATAATTTTTTAAATTAAAATATTATATTAGGTGTCCCATTTGGCTAATACCATGGGAAATCCCATGGGTTTTCAAAAACCACTAATGATGTGTCCTTTGAAATTAATAAAAAACTCCCTCTCTTTTACTATAAATACCCACCAATTACTTCATTTTCATTCATTCCAAACTCATCATCCTTGACTATATGGTAGTTTTATCTCCATATGAGTCTTTCCATGTTTTCCTAAAGCCCCCAAGGTCCCAACATTCATGTTTTTTTTTGTGTTAATCTATAAGGTAAGGGAATTCTCAACTTCCATTTTCCATTCATGTTCTCTTTTATGTGGTATGTATTTAATGTTACAATACCATGTTCTTATTTTTATTTTATTCTATCCTTATATAATATTATGATTCTTTAACGAATGTTTCACCCCTATCCCATCTCTTTTTAATTTTTTCTACAACCATGTTCAATATCCATTATGTTGTAGAATTTTCATCTCAAAATCTCTCTCTTTTTCAAGAACTCTTATTATGTTATTCTCTTTTAATTTCTATTGGATTATATTGGGATATGTCAATAAATACCTATAATACATTAAGTATTACGTAATAATTATTATATACCCCTTTATCTCTCATAAAAATATTTTCTTAATTTTAAAGTGGCGTCGTTAGGCTGGCGAATTTTCGTAAGAGATTTCTCAACTTTTCTTTTATTTCGAGTTCCTTTTGTTTTATTTTTCTTTCCTCACCTCCTTTCATCCAAAAGTTATGATAAATCCACTACGTTTCATGTACTATAATTTTTTGTGATAATGTAATAATTCATCATCATCTCTTCTTTCACATTCTTTTATACATAAAATAAAAACATCAACTGAGATGTGTTAATTTATCACATTCAAGGACGACATGTTTTGAATTTCTATTACCATCCTCAATTATGGCCATGAAACTATATTAATGGTTAAAATATAATATAGTAATTATAATAGAACTTATATAAGGTTCTGTAATCATTTTGTACATGTGATATTAATTTGTAAATCAAGATGAGTTTGTTGTGATAAAAAACCACCAATTAACCCAAACAATTATCATTAAAGTTTATATAACAATTCATCTAAAACAGCAATAAATAAATGAATTATATAAGTACTTAATATTATGGTTGTTAACTAATTACATTTAACTTCAATTCTAGAGAACCATTCTCATTCTACATGTTTCTCCGTACATGAATATAAGTAAACTAATCATGAAAACCGAGGAAGAAAACACTCCCAAACAATGAAATTGAATATCTTATCCCATAGAAAGGCCATGAATGAACCTCATAAGGTTATATTAAATCAATTAAATTTATATGAGGTTTTGGAATTATTAATTTATGAACCTAAATTTTTTATTCAGGTCATTAATATCATGTGAGGAACACCTTCAGACATAAGGTAAGGGTTTTCCACACAAACCTCCATTTTAATTCTGGTTATTTTTATTGGCTACATACCTCAATGTAATTATTAGGTATTATTATGTACCCCTCATAAATATTATTTGAGTGCTATATATATGTTTACCAACTATAATTCATCTTTATTTTATTGGTAGATACTCGTTTTGAATTGAACTTTCAAAATTCTTTCCAAAATACAAGCCTGGTTCATAGGAATTTCTCAAGTTCGTGCATATTTTCAATGGAACTCTGTAATATATTTTTATCAAATATTATATTTATAATTTCAATCATTTTTTATGAAAATACTATCTTACTTAACTCCTGGTTTTATATAATTACTTTTCCAAAATAACTCTTCTTTTCAAGTAAAAGAATATTTATCTCAAGAATTACCCAATTATTTTATAAGAGTATAATTATCTGTTTCAAATATCTTGTTTATTATTATGAATTATTGGGATCAATATTTTATGATATCATCTTCTATATTTAATTTAGCAGTTTATAATTGACTATGGATGTTCCCTCTAAAATCTCGTCACCAATTTACACTGAATGGTTAGTGTTTACGCTTTATGTTCGGGGAAAGTTATTTACATTTAAATTTTAGTTTGAATATGAATGTTTATGTTGTTTATGTTTATTATCATTCTCATGAAGAATGAATTGGACTTAGTAAGTGTCATTTTGTTCCCTATATAGCCCCTCAATGCATTAGTAGGTCTCATGAGACAAAACTAGGTCTTAACATGAGTCCTTCACAAAATGGTTATTTCTGGTATTGGCATGAGGCCTTTAAAATATGGTTATGATGCATGGAATTATGCATTACCTCGTTATGAAACTATTATTGATAATTCATGTGGTTATTGGACTTGTAGAATACGCATTATTATGTTTTATTGTGGCATTATTTATTTAACTCTTAATCTTGCCATATTTTGTTCAAGTTTATTTTTAAGGCATGTGTTTTTAGTTATTCACCATTCATTATATTTATGTTTATGATATCTTCCACTATATTTTTTCCCCAAACTGAGCATTTGAGCCCACCCCTTTCTTATGTTTAATTTTCTCAGGACATGAAATAGTTTACTATGAATGACATGAAGGGATAAAATTAGATTTTTTGATGTTCCCAATAAAACTTAAATGTTGTATATATTTTCAAGTTGTAATGTTGAACATATGTATGTATCTTGTCTCCAAATATACAAAATTACTCGGTCATTCAAGAATCAAATTTCTTGTTTATATGAAAATGTAAAAAATTATGAAACTGGATCCGGGCAACTGGGGTCGGGTCCTTAGAGTTGGTATCATAGAATGTTTAGTAGAAAAATTGAAAACTATATTTAGGGAAAAAATCCATAAGATAATCATTGTGTATAAACATACAGGAACATCCACTTATTTTGGTAAGGAATAGATTATGTGTATCTTTATATAAAATACATCCCTCTCTGGGTACTACAAGTTGACGTGGTTATGGAACAGATGTACCTAGGAGTAACAACTCCGATAAGGTGTTTCAAGCTTGACCCGTAGTAACATGGTATACAATAATGAGCCTTACTATGCACCTGTTTTGACACTCCTGGGGGATATACCTAGGATAATTCAAATTTTTTTCTAACATACCATTAGGTTGGATTTATTCTTCCAATGTAACAAAATTATATGGTTCTAGAATTTATGAAGCATAAATTTATGATATGGGCTATAACATGTTTATAATTATAGAGAGATCATGATTTTATGAGAAAATATAGCATATGTAATTGAATAGAAATGGATCCAAGAAAAAGGAATAAGAACATCACCAATGCATGTGATACAAATAGTAATAATGATTAGATCTCTCATGGTCTTAAGCCATCATTTCAAAGGAAGATAGTCTCCCATGTATCCTCATCATATGAAAAAATAGTATCATGTGTTAACAGGGTATGTAAAGAATTCTCTGAGTCCTATGGCTTTTAAGGGAATATAAAGAAGAATATGACAGTAGTAAAAAAATATAGATTAAGGGAAGAATGGAATGAAGGGTTTTCCCACATGTGATAATTGTGGAACGAATCAACCAAGTAATGATTAAAGGGAATGAGTGTTTTTTATACGTCTAGAGAAAAAGGATACCATGTTAATGGTTTCAAGGGTAAGAAAATGGTTTCCAATGTACAATGCTTCAACAACTAGGATATGGGACACTATGCAAATCAATGTCCCAAGCGTCAAAGGAATATACCCCAAATGATGATTCTGGATAATGATCAAGTTATTATGTTGTTGCAGATGAAGTAGAATGATTAATATGTATAGTCAAGAATAATATCATTTGAATATTTTTTTAGAAATGTACTGGTTATAAGAATTAGGGAATATACGAGGATTGTAATACAATAATTTTTCATTAAGTATTTTAAACCATTAGTTAAATGGTACCATGAAAATATATTCAGTGGAAAGTTAAACATTTTGGAAAATTCATGACTAACGGATAGATGACCACTAATATATTTCTAATGATGAAGATAATGATGAAGAAATGATTCATTTGGAGAAGTACTAACTAACTCAGAAGTGATTTTTAACTTGTTGATAAGTGGTATATGCTATCATTGAGGGAGTTTAAAACATTTATTGATATAAAAAACATATCCAATAGCATATGTAAGGATGAATTCATGTTTCCAATAAGGTTTTATGTTAATTTGTGTTATTACCATATTTTAAGAGGAAACATGATGAAGATATTCACATTTTTTGGAATGTGAAAATTTAGGGATGCTTCAAGTCGATGAAAGGTAAATAAGGTAGCTAATGCATTGAGTAGGAAGGATCAGGATGTTTTAAACCAAATGAGGATTGAAAGGAATCCTGTATTCATGGATATAATAAGGATGGACAGAGTAATTATCAAATAAGCTTCAACATCATTACTTTTTCTATTGGTTTCCCAACCATCATTATTAGAATGGGATAAAATCTCTTATCTTGTTGATGAGAACCTTCAAAATAAAATTAATTCTATGAAAGATGGAAAGTTGGATGACTTTGTGTGTGAAGATAGAATTCTGAAATTTGATAAGAGGCTATGTATTCCCTCTATACCCAATCCGAAAAGGGAGTAATTGGATGATGTCCAAATCTCAAATTTCTCTATACACCATTATGGCACTAAAATGTATATAGATTTGAAGGAACTTTTTTAGTGGGTCAACATGAAGAGGGAAATTGCTAATTATGCATCAAGATGTTTAGTATGTCATCATGTGAAGGCCGAATGACAACATCCTGAAAGAATCATGAAAACTATACCTATTCCTACATGGAAATGGGATGACATCCCCAAGGATTTTTTCATTGGATTACCCCAAACTCCAAGAATTAATGATGAAATATGGGTAATTATTGATCAACTTACAAAATCAACACATTTCCTCGCTAAAATGGAGGATTTTCCAATGGAGTGGCTTGTACGACTTTATATCAATGAAGTTGTAAGGCTTCACAAATAACCTTCGTTAATAGTGTCTGATTGTGATCCTCAATTAACATCAAAATTCTAGAAGAGTCTACAAAAATATTTGGATATTGAGATTCATTTAAGTACTACTTGACATGCTCAATATAATGGGTAATCAGAAAGGAAGATCAAAACATTAGAAGACATGTTGAGATAATTCTCGCTCAACTTTCAAGGTACGTGGGGTCAGTATTTACCTTTGATGGTGTTTTCCAACAATAATAGATTCCATTCCATAATTCAAGTGGCACCATATGAATCATTTTACAGAAAGAAATTTCGTACACCAACTTAATGGGATAATGTTGGAGAAAGGATGCTAGTGGGCCCAGAAGATGTGGAGGAAACAATAGAGAAGGTAAAGACTGTACAAGGATATATCAAAGCATCTCAAAGCATGAAAAAAATCTATGTTGATAATCAATAGAAGTATTTTTAATTTCAATTGGGAGACCATGTTTTCTTAAAAGTTTCTCCATGGAAGGGTGTTATAAGATTTGGGAAGAAAGAAAAACTGAGCAATAGGTACATAGGTCCTTTTGGATTTCTAGAGAGATTTAGAGATGTTTCATATCATTTGTATATGCCGCCTAGCCTCTATAAAGTATTCAATGTGTTCTATGTCTCATTTTGGGGAAAGTAGATTCTAAAACCAACACATGACCTCACTTCTCAAGGTATAGAATTGGAACCAATCCAATCACACTATGAAGAGTCTATCCAGATTTTGGCTACTAAAGAATAGGAGATAATGAATCAGACTCCTTGACAGGTAAAAAACTTTGGAAAAATCATAAAATCAGAGAGACAACATGGGAGCCTTAGGAGCTTATGATGAAGAACTACCCAAATATTTTTGTGAGGTAACATTCTGGTAATTTCGAGGATGAAGTTTTTGAAAGGAGTGGATAATGTAACACCCCAATATTTTTCAAATATATTTAATATTGAATGCATAAAATACTGAGTATTTACAAACACCACTTGGTTATAACCTATCCAATAAACATAATTTTCCCCTCTGTAATTTTAATTTAAAAAAAAGACCTAAAGGGTTGTGTTCAGTATGATATTTAGAGTCTCAGAGAGTCAACATAGTTTTTTTATGAATTATAACATAGCCTTATGAATAGTAAGATACCCTTATGAATAATAATTAATATTAAATCAATAAAAAAATATAAACTTCACCCATGAATGTATAAATACAATTTATAAATCTTATAAGTGAAGAAACAATCATAATATAAGTATTGGTATTTTTTATGTAATGAATATATTAATTAAAATTTTATTGTTAATTTAATAATTTAAAATAGAAATGTTTTTTCTTAAAACATAATCATAAATTATTACTTTATTGTCTTATGGTTATAAGATAATTTTATAGGACCTTGATTAATTTCTCAATGTGTAATGAAATGAGGTATAGTTTTAAAGTTGCCTTTTTGGAATAATTTTTAATTTTATTTAAAAATTAAATTAAAAATATTATGAAAATTATTTTCACTAAATAGATGTCTTTTTTGAATTCTACTAGTTAAAAAATGGTTGGGTATAATTTTTCGGATTTTTCTAAAATACCTGTATTTTTGTGAATAGTAAAACTTCAGTATTGTGTATTTGGTATATTAAATGACATCATAATTACGTAAAAATTAATATAAAAGTATGGTAGAATTTTTTACATTAAAATATGATAATAGGTGTCCCAAGTGTCCAATACCATGGAAAAAGACCACGGGAAAGCCCATATTTTTTCAAAAACCACTAATGTGGTGTCCATTGAAATTAATAAAAAAAACTCCCTCTCTTTTATTATAAATACCCACCCATTACTTCATTTCATTTAATTAAAAACTCATCATCCTAGAAGTTCTAGTAATTTTACCTCCCTATGAGTCCTCCCAAGGTGTCCTCAATCCCCCAAGGTCCCAACATTCATGTTTTAGTAGTTACTCTATAAAGTAAGGGAATTCTCAACTTCTCTTTTCCATTCATGTTCTCTTTTATGGGGTGTGTATTTCAAGTTTCCATACCATGCTCTTATTTACATTTTATTAAATCCCTATAATATATTATGAGTATTTTATGAATGGGTGACCCATTTCACTTCTCTTTTTAATTTTTTCTAAATCCATGTCCAATAGCCGTTATCCTGAAGAATTTTCATCTCAAAACCTGTCTCTTTTTCAAGCACTTTTATTATATTATTATCTTTTAATTTCAATTGTCTTATGTTGTGATAGTTCATTACAAATCCCCCTGAAATTACATATTATGTAATAATTATTAGATACCCTTTTTTCTCTCATCAAAACATTCAATAAAATTTTATGTGACATTGTTAGGCTGCTGAAGTTTCATAAGGAATTTCTCAACTTTTTTTTTATTTAGAGTTCCTTTCATTTTTTTTTATTTCCTCACCTCCTTTCATCCAAATGTTATGATAAATATTGTATCTTAAATGTATTGTAATTTTTTTTATAATGTAATAATTCATCATCATCTCTCATTTCCCATTATTTTATATTAAAAATGAAAACACCATCTGAGATGGGTTAATTTATCTTATTCAAGGCTGATGATTTTTCAATATCTATTACCATCTTAAATTATGGACATGAAACCATTTTGACAGTTTAACAAGATTATAATTCATTTAATATTACTTATATAATTTTCTATATTTTTTTACATATGATATTAATTTATAAATCAAATTGTGTTCATTGTGATAAAAAACCACCAATTTTCCCAAACAATTATCAATAATGTTTTATAAAATGATTCATCTTCTCTCCCAATAACCAAATAAATTTTATAAAATTTTAGTATTATGAATGTTTAATAATAACATATAAATTCAATTATGGAAAACGATTCCCATTATACATGTTTATACATATATGAATATAAGTAAACCAATCATGAAAACCAAGGAAGAAAACACTCCCAAACAATGAAATTAAATCTCTTAAGCCATAGAAAGGCCATGAATGAACCTAATACGGTTATAATCAATAAAATACATATATGTGAGGTTCTTTAATCATTAATTTATGAACCAAAATTTTAATTATTCAGATCATTAAGATCATGTGAGGAACACCTTCAGACTTAATGTAAGGGTTTTCCCCCAGAACCTCCATTTTTATTCGGGTTATTTTTACTGCCAACATACCTCAATGAAATTATTATGTTTTATTTTGTACCCCTAAAATATTTTGTGTGAGTTTTCTATATATTTTTAAAACCCATAATCCTTCTCTATTTTATGGAAAAATACATGTTTTAAAAGTAACTCTCAATATTGATTCCAAAATACAAGCCTAATTCAAGATAATTTCTCAAATTCTTACATATATTCAAGGGAAATCTATAATATGCTTTTATCAAATACTATTTTTATAAAATCACCCATCTTATTATGAAAAAACTATTTTACTTCAGCCTTAGTTTTACACAAATATGTTTCCTAAATAACTCTTATTTTCAAGTAAAATAGTATTTACCTCAAGAATTACTTGATGATTTTGTTAGAGTATCTTCATCTGTTTCAATACTATTGTTGATTATTATATATTATTGGGATTAATATTTTATGATATCATATACCATATTTAATTGTGTGGTTTATTATTAGTTTTATTGTGGATGTTATATCTTAAACCCTTCACAAATTTACTCTGAATGGTTAGTGTTAATGCTTAATGTTCGAGGAAAGTTATTTACATTTCATATGTTAGTTTCAATATGAATGTATATGTGGTTTATGTTTATCCCAATTAATATGAGGAATGAATTTGACTTAGTATATTCCTTGTGGGTCCCACTATATATAGATATCCTAGACATTTACACCTAACATTAAATGATTTTAAGCATAATTATACATCAAATTACAAGCCAAGGATCACGAGGTTTAGAGTCTTGGAATACAAGGTACATAAAACTGAAAAGATTAGACTAAATAGAACATTTCTTTGATCAATATTCAAATCGAGATCCTGACTTCCATTGTGCTCAAACATCTTCATAGGATACCCAGGGGAACATATGAACAAAAGGATGAGCTAAATCTCCTAGTGAGGGAATAACTGTTAGAACAAAGCAATAACACATGGGAAAGAAGGCATGACATGATGATATAAAAAGGCATGTAACATATTGAATAATAAAAGTAT
Organism: Viscum album; assembly: GCA_963277665.1. Classification (NCBI taxonomy): domain Eukaryota; kingdom Viridiplantae; phylum Streptophyta; class Magnoliopsida; order Santalales; family Viscaceae; genus Viscum; species Viscum album. The sequence continues at coordinate 1,915,329,688 of OY728127.1, forward strand.
AAAAATTTAATCATATAAACATGGAGAAGTAATAATGTGGCAGAAAAATATAACATGAATTTAGCATGATTCAAGGATAACTGCTAAGACCATTACACCGAGTATCACAAGCCAAGGCTAACCTCCAAGACCGTCACCTATAGTATCACAAGCCAAGGCTAAACGCCAAGACTGACACACATAACATCTCATAAGACTCAAAGTTACAAAATTAATTAGAGGTCTATATGGGTGAACCCATATTAACTTTTCATGAATATTTTTTCCATATAAAGAATCATATATAATCAATCTTACATAAATATAAGGGCTACCCATGGAAAGAATTGTGTACCACAATCACATCATAAAGCATAACGAATGGGCATATCATAAAAAAGTCCATGAATGAAATGAATTAGAACGTACATAGACCTTCATAAGGTAAAACTGGCTTAAATATTGGTATGTGGTGTCAAATATAAGTGATATCATGTAAGAAGAGTATTTAAGAAATTTTAGAATTAAATCATTTTAGTAGGGTTTCAAGGAAAATACTAAAGAGCTTTTAAAATAGAAAAGAGAATAAAATTATACATAAAATCAGAATTGAACTAAGAAGGTTCTCATAATTAAAATATGGATTTTTTAAAAGCAATGTTGTCTTTAAAAAAGATAATATATTATACAAGATGATGGGTAGGAATTCGAAAAGTTCCCTTAAAACGGGTTTTCTTATCGGGAAGTATTGTTGAGGGAATCACATAAAAACATGAATATCCCAAAAATATAATGATAAAGGTAATGATAAATGAATTTTTTACATTTACAAATCATTTATAATATTCAATTAAAAATATAATACAACTTCATTTTTTTGAAAGAATGTTAAGGTAACCTGAAGGAATAAAGGCGGTTCGGGTAGATTCCCTTAAGCAATATTAGCATGGTAGCAGGTGTACTTAAGAGGCCTTAATGAGAGATAAATAGATTTATAATATTTTATAAATATTTAGGGATGTATGTGTAAGGTTAGAAATCATTCCGCATCATTAGGAATTCTTATTTAAAAGGGAATAACATAAAGGTTATTCTTGAATTAATGTGAGAAAGAGAGGATCCCTTACCTTTAGTCTAATGGGTTTATCACCTTGATAATAAGGACCTAAATAATCAAATTAGGTTCACTAATTAATAATTAAAGAACCTATTTTAAATGTAAATGATTTAGTATATCCTTTTTGAGTTCATTCATGACCTTTTCGATTGGTTATGAGGTTCAATTTCATTTTTCTGGTCTGTTTGTTTCCTGTTCGATTTACTTATATACATGAATGGATAAACATGTATGTTGAGAGTGCTTGTACAGAATTGAATTTATATAAAATTAGTGAACATCCATAAGACTACATAGTTGTAAATTTAATCTTCTTACTTGGAGGGTAGGTGAATCATTATATTAAACATTAATGATAATCTTTTGGATTAATGCGGCGATTTTGCTCATAAATAACACGTTTTGTATTATTATTTTACGTCATAAATTTATAAGGATTATATAAAATTAAATAAGTTAAAATAAATATATTATGATCTGTTTCAACCATTAAAATGGTTTCATGACCATTCTAGAAGATGGTAATGCAAATTGAAAACCTGTTGTCCTTGAATGTGATAAATCAACACATCTCAGACGATATTTTCATTTATAGAATAAAAGAGGGGGAGGGAAAGATTATGATAAAATATCTCATTAGAATAATATCATTAAATTACATTTATGTTACTAGATTTATCATACCATTTGGGTTAAGGGGGTGTGTAGAGAAAGAAGAAAATAAAATAACATGAATGAAAATAAAATAATTGGAAAGAGGAATTTACCTCTTGAGTTTATCTCCTTTGAGAGCCTTTTAAGAGAATAGGATTTTGTCTTTTGAGAAGACCATGGGATTTTGGATGTGATGATGGATCTTGGGGAGTCATTTGGGTAGAACATAGTCAAGGAACATGGTTTGAGAGAAGTAATGACTAGAGGGGAGTGTGGGTTATTTTTAAAGTGGAGGAGAGGAGTGAATTTTGAATATTTAATTCATTATTTAATTATTTTTCTCATGAATAAAATAGCAGTTGATTCTTGTGAAAAAAATTATTAATAATTTTCTAAAAATTCACCCAACCATTTTTCAAAATTTAGAATCCAAAAAGGAGCTCCATTTTTCAAAAATAATTTTTTAAATATCATTAATTTAATTTTTAAATAAAATCATTATTTATTCGAAAAAACAACATTAAAACTATAACTCATTTTATAACACCTCAAAAAATTAATCAAGGTCCCATAAAATTATCTTATAACCATAAGAAAATAAAATAAAAAATTATGATTAAATTTTAGGAAAATACATTTCCATTTTAAAATATTAAATTAATCATAAATTTTTAATTAAAATATTTATGACATACAAAAATACTAATACTTATACTATGATAGTTTTTTCATATATAAGATGTCTAAATTGTATTTGTACATTCATGGGTGATGTTCCCATTTCATGGCCAAGTTTCTATTCATTACTACTCATAAGGGTATTTTACTATTCACTAGGGTATGTTACTATTCATCAATAACTAATTTGATTCTATCAAACTCTAAATATCTTAATAAACACAATCGTGTATGTTTTCGAATTTCAAAACACAGAAGTGACGATATTATGTTTTAGGGTCCCATACTACTTTTTAGTTCATTTTGTTGTGATTTCATGTGATTATATGACATAATTATAATGTGGTATTTCCATTTATAAAACATTGGATCATTGTATTACCCCCCCCCTTATGAAATTTCTTTCCCAAATTTTCTATCCTTTTTTCATTCTAATCCATAAAAAGGTTCTGGTACTTTTCCTTCATTGCCTCCTCTAGTTCCCATGTTGCCTCTTCGTAATTATGGCTCCACCACAGTATTTTGACAAGGTGTGTAGTCCTATTACATAGAACATTATCTATATGATTCAATATCTTCCCTAGATTCTCCTTGTAAGATAGATCATTATCCAACTATACAACCTCTGAAGAGAGTATATGTGAAGGTTCCAGTATGTAATTTCTAAAGAGGAATACATGAAAGACATCATGTAATTTGGACATGGTAGGTGGAAGTTCCTGTCGATAGGCCACAATACTGACACGATCAAAAATCTCAAAGGGGATGATGTACCTGGGATATAGCATTCATTTCTTCCAAAACCTCATGACCTTCTTCCATATAGATATGCATAGAAATACCATGTCTCCAACTTTGAACTTGAGGTCTCTTTGATGATAGTTTTCATAACACTTTTGTAGAATTTGGGATGCCTTGATGTTCTATTGAATGTTTTTCACCTTATCCACCATTTATTCGACCATTTTAGATCCTAGAAATTTATACTCAGTGACTTTATCCCAACACACCAATGTTCTGCAGCTTTTCCCATAAAGGGATTCATATTGTGCCTTTTCGATGCTCGAGTGGAAACTATTTTTGTAGGAGAATTCAAATAGTGGAAGATGTTTATACCATCCTCCATTAAATTCCATAGAACATGATTTCAACATATATTCTAGTGTCTAAATAGCTCACTCATATTGGAAATAATTTTTTGGATGATAGGCTATACTGAAGTTCATTTCAGTGCATAGAGCATATTGAAGACTTTTCCAGAACATAGAGGTGAATCTCATTTCTCAATCAGATAAAATAGATAGTGGTACTCTATAAATCCTTACCACCTCTTTGATATATATCCATGGAAGTTTTTCCAATGAAAAGTCCTCTCAAATAACAATTAATTGTGCTATCTTTGTATGATTATCCACAATGGCCCATATAGCATTGTTTCCTATAGGTTTCCTTGGAAGTCCAGTGACAAAGTTCATGGTGATTTTCTCCCACATCCATGTTGGTATGGGTTGTGGTTGAATCATCCCCTTGTACATTTGTCTTTTAGCCTTCACTTATTGACATACCTGGCACTTTGATTTATACTCAGCAATCTCCTTCTTCATATTATCCCACTGAAAGTTCTATTGGAGATCTCGATACATCATTCTACTGCCTTGGTGGATTGATAAGGATGATCTATGTGTGTCATTCAGAAGATCCTTCTTTATCTCTGGATCATATGGTATACATAATCGTGATCCAAATCATAAAACTCCTTCCTCATCAAAAATGAACTCTGATGATTTCCCATTTCTGATAGATTCCACCCTTTTCAGTATTTCCACATCTTTTGTTTGAGCATCCTTTATTTTCTCCACGAGGGATGGTTGAGAAATAATTTGATAATGTATTAATTATATTCCTTCATTAATGATTCCCATTTCCATCCTCTACAAATCTAATATGATCAGGTTATTTTAAATTCTCATCATTGATAAAGATGCAGTATCATTTCTTCATAGAGAATTTTCCACCTTATTTGCCTTGTTGGGATGGTAGTGGATTGAGAAGTCATAATCATTGATGAGATTTATCCATCTTATCTGGCTTATATTAATATCTTTTTGTGTGAATATATATTTGAGACTCTTGTGATCAGTATATATCTCACACTTCTCCCCATAGAGATAATGCCACCAGAATTTTAATGCAATGATCACAACTGCCAACTCCAAATCACACATAGGATAGTTTTTCTCATGGAGTTTCAGCTTCCTTGATGCATAGGATATCAGTTTATCATTTTTCATGAGAACACATCCTAAGACCTTCTTTGAAGCATCATTATACACCACAAAGAGTTCTCCACTTATTGGGAGTGTGAGTACAAGCGCTATGATTAGACTCTTTTTCTACTCCGTAAAACTGTATTCACATTCCTGAGTCCATACAAACATTACTCCCTTACATTTTAGTTTGGTCATTGGGTTTGAAAATTGTGAAACTTTCTTCAAAAATCGTCGATAATACCCATATAGACCCAAAAATATATAGATCTCCATTACAGATTTTGTCTTGGGCCACTCTCCAATTGCCTTTGTCTTAGAAGGGTCCACATATATCCCTTTGTTGGTGATAACATTCCCCAAGAATGATACTTCCTCTAACCAAAATTCACTTTTACTATACATTTAATATAAATTCTCCCATCGCAAAGTCTTTAACACTTTATTGAAATGCTCCTCATGTTCCTCCTTACTCATGGTATATATCAGAATATCATTGATAAAGACTACCATAAATTTTTCAAGGTAATCTCTAAAGACTCTATTCAGTAAATCCATGAAAATTTCTGGAGCATTATTGAGTCCGAAGTAAATAACTATGAAATCATAGTGTACATACCTCATTCGAAATGTAGTCTTGGGAATATCTTCCTTCCTCACCTCTATTTGATGATATCCCATCCGAAAGTCCACCTTTGAGAAATAACTTTCAACAGGAAGATGATCAAACAAGTCATCTATCTGTGGCAGGGGATACTAGTTTTTTATCATGATTTTATTGAGCTCACGATAATCAATGTAGTGTCTCATTGATCCATCCTTCTTCTTGACAAAGAGGATTGGCACACCCCCATGGTGAATCACTCAGGCATATAAAACATTTTTCTAGATTCACTAGTAACTGCATGTTCAACTCTTCCAGCTCTACGGTGACCATTCTCTAAGGTTTCTTTGATAAACTTAGAGATCCCCAAATATGTTCGATTGAGAGCTTACATCTTAGTTAGGAGGAAGAATAGGAAAATATGAAGGGAATACATTAGTGCAATCCCTCACGATGGGAATCTCTTCAAGCATGATTCTCTCATTTGTCTTAATCATTTTTTCTAGACATGCTTTCTCATAGAGAATTAATATCCACACTTGAGACACTGATTCTAAAAGAGATTCATCTTCCTCCTTACACTTGTAAATAATTTTAGAATGATTTTAGATGTGATGATTGACCTCCCTTTCCCAACAGTTGATTTTGGAATTATATAAAGATAGTAAATATATTCCCAAGATAGCATTGAACTCCACAAAAGTAAGTATGATGATATTTTCTGGGAGGTTCAGTCTACAAACATTAACTGGGTAGGATTTATAAACCATGTATTGAAGAATATTCCCATTATTTGTTCTCACCGATAACTTGTCCTCCAAATTTTGATGTGGTGTTTGAATACTTATACTAAAGTTGAAAGATATGAAAGAATGTGTAGAATCAAGATCAAATAGTAAGTTTTAAATTATTGAATGAACAACATGTGTACCTTTCACCACATCATTGTCTGGATCCCCCTCAATAGTAGTGATAGCATAAGACCTTCCTTATTACCTGGGAGGTTTTTGTTTTTTTCCTCCGACAACCCTCAGTTAGGGAAGTTTTTCTCATAATACCCTTACTATTTTTAGTTTTAACACTACTCTATAAGAAGAGTGTTGATCTGAACCTTCTTTTCTTCTTCCACATTTGTGGGATTCTTCATATCCAATCAGTATTTTTTACCTAGATGTCCCAAATTTTCAAATTTAAAGAAATTCCTGGTAACCTTTATACAGTTCCCAGGATGCTTCTTCCATCAATTATTACATGTGGGATGATCGAGCTTCTTCCCATCATGGAATTTATTTGCGGGACCACCCACATGAGATTCCAATTTTCCTCTTATAGTCGTTGGTCCCATGATACCACTGAGAGTATCTGATCCCCATTTCAACCTTGAGGGAAAAAATATACTCATAGATTTCAAAGACCTGAATAACCAATGCTTTTCATAGACTCGTATTTAGTCCAATAATGAAGTGATCCACCTTACTTTTGGTGTTCATGACAGAGTCAGAAGCATACCTTGAAAGCCTTGTAAATTTTCCTTCATATGACCCGATTGAATCATCTTCCTTCTTCATGAGTCTGAGGAACTCTATTTCCATCTTTATATGGAGGGTTGGGGGAAAATATTTATTGAAAACATTTTTATGAATTCCTCCCAATCCATGGAATCAGTTTCCTCTTGGGGATTCATATTCTTGATCACTATCCACCAGAGATCAACTTCCCCATCAAAACAATAGACTACCAATAAGACTTTCTCTTCTTCTGAGTAGTGGAGGAAAAAGAATATATTATCAACGGAGTTAATAAACATTTCCCTGAGGAGGGATCATATGATCCCCTAAATAGGGGATTCCTTTTCCGCATGAAATAATAAAAGACAACTTTTTATTTCCTTGGAGGATGAGGGTGTTATATATGATTCAAGTTATTATCCATAACATGAGCCAGCTGATCATGTACTTTTATGTGGTTTTTATCACCCAGTCCCATCATATTAGGCATATCAATAGGGAAATCATTACATTCCCTATCACATTTATTGGTGGCACATATTCTTCTATTTCCCACCATTAACTAAGAAAAAGAACGTATAATTCGAGTTATAGAATACTTAGCTATTGAACATAAAAAGGAAACTTTGAATATAAGAGGATAAACTAGTAAAGGAGAAGTATATCGTAACTTTTGATTACCTGTGTTTCAATATAGGAAATCCTTGATCTATTTCTTATCTTATCTTCATATGGGAAATTTTTTTATTCCCTTAATAATGGTTTTTACTATGCTAATGATTTTACAGAAGAATATCCCCCGATAGTGTCAAACCTATATTGTAGCAGGGTCCATTTTTGGGCACTAGTTCTCATTCGAGTCTTGCTCAAAGCGGTGTTTTCAGGTTTTTACCATGAGATACATCTATTTCAGAGCCACCACTACCTATTGGTATCTAGATAAGGATTTATTTTATTGATAAAAAACTCACACTATACTTACCTAAACTTACAGGTGTTTTCTTATACTCAGTCTCATCCTTAAGGTTCTTACTAAAGTTCTCTATTCCTAATCTCTAAAAAAACTAGACCATCCTATGATACCAAATATAGTGACCATATATTTTTACCCATATAATTAGATGATTTATGCATAATTATACCCAGAGTACAATCCAAGGATTGTGAATTGTAGTGTCTTGGAAAACTAGGTACATAAAACTGAGAACATGGGACTAAGTAAAACATTTTTAATTTAATAATTAAATTGAGCTCCTAACTTCCATTGTGCTCAAACTTCTACGTAGGTTTCCCTAAGAAACACATGAAGAAAATTATGAGCTAAATATCCGAGTAAAGGAATATCCATAAGAACAATGCATTAACACATGTGATAGAAGGCATGACATGATGATATAAAAAGGAATGTAACGTATAGAATCATAATTTATAAACATAGAATCATATAAACCTAGAGTCGTAATAATTTAACTACAACATAAAAAATAACATTATCATGATTCATGTCTAACTACTAAGACTGTTGTATGTGGTAGTACATGCCAAGGCTAACCGACAAGACCGTCACACAAGGTAGCATAAGCCAAGGATAACCCCCAAGACCATCGCACATAAGGTCTCATGAGACTCAACATTACCCAATGCATTAGATTGATATCTGGTCTCACTAATAATAACATTTCATAAATATGTTTTTCTCATTATGAATCATTCATTATCAATCTTACATATACATAAGGGTTAACCATGGAAATAATTGGGTACCACAATCACATCATAAAGCATAACGAATGAGTGTATCATAAAAGTGTCCATAAAAGAATGGAATTAGAACATTCATGGAAATTCATAAGGTAATAAGGGAATAAATCGTGGTATGTTATTTCATACAAAATTGATAAGATGTAAGAATAGTATTTAATAAATTTTTGCGTTAAAACATTTTAGTAGGGTTTTAAATAAAATAATAAAGAGATTTCAAAATCGTCAAGGGAATAATAATTTACATAAAACCATAAGTGAAATAATAATTTTTTCATAATAAAAAGAAGGATGTTATTAAAAAATAATTTGTCTTAAAATAGATAATATAGTGTATATGATGAAGGGTAGGAATTCAGAAAGTTCCCTTAAAACAGGTTTTCTTATCGGGAAGTATTGAGGAGGGAATCACATAAAAACATGTGTATCATCAAAAATAGCAGGATGAAAGGTATTGATAAATGAATTTGGAACATTTAAACAACATTTATAATACGCACTTAAAAATATATGATAACATCATTTTGGTAAAAGAAAGATAAGTCAACAATAAGGAATAAAGGCGGTTCAGGTATAATACCATATAGAATATCGGCATGGTATTAGGTGTACTTAAGAGTTCTTAATTAGAGAAAAAGGGATTTCTGATATTATATATATCATTATGGTAGTATGTTTATGTTGGTAAATCATACACCATCATTAGGAATTATATGTAAAAGGGAATAACATAAAGGAGACTCTTGAATAAATGTTAAAAAGAGAGGATCTATTACCTTTAAGTCTGATGGTGTTCTCCCCTTGTTATTAATGAACTGAATAATCAATTTACATTCATTAATTAATAATTACAGAACAAACTTTACATTTAAATAATTTAGTATAACATTTTTGAGTTTATTAAAAATATTCTCTATTGGTTATGAGGTTTAATTTTATTATTTGGGTCTGTTTGTTTCATGTTCAGTTTACATATATATATATATGAATAGATAAACATGTATGTCGAGTATGGTTATACCGAATTGATGTTATATGAAATTATTGAACATATAGATGATTACATGGTTTCAAATTTAATTTTATTTCTTGGTGTGAAGGTGAATCATTATATTAAACATTAATGATAAACTCTTGGATTAATGTGGAAATTTTTCTCACAATTAACTTATTTGTACTACTATTTTACACCATGAATTTATAAGGATTGAAAAACATTAAATAAGATAAAATACATATATTATGATATGGTTCAACCATTAAAATGGTTTGATGACTTGTCTAGAATGTGGTAAAGAAAATTGAAAACTCGTCGTCCTTGAATGTGATAAATCAACACATCTCAGATAGTATTGTCATTTATAGAATAAAAATATGGAGAGGTAGAGATTATAATAAAATATACCATTATCATAATAGAATTCAAGAACAAGTGTGTTACTGTATTAATCATACCATTTGGGTTAATGGAGGTGAGGAAATAAACAAGAAAAAAAATAACTTGAAATAAAATAAAAGAATCAGAAAGAGGAATTTACCTCTCGATTTTATCTCCTTTGAGAGCCTCTTAAGGTGAGAGGATTTGGTCTTTTGAGGATACCATGGGCTTTTGGACGTGGGTGAGGATATTGGGTAGTGATTTTGGTAGAAATTATTCAAGGCACATGGCTTGAGGGGAGTGAAGAGAAGAGGGGATCGTGGGTGGGTTTTATAGTGGAGGAGAGGAGTGAATTTTGAATATTTAATTCATTATTTAATTATTTTCTTAAGAAAACAAATAGTGTTTGATTAATGTGACCATAAATAGTAATTAGTGCATGTGAGTTCGAAAAAATGGTCATTTTCATCATCCATGACTCAAACATGATGCATAAATTTAGGTTTTAGCATTTATTGTAAATTATCGTATTTTTGTATTCATAAAAATTTCATGTATTTTATAAAAATAAATTAAATCACCATAACCATTTTTCAACATGTAGAATCCCAAATTTAACTCCATATTTTAAAAATAATTTTCAAAATATTACTAATTTAATTTTTAAATAAAATCCTAATTTATTTGAAAAACAACAACAATAAAACTATAACTCTTTTTATAAATCCTTGAGAAATTAATCATGGTCCCGTAAAATTATCTTATAACCCTAATAAAATGAATTAAAAATTTATGATTAGATTTTATAAAAATACATTTCCATTTTAAAATATTAAATTATTCATAATATTGTAATTAAAATATTTATGACATACAAAAATACCAGTACTTATACTATGATCATTTTTTCACTTATAAGATTTCTAAATTGTATTTTACATTCATGGGTGATGTTTCTATTTTTTTCAAACTAATATTAATTACTATTCATAAGGGTATGTTAGTATTCAGAAGGGTATTTTAATATTCCTAAAAAACTATGTTGATTCTATTAGACTCTAAATATCTTATTGAATGCAACCGGGTAAGTCATATTTTTGAAATTCCAAACAAAAAAGTGAAAATATTATGTTTAAAGGTCACATAGTACTTAGAAGTTCATTTTTTTCTGATTTCCTGTGATTATATGAGAAAATTATAAGAAGGGATTTTCCATTGATAAAACCTTGGGTTGTTACATTATAGCCCCTCAATACATCAGTATGACTCAAGAGGAAAATTAGGCCTTGGAAGGAGGCCTTGAAAAAATGGTTATTTATAGTCTTGGAACAAGGCCTTGACCATATGGTTATGATGCCCCACATTATGAATTCCCTCAATATAAAACTTTTTTTGATAGTTCGTTTCATAATTTGACTAGTAGAATAACCATGATAAGGTTTTATTATGGAATTATTTATTCTGCTCTTAAACCTACAATATTATATACAAGTTTATTCTTAAATGTATTTATTTTTAGTTATTCACCATTCCTGGAATTTTGGATCATGATATCTTCCCTTGTATTGTGTACCCTTACTGAGTGTTTGAGCTCACCCCTTACTTATATTTCATTTTCTCATTACATGAACGAGTTTATTATGAATGACCAGTAGGGATAAGCTTAGAGTTTTGGATGCTCCCAATAAAATATATATGATGAATTTATTTTCAAGTTGTAATTTTGAAATCATATGTGTATCATGTTTCCAAAGATACTACACTACTGAGTCTATCAGGATGCATATTCCTTGGTTATATTCCAATGTAATAAAATAAGGCACTAGCTCTGGACAATTGGGGTCAGGTCCTTACATGTCCTGTCTTGTGCAGTAGACATGCAGGTTGGTTAAAATTACAGAGGATCATAGGGATAACCTAGTTTATTAGACCATATTTGGTGGTCAGGGCTCAGAGATCTAGAGATGGGATCTTTCAACATTTACTTTTTCAATTTTTTTAGTTTACAACACCATTCTGGTTGGGCATGCGTTTTTACCATTTATTTTTTCAAATTACACAATCATACTCTTGTATTACCTAGAGGTTGTTACATGAATAATTGTTACTATAAAAGTTAATTTCTTTTATTTTATCCCAATACACTTATTCATGGAGATGATTGGGTGTGTGTACAAGTACTTAGGTAAATTCCATGTCATGAACCAACCCTAGTCAACCATGAACCATTCACCCAAGCTAATCCATGAGAAGGTCCGAGAGGATTTCCTGATCCTCTTGGCCCAGCGAGAAGCACCAGGGAATCAAAATAGAGAAAAAGGAAACATTTTTGTCCAATGAAAATTAACTAAGCTGCAGAAATAAAATAGAAATAAAAATAAATAAATTATGCAGAAGAGAAAGAACATCCAACAACACACACTAACATGACCATGACCAAAACTCCGCATGACCCTGAGTGTCACTCTCCAACACCCAAACCAGACGCCACCCTAGGCGATCCAAAATAGAGCTGGAACTATAGGAGAATCTTTGAAAAACAAGAAGATACTACATGCATGAGTATTAAACTCAGTAGGTGTGCCCAAAAAACTATTCCCAAAGCAATACCATTAAATGAATAATTTACTAATTCCAAGTTTGAAATAAATTATATAAAATATTGGTTTCCACACACACATTAATTTCTAAATAAAGTAACATTCCATTGCCCGTTTTAATTTAAAAACAAGTTTAATGTTTGAAGTTAAAAGGTGCATTACATTTTAAAACATTTTCACAATCAATTTAAAATCTAAAAATGTAGTTGTTGGTCAAGAAGAAAACCACACACAATACACAACACAAAACAAAGGAAATTTGAAAGTAGAAAACGGGGACCAGAACCGAACTAGGCCCCTCCATCATCTTCCACATACAAATAAGCACTAAAGAAAGCATGGGGTCGAACCTAGGAGCTCATTAACAATCCATAATGTATTATACATGTGACTCGTCTTAAAGGCATGCCTACAATCGATGACATCATAATGCCGAAACACATGGTGTTTCCCTACCTGGCCTAACTGAGCGGCCCAATCCCTTAGAAGATCAATGTCCGTACTTAGGGCCACTAGCCAGTGCATAGTCTAAACTAGTGCAACAATAATTCATAGAATATTTAATTACTATTCTAGGTTCACATGTAAACATGTGTAATAAAAAGGGGGTGAGTGAATAATGTTAATCAGGTAACTAGTCTCGATGCACAAACATTACACACAAAAACTCACTCAATCGACGTACACAACAAGATCACCTCTGAGTCACCATAAATAATGTTTTTCAAAATAATTTATTTTTTCAATGTTCCAAACGGGCCTTAAGAAACTTTTAAACAAACACCATTCTTCATGAAAAAAAATCATTAGTTCATGTATCAGAAGAGAACATTTGACATTAAAAAATAACCACACTAGAATGTTCATGAATTGTGTTCAAATTTCAATTGGGAATTCTTTCACAATTGTGCATCAATTCATTAAAAAAATAATTTAATTTCCATGCATAAAATAAACAAATTCGTTTGCATCTACAATTTATTCCAAAAATAATTATATAAATATTATTTCTCATTTATATAAAATCAATGAAATATCTTGAAATTAAAAACTTATAAATTTAAAGGTGAGTTTAATGGGGGAACTACCTCAACATGATGCTCCATTGCGATGACATGACACATCTCACACTTGTGCACAAGTAAGCGCTACATCCTGACCATGAGATCTCATCATTTCTCTTCCAACACACCACAAAAATCACAAAAACAACTAAAAACATGAGCACAAACGTAAAATAATCCAAGCAAAAAAATCACAAAATTCACATAAACCCCAGTGAAGGAGAAACAACGTGAGAAAAGGAGGAAGGGGTCATCCGGGGGGGTGTGCGCTCAATCTGTGGGATCACAGGAAAAGGAAAAAGACTATATAGGATGCCGATGAAGATTTATTCCTAGTTGGGATGGCTTGCAACGACCGTACATGATTTGAATTTCCTGTAAGCGCACATGTTGCACTAGATGGGGATGGCTAGACAATGCATGGAGGGTCGGAAGGCGTGCGATTGGAGGGCGTCGGCAGGAGGGCGTGAGGTGACTAGAGCCACATCCACTGGTTGAAGTACGGTGGCTGGGAGGCATGCGGCCGGAAGGAGGTCCTTCGAGAGGTGTGCATGGCCGATACGGTTGGTGGGTGCTGGTAGGAGGAGCCTGCGGCCAGCACAGCAAAGGGGGACATCATTGGGGTGTTGCGCCACTGCTGTTCAGCCAAAATAGGGAAGGGGCCATGTCTAGGGGCCTAGTGAGAGGTAATGGGAGGTGAGCTAGAGGATGCTGGACGGAGTAGGCATGTATGCAACTGGAGGGTGATGGGAATGTGCATACTAGAGGGAGGACGTGTTCCGTTGGCCGACCAGAACAAGGGGTGCACTGGTTGGGCGCATTGACCAGGAAGCTGGCCAGAGGGGTAGGGGTTTCGTCTAGGAGAAGATCTGATCAGCGGGTGCGTGACCATAAGAACCGTGCATGGTAGGTAAAGCTGGTGGGAGGTTCGGTAGGCTACTGAGTGTGGATCATAGATAGAAGGGATGATGAATAGTTGGGCTCGTTGTTGTGCGGAAGGAGGTTGGGGGCACGTAGCACGGCCTGGGAGTGCAAGGTGGCGGACCTAGGGCTAGAGGCATTCGTAGGGTGCAAGTAAGAGGTAGAAATGGTTGGGTGGTGCATTGCGTAGAGAGAGAGAGGTGAAGAGGGATCGTGGTGGCGTGGTGATAAAGGGGGAGACTATAGAAGAGAGAGGTGGAGAAAAGAGGCAACTAGGGTTAGGGAAAAAAGAAGGAAAAGAAAAAAAAACAAAAGGAAATTAAAAATAATAATACATATAAAAATAATAACATTGACTTAAACAATAATATAAGGATGATAAAAAATAATAATTTTGATAATAACAATTCTTTAATAATAATACCACGTCTAGGGGCCTGCTCATAGGAAAAGGGAGGTGCACTGGTAGTTGTTGGTCAGAGGAGGCAGGTGTGCGGATGGAGGGTGATGGTCATGCACAGACTAGGGGGAGGAGGCAGTTAGGTGGCCGGCCAGAACTAGGGGCTCACTGGTTGGGAGCGTTGGTTGGGTACACTGAGTAGGGAGCTGGCCAAAGGGGAGTAGTGGTGTCATCTGGGAGAAGACCTGATCGGGGGGGGGGGCATATGAGCGGTTCATGGTAGGGGATACTGGTGGGAGGTGCAATCGGATACTATGTGGGGAGAAAATACTGGAAGGACACCGGACAATGGGGTTGGGTGGCACATAGAAGGAGGCCAGGGGCAAGCAAGGCAGGTTGAGAGTGTAGTGTGGCAGGCCCAGGGCCTGAGGCGTTCGGAGGGTGTAGGTAAGAGGCGAAGATGACTTGGTGGTGCGCTGCGCCGAGAGGGAGAGGTGAATATGGAAGATGGCGGTGCTTGGAGAGAGCGGGTGAGAATATGAGAGAGGGGTGGATAAAAGAGAAGACTAGGTTTAGGAAAAAAATAAGTAAAACAAAAATAAAAAAATAAAAGGAAATTAAAAAATAATAATACACATAGTAATAATGAAATCAACATTAAAAAAAATATAAGAAAGATAAAAAATAATAATTTTGATAATAAAAATTCTATAATAATAATATAATATTATTATTCATGACAAAATAATATTATTCCTACAATAAGTTATTTTTTTAACTAAATTTTTTAATTTTTTCAACTCATTTAACTTATTTTATTTTGCCAAATCTGATGCTGCAATCGGGCAGGTTCTCGGGCTAACTGCACGGCTTCTACTAGCTGTGTGATTCCCGTGCACTAGCTCAAATATCAATAGTAGTAGTAGTAATAATAATAATAATAATAATAATTAATTAATTAATTACCACAATAATAATAATACGGTATTATTAACAATAAAACTAATATGAACATTAATAATCATACTGATAAAAATATTAATAATAAAAATACTCAGTTCACTTTAATAATAATAATAATAATATCATTAACAATAATTAAATTCTTAAATTACACAATAAATTAAAAAAGATTCACCATTTTAATTATCCAATGATAAGCGAATCATGTTGATGCCAGGGTGAAGCCGTGCAGGGTTTCCAAAACACGCTCCACCCATGTGCCCAATGACGTCAACTCAAAAACACACACTTTTTGACAAGCCACGTTATTTTCATCCAGGAGTCAACTGGAACCCAAAAATAAATTTATTTATGCCCAAAGAAATAATATAAAAAAATAATTTAATAGTTCAGGGTGTAAAAATTCTCCCCACCATAATGCTTTCTACCCCTAGAAATCCACAACAAGACCTTGACCCAAAGATGAGGCTCCTTAAGTGTCACCCACCTCTAAAATTTTATGTGCCTCCAGTTGGCCAATCCAAGCAGACACTGAAAAGCCCTGACACTCAACTCATCCTTAAAACGTGACCATCTTAACTGTCACCAAGGATAACCCAAACCATCCATTTCAACCAATAAACAAACCTAAACCACTTTAGACATTTCTTCCCATAACATTAGTCCAACAGAACTATTGGTTGTACTCCAATCCCAACATTTACTCATGGGAACGAACATAGGATTAGGTGGTTCCACACAAGATCACCCTCCACATATTATACATGAAAAGAAACTCTGATATTGACACGGGGAGTCCTGAATGCACTCCCCACCATAAGGATCAGGCTAACACTAAATTATTTTAGGTTTAACTCTATGAGACCCACAGTGAGTCTCCCCACTATAGGAACTGACGAGATTAACCAAACATGAAGACTTTACATACAGACCAAAAACCCCCACCCCAAGGGGGATAATGGAAGGGCCCAACTGATAGAGAATCATAACTACCTTCATCATCATATCAACAATATCACACCCTCAAAAGAACACAAACCTTGCCACACTATGGAGAAAGATTAAACCAAGGCCCTTTTCACCGTTAGGGTTCTCCCGACTATGTGCGATCTTCACTTTGGGGCCTATGGATAGACACCGATGATTGTGGCATCTCTTTCCTCATAGTCAAGCTTTAGAAATTCCCAAACATAACACATGAACCATAATTTTACCAAGCAAACATCCATTCAAATAAAGGATTCATGGAGGTTTGAAAAAACAATTATAACAAGTGATGGAAAAGAAACATCACAAAACAATACAAGAGACGACTACTACATACAAGGAACACTACAATGAGAAACCCCAAAACTGATCCCAAATATTTTCATACTCCTACTGATTGGCTGAGGTAACCATCGACGTGCTAGGTATGGATTTAGCATGCTTCTTGGAAATACCTCGAAAAAATTGCTGCAATTGACCCAGACATCCATAGGTGTGGTAGGGTCTCGAAGAACTCGGGCATGTCAGCCTCTTGTGACCCTGCCTACCACACTGGTGATAGATCAGGACATTGCGCTATGAAGAAGATGAATGAAGGTCTAAATTCCTCATGATTCCTCTACTGGATCCACCAGCATCATGTCACACCCTCAGAAGAACACAAATCATGCCACACTAAGGAAAAAGATTAATCCAAGGCCCTTTTTTACCACTGGGGTTCTCATGACTATGTACCAGCTTCACTCTGGAGCCTATGGCTGGGGCACCGATGATTGAATCATATCTTACCTCACATTATGGATTTAGAAATTCCCAAACATAACACACAAACCATAATTTTACCAAGCACACTTCCATTCAAATAAAGGTTTCAAGGAGGTTCGACAAAACCATTCTAACAGCTGAAGGAAAAAACACCACAAAATGCTACAAGAGACGACTACTACATACAAGGAACACTACAAAGAGAAATCTCCAAACTGATCCCAAACAGTGTCCTACTCCTGCTGATGGGATAAGGTGACCATCAACAAGCCAGATCTGTCCATAGGAAGCTTCTTAGAAACACCTCAGTAGAATCACTGCCAGTGACCCAGACATCCACAGGTGTGGCAGGGTATCAAAGAACTCAGGCATGTTAGCCTCTTGTGACCCTTCCTACCCCACTGGTGATAGATCATGGTATTGTGCTGTGAAGATGATGGATGAAGGTCTAAATGCTTCTTGAATCCTGTATTAGGGCCACCAACATCATGTCACTTTCCATTTTTCAAATCTCCATCCTCTTCACTACTCCCTAAGGCTGGGGGAGGACTTGCCACCTCATGTCCTCATGCTAACTTAACTTAGGCCATAACGCCATTCCCCACAACATCTGAGTAGGTGGTTAGTTTGATCTCGGTCACTTTTGACTGCAATTCAGGTCGGAGACCAAAGTCAAATTATCGAGCCTTTTCAAGATCATTTATAAAAAACCATTCGTCATATGGAACTAGGTCTAGGAAATGTCGAGAGAATTCTAGTGCCGATTCAATGCACTACTGAACACAATACAACCTTATCCTCTTCTTTAGCTTCATGAACTCAAAGAAATATTTTTGGATAAATGAAGTCTTGAAGAACTCCCACATGAGATCTTCTTGAGGCTTGCTTCAAGACACATACATCCACCATTTCCAGGTTGGAACTTCAAGCATAAAGGTAGCCAACTTCACAATCAATGACTCATGAAACCCAATGAAACTAATTTTCCTCAATCTTCCGCAACCACTCCTCTACCTCAAGATGCTCAGCTTGACCATAAAACATGGGATGGTTCAACTTCCAGAATTCTAGAACACAGTCTATAGGTTGATCCAGTGGAGGATTTTCTAAGGGTGCACCACCCAAATCTTCACCTTGGTCATCCATCAAACATTCATGGGGGAGAACACTATGGAAAATGTAAATAATGAACATAATCAATACATGTTCATTACCATTCAAAAATAAACTTCTAATTATTCAAAAAAGACTTCACAAACATTTTCATAACTAAAGAAGACCCAAATGATTCACTAGGGAAAACTAGCATAGATGGGGGACTCAGACATATGGTTGGATTCTACATTCTAGTCACCCCACTATCACAAAGGGCATTCCAGGGAAATGTCCCTGGCTCCACATGGCTTTCCAAGACCTGATATATTTCAAGGATACTTTGCCAACTCCATTTTTTATTTCCCAACATAAAACAATTAAAAGAAACCAAAAAGACACTAATAACTTGGACATCCCATAGTAACCCGAGGTTCATAACGAGAAAGGGTTCATGACATCATTCCCATCCATACGCCTTGAGTCCTAAAAATCCTACTCCTACCATGAAAACCCCAAATAATGACGAGTGCTCGGAAAAACAGGGTCTGCTCAAGAGCCGCCCTTCTCTGATAACATTTTTTCACAAACCAACTCGGGTCAACCTTGAATCAGTCACTTGATCCGATCCATGACAAGGACTGAGGGGATTTCCTGATACACCCGGGCTGGAGACAAGCGCCAGGGCATCAACAGAGAGAAAGAGGGAATGATTTCTCCCAATTAAAATGAACTAAGAAGCATAAATAAAATAGAATGAAAAAAAATAAACGACACAAAAGGGAAATAACGGCCAACAACACATACTTACCTAACCATGAACAAAAATCCATGTGACCCTGAGAGTCACTCTCCAACACCCAAACTAAATGTTTCCCAAGGTGATTCAAACCAGTGCTTGAAATTGTAGGGAAACTAAAAAAACAAGAAAATACTATAGGCATGAGTGTTAAACTCAGTAGGCATGCCAAAAAACTATTCCCAAAGCACTAACTTTAAATAAATAATTTAATAATTCTATTTTTGAACTAAATTATATAAAATATGGGTTTCCATATAAACTTTCATTTCTAAAACAAGCAACAGTCCATTTCCCTTTTTAATTTAAAAACAAGTTTAATGTTTGAACGGAAAAGGTGAATTACATTTTAAAACATTTTCACAAACAATTTAAAATATAAAAAATTAGTTGTTATTTGAGAGTAAAACCACACAAAACACATAATAAGGGAAACATGAAAGTAGAAAAGGGGACCAACAACCAAAATAGGCTCCTCAATAATCTGCCAGATATAAATAAGCACTAAAGAATGCATGGGTTGAACGTAGGAGCTTGTGAACAATCTAGAGCATAATATACATATAACTCATCCTAAAGGCATGCTTACTCTCTATGACTTCATTACGCCAAAATTCTTAGTGTTTCACATCCTGGACTAACTGAGGGGGCCAATCCCCTAGCAGAGAAAAGTTCATACAAAGGGCCACTAGCTAGTGCGTAGTCTAAACTAGTGCAAGAATCATTCTCAGACTATTCACATACTATTCCAGGTTCTCATGTCAACATTTGTAATAATAAGGGGGTGAGAAAACAATGTCAATCAAGTAACCAGTCTTAATGCACAAACATCACACACAACAACGGAAACAATCGATGTACACAACAAGATAACCCTGGTGTCACCCCAAAGAATGTTTTTCAAAATAATTTATTTTATCCAAGTGCCAAACATTCCTTAAGAAAGTTTTAATGAAACATAATTCCTTTAGATAAATCAAAACATTAGTTCACGCATCATAAGAGAATATTTGACATCTAACCAGAACAACACTTGAATGTTTTTGAATTATGTTCAAAGGCCAAACATGTATTCTTTCACTATTTTGCGTTAATTCATCATGAAAATAATTCAACATCATGTATAAAATAAATAGATTCATTTTAATCAAATATTTTTTCCAAAAATAATTATATAATATTATTTCTAATTTATCAAAAATCCATGAAATATCAAGAAATTAATAAATTCTAAATTTAAAGGCAAGTGCAGTGGGGGACCTACCTCGACTTGCATCTTGATTAAAAAAATGTGACACGTCTCACAATTGTGCACAAGTACGTGTAACCTGCTGATCACGGGATCGCAGACCTTCTCTGCCTACATGCCACAATAATCAAAAATACAACTAAAAACATAAAATCACAAACATAAAATAATCCAACTGAAAAAAGAACAAAACTCACCTAAACCCCAGTGTAGGAGAAATGAAGTGTGGAATGGAGGCAGGGCTCAGCTCGAAGGTAATCTCGATCAGTGGGATCACATGAAAGGGAAAAATACATTCGGGGATCCTAATAAACTGCATTAATGGGATGATAGGGTGTGCGATGTCCAGACAGGAGGCGCGTCATTCGGAAGCATGCACATTGCACCAGCATGGGTTCGTTGGACAGTGCATGGTGGGTCGGAAGGCACACAACTGGAGGGTGTCAGCATGAGGCTGCGTGATGACTAGAGCCATGTCGACTTGTTGGAGTATGGGGGTAGGTAGGAGTGTAGCCGGATATAGCTTCATCTAGAGGTGCATGCGGCCGATATGGTTGGTGGGTGCTTCCAGGAGGAACACACAACCGGTTCAGTGAAGGGGGATGTTCTCGGGGGTGTTGTGTTAGTGTAGGTAGGCTGAAACTGGGAAGGGGAGCATGATTGGGGGCTCAAACACAATAAAAGGGAGGTGTGTCATTGGTTTCTAGACATAGGAGGGAGGTCTGTAGCCAGAGGGTGATGGGAGCGTGTGGAATAAGGGAAGGAGGAGGTCGGGTGGCCAGCCGAAACTAGGGGAATGAATGTCAGGTTCACTGAGCAAGGAGTTGGACGGATGGGAGTAGCAGAGTCGGTTGAGAGACGATCCAGTCAGGGTGGGAACGTGACCAGAAGACTGGTGTAGGGCAGGGGAAGCTGGCAGGAGGTACGGAAGGCTACTAGGTGTGGACCGTAGACAGGAGGGATGTCGGACAGTGGGGTTGGGTGGTGCACGGAAGGAGGTCAGGGGCACATGGGGCGGCCTGAGTGTCCAGGGTGGCAGACGCATAGCTAGAGGCATCTAGAGGGTGCAGGTAAGAGGTGGAGATGACTGGGTGACCCGTTGTGCTGAGAGGGAGAGGTGAAGACAGAGGGTGGCAGCGTGCAGAGAGGGGGAGAAAATATGAGAGATGGGTAGAGAAAAGTTGTGGCTAGGGGTAGGGAAAAAATAAGGAAATGAAAAAGAAAAAAGTAAAAGTAAATTAAAAAAATAATAATAGGAATAATAATAATGAAAACTTTAACAATAATATAAGGATGATTAAAAATAATAATTTTGATAATAACAATTCTTTAATAATAATCTAATATTATTATTAATGAAAAAAAATAATATTATTACTGCAATAAATTATTTATTTAAGAAATTTTTTTTAATTTTTTTCAACTCATTTAATTTATTTTATTTGGGTGACTCAAACTCTGTAATCACACAGGAGCCTAGGATAACCACACATCTTTTACAAGCCATGAGGTGCCCATACACCGACTCAAATATCAATAGTAGTAGTATTAGTAGTAGTATTAGTAGTAGTAGTAATAATAATAATAACTTCATTACAACAACAATAATAATAAAAATAATGAATAATTATTAATAATAATACTAATAAGAACATTAATAATCATACCGATAAAAATATAAATAATAAAAATACTCAATTCACTTCAATAATAATAATAAAATCATTAAAAATAATAAATAATTTAAATAACAAAAAAAATTACAAAATTTTTTAATTTTAATTTTCCAATGGCAGGAGGATTGTGTTGATTCTTGGGTGAAGCCGCACAGAGGTTCCAAAATGCGCTCTACCTGTGCACCCAATGTCGTCTACTAAAAAACACACTCTTTTTGAAAAGACTAAAAAATTTCGTCTCGGACTCAACCCGAACCACAAAAAAATTATTTATGACCAAATAAATAATAATATAATATAATTGAATAGGTCATGGTGTGACTGTCCTATATTAGGGATGCATTTTGGCACTTGCCGTCAGCCGCAAACCTATGGAGGCATGCTTGGGGTAGTTGTGACTCGATCTCTATTAGGTTTGGTCATGAGATATTGGTATTAGAGATGGACATTCCTTTGGATAGTTTTTGGAGTTTTCCCCTTATGAGGATTTGGTAGGGATTTAGGATAATAGTGTCAATGTGTCTCAAGTGTGGCTTTTAGGCCAGGGAACCTAGTATTGGTATAGCGGAAGACATATCCATTCAATAGAACAATGACTACCTTCTTTTTGACTTAGCATACCGATACATTGTTCGTATGGATCAATGGTAAATCGATCATAAAAGATTGATTCTTTTGACTATGCTTCTTGAGTTAACTCCCCATATATATATGCTCATCTGACTGTGGAATGTCTTGATTAAATTTTTAGGATTCCTCTATGAAGACATCATGTTAGGTTACCGATTCAAGATTAGAATGACAATTAAATGATTGACGAGTCCTCACTTTAGGGGCTATCGCGTGAGATATTACCTCAATGTGGGAAGGTAGAAGCACCTCTGCTTGTCAAGAAGTAGATATTACCAGTAGAGCTAGATGAGGATGTGTGTAGGCTTAGAGAACTCTACGATTTCTAGTACCAAAGGCCGCTGAGGTTTTATAATGAGAAATATCCCTAGGTAGTATAGTATTGGCTATAGTTAGTGATCCCAATTTTCAATATTTTCCAGACACTGAATGATTAAGTGAATTTATTGGTTTCCATCCTATTACATGGAGTAGTTGGACACTGGTGTAGTATAGGTGGACAGATTCCTGATGAGTCAATAGTCTCATGGACCTACATTCAGTAGTTTTTTTAGTGAGGAGTACCGCCCCACATTCTTGCACTTCATTTGTATTCAGGAGATTTTGGAGCTACAATGGGGAGGGATGATATTTTTTGATTATTCCACGAGGTTCTTTGACCTTAAAAAATACTCCCTTGACAAAATTCATGATGACTAGAAGATGTTTTAGAAGGTTCATTGTAGAGAAATCCATGATAGGTTGGTACCCCTATGCATTCCCATACATGATGGAGTGTTAGATATAGAATCGGTGATGGAAATATTCTTATACAAGGGATTCCATGAAAGTGGAGCAAGTAATAGGAATCATGGGCTGTGTCATTTGAAGTATCTAGCTTGCACCTGTCGTCGGGATATTAGTGACAGAGATCTTATCATTACTAGACTCAGACATGTGGACATGTGTCACAATAAACCCGTAGTGGAATGTGAGATCTCAAAGAGTGCATATTTTACACATGGGATGGTTGTGGTCACATGACATGGGATTTACCAACCCGACGTGCTGAGGAGGGCAGAAAAATAGTGTATAGATTGCTATGGTAGAGGCAACATTGTGATCATTGATTTCCCAGGCCAGGGAAAGGTGGACCCTAGAGAGGTGGAGATAATAGATGAGTATGTGTGGATCCAGGAAGAGCTATGGGTGGTGTATGATGTTATGATCTCCTCCCACCACCACTTATAGGCAGCACACATCTCTTTGAGGGAGATGGTGGTCCGGGTCATGGGTAGCTACAAGATATGGAGTCATATGAGCTGACGGCTCATAATATGATTAGAGGTATGATATGTGTTTATTTTAATTTTACTTCGGTATTAGTAGACACAAGTTTGAGACATTCCTTCATATCATTACTCCTGGTGTGAGAGATGGTGCTCCCTGTTGATACCGTTTTCCATCATCTTTTCCTTGAGGATCTTATGGGGAATGCTTCTTTGGTCTATTTTATCTATTGGTAGTGTGAGCTATATCTTGGTGGAGAGAGTTTCTTGTGGTACCTTTTGGTCTTCATGATAATACATTATGACGTCATATTGGGTATGTACTTGTTATCTGAGGTCCGAGCCTATACTGACTTTCCCCATAGACGACTCAGATACCTTCACACTGATGGGATGAGATTCTCCTTTGTGGGAGAGACAGATCTCATGGTAGGATGAGTGGTTCTTGTGAGTTGAAGGATGAAACCCATCATCCATAAATTGTAGAGTGTGGCCTTTGGTGTAGGAGTCTCTTTGGGCATCTGAATTTCATTAGTCGTGGAGGATTTTATGGATGTTTTCCAATGAATGTTCCCAAACAACCTCTCAGGTGGGAGATGGAGTTTTGTTTCGAATTTCACCATGATACTACATTTATATATTTGGTGGAATATTAGATGGCCCCTACCAGTCTTCAGGAGTTGCAAATTTAGTTGGAGGATCTTCAAGAGAAAGGTTTTATCATAACCAGTGTGTCCCCTGAAGAGGATTTGGTTTTGTTCTTGAAAAATTTAGATGGGATCTTGTAGATTTTTGTATATCACTGTACCCTGAACCAGGTCATTATAATGAAAAATTACCCCTTTCCAAGGATTGAAAACATCTTTGATCATTTTTTAGGAGTGCAATGGTTCTTGAAGATGAATCTCAAGTCTAACAACTACCATTTGAGAGTTTGCAAGATGATATTTCGAAGTTGGCCTTCCAATGTTGCTACAGACACTATGAGTTCCGAGTGATGTATTCCAATGTGTCAAATTCCTTAAATTTGTCTATTCCATTGTTGCACCAGATATTGTTTCAATACATGGATCGATTTATTGTTATCTTTATTTAATACATACTAATTTATTCTACCTCCTAAGAGTAGAATGAAAAGAACATGAGGATAGTCCATGATTTCCTTTTGTAGTACCATCTTTATGGTATGCTCTTGAAATTACAGTTTTGGATTCATGAGGTTCACTTTTTGGGCCATGTAATTTTTGAACATGGATTATTTGTGGAATTTATGGAGATTGATGCAGTTCTTTCTTGGGATCCACGCTAGATCATTTCATAGGTGTGGATTTTTCTTATATTGGATAGGTACTACATGGTGTTTTTGGAATAATTCCTATGATTTCTTCCCCTTTAACTGGATTGAAGTGGAACGGGAAGCCGTTTACATGGTTTGAGTAGTGCTAGAGAACCTTCTAGGTGTTGAGGCTAAGGCTGATGAGTGCTCCTGTTTTGAGACTACCAAATGTGGTCATGGAGTATTTAGTCAATTACAATTCCTATAGATATGGGATTGTGTGCGTGTTGGTGAAGAGGTATGAAATGATCACCTATGGGTTGAGGAGGTTGAGACACCATGAGAAAAACAACATGAATCATGGCCTAGATTTGGAAGTGATAGTCTACTCTTTGAGGATGTGGGGGAATTATTTTCTGGTAGAGCACTTTATTGTTTTCTCAAACCATTATAGTCTTAGGTATGTATTCACATAGAGATACTTGATCATGAGATAGATTCGCTAGTTGGAGTTCCTACATGTCTATGACATTGAGATAATATATACTCCAAAGAAGGGAAATTTGGTGGTAGATTCCCATACCTGGATTTACCAGGCTCGTTTGGTACAAGAGGTATCGAAGAAATTTTTTTTCTTGAAACAAACCTTTGTTGAGAAGGAGGGTTAATCATTTCTTCAATCGATGGTGTTTCTTCCTCCAATCCTCTAGTGTGTGAGAGATTCTCAATTCGGAGACATCAAATGTGCTTTATTACATGACTAGTTGTCCTCAAGAGATTCACCATATAGATTTTATAATCGAGGGAACCACGTCATCCTTTTCTAGATATGGATGGTGGTCCAAGTCATAATGTGAGAGGAGGTGATGAGGGAGTTTCAAAGTTATCCACTGGCTGTATATCCCAGTGTGGGGAAGATGTACTGAGACATGTAGATGGAGTTTTATTGGGATGGAATGAGGTGGAGCATAGTTGAGTTCATCTCTCAATGCCTCACATTTCAATAGGTAAAGAATGAGCCCCAAGTTCCAATAATTTTATTAAAGCCTATTGAGATACCAAAATGGAAATGGGATGACATATACATGATGTTTGTGACTAGGATTATGCAGACTAGGAGAGACCATGATTCTATCTGGGTGATAGTTGAACAACTTAAGAAGTCGAAACACTTCCTTACTATCTAGGAGTATGGTTTAGTGGAGAGTTTGGGGT
Source organism: Viscum album (assembly GCA_963277665.1). Taxonomy (NCBI): domain Eukaryota; kingdom Viridiplantae; phylum Streptophyta; class Magnoliopsida; order Santalales; family Viscaceae; genus Viscum; species Viscum album. Next base: position 1,915,356,539 of record OY728127.1, read on the forward strand.
AGTTATACATGTGAGAGATTGTCTGCCTTCAAGGGTCTCCCTCAAAAATTGTATTTCACGATGATTCACAGTTCACATCATTTTTGTGGAAAGGCCTGTAGGTGGTATTCAGGACCCATATGGGGAGGAGTATGTCCTCTCACTCCCTGAAAAATAGGAAAACTAAGCAAACTATCCAGGTAATGGTGGATATGCTGAGGGATTTCATACTATACATTGTCCAAGGATAGGTGGAACACTTTCCCTTAGTTGAGTTCGCTTATAATAATAGCTACCACTCTACTATTAGCATGATACCTTTAGAACCCTATATGGGAGACCCTCAAAGACCCCCTCATACGAGATTGTGATCAATGAGACACCACTTATTGGGTTAGAGATAGTGCAGGTGGTGATAGAGAATGTCTATATGATCTGTAAGAGGATGAGGACAACTCAGAGCAAGAAAAAAATTGAATAAATTAAAACTATATTAAAAAAATATGATTATAACTAAATATAAATAAAAATGAAAAATTAATATAATTTAAAAAAATATTATGCAAATAAAAAAATGAATAAATTAAAAAAGATAAAAACAATTATTAATGAAATAATTATTAATAAAAATGAATAAATTTAATATATATATATATATATATTAATTATAAATTGTAAAAATAGTATATATTTAAAAATAATAATGGAAATAAAGAAAATATAATAATTAAAAAAAATATTATATTAAATATTAATAAATAAAAATATAAAACGATCATATTAACAATTTATATTATTTTTGTTTGTTTCTCTATAAAATTGAATTAATATCATATATATATACTTGTGAAATTATTATATGGCCTATTAAGTATAATATATTTATTTAATTTTTTAATTATTAACTAAATATTTATTATTTGATATATGTTTCAAATTGAAAAAACAGATGATATTGATAAAACAAAAATTTCCAAATTAGTAAATATTTTTTAATTAATAGTAAATAATTTTAATTAAATTAATAAACTGTTTTCATAAAATATATGACATATAAATCTATATGATTTATATTACATATTTTTTATTATATAAATAATATTTTATTAAATTATATATATTTATATATATATTATTTTATATGAAATTTTTAACTAAATATCTTATATATCAAGTGAAAATGTATATCTAGTTGTATATAAATCATATTTAATAAAATATGGTACATTTTTATCAATATAAATAAAGTTATATTTAAATATGTGATTTTTAATGATATTATTATTTTAATGGAATATACCTTTTATCAAAACTAAATAAAAGTGGTGATAAAGGGTGGACATTATTAGCGCTAAAAAAATGCCGATAAATACTACCTCTAACAACATTTTTTTAGCACCGATAAAGCACTACTGAAATAATAAATAATTTTTATGGGTTATTTGCAATGGTATCCCATAAAAAATAGCCTATTGTTGAAAATGATGTCGCAAAATCTTTTTTTTACGACGGGTTATCGCAAAAAATATTTTTTTTTGCGATGGAGGCTTAGGCCATTACAAATAGTTCCCACCAATTATATATTTGGAAGCATTTGTGAAGAAATACTAATTTCATCACAATTTCTATATTGAAAAGGTATCTTCTTCCAGTCACAAATAAAAAAAATAAAAATAAAATAAATAAATGAATGAGTAAAAAAATATACAAAAAATATATGAAGTATATATATATATATAATTGTGAACATCTTAATTAATAACATTATTAAACATAATATGTTCATTTAAAGTAAATCATAATAAGTTTGTGAATAATAAACATCAATAAATGTGGTGGTGGTGGTGGTGGTTTATTAGGAGGAGGTGGTTGAGAGAACTTCATACCTAAACCTTGTGCTAGTCATCGCATGTATATACTCCATCTGCTCGCATTTCTACTCATATCATCAACGCAACTCCTCTTTATCCTCCTTCTGGTGTCGATGAGGCTAATTCTTCACCATATATAGGGTCTCTATAACCTCATTCTAAGCTCGAAGTTTCTCATCAAACTCTACAGATAACGATGATGACTCTCCATGAGCTCCCCTCAAGCAGGATAAAAACCACATTGTTGTACCATAATAATTGACAAACATCAATCTTGAAGTGATACCAACAAATCATCCTTTTTCAATATCATAAGGAGTCACTTTATTCCATGTTGCTTAATCAAATCCTAGAGCACTGGTGGTATGACCCTCAATCTCCACCTAACTCTTTCCATGTGTGTTGGATGTAGTGTTCTCATATGACTCCTTCAAATGGAAATTGAAATTAAAATAGTGACAATATTATTTTTAGTTAATTTTAAAACTAAAAAAATTATACAAACCAAAATCTGACTTAGTCGGTCATCGATGATCTCTCTAGTGATAGGATTAGAGTACATCCTCTTATAAACATCGAACTCTGTTACATCAGGTTGATCAAGTCCCTATATGAATATAAAATATACATATTACATTTAAAGTATATATAAATTATTAAATAAAAGTACATACCCTATGTCATCGATGTGTAGTGAATGTATGAATACCATCCCAATAAATGACTGATTCCTCCCCCGATTCTAGTGACATGATGATGATCTCCCATAAAAACTATCCCTCATCTAGTATGAGCACAATCCATCCCATATTTGAGATGAGATATAATCAGCGTCGTGAGTGCTAGAAATAGCACCATTGACAGCAGCGATGGTAGTAGCGGGAAGTTCACTGGTCAAGATAGTGGCAAGAGGGCTCTCCAGGGGTGGTTGTGCTTGGGAGCACATCTAGGTCCTTTATGGTGGTGGAGGGATTATCCGTCAAAATGTATAGGTACAACGATAAAATTCATTTTTTTGTGAAAAAAGAAATCGCACGAATCTATTTATATATATGTATATATTTTATGATTTTTATTGTTATTAATATATTCATTTACTTATATAGAATTGATTAGAATACATGAAGTTGGAGGATAATAAGGGTTGGAAAATAAAAAGTTATTTTGGGAAATGAGAAGTCACCATGGAATTATGCTATCCATAAATAACATTTCATAAAATATATATTACCAACTTATATATTAATTTATGTTTATGAAAAAAATTATAAAAAATTAAGTGAAAAATTTAAAAAACCTATATAAGTCACAAATTATAAATTCATTTTTGGATTTTAATATTTATATAAGGAAATTTTTACTTGAATGTATTAAATAGAATTACACAATTAAAAATGTTAAGAGTTTTTGTATTAAATCATTAATCCAGATCATAAAATTTCAAGTTGTGTGGTGATTTACATAATCAGGTGGTGCATGGCTTAGAGTTGCATGGATAGTTCTCAGTGTCTCTGGTGGTGTACGAGATATCTATATCTGGTCATTGGAAACTTAATTTAAGGTCTCTGAAAATGGTGCACCCTTATTCTTTAGATTTGGTTTATGGGCCACCAAACGGTGATGCCTCAGGGTCGTGAAGGCGGTGGTCAAAATCATTCCAATTTAAAAATGGGTGGCAACACGGGGACTTTGGGACCAAAAATTATTTGTCCCCTAATTCACCAATAATAAAAAGATTAAATAAAGTGTGAAATGTGGAAATACATGAAAACCATATGTAATGTCAAAACCGCCCCAAAATGATAGGTGTAAAAAACCACGAGGAAATAGGAGGACAACTATGAATAAAATTGGGTATACACTCCCTCACTATAATAAGGATAAAACCCTTTTAGATGTCTCTCTTGAATATGTGGAGAAACCACCTTTATAATTCCACACAAACTGATGAACTGTTGGTCATGAGATTACTAGTTAATCCAATACTAGAACCACTGTAAGAGATCCCCATTTATAGGATACCTCTCCCCTTCTTTCTTTTCCATTGCTGGATGGTTGGTGGGATTGGTGGAGCAAGCCACCAACCACCTACTCCCACGCCTACCACTACCTTCCTCCCTTATAAATAAAGGGGAAGCCACTATATTTAATGAAACACTAAGGAAACATATCCCACATAGAGATTGATTGAAAAACAATAATATCTCCACACATCCTTTGTATCTTCCAATACAAGTTGCTCATGTCTCTGAGAGGTCGCTCAAGGATCTTCACCATCTGAACTTATCAGAGTTAATCACATTTGTCAGGAAATATACTACATTTTCATTAGTGTGATTTTTTCCATTTCTAGACTTCCTTCCTCCACCGCATCTAGAACAATGTGATACTATACCCCAATATACGTCATCCAGAAATGAAAAGATGGATTCTTTACAATGGAAAAATACTCTGACTACCATAAAACAATGGAATCTTCTTCTATATGTTCATGAGTTTCTCTAATAACATTTTCATCTAAATCACCTCTTTTAAAGACTATGTAGCTTCCATTTACTCCACCTCTTTTGTCGATAATGATGCAACTAACATTAATTTTGAAATTCATCTCACAACTTCTCCTATAAGAGAAAACACATAATAGGTAGTTGATTTCCTCCAGTCTGAATCACTTGAAAAATATAAATAAACATATCCTCTTATAGTGAAATCTAATATTCCATAACATAATACAACATATGAGGTCTCATTGATGTTTCTTAAGACCCTCATCACTAGGCTCTAATGTTCCTATCCTGGATTCTCCATGAACTGACTAACTACCCCCCCCCACAAGTTCCATTTTTGGTCTAGTACAAACCATAATGAACAGAAAACTCCTCGCTGTTAATGCATACAGTACTTGAGACATTTATCTATGATTCACTACTATGACTCATCATAAAGAATAACTTGAAATAAAAGGGAAGTGTGGTGGATATTGGATTATATTCTTTTCATGTATAATCATTTCAGGACTTTCTATAAGTAATTATTTTATGATAGTCAAATATTCCAATTATTTATATCTCATTAAATCTACAACCTAAGAATATGGTTTGCTGGTCCCAAGTCCATCATATAAAACTCACTATCCAATTATGCCTTCATCTCTTGGAACTGATCGTTATTGGGGCCTACAAACAACATGTCATTCACATTCAATAGAAGAATGATGAAATAATTAACATTCAAACCCTTGGAATATGCCCAAGGATCTGAGTGACATTTTCCGTATCCAGGGCTCATAATATAGGAATCAGATCTCTTGTACCAACACCTTGATTCCCTCTTTATACAATACAACAATTTGTTCAGCATGCAAACCAATTTCTCTTTGCCTTCTTTTGTAAAAGCTCTTAGTTGGAGCATATATATCTCTTCATCAAGATAACCATGGAGAAAAGCAGTCTTCACATCTATCTTCTCTACATGTAAACTATATGTAGCACACATCACCAAAAAAATCATAGTAATCGTTAGTCTAACAATAGGAGAAAATATTTCATTGAAATCAATACCTTCTTTCTGAGCATATCCTTTGACCACCAGCCTTGAAAAATATATTTCCACCAGGTCCTTTTCACCCCACTTGATCTTAAAGACCCATTTATTGTCGATATCCTTCCTTCCATGTGGAAATGAAATAAGATCCCAAGTCTTGATCTTTTATTGGTATTCATGTTCATCCTACATCACCTCTATCCATGAGGATACATCTATAATCCAGGATTCCTCAATAAAAGAATATGGCTCTCCATCCTCTATTAATACAAAGTTTACAATATTTCTCTTAGTGACATAGAATGAGTGCCATACTGGTGCTCTATTCTCCCAAGTGGACTGTTGTGGTCCAGACATAACATATACTTGATCATCATTCTTTGGTAATACATAAAAAAATAGGTTCTTCCATGGATTTTCCCTCCACCTTGACTATTTTAGTTTTTGTATTCTCTTTCTCCGTGTGTCTAAAAATTTTTATTTTCACCTCATGTTGTACAAAAATGACATCTCTGCTAAAGATAAGTTTGTGGGAAGTGGGGTATCACAAAAAATACCCCTTTATACCATCAGCATACCCCAAGAAGATATATTTCTTGGATCTTGAATTCAACATTGATCTTTCTTGGTCATTAAACAGTGCCTATACAGGACTTCCAAAAAAATTAACTAAGAAAATTTATTAGGTTTACTAATCTACATATTTATTGGAGTCTTCATATCAATCACCATTGAAGGAGATCAGTTGATCACATAACCTGCGATAGTCACTACTTTTGAACAGAATGTTTTGGAAATTCATACAATCATAAACATCATCCTTGTTCTATCCAACATGGTTTTGTTCATTCGTTATGCCCCTCCATCTATCTAAGGAGTGTATTCCACTATAAACTATCTCTTAACGCCTTCACATTACAAAAATGTATCAAAATCCTCACTTATATATTCCCCACCATTATCATTCCTTAGATACATGTTCTTCATTTAATATTTAAGCTCCTACCATGTTTTGAATATGTAAAATACTTCAAAATCACCCACCATCATCTTGATTGGTTATAGCCAACATCTCCTAGAATAATCATTAATTAAAGAAACAATGTACCATGCTAATCCTAGGTATATAACCAATGATTTCCAAAATCATATCGATAACAAAAAACATGCCCAAAAGAATTCCAAAGATCCATTGCATCACACTGCTTTGATATTTCTTTCCCAAATGTTTTAAAATCACATATGGGCTTTTCACATCAATAGAGTTTTAAAAAAAACTACAAAAAATCTAGAGTGCCTAATGGGCCTCACATTTCTAAAACTAATTCCATTCCAAACACCTTTTCCAAACCATGTTGAAAACAAACAACATACATATGATTGAAAAAGGGGCCAATAGAATCAAACATTCCTCAAAGTTCTCATTAGGCCAGGTATCAACGAACACATTTGAAGTCAAATTTGTAAGTCACTTGAAACAAAACTTCACCATTTGGAAATAAAGGAACCATTTTAGGAAAAAGGGAAGATGGAAGAAAGGAGACACCTTTTGAAAATTGAAGCTCATGTAAAACATCATTGTTAAACACCATCATCATTTGAAGGTCCATCCATGTGGACACCCTGTGCACCTATGGACGTGATGACATCCAATAGAACACTTCAAGTATCCATGATATCACCCAAAACACATTTTTTAATAAACACCAATTACTTTTAAACCAACACATCAATTATACACAATTAAAAAGCATGAACATGTTTTCCAAAAACTGGAATAACCTTCCCAAACATTTTTTCATAGATCACAAAGCCATAAAGAGGCTTAAAAACCACACAAAATTCCCAATATAAAATTCAAACCATGTTACCAAAACATGAACAAGGAAAAAAATCACCACAAGTACACAATTTCACATTTTGAAAAGAATGGGCATTTCATCACATACTTTGTATGCATTCAAATATAGGAAAAACTAAAGGAATAATTTGAAAACCATTTCGCACCAACATTCCATCATAAAAACACCAAAGTAACTCATAATATCACATAAAAAATATGATGATAATATTTTGGAAGCATTAAAGGAAATCTCATGAATGAACATAATGTATCGGAAAGAAAATGGATGAAATTACTTACCTCAATGATGTGTGAATGCAACCGAACATCGAGAGAAGGAAGAACCAATACTGAGAGAAAATATGTACACACTAACATCCATGAAATTGAGTCACACATAAACCCTTGTCTCTAGGGTTTTTCTAAGAGAGAACCCCCACCAAGAAAACCCACAAAACCAAGAGAGGTGGAAGGGGAAAGGGGGAAGTCGACCATGAAATCAAAGAAAATTACCTAGGAACCATTTTAGAGATTCAATGGTGAAGGAGAGAAATGGAGAAGGGTTTCCTAGAGGCCCCCTGGTTCACCTAGATTGATAAATGGACGAGAAACCCAAAATATGGTTAAAACATTTCAATGGAAAAAGTGGTAATTACTAAATTTTAATGACCTGGTAAACTAACATAGTTTGGCGGCACAGTTTTCCAAACTGTGTGTTAATTATGTTCCCCTCACTATACAATTGGAACATGTAGCATAGTTATAACGCATGGTTTTCCAAACCATGTGGTCACTACTATCCAAAATCAATATTTTTCACATGGTTTCCTGGGTGAGGGCACACAGTTTTCCCTAATCATGCTTCAACTGTGCACCTCCTACTGTCAAGCCTGACATCTCCATTCTCCACCAAAGACTCCCCCAAAAACATCAAGAACATGAAATTTCAATGTTTTATCTCATCATCAACCTCAACCAAATTATCCAAGAACAATAAAAGAATAAAGAAAGAAAATTTCATTGTTGGGGTGTGATAGTGCCACTGAGAGGTGGAAGAATCTCTTGATCCTTGGGCATGGTGAGTTGAAACCATTAGACATGGGAATTTATCCTATTTTTTCATGAACATTATTGTAGTACTTTAGGTTGTTTATACCTGTTTGTCTTATGGTGCACTTCTCCCTATTGAGTTTCTATTGTATGCATATTGACTAGTTTATCTTTCTTCTATTGTGTTTTTGAAAAATTCATTCCCACTTTCATATTGTATGATTCCAGGTACCGGTCACTAACATGTGGGGATTGGGAATTCCCTTCAGTATATGTTAGAGTTATCTCGGTTATCAGGTTACTTGGGGTACCTGTGCTGGTTCGTGACACATCTTCTAATAAACATAGAACATTGTAACATCAATATTATCATCTATCTATATGAATATAAAATAATCATATTACATTTAAAGTATATATAAATTTTTAAATAAAATTATTTACCATATATCATTGATGAGTACTGAATCTAGAACTACCATCTCTATACATGACCTCCCACCTCCATCGCTTCTTCTGACCTCATGATGATTTCCTCTAAAAACGATCTCCCATCTAGTATGACCAAAATCTATCCCAAATGTAAGATGAGTTGTAATCAGGTCGAGGGCTACAACATGACTTTTCAAAAATTGTGGATCTATCTTTCCCGATAGCTCTCCTTCTAAGATTGTGCAAAAACTAAGGACAACATTCAAACATACAGATCTCATAGGCCTCCCAGATGAAGACACTCATGTTATCTTTTATGGGATAACATAAACCCTAAAAATAATTAATAATATAATGTTAATAATTTAATAAGTTTAAAAATTAGTATTATTTGTTAACATACCATCCAATGATCAAACATGTGATGTAAAACATCAATTAGAATCATATCCCAACTCACCCATACTCTTGAAAAATAATTATGCATAATAGCACTCCCCTTTCCAACAGCTATATGCAAAAAAATGCGGGAAAAAAGAAAAAGTAATTAAAAAATTAGTACATAAATAAATCAATGAAAATTAATGATAATTAACAAAAACTAAATAAAATACAATACTGAACATCCCTTCGTGTGTGTGGATCAAAATAAAGATGTGTTCATCACTCAAGAATAGATTTGGGAGTCATCAATCTCACAAGACCATAACTCATTAGAGTCGATGATGAACTACCGACATCCTGAGGTTCTGATGATGAAGCAATAAGCTCATCACCAAGAAGGAAGGCATCCTCAAGGCTATGGAAAATATCTTCAAAATCACCACGAGCCATCTAAAGAATGAGAAGAATATTGTGAGAAAATAATTGAAAATATGTATTATATATATATATATATTAGGTTTTTGGGGGTACAATTATATTCAAACACACACACCACACACAAAGGCTAGAAAGGAAGACCATAACCCCTAGGGGATAGCCCACCCATCAAACCTTAATTATTTAGTACATGGACCATAGTCCCAATTGCGATGAAGACCATTAAATGGACTGAAATCCCTATACATTGTAATGATTATATCATCACGCCTATGTCATCAGGCATGCGTCATGCCCACGCCACCGCCTACATGTGTCATCATCTATATCAACACATGCAGAGTAATGTAATAGTTCATGTGTCCAATAGGGATTGATCCCAGGACCTCATGGATGCCAAGAAAGATCCTTTACCACTCAAGTACATGATCATTAGCTATTTATTTATTTATTATGACTATAAGTAGCATGTAATCATGAAATTCTTTAACTCTATCCTCATCTTCATATACGATGATGTCAGTATGTCCATCTCCCTCCATAGTAACATCAATTTCCATAGGAGCTTTAGCTTTATCATCTCTTGTTATTTGAAATTCATTTGTTACATCCTCAATATCATCATCGGGATCAGTCCATAATTATTGGGTGTCTTCATTAATATCTGTTTCTTTTCATCAGAAAGATGTATTTAGAGTTGTCTCTGGGAAATTTTTAATTACTTGCACTTTATCAAAACCACATTCACATTTCCAAAACTAATTTTCATGAATTTTCCTTTATATAATACACCACAAGTCAATTTACTATTTTCAAGAAACACAATAATTTTCATAATAAATTTAAAATGCTTGATGAGACAAAAAAAATGGTTCGTTTACTGAATGTAGGATTTTATATTTAACTTCAATGATTCCAAGACATGGATGAACACAAAAAACTCTATCAGTATAAATCCAATGACATTTAAATATTGTTACATAATTTTATCTCAGATAACACAACTCAATTATTTCATCCAGCATGCCACAAAAGTCAACTACACTTTCTCTATGATGAGATCCCCTCAATAAAATACTACGATCCATTTTTTTAATCACCATATGAAATTGTATGAAATCTATAAATATTAACCACATATTTATTATAATATTTTACTATTTTTGATGGTGGGTTACACAATACACGCAATAAATTAACAATTTTATCAGCATGTGGTAACACTACTACCAAATAGGGTTTTAACAACACTTAAAAAATCCTTTATTAGCACTAAAACAATATTTACAATTGAGGTTCTATTAAAATAAAGGTCCCTTTTATCAGTGCTAAAAAATGTGGACAAATGTCATTTTTTTAATTTGAAAATAAGAAAACAGAATCGGAGGTGACACCCTATCAACGCTCGAACCCCAATTTAACAATGCTACCCCCCCATTAATAGTTCTTGGTGTGCCACCCCCCATTAAAATTTCTAGGAACCCCCTTTACCCTCCTGCACTCACGCCCCTTCCTCCCCATGGATTCAAACCCGAGACCTATCCCTTACATGCCATGACCCATAGAACTCCTCTATGTTTCTTTGTTCTCCATTTTATGATATATATATATATATATCTAGTTATATTGTTTCATTTATATAATTATTCATATGTTAATATATATTTATATGATCATTTCTAAATACATTTATAAAATATGTTTTTTGTGCGTTTATAAATAAATAAATACAATCATATCTACAACACACACATATATTTTATATATGTGTGTATTTATAAATATTTTTATACATATTTTTATTTTTCTACATATATTATATATTAATATTTATATACATATATTATAATATATAGATAATATATATTAGTTTGTTAATACAGACACACAAATACACCCACACACATTGTATAGGTATATAAATATTCATATATTTTTATTTTAAAAAAAATGAATATTATTTTTTATTTAGATATGGTTTATATATTTATAAAGATATGTTATATATAAATGTGTTTACATATTTAATTATAAAATTAAATTATGATGCATAAATATATAAAAATTCGTATTTTTCTGTGTATACTTAAATATAAAAAATAGTAAATTATGAAAAATTGAAAAATTTGAAGATCATATTATCCTTATAAGTGTAATAATTGAAAATAAATTGACTCTAAACCAATAAAAGATAACAATATCCCCTTAAATGAGGCTTAAATTTCATTTAATGATAAAAAATTAGAGTACCCCAACTAAAAACTCAGTTTTGGAGGCCTTATAGGCCTTGTTTGGCCTCGAAAAAATTGTGACCAAGGTTTTACTTGCTCGTGATGGCTTAAACTCATCTCTGAATTCGATATGATATATGGTAGATCTCAAATAGACACATTTGGATCATAAATTATGGTTGTTTCAAGTTTAAGTCACATTTTCACCTTATTTTAGATCGTTTGTTAATTATTATGTTTTTTTTTCTAGAATCAAATTTTTATTAAATGACTATTACTCGATAAGTATTACCAAATTATTCATTAATATTATTTTTTAAATTATTTTATAATCCTTTTTCAATAAATATCTTACATATTAAGTTTGAATGCGTATTTAGTCTTATGTAAATCATATTTTAAAAAATATATTATATTACTATCAATATTAATATATTTTTATATTAATATATTCTTTATAATGATAAATAACTTTTTTATGAAATATAACCTGTATCTATGCTAAGAAAATCGTTGATAAAAAATACATTATATCAGCACTAAAAAAGAACTGATAAATGTGGTACTTTTATTATCACTAATAAAGGAGCCTTTTAACATCACTTTTTAGAACTGATAAAGGTACCCCTTTATCAACACTTTTTATATGTTTTTAAAAGGTGGCATTGTGTAATGCTGATTCAGTGGTAGTGTAATACCAAAAAAATAGAAAAAAAATTTCTATATAATAAATAATTAATTGATTTTATATGTTAAACCATAAACAATTTACTTTACTAGTCATTGAAACTGATAGGAATAATTATGTTGCAAATGTTCTTCAAGAGAAGCTAATTTAATTTGTGAAAACATTTTATTGATATGATCATATGATAATCTATAAATAATAAAATAATAATTTACTTTAAAAAAATAAGGAATTGGTGAAAATAACACTCATTATACAAATCTTGTCATTCCTTCATAGTTGAGCGAATTATATGTAGGTGTCTTGTGATATTCATCATCTGAATTTCATCATTCATGAAATCCACCAAAACCAACATTAGGATGATAAAAGTAAGTTTCTCAAAAGCGACGCTTTAATGGAATTAAAACTATGTTTTTTTGCAGATAACATCTGATTTCTATAAAATAAAAAATAGAGAATGAAATCCAAAAATGATGAATGAGAGGAGTAGAAGGAGGAGAGTGAAGGATGAGTGCTAAAGAATTAGCCTAAGTGTCATATATATAAATATATGTGTGTGGGTGGGTGTGTGCATGTGTGTGTTAGTTAGATTAGTTGTGATAGAATATTTGCGATGGGTTAGGTCACAAATAGCGCCCGACATAAAAACATATGATGACGATATAAAACTATTTTCGATAGGAAAGATCACAGATAAATATCGCCATAAAATTATTCATGACAGCCCTGTTGCAATTAAGAAGTTATTTGCAATGGGCTTTGTCGTGCATAACAAATATTGGTGGAAAGACCCGTCACAAATGCCCATATAATTAATAAATATATTGGTGATTTAAACAATTATTTGGGATGGGTAATCACATTCATTGCAAAAAATACTTCCCGTGGAATGATGGGTATTAATGAAAAAAGTATTTGTGACCGAAAGGATTTCATTTTGTAAATAATTAGAGAAAAAAATATTTACGATAGGAAATCATTTCCCATCACAAATAAATGCATATCCCACACTATTTGTGATGAGAACATGACCGGTCACAGATATCCCGTCACAAATATCCATTTTTTGTAGTGAAAGACAAAATTATTAGTGATTTTATCAAGTGATAATAAAGACTACAACTATTTATTATGAGTTTTGTAGTAATTTAACAAACATTGTAGAGATTGAATTCCTGTTAGTTTCATTTTGTTGTCAGGTGTGAATAATTTGAAAAAAAATATCATATCTCCTTCCTTGTTTTTTGATGAAATGATTATCTCGAACATAGATTCATAAAAACCTTGATAGATGAAAGATTTGGCCCTTGAATATTTATTTCATTCCACCAGAAATGATCTTTCTTAGGCATCTTGGATATCACGTATTTCTCCTTTGGAAGTTGGCATAATATGTCCTTCCATGACATCTTGGGTGTCAGAAAATGATTGAATTTGGACAAGAGTTTTGTTCAATAATTTTGGGATTAATGCTTGTGTTGTATTGTTGGGAATTTGATGAAAAAAATAAAACTGTGGAAATTTGAGGTGAAAATGAAATGGATTACTAATGTGAAAAGTCAAAATAAGGTTGTAAAGGTGTTTTTATTGATAATTGATTCAATAGAAAGAGCTAATGTTTGGAAAAAAAATGATAAGTCTATCAGCCAGATAGACGTTAAAATGGTGGAAATTATGGCTTAAAGAAGAGACGTGGGAAGACAAAGAAAAAGCAATGGTAAGATAAAAAAGTGGAAAGCTTGTAATAATTTTAGGAATGATAAAACTGGATCAAATATCTAAAAGGTGGGTTTTTTTAAGTTGAGGCAAGTGGGGTTGAATGTTGGGAGCAAAAAAAGAAAAAAAAAGAAAACAAACACAGACAAATTTCAAAAATATATTCAGCTTTTTTTGACCTGTTGGAAAAGTAAAATCAAGATTGAAAGAAAAATGATGGAAATAATTCTGATTAGATGGAATAGGATTAACTGTTCAAAGTATTCTTCAAATTCACTCATCTCCAATAGTGCAATCTCATAAAAAATATAAAACATAAAAAAAACGATTTGAAATCTACCGTTAAGTTGGAGTTGTAGAAACACAAACACAGATGAAACTCAATATGTAAAACGCATACAAAAACACTTTATAGAGATAAAAACACACAGAAACCAAATAACAAAAATACAGACTGAAAAAAATTCATATTTACTGCGGCATGAGTCGGCCAAGCCGTAGATGGAAAACCTGTCCAGTTGCCTGTTTTGAAGTTACTGGTCTTTATCATCGTGGCATCGGTGGCAGTGGGCTAGGGGGTGCTTTGGGTTCACGCCAGTTGGACTGTACTCCACCACCATCCAAATAAAACCATGGAAAGGCGGCGTCGCCCTGTTGGCTAACGGAAGTTGGGACTGCTACTACAGTGGCAACATGTAAGGGTGTAATTTCAGCCAGGCCGGGCATTCCCTAAAAAAACTCGGGCTACTGACCACTATTCAGGCCGGACCGGGCTAGCCCGAACAACCCCAAGATGCGGCCCGAGCCTGGACTTAGGCCGGCCCAAACCATTGGGTTGAGCCAGGATTTTTCGGGCCGAGTCGGGCTTTTTCATGCCGTTTCATGGTGGGAATTTATTTTTTTGAAAAGAAATGTTTGTTTAAAAAAATATAAATGTTTTATTTAAATATTTTTTTTTAAAAATTACATTTATTTTTAAACGCATGTTTTTTAAAAGTATTTTTTAATTTTATAACATGTTTTTTTGTATAAACATTTATTTTATTTTTTATTAACAATTTACAGTGGGTGGATATGTTATTTATTGTCTAAATAGATTTGTATATGTGAATCTATATATATTATGTGAAAATTGTAAAAATAATAATGAGAGGTTGGAGGATGCGCAGTAGTGGGTGGTTTTTAAAACATTGTTATTTAAACATTTTTTTAACATTTTTATAAAACATTTTTTTAAGTTATATATAAATTTTTAAGATTTTGTTAATTTTTTTAATTAAAAATTTTTTAAAACCATTTTTTACATCTCTTTAAAACAATTTTTACATTTATTTTTAAATGAATAATTTAAAATGTTTTTTTAATTTTTTTAAACACATTATTTTTACAAGTATTTTTTTTAAATTATTTAACATTTTAAAAAAAATTATTGTAAAATGGTTTATTAGGTGTTTGATTAAAAAATAATAATTTAAATATTTGTTTTAAAAACCTTTTTTAAAATATTTATTTAAAATATTTTTATTAAAATTGTTTTTTAACTTTTATTTAAAACATTTTTTACATTTTTTTAGACATTTAATTTAAAACGTTTTTTTGAACACATGTTTTTATATGTATTTGGTCTAAACATTTAACATGTTTTATGTAAGAAAATCGAAAACATTTTATAGTGTGTGGATATGTTATTTTTTTCTAAATATATTTATATATGTGGGTGAATCGATATATATTATGTGAAAATTGAAAAAAAAATTAATGAGGAATTTGGGGGTGCGCAATAGTGGGTGGGTTTAAAGCGTTGTTATTTAAACGTTTTTTATCATTTATTTAAAACGTTTTTTAAATTAATTTTCTTAACATTTTTAAAAAAATTTAAGCGTTTGTTTAATTTAAAACATATTTTAAATATTTTTTAATTTTTTTAAACACATGTTTTTTTCATGTAATTTTATTAAATATTAAACATTTTTTTGAACGTTTATTTTTTATTGTATTAATATTTTATAGTTGGTGGATATATTATTTTTTTTCTAAATAGATCTATATAGGTGAATCTATATATATTATGTCCAAATAATAAATGAGAGGTTGGAGGGCTGCGCAGTAGTGAGTGAGTTAATTTTTTTTTAAAATAGATATATTAATATATATATATATATTTTATCTAATATATGAAAGTTTCATCAAATTTTAAAAAAAATTATTGAGGATTTGGGGTGTATGGACATCATTGGGTGAGTAGTTATTTTTTTGTTAATATATAATAAGTTATTATATATATATAATGTTAAATGATATATATATATAATATGAGAAAACTGTAAAAAAATAATTAGCGGTTGTGAGGTGCGTCGCTGTGAGTGGGTTAATTTTTTTCTAAATAGATTAATATATAATATTTTCAAGTTGCTACATACATAAAAAAATAATGCGGTGGGGAGCGTGCACCAACATCATTAGGTGAGTGTGTTATTTTTTTCTAATATACAATAAATTATTATATATATAATATTATATCATTGATATATATATATATATATTATTAATAGCTTTGTTTATATATATATTATTAATGGATTTTTAAAAGATGCACTTAATTGATCAATATTATTAATAGCTATGTATATATATGTATATTATTAACTGCTTTGTTTATATATATATATATTGTATCATATCATTGATATATATTTTATTAATAGATTTGTTTATATATATATACACATATATATAATATATAAGTTTCATTATATTTAAAAAAATTAACGAGGATAGAGGTGTGTGCGAACATCACTAGGTGAATGTGATATTTTTTTGTTAATATATGATAAGTTATTATATATATATACTGTCAAATGATAGATATATATAAATATATATAATATGAGAAAATTGTAAAAAAAATAATTAGGGGTTGGGGGTGCACCACCGTGGATGGGTTATATTATATTAAATCATATATCTATATATATATTATTAAAGGATTATGAAATCGCACACTTAATCGATATATATTATTAATGGATTTATATATATATATTAATTGATTATTAAAAGCCACACTTAATTGATATATATTATTAATGGCTTTGTTTATATATATATATTAGATCTTTTATATATATATATATATATATTAGTAAAGGATTATAAAAGGCACACATAATGAATATATATTATTAATGACTTTGTTTAAATATACATATTATATTAAATCACACACAGACATATATATATAAATGGATTATTAAAAGCTACACTTAATTGATATATATTATCAATGACATAGTTTATATACATACATACATATATATATCAGTATATATCGTTTTATACACACACATTTTAATTATATGTATACATATATACATTATTATATATATATATATATATATTGTAAATATATAATGATATATATATAATGATATAAATATATATACATATATGGTTGATATATATATACATATATCATTGATATATATATATATAGTCTGGTGATACTATAAAAGGCACAACCTTGGAAGCATGGGGTAGGGGGATCGAATCTCCCTACTCGCAGTTTCCCATTATATGTTTTTCCTGCAGAAAGGCTTCGTACGGGGCAGCAGGCCAGGCTTCACATGCGCCAGTGGGCCAGGCTATTTTGGGCTGGCCCGACCTAGCCCATGGGCCTTCTTGGATAGGCCCAGGCCCGGCATGATGAACCTGTGACCTGAGCCCGGTCTGGCCCGATGCAGGCTTTGTCGGGCCAGGCCGCGTGGGCTTTCGAGCCGTTGGGCCAAAATTACCCCCTTATCTAAATGCCACTCACAAGAATCAGGGAGGTGTTCTTGATAAAACCCATGGTAAAGGAGGTGGCACGTACCGGGAGGACAAGAGGAACAGAAGTAGCTTCCCAAGTGGGGGGTTGGGGGCGCTGACCCCTTCCGCCCCCAACCCCTCATATATATATATATAAATAAAATAAATATTTTTATAATAAAATTATTTATTATAATAAATATAATGATTAAAATAAATTTATAATTATATTTATTATATTTATATGTATTATATTAAT
This sequence comes from Viscum album, assembly GCA_963277665.1. NCBI lineage: Eukaryota > Viridiplantae > Streptophyta > Magnoliopsida > Santalales > Viscaceae > Viscum > Viscum album. The sequence goes on from OY728127.1 coordinate 1,915,374,780, forward strand.
GTTTATTATATTTAAAATTTTATATTAATTATCTTTAAAATCATATATTTATTATATTTATTTTAGTAATTATATTTACTATATTCATTAATATGTAATTAGTAATTAATATGTAACTATAATAAATATGTAATTAGAAAAAATATGTATGTATAATAAATATATAATTATAAATATAATAAATACATACTTATAATATATTTATTATATTTTATTTATTATATTTATTATAATTATAATTATATATTTATTATAGTTATAATTATAAATTTATTATAGCTATATATTTTTTTATAATTATATAATTATTATATTTAAAGATTTATATTTATTATAATATTATAATTATTAAAATTAGAATTATATAATTAATATAAATTTATAATTATAAATATAATATGTAATTATGATAAATATATAATAGTAATAACTATATAAATATAATAATTAAACAAATATAATAATTATTTGATTATAAATATATATTTAATATATAAATGTAAATTTTTTTAATTATAATAAATATATTATTATAATAAATATATGATATAATAAATATATCATTATAATAATTATATAATTATAAATATAATGAATATATAATTAAATTTTTTATAAATATATAGTTACAAGTATAATAAATATATGATTACAATAATTACGTAACTATAATAAATATGTAATTACAATACATATATAAGATTTCAAAAGGTATATTTATATAAAGATAAATAATTTTAATAATGTTTATTTATATATAAATTTATAAGCTTTAAATATATGGTTTATTTATATATAATTATTTATAAATTTATAAATATAATTTTAAATATATAATTATAAAAAATAATTGTTTTATATAAATATATATTTACAATTATAAATAAATATAATTTGAAATATATATGGGTATAAATATAGTTATTTATCTAAATATAATTAAATATAAATATTTATAAATATAAATCTTATTATATTTATATATTTTAAAAAATATATTTGTAATTATATAAGTATAAACTGATCTTTATAAGTAATTATTTATAATTATATAAATATAAATATATTTAGAAATATATAATTTTGAAAATATTATTGCATATATATTAAAAATTTATTTATATATATATATTTAATATATATATATATATATTTGTAATTATATTTATAGTCTTTTGAACCCACCTACATGAATCTTAAAAATGCTTCAAGTTGGTGACTTTGAAAGCCTATAAAATATAAAGTATATGATCAATATAAATGAAACTTAAAACATGGTTTAAAATTATAATAAATAGTTGAAAATAAAAATAATTTTGTAAACAATGTTGACTAAAATATTTTTTTTAACAATATGTTTGTATTTCATTTCATTTTTCAAGAAATTATTATATGTTTAGTCTATGTGAAAATTTTTATTTAGATTGTACTTGTACTTTATAATTTATATGCTTCTAAAGTCACATACATGAAGCATAATAATGTTACAGTTATGAGACTATGGAAATATACAAATTTTTAATAGTAAATTTAAATTAGTTTGTTTTTACTATATTTTTGATTTTCTTGTTATTTCTCATAAACAATAATTACTTATCATAGTTAATAGGTTTTTTATATATAAAACATGACATCTGAAAACATCAACGACGATGGCCCCCGATACCACAACGCAATGTCTGAATCTCACGTCCTTTCCGCGTCTGACGTCTGTGTCGCTCTAGTGTCCTAGCTGTGGGTTCCTCCTCTTCCATTGCTTATGGTGCCTCCCCATGGCACTGTGTAGAGGACTGAACAAAACAATGTGAGGAGGACGACCCAAAATCATATGTAGTGCCATATGGCGTCGAAGCTCCTATAAATGGTAGAAATGGAGCACCGAGGAAGGCCTCGTCGGGAGAGGGGGCCGCCATAAGCTATGTGACCGCACCCATATCGATGTCCATAATAATCTACAGAGATGAAATCTGTGGTATATAAGCGTCTCCCTAGTGTGAAATATCATCAGTCGGCTGGGCCAGATCATCTCTCTGTGGGGCGGCGTCATCTGTAGGAGCCGCTCTCGAATGTTGATGTTGTCACCTCTTTCCCACATGATGTGCTCATCTCTATCATCCAGTTGGTGGCAGTGGTGGTGGTGCATCGTCCTCAGTAGGCATAGCTGGGACATCATCATCCTTAGGAGCATCTGCTAGAGGATATGGATCGGGATATTCCAGTGGCTCCTCATTAAAAAAAATGTCACGTATCAACCAGAGATGATCGAGGAGAGCCAACACATCCTAATGAACTACATTCTGCCTAATATATGCAACCTCTGGTGGGTGTGTGGTATGTGAAAGATGATGAATGGTGCCTGCCTTCAAATTAAATAAAATTCAAATTAATACCAAACATGCGTTAAAATAATAATAAATATTAGTAAACATACCAACTGTTGAATGCCAATCCCCTGATGTGTAAGGGGCATGATGTTTTGAAATCGATACCAAAATTCATAATCCCCCTGAGGAGATAACTGAGAGTGTGCTTTGGTATATCCAAATGGAAACATATCGAATCAGGAACGCGTGTCCCAAAGCACGATAAAATATGCATGAGTCCACCTCCAGTCTGTCATCTGTCTACCTATAAGAACAATCGAATGTAACTCGGCAGGCTGTCTTGGTGACATCAGGATATGTTGTATATAATCAAACTGGCAGATGAACCAGTCTGACAGGTACCACTCAATGATGTGGATGTGGATGAGTGGTACTTCCACAGGACGATCTCCAACCATAGTTGTGCAGTATGGTGGAAGTGATGTGTAGAAAAAACCTGTATATGGAGTCCATGAAACATGAAATGTAAACTCAAAAAATAAGTCATATATTTTCTTGATAATGTTTCTGATTTTATATTGAAATAAGTTAAAATAGTGATAACAAATCAAATTTTCCAACAAAAAAGTATTGTCTAACTTACATTAGCTGGCCCTACAACGTCGAATATCTGTCGGAAGTTGTGCAGACTATGTCTTGGAGTATGTGAATACTTCTGAGACTGACTCCACCTAGTTAAAAAAGAGTAATATATGGTATTTTTATAAAAATCAATAACAAATGTAAAAAATAACTGAATGTAATGATGTAGACATACCATAGTCCTCGAGGAAATTCCTGATATAGTTTTAGTGAAAGTGTTGTGATAGCTTGAGAAATGATGCGTGGAAAATGCTCCCAGACACACATCAATACAAACATAATGTAACCTACAATCTGATGTGAATCGTCACGACAATTGGTATAGATACATCTGTACAGATGTACTAATATAGCTGACCCCCAACTGTATGTAGTCGTCCAATCCAGATCCTCAATTAATGGGAGGTACATCATGTGTACAAAAGTGGTGGAGTAGTCGATGCACAACATACCACCAAGTAGCCTCAAAATGTATGCACGTATGTGTGGAATAACCGTCTCCTCACCTACATCATCAGTAATGACGTCGAAATGTTGTTCAAGCTACCTCATGCGCAAGCTTGAACCCTGGAGGACACCTCGCGTGCCGACGACATCAATTCCAAGTAGCCTTTGTGTGACTGCAGCCCAGTCGCCACTACTAGCACCCGTAAATACAATTCCATGGATAGCTAACCCCAGCATGTAGGAAATTTCCTCTAAATAAATAGTCATATCCTCCTCTAGGATATGAAATTTGTCTGTCTCTGGCCGCCATCTCTCAACCAATGCTGTAATCAAATGGGGATCAATGGGCTTGAAGTCACATATAGCAACTCTATAAAATCCTACATGTATAAGGTATGTAAAAATAACTGTCGGTGGTGCCTCATGATGGGAATTATGCGCTCTCCGAACAAAAAGATATCTAATAGGTCAACGCGCTAACACATCACACGATACGTGCGTCTCCTGGGAAGATAATAGTGGTCGCTCCATCTAAATGTACAAAGAGTAAAACATTAATTTCATGTAATACACGACATTTATCATTGTAATTTCATAGTTCAATTTGTTTTGTTTTTTTTAATGTGAACCTTTATATGGTTATCACTACATGAGTAGCATTAAACAAACAACCCCATCTCAAAAACTAAAGAATATACCTGTATAAGAAAAAATTTATGTGTCGTGTGCGGGTTCATTGACTGTTTGGATTATTTTTGAATGTATATAATAATTTGTTTTTATGTAATTATATTGACCAATGTTTGAAATGTTTATAATATATAAGTACATTTTCTATAAGTTACCATATATACAAATAAGACAACTATTATTAACAATGGTGATAAAAATAAAAATGATTACATATACAAATTATTATAGTAACTAATAGAGTACTTGGTTCATTTTAACCATTAGATGATTGTCCTATGTGTCTAGGGAAACGTGTCTTTGTATGACCTTCCTGGTGGCATATGTTTCACCTTTATCCAGCTGGCTGTTCACTAGGCCAATCCATCTCAATCTGAATATGAGTTGACTTTGGTATCCCTTTAGGTCGATGTATAGTGTTGTTCGGTAGAAGCGTGGGTGCACCATCAGATAGCCGAAAATTATGATATTCCCCAATTGGCATCCACGAAGTACTGTAGCAGGATTTAAACTCTCAATTTGAAAAGTTGGATCAACGAACTTCTCCCATGATACATGTATGTAAGTACATGATGCAATCACATGGCCGCAAGGATATCTCAGTGCCTGAAAGTTTCCACATTCACAGTAATGGTTATCCTATAAAAAACTCACATATGAACATTTCTACAGGCCATAGCACCACTGGGATCAGATACCTAAAATCGTTCCTCAGGACGATTAAATGTAGTTACACAGTAAGTATCAGCCTCCTAAAGAAATGTATCTAGCTCATGCTGGAAATGGTGTCCATAGCGCATCCCTCTGTTTAATCCCTTTTCAGCCTACTTTCCACGTTCCAAAAAGTACTTTACACTCCGATAGAAGGTCTCTTGTACCAAACCTATAATTTAGATTGAAGACATTATACTAATATTATATTATAATTGTAGCTCTTCGGAATAACATATATTCAAATATCTGTACTTACCGATGATAATAAATTTTTGAACTACCTTGAAAACTCCATTTATACATTCTACGTTGTTGGTCTTCATATGACCATATCTCTTCCCATCATCATATGACAACGACCATTTTTTCATTGGGATTTGCATCATGTAATCATACACTTCTGGATACACTTTGTGTATATCTTGAAGACTCTCCTACATCCTTTGTTGTTGAGGATCATATGCTATCAAACAAGATATCATCTGAATATGAATGAAAATAACTAAGACAAAAAATATTAAAAGGCAAAATGATGTTCATACCAGTTTTTAATATTACAGTCTTCATTGAATCATTCTTGAACATCTTTCACAAATTTCTAGCAATGTGTCTAATACAGTGTCGATGATGGGCATAGGGTGGTATCCACAAAAGACCATCAGACTGTTCTTCCTCTTTGATTGCATGGTGGTGATCTGAAATAAGACTAATCCCTTCTATATCTATAACAAACTCTCAGAGACATGCTACAAACCATCTCTGTGATGAAAAGTTCTCTTTCTCCACAATTTCAAATGCCAAAGGTAGAGGGGCTCGATTTCTATCTTGCGCAGTGGCAATCAATAATGTTCATGTTTACATTCCATATAGAAACTTGCAATCAATCTGTTTAAACTTCTTGAAATGTCTAAAAGTTATCACACAAGGTACAAATGTCCAAAATAATCTATCATGCACAACCATTGAGCGGTCAACATGGTTGTGTTAGTTCACATATTCAAGAGTATGAATCCTATAGACCACTTTAAAATTGTGTCTTAGAAGCTCCAAAATTTGTGGTAAAACACAAGAAGAGTATTCCCAAACTCCATATACATTCACAATAGCCTTCTGTCGTTCCACCCTTGACTTATAATATGATATTTGATACCCAAAAGGTAGTTTGATTAACTCCATCACTAGAACCATAGGAACGTCTTGAAACACTCTAATCATTTCAACAAAAATAGTTGAACCAAACTCATCATCTAATGAAGAGTCTTCCTATGAGAATCTTGGTTTCAAATAGGTGTGTGGAGTAAATCAAGTGATGCGCCAGCTTTGAAAAGTGTTATCAACAATAGCTCGCAAACTCATTTGAATGTTCGATTCATATTTGTCAAAATGGATAAAATAGTAAGACCACATTGACTATTCTAATACATAAGAGTAATTTCTTTCAATGTGATATTGTTTTATCACATTTTTCATTGCTTCTTTTCTCTCAAACTCTTTTCCATTATATATAACACTGTCATCTGACACTCGATTTGTGCCCGAAATGATTGCTAGAAATTCTGAACTGGAAGTAATAACTGACCAATCATATTATGGAAAGTGATTCATGACTTCAGTCGACCATGAAGCCAATAGTGGAGGATGGTTTAATGGTCGGTTGAACCTCACATGAGTGGGTACAGACTAATCTTCAGCATGCTCTACTTCTTCTTCAGCTTCCTCTTCATCTTCTTCTTCAAAATTGTCATTATCCTCAAAATCATTGACCACTGCATCTAAAGTATGCATAGGACTATCCATTGAAATGGTGGCCAATGGAAATGATGGAACAACTACTGATGCTGATGGAACTTATTGATGTGAATGAGCATATGACATAGTCTAATGAATTTGATATGGGATAACTTCCAATGTTTATGGGACCTCCATTGTTGCTATAGTGAAATACAACTCCATCATTTGATTCCCAGGTAGATATTAACCAATGAAAGTATATACACCGAATCATCATCATTAATTACTAGATTTTCCACATGCCAAAACCTATCAATATATTTCAGATATCTAAATGTGATGGACTTTATCACTTGATTCCTCCCCTATTTTATCTTTCGATGAATTTTTCTTTTCATAGCTTCTGAAATTGTAGATCCTCCAACCATGACAATAGCTTCTAGATGTAAACTATAAAAAAACACCCTTGTTCTGTCTCAATTATTTGACCATTGAAATAAATATAGGAATCATCCATCTTTATAATCTAAAATAAACCAATGTTATTAATTAAATCCGATTAGAGAATCAATTTATGCATGCATGATTATTGTAATTCAGGTTGGAATCTTATTCGCTCCACCAAATCAATATGTTCAAACCATATTAATGTGTTACTCTTTAAAAAACCCACAAGTTTGTGTCACTTACAGAAAAATAGATGTCAAACATATTCATACATACCCACATGAATTATATGCATGAGGTACATGAACACGTCATGTAAAAGCATAGAGTTATATGAAATTGAAGAACTCTAAAAGAGTAAGCCCAGAGTGACAGATAGCCAACCCCATTCTCTTTCCTAGACAAGGAAAGCCTCTAGGAAAGTAGGTGGTCAAACCCAAATCCCCTCTACCTAGGGATACTTTACTCGAGAGAGCATTAATTTCATGACAACTCAAACACTTAATATACGAAAATACATTCAACTACTAAATTCATGTTCATAACGTTGATTACAAACTGAGGTCAAGGTGGGTGGAAAACTAAATTCATTATCATACCTAGGATGTAATGCGAGGATATATTTTAGAAGCAGTTTATAACTACTTGGCTAGTTAATATAACTACTTTGCTAATTAAGATAACTACTTCACTAATTAAGATAACTAATTTGATCAATAGATTTAATTAATTGCATAATTACCTTTAATTAATTTCCTAATCACCTAATAAACATTAATTAAACTAATTACTAATAATTGATCACATAATTACAATTAATTAATCACCTAATTAGTATTAATTAATCACATAATCACTATTAATTAATCACCCAATTACCATTCATTAATAACATAATTATAATTAATTAATCACCTACTTAGAATTAATTAACCACCTAATTAGAATTAATTAATCCACAGATTAGATTAATAAATCACCTAATTATAATTAATTAATCATCTAATTAAAATTAATTAATCCCCTAATTAGAATTAATTAATCACCTAATTAGAATTAATTAACCACCTAATTAAAATTATTTAATCACCTAATTATCATTAATTAATCACCTAATTACCATTAATTAATCACCAAATTACCATTAATTAATCACATAATTACTATTAATTAATCACTTAATTCTATTTAATTAATCAACTAATTAGAATTTATTATCCACCTAATTAGAATAAATAAATCTCCAAATTATAATTAATTAATCAACAAATTAGAATTAATTAATCACATAATTATAATTAATTAACCACCTAATTAGAATTAATTAACCACTTAATTAGAATTAATTAATCACCTAATTAGAAATAATTAATCACCAAAATACCATTAATTAATCACTTAATTACCATTACATAATCACCTAATTACCATTATTTAATCACCCAATTAGAATTAATTAATCACCTAATTATGATTAATTAATCACCAAATTATAATTAATTATCCAACCAATTAGAATAAATAAATCACCTAATTACCTTTAATTAATTACCAAATTAGATTTATTTAATCACAATTTTAGAATTAATTAACCACCTAATTACCATTACTTAATCATGTAATTAGAATTAATTAATTAATTAATCACCTAATTAGAATTAATTAATCAACTAATTACAATTACTTAATCACCTATTTAAAATTAATTAATCACCCAATTACAATTATGAATCAAATAATTAGAATAAATTAATCACTTAATTAGATTTAATTAATCCCTAAATTATAATTAATTTATCACCTAATTACCTTTAATTATTTACCAAATTTGAATTAATTACTCACCTAATTAAAATTAATTAATCACCTAATTAGAATTAATTAACCACCTAATTACCATTACATAATCAACTAATTAGAATTTATTAACCACTTAATTATAATTAATTAATCACCTACTTACCGTTATATAATCACCTTAATGATAATTAATTAATCACCTAAATAAAATCAATTGCTTATTTATTTATAATTAATTAATCACCTAATTACAATTACTTAATCGCCTAAATAAAATTAATTAAACACCTATTTATAATTAATTAATCATCAAACTATAATAAATTAATCACCTACATACAATTAACTATTCATCTACTTATAATTAAGTTATCACCCAATTACAAATAATTAATCACCTAATTACAAATAATTAATCACATAATTATAATTTATTACTCTCTTAATTACAAATAATTAATCATCTAATTTTAATTTATTACTCTCCAAATTACAATTAATTAAACACCTAATTACAATTATTTAATCACCTAATTACAATTAAATAATCACCTAATTGAAATTAATTTATCACATAATTCGAATTAATTAATCACCTAATTAATATTAATTAATCACCTAGTTCGAATTAATTAATTACCTAATTACGATTAGTTAATTAACTAATTAAATATAGTGGCGGCAGCACTGTAGCGGCAGTGGAACTGCTACCGGATTCTGTAGCGGTGGTAGGTACTCTAGCTGCACAGGGTACTGTAGCATTATTGTTCACAGAGGGTCCTTTGGGCCAAAAAACGGGCTTTCAAGCCTTGTATTCTGGCCACTTGGCCTTGGGCCTTCAGGCTATGTATTGGGTCTCCCTCTACCGTCTAAGAGGTCTTTTATTTAATAATAAATTGAGGCTTTGGCCCCAACCATAAAAAATCATCATATTAAACAAATTAAAAATTAGATTTACCTCAAATCGATGGAAAGGATATGATCCTTCGAACAACTTTACGAACAAAGAGAGGCAGAGCATTGAGAAAGAGAGATCTTGAAGATAGAGTGAGGAGAAGAGAGAGAGATATTGAAGATAGAGTTAGAAGATGAGAGGGAGTGAGGATGATAGAATGAGGAGATGAGGGGGGGCGAACCCCTTATATAGGGGAGGATTTGTTTGGGCACCACTTCAAGTGGTGCCCATCCCAATTGTGAGATACTATCAGCACCACTTAAAGTTGCACTGATAGACTGAGGCTATAAGGTGCAACACCACTTCATGTGGCGTTGGACCTGTTTTTAGCCGAAATGGACAACACCACTTGAAGTGGCGCTGTAGGGTTTTGGGTAATCAATGCCACTTCATGTGGCGCTGATCAACCCCATTTTCCAAAATAAAAAACACCCAGACCCATTAAAAAAAGTCTCTTATGCGTAAATCTCCCATCTCTAAGGGTGGGTGTGATTTGGCGCATGTTTGGTGCATTTATGGTGGCAGAGGGCTCATATGTCAACAAGGATGGGTCCCATGGTTAAATTCGTTATTTTTTCCTAGAAAAAAATAAATCACACAAATCTATTTCTAATTTTTAAGATTTATATTGTTATTAACATATACATGTATTTATATATAATTGATGATAATACTTGAAGTTGGAGGATATTAAGGGTTGGAAAAATAAAAATCTAGTTTGGGAAATGAGAAGTCACCTTGGAATTATGAAATCTATAAATAATATTTCATAACATATATATTTAAAACATAAAATTTAATTTGTGTTTAATAAAAGTTAACATTAAATTTTAGAAACCTAATTAAGTCTCAAATTATAAATTCATTTTGGGATTTTAATATTTATATTATGATATTTTGAATTTTACGTATTAAAGATAATTGAACAGTTAAAAATGTTCATATTTTTTGTATTAAATTATTTATCCATATCATAAAATTTCATGTTTTGTGGCGATTCACATAATCAGGTGACACTTTCTCGGAGTTGTGTGGACAACTGTTGATGGCTCTGGTCTATTACAAACCATAACAAACAAAAAACTCCCCACTACAGATGGATAAAACACTCAAGACATCTCAATCATCTATGGTTCACTACAAGGACTCATTATAGAGGATATCATGAAATATATGAGATTTGGGGAAGATATTGGATTTCAATCATTCATATTGAATCATTTCATGAATTTCAATCATTAATTAATTTGTGATAGAAATTTTTTTGCATTATTTCTATCGAGGTAAATCTGCATCCCAAAAACCTTATTTGTTGGTCCCAAGTCCTTCATATCAAACACCTTAGCCAATTGTGCCTTCATCTTGTGGATCTTATAATTGTTGGGGCATGCCACCAACATGTCATACACATACAAAAAAATAATGATGAAATAATTACCATTCCAACCCCATGAATATGCCCAAGGATCCGAGTGAAGTTTGTTGTATCCAAGGATTATGATATAGGAATCAGATCTATTGTACCACCACCTCGATGCCCGCTTTAGACCATAAAAATATTTTTTAGCCTCCAAAACAAGTCCCCTTTGCCTTCTTTTCAAAAACATTTCAGTTGGAGCATATAGATCTCTTAATCATGATAACCATGGAGAAAAGTAGTATTCACATTCATCTGCTCTACATGTAAACTGTACGTAGCACATATCACCAAAACTATCCAAACAATCGTCAGTCTAACAACTGGAGAAAAAATTTAATTAAAATCAATACCTTCCTTATGAGAATATACATTGACCACCTTTCGTGACAAATATATTTCCCCCAGGTCTTTTCTATTCCAGTTGATCTTAAAACCCATTTGTTTCCTATATCCTTCCTTCCATGAGGTAATGAAATAAGATCCCATGTCTTGTTCTTGTACAGGGATTCAACTTCATCAAACATCACCTCCATCCATAAGTATACATCCGGACTCAGGGATACCTCTAAAAAATAAGATGGATCTCCATCCTATATCCATAAGAAGTTTGTTATATTTCTCTCAGTGACATAGATTGAGTTCCATACTGGTGATCTTTTCTCCCGAGTTGACTATCGTGGTCTAGACATAACCAGTACTTGATCATTGAGCTCTGGTAATACTTCAAAGATAATTGTTTCTTCCTTGGACCGCAACAGTAAACTTGGGATATAGGTTCCACATTGGTTCCATATTTGTTCTTCCTCTGTCAATAGTTTCTTCATATTGAGTGCCATACTGGTTCCATATTGTCACTTCCTCTGTCAAGGGTGTCTTCATATCAATCATCATTGAAGGAGATTGGTTGATCACATAACACATGATATTCACTACTTCTGACCAAAATGTTTTGAAAATTCATACAATCATCAACATCATCCATTTTCTATCTACAAAGGTTTTACTCATTCACTCTACCACTCCATTCAGCTATGGAGTGTATGACACTATAAACTGTCTCTTGACACCTTCACATTGAAAAAATGTATCAAAATACATGCTTATATATTATACACCATTATCATCCCACATACAATTGATATTCTTTTCATATTCAATATCCTTTATTGTTTTGAATGTTTTAATGACTTCAAAATCACCCACCTTTTTCTTGTTTGGTCACATCCAACATATCATAGAATAATCATTACTGAAGGATACAATGTACCTTACTCCTCACTGGGATATAATCGGTGCTTGCAAAACATCAGAATGGATCGACCCTTTGATCTCCTGGATTTTGACTATTGACATCCCAAACATTAAACCATGTTTCTTTCTCAAAAAAAAAAGCTAAAAAAATGTTAAGTATACCTTTTTAACTCCAGAAAACATTTTCTGATTGAAAATAATCTTCAGGAATTGTTTTGACATATGGACAAGCATCAGATGCAATAACTTCATCGACACTTCTGTTGAGTTAGTTGATGGAACAACTATCTCTTTCTCCTTGTATGTTTCACCCATAAGCATGTACATGTTATTAATGATATTCCATGCATTCATTACCATGAACACACCCTTCATAATTATCATCACTCCATTCTCATTGCAAGTCTTTCATCTGATGCCATCAAATTTTCCCAAGGAAAAAATTTTCTTCCTCAGATCCTTCACATGGCATACTCCTTGGATGGTTCAAACAATAACACCATGAATCATCAGTTTTATAGTAATGACTACAATGATATTCCAGGTGTGATCATTCCGCATGTACAAAAGTTCTTCCAGGATAGTTTCATATTGATCAAACCATTGCCATCGATACATCATGTGCCATGTTTCTCTCGAGTTGATTATCCATGCACTGTTGAGATGATGTCTACTTTCTACAGTCATCACTGCATCAGTGACTAGTATATATCAAGAAGTGTTCACCACATTTCCTTGAGATCTCTGATTCTATATCCTTCTAGAACCATGCTCTATCATCAAATATTTCAGTCTTTCGCTAATTTCTAGTAGGCAAACGTCCTTCTGTAACATTACCAGCATCTTCATTTTTCACATTGGAAAATTATATCTATTGAATTTATCAATCTCAAATTTCACCATCATATAGATAATTCCATTAGCCCATAACCTATTATATTTTAAAACATTTTTTTAATAATCCCAATAATTTTTTTATAATATGAATGATCAACCACTGTCGCAATCCTAGAGCATACTCAAATTATTGTGAAATACCAATACCCAAAAAAAAGAGAATATAATCAGTCCACAACCTAGTTCAATAACAAATTATTAGGACCAAAAATGATTATAAAAATTGTGAATCAATAAAAACTAGATAAAATAAAGTAAAAAATATAGAAATAAATAGACATCAGAATTATTGTGAAAAAACTCACAAAATGAAAGGGGTAAAAAACCACGGGTAAAACTAGAAGGATCACTATGTATACAAGTGGGTGAACACTCCCTCAATATTACAAGGAGAAAACCATTTTAAATAACTCTCTTGAATATGTGGGGAAACCACATCACTAAATAAGACCCAAACCAATGAACTACTAGTAGTGAGATTTCTGGTTAAGCAAATGCCGAAAAAACTAAGGGAGAGCCCTATTTATAGACTACCTCCCCCTTCCATATCATCCTCTATTATATGGTTGGTTGGATTAGAGGATCTAGCCACCAACCACCTATTACCATGTCTATCATTTCCTACCTCCATTGAAAAAGGAAGGGGTATCAACCATCATTCATAAAATACTTCTAAAATGGGATTCACAATGGTTGTTTGTGGTTAACATCGATATTGGTAGTGACACAGTTAATGTGATGTGTGGCACTGACGTTAGGGCGGTGGTCAAAAACAATGGTAGTGGTGACGGTCGATGGGAGACTGTATGGTTCATGCATGGTTTTGGTGGTATCTCCTAGGTTACACCTGTTGGTGGTGGTTGGTATTGATGCAACATGCTTGTTGTCGGCATCAGGTAGGGTCTTCAGGAAGAGGTGACCAGTGGCGAGTCATCAAATGGAGGAGTAGTCGGGTTGAAATTTTTTTGGCAATGCATTTTTGGACCTAGGAGGTCACTTTTCCTATATAATGAATTTTATTACGGTTCCCTTTTGATCTAGTATTGATCCTTCTGACAATATTTTGGTCTCAGAGCCTCAGGACCTGTAGGACAGCAGTTGTTGGTTGCATGCAGTATGAATGGAATCAGACGAATGATTCAGTGCATCAGGAAGTGCAGTGTTACTCTCGAGAGTGTGGCCTGAATTTGAGGGATGAGCGTGTTGATTCTCATCATCCTATCTTCCATACCATTTTAGGTTGGAGGGTTTCCTTTCTATGTGACTTTTTCACTTGGAACCGGTTTGAAGATGTATTGAAACAAGTAGGTGATGCAAATATAGGCCACATAGACATCACTAGGTGGGAAAATCGAAAGAGAGTTGAGTGCAGTGGCACCCATCATTCATCCCTCACCCCACGTCATGGATGGCAGGGTGCCTTGTCTTGTTGCATTAGTCCAACATAATACAAAGTCTCATGGTAGGGTGGACAATGAATTTTTCATAATGGATTTATCGGGCGAGGTTTACTGGGGGGTTTCATTTGGATGGTGACATTACGTGTAGTAGGATACTCACTCAAGGTATTCGAGCTATGTTTTTTCCTTATGGATACTTGGAATTTGGGCCATGTTACATTGGGCCTATGGGCATTTGGGCCTCCAAGTCATATTTGGATTTCTTCTAAACCTTGTTTAAATTTGTATTATTTTTTCTAATAAAAGGGGTTTTAGCCCCAACTAGTTATAATAAAAATATATAAATTTTTTCAATATATTTTTGAAAACTAAAATATTATATCATTAATATAAAAAAACAAAACAAATCATATATTCTATAAAAAATGACAAGTTATTACATTAATTAATAATTAATGACATTAGAACATAATATATATTCAAAATATTTTAAAATAATTACAAACACATATTTTTCTATAAAATAATATTTGAAATTATTTATTTTATGTTAATATTATATTAAATAAAATGTTTGATTATCAAAATTTTTGTTACAAAGATATGTTTTATTATAAAAATTTATTAAATATTGATAAAAAACTTTTTTTTTATTAAAAATAAACTAAGGATGATGAATCACATGTTATTGTTTTTCCTAAAATTAATTAATAAAGATGTGAAAAAAATATTTTCTTCAAAAAAAACATTCCAAAAATTGATAAAAAAACATAGAACATGTCCTAAATCTCAAAAAAAGAACTCATTACATTAATAAAATACTAAACATGATTTTATTTTTTGTTTTATATGGAAACCAATTAAAAAATGTGTCAAACATGTTTTTTTATAAAAACATGTCAATGTATTCCAACATATCACATGTTTGGTCATTAATAAAAGAAAATATGCGTTATTTTACATGAAAAATGAAATTTTTTATAACATAGATTATATTTTAACATAATCACCCTTGAATATATGGGCTTTATCAGTGTTAGCAATAAATATTTTCATCACCAAAAAAGTGATGATGTTGTAAGCAAATTTAAAAGATGATGAATTTTATCAGTGCCAAAAATAGAATTGATAAAAGCATCATTCATTGGTGCTAAAAAATAAATGATAAAGAATACATTTATTAGTGCTATTTATAACACTAATAAAAGTTAAACTGCAAAAGTGTGATTTTGAAATTACAGCACACAACAAAAACAAATACAGAATTTCATTTCAATTAAATTCAACTCACAATACAAAAAAACCCTATATAATGATTACAAATATTTTAAACATTGGTACATACCTATATAAAAATTCAATTCTTATGTTATTAATATTACAATGAAATAAATTACACATAAATATGATACAACGGAATAATAAAATGTCACTTTTAAACTAAAATATACAGTTCGAGTCATACTGAACACACCATGTTTCATATTAATAGTCGTTTGATTCATACACATCACAAATGATTTATGGATAATTTTTCAAATGTATGAAGACAATCTAGGCACATTTTCTCATTTTTGAGTATGTCATGCGTGTTTTGAACTAAAATGTGAATTTTGAAAGTTTTAACGGCCACATTGTATATAAGTTTGACATGTGGATGATTATTACACATAAAAAAGGACTCGTAAATTGCATTCCTAAAATATTAAGACAATCAGAGTGTGTTTGCTTAGTTTTTAGTAAGGGATACACGTTTTTAACCAACATATCATTATAAAATGAAAAAATGTACTTTGAGTAATACCAATCCAATCATGTATCATATCGATACTTGAATGATTCTGACACATCACAACTAACATAATGATTTTTTACTATAGTGGAAAGACCATAAAAGTGTGTTTTATTGGTTTTCGGTGAGTGACACATATTTTTAACTAAAATAACACTATTAAACCAAATACATGCATTTTGAGTCATACAGGTCGCGCCATATATCAAATTATATTGTGACTGATTTATACATGTCACAAATGACACATGAATCATTTTCATGAAGTATCAAAACAATTTAAATGAATTTTTTTAGTTTTGAGTCTGTCAAGCATCTTTTGAAATAAAATTTCAATTATAAATAAAAACATGCACTTTGAGGCATATCAACCCCACCTTGTATTGGATTTATACACTATTGATTCCTACAGGTAAAAAATGACTTATGGATCATTTTCCTAATGTATAATGGTAATCAGAGTATTTTTACCCAGTATCGAGTGAGTGAAACATGTTTTTGACTAAAATTTTATTTTCAAACTGAAAACACGCACATTGAGCCATACCAATCACAACATGTTTCAGATTGATGTGAAACTAAAAAATACATGTTACAAATGACATATGGATAGTTTTATTAAATTATCTAGATAAATTGAGTGTGTTTGATTATCTCTCAATGAGTGACACACATTCTTAACAAAAATGTCATTTTAAACTAAAAATAAACACATTGAGTCATACTAGTCATACCATATATCGAATTGATGTGTGAATAATTTATATACATCATAAAAGTATTATGGATCATTTTTATAAAATATAAAGATCATCTGCATGTGATTTTGTAGTTTTCAATGAGTGACCTATGTTTTTAACTAAAAAGACAATTTTAAATTGAAAATACACATTACAAGTCATACGGGTCATGCCTTTTATCTGATTGAAGTACGAATGATTCCTACACCTCAAAACAACTTATGGATCATTTTAAAAAAGTATCAAAGTGATATGAATTAATTTTATTGGTTCTGATTATTCACCTTGTATTTCTAACTAAAATGTAAATTTTAATTAAAAAATGCATTTTGAGTCATACCAGCCACACCATGTGTCAGATTGACTGGAGGATGATTCCTACGCATCAACAAAGGATTATATACCATTGTACAATAGTATCCTAAAAATATGAGCATATTTAACAATTTTCAATGATTGAAAAATATTTTTTTCTAAAATGTCATTTTAAAACTAAAAAAACAAACTTTGAGTCATACTGATCAAATAGTGTGTCAGATTTATGTTCGAGTAATTAATAAACATCAAAACGGACTTATAGATCATTTTGGGAATGTATAAATACAATATAAATGTGTTTTATTATGTTTTAGTGATTGACACATGTTGTTTACTAAAATGTCATTTTAAACCAGAAACAAGCACTTTGAGTCATAATGGTTACACCATGTATCAAATTAAAATGTGAATGATTCCTATGTTGGATTTGGTGACCTAGAACCAAATTATTCTGTATTTTATGAAAAATTATATTCATGGTTTTTAATATTAAAAAATTACTTATCACATCAGGATTATTCATCTGTGTAACATTGCACGTGATAATGTACCAAGAGTATTTGACGCACTAAAAGGTCATAGATGTATCCCACTACGATGAGAACCAAGAAGTGCTACAATACTATTCTTAGATATATGTTCTCTAACCAGATGAAATCATTTGAGGGACACAAATGATATAGGCTATCAGGGGTGGAGACTCATAGGACTCTGAGGCACATTCTCATGGTGTACTCGCTTGGTAATGTTAAGGAGGATTTTATGAGAACAAGACCCGCCAGTAAAAAATCCACATTTCTCTATGTCATCATATTTTCCAATCCATGGATGTGTGTATTGGTCCTTATAATTTAAGATTATTATTAATGATTATTATGAGTCATGCACATTGATGTATTGAAGAAAATCATGACGACAAATGTTCTCGAAGAGGTTGGATTTGTTGGGTGTGTAACGAGTAATATTACTTTAATGAATAATGAGGGAAAGGATTTATCCACTATGGTCATTAATTGGAGATAATTTATCAATAAATTTTATGAAATGATATATCCTAACTAAATCAATGTCCATGGTGATCAATAGGAAAGTTCTTTTTTTGGAAAGTAAAAAAAAAGTGATATCGAGCATATAGGTTGCTAGCACTGACATACAACCTAGTCGATTAGAGATATTGTGATAAATTGATTATATTATATGCTAAGAATTATATGAGGTGACATGTCATTGAGGAATTAAATTCTTTCTCTATGGGTGCCCTAGCGTGTTACTAGATGCTATCCTTGGACTTTAGGCAGGTTCGCCTAATGCTGGTAAGAAAAAGGCCTAGAGGGCCACACACTTAGTGTATCTGGAATCTCAATTAAATAATTTATTATTTAAAAATTTGAAAAAATATTATTCCCAATCATGGTTTAATTATTATTCATGTATACCTGATCTCATTTATTCCATCACAAGTTATTCGAGAGAATATATTGTGGGCAGAAGAATTAATAAATATTTAATTGATATTTGGAAAATATAATATTTTTTTATTTATCGATGAATAATGAAGTGATATTTATTTAACAAATAAATATTCATTATTCAAGGCGTGATAAATATTGATGAGGTTTAGAGGACCATGTTTAAGGGTTCAATGATAAATAATAATATTGAATATTATTTTATTAATTAATATTTAATTATAACTCGCATGTTAATGAAATGTTAGGAAATAATAAAATTTTTGTAATTATTTTACATGGGGGTTTCTTTAGGATTAATTCAATAATTAAAGTCACTTGTTTATATTATTTTATTATTAACCTGGTGAAATAATTTCCCAGTTATATTATTCTCTCATTATCCAAGGGAAAGTCTAAGAAATGCCAATTGGGTTGTGCATAATATTTGGAGAAAACCTATCGAGCCTAGAGAGTTCTTCCCTCTCCAAGAACACTCTAAAAAATGGGAGTGATCCTCCACCAGCGAATCACGGAGAACACTTTTGAAGCGGTTCTCAAGGAAATTGAAGGGGTACAATGCATGCACAAGGATATTCCTTGCTAGAACCAAGAGACTCCTTCAGCGATGTCCAGAGATTCATGGAACATGTGTGGATCACCAGTAGAGGAATCCTACATTTGGATTCTACAATGCAACGATGACACACTGCAAATCAATGGCCAAACACATCGATGAAGAAAGAATAACCATAGAGGTAATTCTTATTTAATTCAATGAATTGTAAACAACATGTGTTTATCCACTATCTCTTAGTTCCAAGTTTTTCTATCCATTTCCTGTTATTTGATTCAATTCCATTGGTCACGACATTCTTCGTAAAAATAGACCTCATATTTATTATCAACAATTAAAAAAAGAAAAGTTAGGCACCATCCCTCTCATGCATCTGCTGTGACCAGAACCTACAAGTGGTATCAAAGCGATCGCATCATGGTTTATAATTATTTAGTTTTGTTGATGATTTAAATATTCTTAATTTTTTATTTTAATTAAAGTTAACAATTCATTAAATCTGAATTGTGTGATCTATTTCTTCGTCAATATTTTCTCACCGATCTTATAGAAACGATTAATTTAATGATGAAAATAAAATTGAGGAACACATCCAGAGGTGCCAAATATTCTGATTAGATAACACAAGAGTACAGACCGTGTAATAAGAATTACACACCATGTACTCATGTTCAATGAATCATGAGTTAATTTGAGAATTACTCATCCCGTGTGAATTAATGACACTCGGTGTGGTTAATTCTTACACCGCATGTTTACTAGGACAGACTGGTGCATGTTCAGTCAAACTACATGCCATGTGTCCCACTAGACACGGTGTGTAATCCCTTCGTGTCAGGGCTGGGCTATTTATTCCATACATAGCCTACCTGACCGGTGATTTTGTAACACAAAGTCATCATAGCTTGTGGCCCACTAGACATGTCATGGACTCCATGATTTCTGAATTATTCCTCACATGACGAGTCCCTAGGTGTGTACTTCTGAAACATGGTGAAGAATGTACATGTCATATAGATTGGATAAACAAGACTTGTACTTTTACCAGATACATAGATTTAAAATATATTATATTATGTAACCGTTGAGACATGTACTTTCATATGGGCATAAAGATGGGACACACCATGTGATAGGATTTGATATGTATATATATATATATATATATATATATATATAATTGTTTTATTAACTTCTGTATAATATTTAAGATCTTCACATCATGTATGAGTTATATTTATGTAATTATTTTATGGGCATGATATATTTCACAAAGAATAAAGTGTATACAAGTATAATGCATGTTGGGATGTTTTGGAAAGGTATTTACTGGGTTACCTCCAATATAAAAGTTAAGTACAGAGTTAATTTTAAATGAATTTATTAATTTTTTTAAAATTATAATGGATGTGAATCTCAAGTAAATTCAATAAAGGTTTAATATAAAATTATTGATTAATTAAAGATAATAATTTATTTATTCGAGAACAATTTATCTTAAATAAGAATAATTAATGAATTAAATTATAGTTTTATTAAATGCGTAATTTGTTGCATTTATGTTGATGATCAGGAGCTAGATTGTACCTTTGTATGTGATTGGTTTCCTTTTAATTTATTATTAAATTAAATTATTAGTCTTTATGCCTTCTATCATCATTAATATGTAGGGCCTATGTGCCCATGGTTTCTTTTATGTATTCACCGTTTTACCCTTCACCTGCATGTGAGTAAAAGTATATGTAATGGATGGAGTTCCCAAGATAGTGGAGGCGGTTCATGTTAGGATTTGAGGCAAAACCAATACAAGGAGATACAAAGGTGGATAGGTGGAAATATGTAAACAGGAACCTTAGATGGTTCAAGGGGTTTCACCCCTTGGTCAGTGATTAGATTATCAACTAATAGATAAACTAAACATTAGAAAAAACTCATGATTATACCCTTTATTTTATTTCCATAATATTAAATGTTTTTTCACTGTGAATATTTTCTTTGTGATCACATAATTAATGAATTAACAAGCATTCAAGATGGAAATAAAATAATCTGGCTTATGTGTAAATATTATCTAAAGACATTGTTAATCACTTAAGTAATCCCACTTAATATTAATAACCATGTGATAAAGATAATAATAGGGAATTTACATATAAAGGATAAAATCCATCAATAAAATATTAAGTTTGTATAGCCTTCCATTACATCTGTTAGAATTGAACCATATTTAAAAGTTCTTGACCAGCCAATGTTGGGGTGCTTTCAATTATCACGGAACTCTAACATGAGTTTTTTGGTTGACTTGACTTCATTCACATCAAAAGTTCACTGCCAAATTAAGAAATGGTATAACAAGGTGTAAAAGGTTGAGGAAATCTAAATTAATGAGTTCAAGATTGGGGAGTCCACTCAATGGATCAAGAAATAGTGAGTTAACGTAGTTATAATTTAGAATGCCCGCCTAAAACCATTCGAGTTGCTTGACTAGAAAATGTTGGGGTGATGAGAATAGAATATGGATCCTTTCCACTAGAATATCCAAGAAACATGATATTGTAATGCCAATGATGAGGGCTATTGTGTTTCGATAAAATAGTGGGAGAATAATAAATATTTATTTATTTGTCTAATTTTATCAAGATAACTTACCAAATCACTTCTCATCTTATTTTTAGAAACTATAATAAAAATGAAATAAAACATATATATTTTTGATCTATACTCAAGATAGAAAACCATATCACCAGAAATAATTTATAGGATTGGAAAAGGTGCCTACAGGTCATCCTTCACCATGAAACGAAACTGTGTGGGCTGGAAGAACCATTACCAGTTGCTCCTGGAAATGAGGTGAGTGATAAACATATCTCTTCATACGAGAAACATCTAAATGATGCTGAAGAAGTTTAGTGATTCATTCTACCATCCATGTCCAATGAGATCTTGATGAAACATGAGGTAATGGATGATTATTGAATGATGTCTTTCCTTTAAAATATCTATCAAGATAAGGTGAGACAAGAGCGGTATGATATCTCCAATATATTGTTCATGACTAAGCTTATAGAGTCTACACTAGCTGGGCCTCATGTAGTCATTCATATTAAAAAATTAAATTCTTGGACATCTTAGGGATTAGATTCCAGGATGATTTTCATACAGATATGATACTATCATCACTACCTATGACCTTCTCTAGTTTTATTATGAATTATAATATAAGCAATAAGGATAAGAGCCTATCATAACTTCTGAACGTGATTCACCATGTGGATAAGGACATGGGGTGTAAAAACCCCACAATCCATATGTTTAATAAGAAGAGAAAGGAAAAGGAAATGGGGACCAAGAATTATAAATAGTCCAAATCTCCTGAGCACCGTCCATCTAAGAAGAAGAAGATCTAGAGGTAGGGTAAGGAAAATGAGGAAATATGTTTTTCTTGTTGCAATCGAGTCCATTGGAAGATGAACAACATCCAAAAGCATGGGGAAGATAATGGTGCATTCGTTATTGAGTGAAATCCTTCCATATCAACACATTGGGTATTAGATATAGCTTGTAGTGACGACATCCATATCCAAATGCAGGAACCAAGTAGATTTTTGAAAATTTCCAGAGGAAAGGTGGATATGTGAGATGCCCATGGTACGAGGCTTTCTTCTCTTTCCATTGGTGACTACCACCTTTCATTTCTAAATAGAATGGTTTTTTTACATGATTATTATTATATACCCAATGTTACCAAAAAAAAATTAATGTATCAAGTTTAGATACATATGGGTTTATTTTCATGTTTGGAAATAATAGTTGTCTATATTAAAAAGAAAAAATATGGTATGGTTTGAAACATTTAAATAATGGTTTATATATATTAAATTATGATAATCAAGTGTTGGAAATTGATAACGATTCATATTCACATGACTCATATAACACCCAGTTGTGGCATCACCGTCTCAGTCATGTAAACAGTAAGTGTTTGAAAAAGCTAGGTCAAGATGGTTATTTAGACTCCTATATGCTAAAACAACTTGATATATTTCATTCTTGTTTACAAGGGAAAATGGCCAAAATTTCATTTGGTGGATAGGGTGAAAGGGCTATAAAGATTCTAGGATGGGTACAGACTGATGTGTGTGGGCCGATTCTAGTAGAAGCTAGGGGTGGGTATTCCTACTTCATAACTTTTACTTATGACATGAGTAGATATGGATATATATACTTAATGAGTTATAAGTCCATGTCCTTTGATAAATTCAAATAATTCAAGAAAGAAGGAGAGAATTAGTTTGGTAAGAAGATAAAGAATCATTGAATGGATCGAGGTGGATAATATTTTAACCACGAGTTCATCGAATTTATATGGGAGTTAGGTATTATATCCTTACTAACTCCACATTATACATCAAAGTGGAATGGATTTAGTAAAATAAAAAACCATACCATGTTTGACATGGTAAGGTTGATGATGAGCCATGCATATCTTCCATTATCCTTTTGGGGATATGAATTCCAAACTATGACAAACTCATTAAACCGAGTACAAACTAAAGAGGAAAATAGAATTCCAATTGATTTATAGAGTGGAAAGAAACACATTTTTCAACATTCATGTGTATGGGGTTTTGAGGAATTTGTTAAGGCCTTATTAGGCAACAAACTAGCACCTTGGGGTACAATGTGTATCATTATAGGGTATCCTATGGATATAAAGGTATATTACCTATAAAACCCCTCATACAGGAAAGTTATTGTCGCTAGAAAATCCATATTTCTTGAGAGGGAGAACATCCTAAAAAAATATACTGGGAGAAAGATTGACTTCGATGAAGTTGATTCTCAAGATACATAGGAGTTGGTATAGGAACATGTTCTAAAGATCCTCATGAATGAAATAGTTTCTGAAATACAAGTATCATATATGAATGTATGAGAGGAAAGAAAACTAGAGAGATATTTTTTTCTAGTCACCGAGGATGGTGACTCATTATTATTGGACATCGATGAAACTCTCTCCTACAAAGAGGTAGTAGAGAGCTCAGAAGTTGCAAGATGTTTAGATGCTATGAATTCTGAGATAGATTCCATGTATCAGAACCATGTCTAGGTTTTGGTCAATGTTCTAATTGATGTAATGTTTGTTGGGTGTAAATGGGTATTCAAGAAGAAACTGGACATGGAAGGTAAAGTAAGAACCTATAAAGAAAGGCTAGTAGCTAAAGGGTTTAAACAACATCAAGAAATTAACTATGATGAAACCTTTCTCCATTTTCCATGTTTAAATCCATCATAATCATATTTTACATAGGATATTACCATGACTATGAGATTTGGCAGATGAATGTCAAAATTTCATTCCTTAATGGGAACCTTTAGAAAAATTTCTATATGAAAAAACCCGAAGCGTTTGTGACACCAGGTGATTCCAAAAGGATTTTCAAGTTGCAGAGATCCATTTATGGATTGAAGAAAGCATCTAGGTCATGGTAAATTTGATTTGATGAATCCAAAAAATAATTCGGTTTCGTTAAAAAAGATTATGATTTGTGTGTTTATAAAATGTTTAGTGGGAATGTGGTCGTTATCCTAGTAGTATATGTTTATGACATATTACTTATTGGAAATGACATACGGATCTTATAATCTATTAAGGACTGGTTGAAAAATTACTTCTCCATAAAGGAATTAGGGAAAGTGGATTACATTCTAGGGATCAATATCATTTTTGATAGGTCTAAGAGGATTCTTGGACTAATCCAAATAACATATATTGAACAGATACTAAAGAGATTTAGTTTGTAACAATCTAAGAGGGGATTTATTCTACCATAACATTGTTTATATCTTTCTAAGAAAATATCTCCCAAGACACAACAATAGAATGATAGAATGTGTAAGATCCCATACGCTTTAGTGATAGGATCAATCATGAATGCCATGTTATGTACTAGACTTGATCATTCCTATGCATTGAGCATGGTAGGAAGATATCCAGAAGATATAGGAGAACATAATTGAGATACTTTTAAGAATGTACTTAAGTATCTATGAAGAACTAAGGATATGTTCCTTGTGTATAGAGGAGATGAGGATCTTGTCATTAGAGGGTAAGATTATACTAGTTTTTAGATAGATAAGAATGATCAGGAGTCACAATTAGGATATGTTTTTTGTCTCAATAGAAGAGTTATGATCTAGAATAGTTCAAAGCATCCAATTTTAGCTAATTATGAAGTAGAGTCTATGTACATAGAGTATTTTTATGTGGCCAAGGAATCATTCTAGATTCAGAAATTTTTCCAATATCATGATGTGGTAGCTAGAAATAAAGAACCTATCACATTATATTGTGATAATACTACAATGATGGATCTGAAAAAAGATCCAAGGTCACATAAACAAGCAATGGAAATACAATAATTATCACATCATGAGGATTTTTTATCAAAGGGGTGAAGTTTTAGGGAGTTGAATATCCATGGAAGAGAACATGGTAGACCCATTGAGTAAATTCCTATCTCAACAGAAGCCTGAGTATCATGTGACAGTTAGCGGAGTGAAGGTCATTAACTATTGGTTCTAGTGGAAGTTGGAGTCTGTTGGAGTTGGTTCCCTAGAACCATGGTATTTTTTACTTTATGATTAATTATTATAATGGTTTAGAATAATAAAAAATTTAATTTCGCATCATCATTGTTCTTCTGCAAAACATTTCTTGTGATAATGTCCCTAGAGTATTTTTCACACTAAAATGTCATTGTAGTTCCCCACTATGATGAGAACCTAGAAGTTCTATGAAAATATTTTTATATATATGTATATGGACTAATGATATAATTTGAGGGATAGAAATGATATAGGATATCAGGGTTTGAGACTCATGGGACATAGAGGCACCATCTCATCGTGTACTCCCCAGGTAATGTCCAGGAGGATATTTTGAGAACAAGATCCGCTAGTAGAAAATCCAAATTTCTATGTGTCATTGAATTTTCCTATATATGGACGTGTGTATTGGTCCATATAATTTTATATTATAATTAATGAGTATAAAAAGTCACACACTTAGATGTATTGACATAAAATGTGATGAAATATGTTTAAGATGAGGTGGGATATGTTGGGTGCGTCACGAGTAATATTTCATTAATGAATAATGGGAGAAAGGATTTATCCATTCTGTTCTTTAACAAAAGATAATATGCCAGTCCCTTTTATGGAAATGATATAGCCTAAATAAATCCATGTTTATGGTGATCAATAGGAAAGTTCTATTTATGAAAATTCAAAGAAAGAGATATAAAGCATATAGGTTGATGGCATTGACATGCAACCTGCTCAATTAGATATATTTTGATAAATATATTATATTACATCATAAGTGTTCTTATAAGGTGAAATGTCTTTGAGGCATTAACTTCTTTCTCTATGGGTTCCTTGGCATGTTTCTAGATGCTAACCTTGGACTTTAGGGAGGATCACATAATTCCACTGAGAAAGAGTCCTAGAGAGTCACACACTATATGTATCTAGAATCTCAGTTAAATAATTAATTTTTTAACAACTTGAATGAATATTATTCCTTGTCAAGGTTTAATAATTATCCATGTATTCCTGATTTCATTTCTTTCATCACTAGTTATTCGAAATAATATATTATGGGTGGTATAATTAATAAATATTTATTTTCTATTTGGTGAATATAACATGTATTTATTAATAGACGAATAATGAAGTGTTATTTATTTAATAAATAAATATTCATTTTTCCAAACGCGATAAATATTGAGGTGGATTGGTGGACTGTATAACACCCCAAGCTTCCACAATACACTTCTCCTTCAATAATACAATTGCTTGCATTGTACGCAACTTCGAGTTCTAACACACCGTGACTAATCAAAGTAGCCATTATGAATAGTAATACCCACCTTTTAAAATTATAGAAATTTTATATTTCAAAATGGACTTCATTTTTGTATTCTTAACATAAAAATTATCCAAAGTTGAATTTTTTGTAATTTTCTGAGAACTTCCAATTTTTTATGAATAGTGAAAAGTACTTAAAAACAACTTTCTTAATCAAAATAAACTATAGTGATAAATTATACTATTTAGTAGTTTTAAATTATATTTATAATATATTCTTAACATTTTATCCAATGGGGGTCATTAGAATTAATTTTACTTTGAAATTGGATATAAACAATTGTCAATCTTTTGATTGCTATTGTTTCTTAAAAACAAGCTATTTGTTGTGACATCAGGAATTAATTATTAAATTAATTAATTCAACTTATATGTTTTGAATTTTTTAAAATATACATCATTTTTTAATTAGGAATATCAAATATATCTTAGGGTGAATTTTTGGTATTTTTCTGAAAAACTTCAATTTTTAATGAATAGTGAAACCACTAAGTGGTAGTTAAAAAACTAATTTTTTTGTTTAAATGAAAATTTACCACCTATGTGATTTGAATTTAAAAAATACGACATACATCATTGTCATTAAGAAATAAAATGTGGTTCAATGGGATTAAAATAATTTTTGGTGAATAGAATCTTTTAGGTTTTATTAATCGTGATTAAAGGTAATTAGTGAAATTTAAGGTAAAAATGATATTATATAAATATAAAAATATATTGAAACTTTTCCTAAAATTATTGGATGAGTCATGGAAGTCCAAGAAAATCCATGGGTCAACTTGGGGACCCCATGGAGCCACTTGGGTAACAAAATCACATTAATAACTTTTTATTTAAAGTAAAAATAAAATTGTCACAAACATGTGTTGTTTTACTAAAAAAATTATTACCTGGGGTTATATAAGTTAAATTTTTGACTATAAATATTTATTGGAAATATAAAAATATTTACTACATCATGGTAATTTTTTTATAATTTTTAGACATTAAATAAATTAATTTTTTTATGACACAATGATGATGCAGCGATTACCTCATTATTTAACGATTTAAATAAAAATGAAAAGATAATATAGAATCTAAGACATATAATTGTGAAAAACCTATTGGGTGAATATATTTCAAAACCTTATCACCTTATCTTCGAAATATATAATTGTGGGACCTTTAAAATCCGAAAATCATTTCATAATAATGTAACATTTCATGACTTTCCAAGATTGCCCCTCCTCTCCACTTATAAAAGGCCCCCACCACTACTACCTTATTCATGCCATCAAAGCCATTAGGCTCGGACAAACTCTTCCCAAATACTCCATCAACTTCCCTATCTTACTCCTAGAAGCCTCTCTTTGGGTATAAGTCTTCCCAAGGATGCCTTTGGCTCAAATCAAAAAGAGTTACCCGATTTTAATGTAATGTCTTCTCTTATGTTCTTTTGTTTTATTTTGCTTCTCCAACCCCTTAAAATATTTTTATTACTTTCTTTTGTAACAACAACAGTATCTAAAATATACTAGGATGTTTTTATGATATGTATTTGATTTAAACATACACACACCTTCGTCTAATGGTTAAAGAACATACTGTTTCTGTTGGTGGTGAAATACTGCCTCACGAAACGATGATTGTTCAATATTCTTTTAACACATCTAATGGTGGCCATTTTTATGACACTATTTTCATATATGATATATATATTATGTTTAGGTTTTCCTTATACTTCTGTATTTCTCATTTATGGCATACCTTTATGATTTCTATTATGGATAAATGCGATAATTTCATTTTAGGAAGTGCGGACTACCGCCCCCTCAAAGTTATTCGAATCGTTAATGCCATATGTGGGACGTATAAAGGATGGAGTAAATGATATTATATATGATATTATACTGTAATTATAATACACCTTTATATCATTATGATTTCATTCCACTAAATACGAAATTGAAATGAAAGTAGCGTTTATGCGTACATACGGCTTACCGTGTCCATGAATGGTGCATTTCATTTCTTACCTCTAAATGTTACGTAATATTCTGAATGAATGTATATACTGGATATATATGATATATATTATTTCTACATCATGAATATAATTCTGTATATAATGGATATTTTACCACATGAACAACTTGTAATTATAAGAAGTTTATTTTTCACTCAAGTACCACAGATTGAAAAAAACGACCGTTATTAACATAAATAATTACATGATGCTCATAACATTGTAATAAGTGATATAAAAGGAATAATAAACATGAAAATGGTTCTTAATCAATTATAAATTAACTCTAGTTTATTATTCAGGAGGTTGAAGAATGGTCGAGTCAAGTCGGACATGAGGTAAGGGAACTTCTTAACCCAATTTCTATTCTTTGGGTTAATCTCCTACTTTCAAATTATGTCATGATATTATTATGTCCTATCTTGTATTTTTACTTTTTTATGTGTAATTATAGTGAATACACAAAAGAGATTTATTTTATTTTAAAAAAATCATCTTTGTAAGGGACTTCATCTCAATCTCCTTTCATTGAGGGATATTTTGTTTTATACACAACTTTCTTTTATATGGTGTATAAACCCCTTTTACTTTTACGTTTATTCAAGAGGAATATTTTCTATACGAATAATTTTACTAAACGACAAAAGGGAATGTTTTTTTTGTCGTACGTATGTGGCGGCAATAACTTCTCCGCCGCCGTGACCATTATTTGAGTTTCGGCTTCCTCTACAATCCATAGCTTTTTTAAAATGAAAAATAAATACAAAGTTTTAATTTTCTTTTATTTTGGTATTGAAAATGGTTTTGAAAGTGTTTTTATTATATCAATGTGTTGTATTGATATCTTGTGATTGATATATGTAAATGTTATGTTTCATTTATGTATGTTTTATGTGATACGATTATGTTCTGGTTTATGATATGTTTAAACCTATTCATGTGAGGAATGCATTGGACTTAATAAGTGAGGGGTGGAGCCTGATATAGCTCCTCGATGCATCGGTAGGTCTCATGAGACAAACTAGTGTCTTGGTATGAGGCCTTCACAAAATCTTATTTGTATTCTTGGCACGAGGCCTTGGCTACGTGGTTATGATAGTCTGGCATTATGCATTCCATCTTTATGAAAGTGGTTATTGATATTTCATGTGATTATTAGACCAATAGAATATCCATGTGAAGATGTAAATGGAATTATCTCATTTTACCCTTTACATATTATGTTGAAGTTCAATTTTAAAAGGATTTTGTTTTAGTTATACATTGCCTTAAATGTTTATGTTTATTTATGAAAGCTTCTGCTAAATTCTTATCCTTACTGAGCATCTGAGCACTCCCCTTTCAATGTTTTATTTTTCTCAGGATGTGAAGAAATATTTTATGACTGACTTGTAGGGATAGTCTAAAGGGGATATGGGTGGGGACTATGGAGACTGTTATTTTAGTTTTTCACATTATTATGTAATGTAACATTTATGAATGTATATAGAGTTTCCAAGGCTACTTAACAATTCGGTCTTTTAAGACATGATCTTTTGTGATCATGCCAATGTTACACAATAATGCACCGACGCTCGGTAACTGGGGTCGGGGCATTACATTTGGTATCAGAGGAAGTTTATTACTAACCTTGGAAGCTAGATTTAGATAAACTCTGATTAGAGAACATAGACCTAAGATAAAATTTGAGGATTAGTATAGAAGAACTTCCTAGAATTTGGGTATTATAGAGATTTTGTGAGTTTTCCGAGCAATACATCCCTGTCTGGATATGATCAAGTAGAGGCGACTCTGGCATTGATGTACCTAGGGGTAAAACCTGAAAACACTTCTTTGATCTAGACTCAAACGAGAACTGGTACACGACAACGGGCCTTGCTGCACTCTTGCTTATGACACTCCCAGGGGATATGCTTAGGATAATTTTCATTTTCTTTACAAACCATTATGAAGGGTTTATGAGTATATACTTCTTCAAAGAATTTTTTTTGTGATTATGGATTATATCCATAAATAGTTCAATATATGTTAAGTGTTTTGAAAGTTTGTAATTATGTATTTTGATTCATAAACTAATCTAGTTTATGCCATTGTTTAGAAATGGCGCTTAGTTGGAGGAATGGAACTGTATCAATGCACGTACTCCATGTACATATTTCCCTCCTGCTCAAGATAATTATAGTGGAGCTGGATATACAAATGGTGCTGATCAACTTATCACCATACTAGGATAACTCACTCAGGTTATGAATAGTAACCTTACTCGTATGGATCACCCTGATCCGCAACATAGAGGATCAATGTTAGACCGCTTCATGAGGCAACAACCGCCAATATTTAATGGGGTTACAAATCCATTAGTAGCTAAGCAATGGATAAAATCCTTAGAGAAAATATTCCACGCCTTGGGGAGTAGCGAAAGGGAGAAGGTTGTCATGGCAGTTTACCGCCTCATTGGAGTTGCCGATCAATGGTGGGCACTGATTCAAAACACAAAGGAAGATGAAGAAGTATCAAGTATAGAATGGAGGGAGTTTATGGAAATTTTATTAGAAAAATACTTTCCACATGACCATCGAGCAGATATGGAAAGGCAATTTCTGAGTCTGAGGCAGAAGGAGGATGAGAATTTCGCAAAGTATGAGGCTAACATTACAAGGTTAGCGAGACATGTAGCAGATTATATACGTAACCCAAGAAGTAAGATTGATTGTTTCTTTGATGGGTTAAAACCATTTCTTCGTCGAGACTTAGTCTCAAAATCTTTCTTGTCGTATGAAGATATAGTCTCATGTGCTATCAAGACAGAAAATGAATTCTCTCAGTCTTATGACAATAATGTAAAGCAAGAGAAGAAGAGAACGGTGGAACAAGAGACAGATAAAGGGAAAAAGGGAAAGAAAGATTTTACATTATGCGATAATTGTGGGAAGAATCACCCCGGTACTTGCCTAAAAGGAATGAGAGTTTGTTATAAATGTGGATAAAAAGGTCACCAGGATCGTGATTGGAAGGGAAAGAAAGAGGCTATCAATGTTGAATGCTACAATTGTAGGGAAAATGGGAATTATGAAAATGAATTTTCTAAGCATCAGG
The DNA here is from genome assembly GCA_963277665.1 of Viscum album. Lineage (NCBI taxonomy): Eukaryota > Viridiplantae > Streptophyta > Magnoliopsida > Santalales > Viscaceae > Viscum > Viscum album. Next base: position 1,915,407,409 of record OY728127.1, read on the forward strand.
GAAACTTACCTCGGAAAAGGCCAAGGGATCAAGGCCAATCTTATAATGTTACTACAATTGAAGTGGAATAATTAATGTATTGGTGCTTTTGGACACAAGGATTATATTTTGGTTATAAGAATAATGTGATATATATAAGGATTGCACTGCAGTACTTTTTTATTTCATTAAGGTTTTAATATGATTAAGCTAATCATATTTTTAGTATGTGACAATAAGAGAAACTTCACTTTTTTGGGGAATCTGATGTTACAATTGATTTTTGAAATTTAGAAACCCTTTAGAGAAAGTCTGGGCAGAGGTATTTTGGATAACTATAAAGGTTGGAATGGATTAAGTTGAACTTTAGATAGTATTGTTTAAGGTTAAAACATTTCTGAAGATTACATTTGGAATATTATACTACTATATTTTGAGGAAAAAGGACAACCCACAGGTTGGGGGATAACCCGTCGCGTCGAACAAAGCTACAGGAATCGATCCCACAACCATAGTACGACAGGCCTTTATTACCTACCACTAGCCTATAAAAATTCCCTTGTTATTAAAAAATAGTATTCCTAATCTAAATGGTATTTCTTAATATTTATAACCTTGTACGATTAGGATAAATATAATATTTTTGAGTTCTATTATCTTTTTTAGTGAAAGATGGGTTTGTGGTAAAAATTTATTAAAGAATGAAAGTCTACATGACAAGTATGTATATTCCCTTACGTTCTTAGTAAATCTCCAAAATAAATTCCTCAACTTTATAATTGGTAACATAAAACAATAACATTGTTGGTTAACTTTTCCAAATGGGGATTCAATTACTGTTTAACCAATCACAAGTTTGTGATTTTCTTGTGGTTAACTTTCTCCTAATCCTATTTTTTTACAACTCTCCATCACACATTGATGGTTTTTTTCCTCCATATCCATATTTTCATAAAATCCTAGTATGGTCTATCTCGGGTGACCTTTTTACTTCTCTTTCTTTATTTTAAAGTTATATTTTTATTAACCTTATTTCACTACTGGAAATGTGACCTTTACCAACACTTCTATACCCCCTTTCCCAATAGTTTGGCCAAACTGTTGGGAAAGCCCACATTATGGCCACTTTTCCCAATGGTTTGACGAAAACGTTGGGAAAGGTCCAATTTGTGGCCAATTTTCCCAATGGTTGTCCAAAACTGTTGGGAAAGGGTAGGCTTTCCCAACAGTTTGGCCAAACCGTTGGAAAAAGTCCCTAATATATCAACATCACCCCCAGATTCCAGGGACCTATACCAACGGTTGTCAAAACCATTGGTATAGGTCTATACCAACTGTTTTGACAATCGTTGGTATAAGTTCTATGATTTTTTATCGGATCCTCTTAACCAGAACATTCTATAAATCAAAATTTAAAATATTTATGATAATTCATATATATATTTATGAAATTATATTCACAAAATTCATGTTAGGTTAGTGGTTAGGTCGTTCAATGATAAACTGGAGGTCCTGGGATCAAATCCTAGCAAATGTTTTTTTTGGAAATACGTATACCAACGGTTTTATGGAACCATTGGTATAGATTTTCATATTACTTATACCAACGGTTTTCAAAACCGTTGGTATAGGTCTATACCAATGGTTTTCCAAAAACCGTTGGTATAGATCTATCCCAAATACTTACTTGCCTACGGTTCTCCAAACCATTGGTATAGGCTATACCAACGGTTTGGAGGCCTATACCAATGGTTCCAAACCGTCGGTATAGGTTAGTTTTCCAGTAGTGTTTCCGATGTGGGTTTTCCACAAAGGTAATTTCTATTTTCAACCTTTTATTTTCAAAGAACAATTTCAAATTTCAAGGAGGAAGTTATTTGAAGGATGGGAGAATGTAACACCCCAAGCTTCCACAATATGCTTCTCCTTCAATAATACAATAGCTTGCATTGTACGCAACTATGAGTTCTAACACACCACCACTAATCCAAGTAGCTGTTATGAATAGTAATACACAATTTTTAAAATTATTGAAATTTTATATTTCAAAATGGACTTCATTTTTTTATTCGTAATATCAAAATTATCCTAAGTTGAATTTTTTGTAATTTTCTGAGAACATCCAATTTTTTAAGAATAGTGAAAAATACTTAAAAAAAACTTTTTTAATCAAAATAAATTATAGTGATAAATTATAATATTGAGTGGTTTTAAAGTATAATTAGAATATATTTTTACCATTTTATCCAATTGGGGTCAGTATAATTAATTTAACTTTGAAATTGTGTATAAATAATTGTCAATCTTTTGATTGATATTGTTTCTTAAAAACATTCTATTTGTTTTGATAGCAAGAATTAATTATTAAATTAATTAATTCAACTTATATGGTTTGAATTTTGTAAAATAGAAATAATTTTTTAATTAGGAATATCAAATATATCTTAGGGTGAATTTTTGATATTTTTCCGAAAAACATCAATTTTTAATGAATAGTGAAACCAATAAGTGGTAGTTAAAAAACAAATTTTTCATTTAAATGAAATTTTACCACCTATGTGATTTGAATTTCATAAATCTGACATACATCATTGTCATTAATAAAAAAATGTGGTTCAATGGGATTAAAATAATTTTTGGTGAATAGTAACTTTTAAGTTTTATTATTCGCGATTAAAGGTAATTAGTGAAATTTAAAGTAAAAATGATATTATAAAAATATAAAAATATCTTGACACTTTTCCTACAATTATTGGATGAGTCATGGCCGACCAAGACAATCCATGGGTCAACTTGGTGACCCCATGGAGCCACTTGGGTAACAAAATAACATTAATAACTTTTTATTTAAAGTAAAAATAAAATTGTCACAAACATGTGTTGTTTTACTAAAACAATTATTACATGGGGTTATATAAGTTAAATTTTTTACTATAAATATTAATTGTAAAGATAAAAAGATTTCCTACATCATGGTAGTTTTTTTATAATTTTTAGACATTAAATAAATTAAATTTGTTATGACACAATGATGATGCAGCGATTACCTCATTAGTTAACGATTTAAATAAAATGAAAAGATAATGTTGAATCTAATACTTACACTTGTCAAAAACCTATTGGGTGAGTATATTTCAAACCCTTATCACCTTATCTTCGAAATATATAATTGTGGGACCTTTAAAATCATAAAATCATTTCATAATAATGTAACATTTCATGACTTTCCAAGAGTGCCCCTCGTCTCCTCTTATAAAAGGCCCCCACCACTACCACCTTATTCACACAATCAAAGCCATTTGGCTAGGCCAACCTCTGCCCAAATACTCTCTCAACTTCACTCTCTTACTTTTATAAGCCTCACTTTGGGCAGAAGTCTTCCCAAGGAAGCCTTTGGCTCAAATCAGAAAGAGTTACCTGATTTTAAGGTAATGTCTTCTCTTATGTTCTTTTGTTTTATTTTTCTTCTCCAACCCATTAAAATCTTTTTATTACTTTTTTTTGTAGCAAAATCAGTATCTAAAATATACTAGTATGTATTTATGATAAGGATTTTATTTACACTTACACACACCTTCGTCTAATGGTTGAAGAACATACTGTTTCTGTGGGTGAAGAAATACTGCCTCATGAAACGATGATTATTCAATATTCTTTTAACACATCTAATGGTGGACATTTTGATGACACTATTTTCATATATGATATATATATTATGTTTATTTTTTTCCTTATGCTTCTTTATTTCTCATTTATGGCATACCTTTATGATTTCCATTATGGGTAAAGGCGATAATTTCATTTTAGGAAGTGCGGACTACCGCCCCCTCAAAGTGATTTGAATCATAAATTCCATATGTGGGATGTATAAAGGATGGAGTAAATGATATTATATAGGATATTATACTAGAATTATAATACACCTTTATATCATTATGATTTAATTCCATTAAATACGAAATAGAAATGAAAGTAGCGTTTATGCGTACGTACGGCTTACCGTCTCCATGAATGGTGCATTTCATTTCTTACCTCTAAATGTTACGTAATATTATGAATGAATGTATATAATGGATATATATAATATATATGATATATAAATCATGAATATAATTCTGGATATAATTTATATTTTTCCACATGAACAACTTGTCATAATAAGAAGTTTATTTTTGACTCAAGTACCGAAGATCGACAAAACGACCATTATTAACATAAATAATTACATAATGTTTATAACATGATAATAATGATATAAAAGGAATAATAAACTTGATAAAGGTTCTTAAGAAATTATAAATTTACTCTAGTTTATTATTCAGGAGGTTAAAGAATTATCGAGTCAAGTTGGACATGAGGTAAGGAAACTTCTTAACCCAATTTCTATTCCTTGGGTTAATCTCCTAATTTCAAATTATGTCATGATATTATTATGTCCTATCCTATATTTGTACATTATTTATGCGTACTTATAGTCAATAGACATAATAGATTTATTTTATTTTAAAAAATGATCTTTGTAAGGGACTTCGTCTCAATATCCTTTCATTGAGGCATATTTTGTTTTATACACAACTTTCTTTTATACGGTGTATAAACCCCTTTGACATTTACATTTATTCAAGATGAATATTTTTTATACGAATCATTTTACTAAATGACAAAATGGAATGTTTTTTTGTCGTACGTATGCAGCGACAATGACTTCTCTGCCACCATGACCATTATTTGAGTTTCGGCTTCCTCTACAAGCCATAACTTTTTTGAAATGAAAAATAAATAACAAGTTTTAATTTTCTTTTGTTTTGGTATTGAAAATGGTTTTGAAAGTGTTTTTATTATATCAATGTGTTGTATTGATATCTTTTGATTGAAATGTGGAAATGTTATGTTTCCTTTATGCATGTTTTATGTGATACAATTATGTTATGGTTTATGATATGTTTAAACCTATTCATATGAGGAATGAATTGGACTTAATAAGTGACGAGTGGAGCTCGTTATGGCTCCTCAATGCATCGGTAGGTCTCATGAGACAAACTAGTGTCTTGGCACGAGGGCTTGAAAAAATCTTATTTTTAGTCTTGGCACGAGGCCTTGGCTACATGGTTATGATAGTCTGGAATTATGCATTCCATCTTTATGAAAGTGGTTACTGATATTTCATGTGATTATTCGACCAATAGAATATCCATGTGAAGAAGTAAATGGTATTATCTCATTTTACTTTTGCCATTTTTTGTTGACGTTCAAGTTTAAAAGGCTTTTGTTGTAGTTATACATTTCCTTTAATGTTTATGTTTATTTATGAAAGCTTCCACTAAATTATTATCCTTACTGAGCATCTGAGCTCACCCATTTCAATGTTTTATTTTTCTCGGGATTTGAAGAATAATTTTATGACTGACCTGCAGGGATAGTCTGAAGGGGATATGGGTGTGGACTATGGAGATTATGTTATTTTAGTTTTTAACTTTATGATGTAATGTAACATTTATGAATGTATCTAGTGTTTCCAAGGCTACTAAATTATTCGGCCTTTCGAGATTTGATCTTTTGTGATCATGCCAATGTTACGTAATATTGCACTGACTCTGGGTAACTATGGTCGGGGCGTTAAAGGCTCAGTATAAGGGTCCAGTGAGAATTAATAATATTGAATATTATTTGATTAAATAATATTTAATTATAACCCTCATGTTATGTACATGTCATGAAATAATAATATTGTTGTTATTATTTGTCAAGGGGGTTTCACTGGGATTAATAGAATAATTAAATGTACTTGTGAAAGTTATTTTATTATTACCATAATGAAATAAATTTCTAGTTATATTATACTATTAGTAACCAAGGGAATTGCTAAGTGATGCCAATTGGGTAGTGCACAAAATTTGGAGAAAACCTCTCAATCCTAGAGAGTTCTTTCCTCTCCAAGAATGTTCTCAAGAACGAGAGTGATCCACCTCCACCAGATCAAGGAGAATTAATTTTAAGTAGTTCTCAAGGTGATCGAAGGCGGAAGACGCTAACGTAAGAATCTTCCATGTTAGAACCCATTGACTCTTTCAGTGATGTCCAAAGATTCTTGGAACACATGTGATCAATTCTTGAGGAATCCTACACTTGGATTAAACAATGCAATGACAATGCACTTCAAATCTATGGTTGGATGCATCAACAAAGAAATAATAACCTTGGAGGTAATTCATTTTTAATTAAATTAATTGTTAACAACATGTGCTGGTATACTCTCTCTTGGTTCCAGGTTTTTCTAGCCCTTACTTGTTCTTATATTCTATTCCATTAGTCATGAAATTCTTCATCAGAATAGACCTTGGATTGATTATCAATAATAATAAATAGAAAATTTGGGCATTGTCCCTCCCATGCTACCATTGTAACTGAAACCTACATACTACACATCAAAAAATGATTTATGGTTCATTAATAAAAAATATCATGTCTATAAGAGTTAATTTTATCCATTTTTAGTTATTCAAGCATATTTTTTACTTAAATGTCAATTTTAAACTAAAAATACACATTTTTAATCCTAGCGTCCACATCATGTATCACATTGAGGTGTTCCTAAATCTTACATGTCACAAATTACTTATGAATAATTTTATTAAAGTATCAAAATAATATTAATGTTTTTTATTATTTTTTATTATGTCACACATGTTTTGAACTAAAATGAAAATTTTAAATAAACAAACACTCTGAGTTATTCCAACCACACTATGTGTTTAATTCAATTGAGGTTGATTCCTATACGTGAAAAATGATATATGGATTGTTTTCTTAAATTATCAAGACAATACATGTGTCATTTCTTAGTTCTCAGTGAGTGACACATGTCTTTAACTAAAATTTCATTTCTAAATCGAAAACATGAATCTTGAGTAATTCCAGTCACATCATGTGTTGGATTGATATGTGGATGATTCCTAAACATCAATAGGTCTTATGAAACATTTTACTAATGTATAAATATAATATGAGTATGTTATCTTAATTTTCAGTGAGGAAAATTTTATTTTAAACTAAATTTGCGCACATTGAGTCATACTGGTCTCTCCAGGTATCAGATTGATGTAAGAATAATTCTCACACATAAAAAATTACTCATGGATAATTTTACTAAAGTATAAAATAACATAATAGTTTTTTTCTTAGTTTTCAATGAGTGAAACACATTTTTAACTAAAATATCAATTTTAAACTGAAAACACATATTTCAAGTCATACGATTCAAACTATGTATCGGATTGTGGTATGACTAATTCCAACTTTTCAAAAATAACCTATGGATTGTTTTCCTAAAGTATCAAAAAATCCGAATGTGTTTTCTTGGTATTGATTTTGTTGTGAAACTTTTAAAAAAATGTCAATTTTAAATAAAAACATAGACTTTATGTTGTATCAGTCATATAGTCTGTCAGATTTACAAGTGGTTAGTTCCTGTACATTAAAAATGGATTATAGATCATCTTCCTAATGTGTCAAGATAATATAGAGTGTTTTCATTGTTTTTTGAGAGCGACATAGGTTTTTAACTGAAATGTCATTTTTAAACTAAAAACACACACTTTAAGTCATACCAGATATATCATGTATCATATTGATGTACACACGATTCCTACACAAGAAAAAATGACTTATAGATAATTTTAATATAGTATGAATAAAATATAAGTGTGTTTTCTTGGTTTTTCGTTAGTTACACATGTTCTTAACTAAGATATAATGTTAAACTAAAAACACAAACTTTGAGTCATACTGACCACCCTATGTTTCAGATTGACATGTGACTGATTTATACATATCATAAATAATATATGGATTTTTTTACTAAAGTATCAAGAACATAAATATGAGTATGATAATTTTTTAGTGATTGAAACCATTTTTTAACTCAAATGACAATTTTAACCTGAAAACACACCTTTTGAGTAATACCAGTCAAATGATGCACAAATTAATTTCCTCTTTTGAATATGTGGGCTATCAAAAATCCTTGAATTAATAAAAAAATATAAATTAACATTTTATTAATAAATCAATTAACTCAAATTGTAATTATCATCTGAAATACCTCTTTGGTGATGTTAATATCGTGATGGAATACCGTATCATTCATAAATTTGTAAATGTAATATCCAAAATCTTTAAGAATAGATTATTTCAGAAACTCTATAAACATTCCAAAAAACATTTAATATATTTTTTTATTTGTTTTTATAGTGAAATATTATTGAATATACCCTAATACTTATCCAATTGTATAATTCAATATACTTATTATGATCATAGAATGTCCTTATTCCCAGATATTTATGATATTTAAGTACAATCTAATCATAACAAAATTTTCTTTAAAACATAATATAAAACTTTTAAATTTGTGTTTATTTGTAAAATGTTGAATTTAGTTCTTTGTAAATTGATAAACAACATCATGTATGGTTGATTTGTTAGTAATATATACATTGAATCCAAAAAATAAATCATTATATTATCCAAATTTATTATAATGAGAAACCAATTATCCTTAAAAAATGAATATGAAATTAAGGAAATGAAAATATATTTTATATGATTAGATTATATAGTTCTACACCTACATTATGGGTATTAAGAATAGTGAATCATATGTATTCTTTTTTCAAACATTGTGGTCAGTTATACCAGTATTTTTAAATATCCCTTTTCTTGAACGACCGTTCTTTTATAGAAGTGATGTGAGGACTAATGAGTCCAAAAAATTTCATAGGGTTCTCCATTCAAATAACACCAATATATACACATGTAAAAAATATGAATAATATTTAACATTAATTAATATAATACATAATTTATTGGAAAAATATATTATGAAAAGGAACCCCATGTATACATTTACAACCAAGACTCCTAGACATCCATGATTTTGGATTTATTCCTTAACCTAAAGACCAAGAAAGTTGATAATTTCCTCTATGTGAATTTGTTCTTCAAAATAAATGGGGTCCATATTACCTTCTTTTAACTTTTTATTCACATGAGCTTGTAATATTAGTAAACGTGGTAGTTGAAATAGTATGTAAAATGTACTCTATGAATTTATAATTCATTAAATGATTGATCCTTTAAATTGTTTTAGTTTGAACTTTTGTTTCCCCTTAATTTTCTTTATATGAAATAACATAACTCAATTTAAGACCTTTTTAATTGATTTTTAATGTTTTTGTATAAAATATAAAATTGGAAAGGATATTACTCATTATAGAAAATTATTTTTACAAGAATAGACAATAATGCTACATAATTTCAAATAAAAAGTACAACGATGTGAACATCTAGATCATTAAAGAAAACATGGAACAAGATGATCATATTTTGAGATACGTGAATACCCATTATCACAAGATCTTTTAGTTTTATATGTTCTGTAGAATATTTCCTTAGATATTGTACCATGTACCCCTCACAAAAAGTTGATTGGTGGGTGTTAATAGATATAAATACAAATCAATTTCACCCTATAGAATATTATCATAGTAAAGGAAATGGTATCTACTAGATTCAAATTTTTCCAAAAAAAATTATGAGAAAATAAATTACATCTTGTAAGGAAGGATTTTGAGGGGAATGGATCGCTTCAATGTTGGGGGTGGGGTGGGGTGGATCTTTTTGAAGTGGTTTTCGTTTTATTTTTAATTCTATTTGTTTTTATCCCATAAAATTCTCTAATAACTCAGACTGCAAATTAATCTTTCTTCTAAATCATTTATTCATGTCTATATCTCATTCATTTTTGTATCATTATCACCTTGTACATTTCTTTTTTCAAAATATGTTTAAGGAGCCACTCTAAAACCCACAACTTTGAGGTGACCATATTATTCTAACCACTTCAAGGCCACTAAAAGCAGTTATTTTTTGGTAGGTGTACAATTTTTCTAGCTTCATACAATTTTTCCCCTTTGACGTTTTCTTTGACGTAAAATGCATTCAAATACTTTTTTTAAGGTATTTATAGTTGGTTAAAAGCTTATAACTCCTATACTAATTTCCTAATGGTATGTGTGACTTTACTTAGTCAAAAAGCATATTTATGATGAGATATACCTTTAGTGGAAAATATAAGTCGTATCTAAACCACTGATCTATTTAGATTTTCAAAAGGCTGAGATATATTCTGCATTGTTCTTCCTTATTATTTTCCTTAGTATGGTACACCACATACCTTTATTTCCCAAGGACAGTGATTGTGTTGTGGACCTTGGATCTTTCCTAGGGTTCTTCCTGGTATATGTGCACCCCCTATTTTGGTGTAACTTGGAAGTGTTGATCCGTCTTTCATAAAAGCAATGTTCTACCTCTGTTCTTCCGGGTTCCTAGATTTGTTTCCTCCCATTTCTACATTCCATGTGATGGCATGTGATCTATATGTTACTAATGGATATTCCTTGGTTGTTTGTTGGTACATGGGTGTCGCGACATCCTTGGGTGGATGCAGTTGCTGCAGGATAGGTGATCATTAGTTGTGTTTGATCGTTATGGTGTAAAGAACATCAGAATCCTTTTTTAGGTTTGGGATTCATGGATTCTCTATTCTTTTATGTGTAATATTAGATTTATCATGTTTTGGCCACTATATCACATTGAAATTGACATATTAAATAATATAACTGGATTAAAAAATTGGTATTCAGTGTTTAGTGATGTTATCGAATCTTGATTTCTAGATCATGTAATATCTATTCCTTGCCTATTTAGAATGTAATTCTTGAAGGAAATTTGTAAAGTACATAAATCCATGATTAATTATAAATTAATTGTCTAAAGATATATAGGCATTTTTAATGAATCTGTTTGATGTAGTTGTGATTGGTGATAATGAAACAGATGTAGTTATGCATGATCAATTGAAGTGGTTAGTTTAAATGTGGAATAAAGGGCCAGTTGTGTGATAAAGATAATTCCTTGAAGGGTTCTAAGTTAGCCTCTTGATTTTAAAGGCCAAAAACCTACTATTTTATAGTTGGAAGTGCTCATTGTGTGTGAAGGAAAAATGCCTTGTTTAGGGATAAGATCCCAACTACTATGTTGTTTATTTCTTACTGCTTGTGTTGTGGTATGAGGGGGTTGGGAGGTCCAGTGGTTTTTGTGGCATCATATGATGTCTATAGTGGTGAGATGAATCAGTTTATACATGTATGTTTCGGGGAAGAAATTAGCGATGATGGAACAAGTTTATGTTGGGCTTACCCATTTATATGAAAGTGGTTGTTATTGAATTTGATGGTTGTTTATCTTCTATAATTTCCACACTGCTTGAGGCATATGGACTTGCTTACCCTCCTTCCAAAAGAGGAGAAGATGTACGAGGTATTCCATGTGCTTTCCGGGTTTAGCTTCTAGAGGATGTATGAGCCTGTGTTCAAGCTATAGGTGGAAAAGACTTGACGTGTAGATCATATTCTCACCGTGTTGAGCCCCTTGAGTTTGGAACCATAGATTTTTTTCTAGAATACCTAGAATTATGGAAAAGTGATAATGATATTAATAAATTATGTTAACACATGTGGTCAGTGCTTTCTGGGATGCAATGGTTAGGTTACAATTTAGAGTAATGATGGACTTGGTTTGGTTATGCATGGAGGGAATTGAACATTGTTGGTATGCAAGTGAAATGTAATGTAGAATTTGATAATTGTTAATTAGTGGTTAAAGAATTAATTTACATAGAGTGTAAAAAAAAGGGATAAGTAACTTAATGTATCTCTTTAATTGGTTGTGTGATTATAGGATATGTAGTCTTAGTAGTGGAATCCGGGAGACTGAGAGATGTTAGCTACAGTTGAGTCTAAGACTAGGTTATGCCTATAGTGTGGTTGTGAGTGATGTTATATCATGTATTTTTTGTGCTTCTATATGCTACTCCAGCCTATCAGTTAGGGAAAATGAATCTCTAGGGATACTAAGAACCGAGGGGGGTTCCCCAACATCCTGGCGGGAGGATGGATATCAAACTACCACCTTTGCCCCCACTCTCTTCTCTTGACAATTATATATGACTGTAGAGGGCTATAATGGATTGTGGTTATTCTACACACATATATTCTATATATAGTTTCTTATGGACCACTATAGGTGTAACATGTATAGGCTGTGATTTCTTGAGGATCCTTAATAGATTCATGGGCTGTGATGGATTGAGGTATAATACACAATGTATGATACACATTATATGAGTTCTGGTGGATCTTGGAATCTACCTAACTACTTTGGTTACATGGATGTGGTGGTTGTATTGCATGAGGTGCATTTTTGTGATTCTTTTCCCATGTGTCTATGGGCATGACTTTTTGGAGAGAGATGCTAAGGACGTGCAATGTTGTGGAAAAGTGAAAAACTAATGGGGAAGTGGTAGCGGGGTACCCTTGATATTATTTATTATATTATATACTATTATATGTGATAATTGGTGAGAGTATGCATGACGAGATTGGGAATATAGTATACCTTTTAAGGTGGCAAGTTAGTTTTTCTTATTGTTCACTGTGCTTTAGAATGATTTTCTTACGTTGTCATGGGAGGATCTGAGGAGGATTCGACTAAGTATACTATTATACTCACCCTATATTATATATACTTTTTAGGTCACTTGGAGTAGGTTGGAGATCAAGCTAGTTACTAATAGGTTAGGGTTACTAGAGCTGTTCGGGCTTTGTGGTCGTTATTGTTTTAAATTGTTTTGGTAATTACAGGTTTCCCATTTAGTTTTAGTAGTTTTTTCATGCCATTATATAAGTGTACTTGGGATTTATTTTATAGTTTAGCCTGATCAGGTTTTGGTTTGCATCTATCTTATCACTCTCTTTTTCATGTGTTATTTTAGAGGGAAATGCATCCCATTTGTGTGTTTACTATTCCCTCAGTGCTATTTGCCAACTCTAGGCCTACTAGTGGTGGGAATTAGTGGTCATTATTCCTCTTATAACATTTCTCGAATAGGTGGTGTTCACTTTTTGGGAAGGGTGTCATGGAAGAGTGGCATCAGAGGTATGGTTGAGGGATAGGATGAAGTTTGGAGTTAGGCACTAGTGATGTTCTATGGGTTGGTAGGGAAATAGTGTCAGTTATGTTCATCTAGTGCTATGAACACTGGAGACTAGATGAGACACAGGTACTTAGGGCCCCATGTGATCTGATGCACATACCATTAAGTTTACAGTGGATACAAAAAAAAGGTGGTACTTATTGTAGGGTAGGGAAATTGGAAAGAATCATGCATCATTCTTATTTGTGCCTATGTTTGAATGGGTAGAACATGTTATAGATATTAACATAAAATTAATAAAAGAAAGTAATTAATTAAGGTTAATTATTCTGTATTCTAGGTTTAGGAGCTATAGCTATTTTTTCATTTGCAGGTATGGATCCAGGTCGATGTCCTCATCAAGTTCATGAAAAATATTTTTAGTAGGTTGTGCCAATTGATCACCATGAACTATAGGTTGATGATGATTACACTTGGAGGAGGACACTCCAAGAGTTTAAGCACCAGAGTCTGCAGAAGTATGAGGGATTTGTTTCATATTCAATCATAGAAGACTGGTTGGAGGAGGTTGAGATAGATTTCAGTTCGATTTGTGCTCAAAAAGAGCATTGGGGGTCTTTGTTTGCAGTGATTCTATGTGGGGCGGTGAAGTGGTGGTGGTTTTTGTTCCATAGGGATCATTAGGATTCGTCCGTCTTTTGGGAGGTGTTGCAAGACCAGTTCAGAGTCGAGTTTCTCTCTTCAACCACGAAGGTGGAAAGTTTTCAAGTGATTATTACCCTTATATAGCGGATCTCCAATGTGTGAGAGTTTGGAATCTGTTTTAGGAACCTTTTGTGATATGATTCAGACCTATTTCAAGATGAGGAGGCTAGGGAAATAAATTTTCAGGAGGCTTTTCATCCAGATATCCAGATCTAGGTAAACCTATATATACTGAAGACATATCTCGAGGTGCTGACAAGGGTATAGGTGATCGAGATGATATTATCCAAAACCATATCATCATGAGAGGGGTGTCATTAAGATTTTTTCATGAAGCATAGATGTGGTATGGGGTTCTCGGTTTTCAGGGTAGAAGGGTTTCTTTTTGGCTTGGGGTAGGTCGTAGCCCTCAGTATATTGTTTCTACAGGGGTAGAAGCTCTCAAATCAATACCAAGGGGTCCGGTACTCCTTTTTCTTATGTAGGTTGAAGTAATTAGTAACAAGAGTTGCTGACCATTCTGATCAATCAGTGTTCATCAGGTGTTCTGCTTTAGGTTCCTCCATTGAGGCAGTTCCTACTGAGGTAGAATTGGAAAGTTACACTAGATTTTATTCAATAATGAGAAGATGGGGTAGGTAGAGGACATTAGTAGGTCACTCCCCATCCATAGAGAGTATATCTCAGTCATGGTGTTGGTCATAATAAGGGCCATAGAGGCCATATATCAGGTCATGGTCAACTTCATTATTTAGCATTTCTAGCACCAGGCGATCCTGACGCCATTCAAGGTACCATTTACTTATTTTCTACTTGGGTGTATGCCTTGTTTGATTCAGGATAAACACACTCATTCATATCCCCTGCCCTTTTCCATGTTTTTGGACAGGAGGTAGAGAGTCTTTTAGTGTCCTTGGCAATAACTACACTAGTTGGAGGTCGAGATGACTTGTTTGATGTATGTAGAGACTGTGAGCTAGTGCTGTGTCAACACTGCTCTTCGGGAGATTTCTTATGTTAATAGATACAACCACATTATGTTATCATCATGATGGATTGAGTGTATCCAGTATAGGATATTTTGTATTGATTTAGGAGGAAGGTGGTGTTCTTTGATGCTGATGGAGAGCCAGTACTGTTTTTTGGTGTTCCATACCCTCAGATGGGTCAGAGGCATGTTCCTTCCTTATAAAACCTTATAGCTAAGATGATGCTTATTTCATTGGAGGTTTAGTAGTTGGTGTTTTCCCAAGTCATTGAATATTACCCTGATGTATTTCCAAAAGAGGATGTAGTGTTACCCCCTCAACGACAGATCGAGTTTGGGATTGATCTAAAGCCAGAAACATCTCCTATCTCGATGTATCCATATTGGATGGTGCCTTCTATTTCGAGAGCTGTGTTTATAGAACTATGGTATTTTTAAATGTGGTTTTGTTTGGCTGAGTGTGTCACCATGGGGTGAAACAGTTCTATTCGTGATCAAGGATGATGAAGGTTTGTGGTTGTGTATCGATTATTGTCGCTTGAACAAAGTTATAGTTAAGAACTGCTATCATATTCCATGGAATAATGACTTGTTTAATCATATAAAGGGTGAAAGATGGTTGTTGAAGATCTAATTGCAATCAGGATACCATCAGATTCATGTGAAAGATGATGATATCCCAAATACTGCTTTCCATTGTCATCATGGGTATTACAAGTTCATTGTAAATCCATTCATTGTGATGAATGTTCCATTTGTGTTCACGAAGTTGATGAAAGTTATGTTCTGTGAGTTCCTGGATATGTTTGTGGTGTTCTTCATTGAATACATCCTTGTTTAGTCCACATCTAAGGAGGAGCATGCAAAGCATATACATTCCATTTTGGGAGTTCTTCGTCGGAACTAACTATTTGGGAAGTGGTTGAAGTGTTAGTTTTGGGCTCAAAAAGTCAATTTCTTGGGGCATGTTGTATCCCAATAGGGAGTAGATCAAGATCCATTAAAGATAGAATATGTTTTTTCATGGGATTCCCTCATGATAGCAATGGAGGTGTGAAGTTTCCTTCATCTTGCATGCTATTACAAGAGTTTTCTTGTCGATTTTTCTTGGGTTGAAAATCCTATGACAACATTGATAAAGAATGGACCAGGAATTCATATGGATTGATCAGTGTTAGGAAAAATTTGAGTATCTGATGGAAAATTTGGTCAGTGGTCTAATTCTTGGTCTTCCAGTAGGAGTTTATTTTGACATTTTATGTGATGCATCACATTTAGGGTTAGTATGTGTTCTGATGCCACATATATCAGTCATTTCTTACGGGTATCAACAGTTATGTTTCCATTAGTGTAACTATTACACTAACAATACGGAGTTAGTAGTAGTGGTGTTTTCCATGAATTTATGGAGAAATTTCCTCATCGGAGAGTGCTTTATGGTCTTCACCTATCATAAAAGCTTGTGGTATGTTATCTCCCAGCGTGACTTGAACTTGCGACAACGTCGGTGGATGGATTTCTTATAGGATTACAACATTAGAATCTCATATAAACATGTTATGGGTAATTATGTAGTCGATATGCTTAGTAGGAAGTCACATAGTGATGCAGTGTATGAATCAGGTAATTTCTAGAGAGTCATGGAAGAACTATAAGCATTACATCTAGATATGAGAAAAATTAGGGGCAGAGGATGTCTTTTTCAGATGAAGATGTAATCATATTTTGTGAACAAGGTGAAAGATTACTAGTTGGGGTGATTTTGATGTGGAGGTTTAGAGATACTGAGTTGTTTGTGGATAGTCCCTAATGGCTGGTCTAAGGATGAACAACATTGGGTATTATTTGAGGGAAATATTTTTGTTCCTTCGGTTGTGCATGAGATGGTTCTCAAAGAGTTTTATTGTTCAAACATAGCGTTACATACTAGAATGAAAAATATGTTCTAATATTTGAGGAATAATTTTTTATGTCTGGGTTGATGTGTGCAGTTACAGAGTTTGTGTCTCGATGTTTTGTGTGATAGAAGGTGAAGGCTGAGCACCATGTTCTTGGTGGTTTGCTCCAGCCATTAGATATTCCCAAGTGGAAGTCTGAGGGCATATCAATGGAATTTGTTTATGAATTACCTTGTGCCCAGGGAGTCCATGATGCTATATGTGTGGTAGATAATCTCTTGAAGAAATCATCCCACTTCATAACAATCAAGGAGTTGAGCTCAGTGGAGGTTCTGTCGAGGAAATATCTAGAAGAGGTGGTGAAACTCCATGGGGTCCCTAGGATGATTATTTACGATCGAGATCCTTGTTTTAACTCCAGGGTGTGGAGAGGTCTCCACCATATATTTAGTTCTCAACTATTCTTTAACACTACTTTTCATTCACAGACGGATGATTAGAAAGAGTGAACCATCCAAACACTTGAAGAAATGTTGCATTCTTAGGTCCTGGATTTCGGAGGTTCATGGATGATGAACATACCCTTGGTAGATTTCACCTACAATAAAAGTTTCCAATACACCATTTGTATGGCCCCAATTTAATCCTTGTATGACCGACCTTTTTGTTCTTTGTTGTGTTGTACTGAGGTCAGAGAGTCAACAATTCTTGACCCAGAACTAGTACAAAATAAAATAGAGATTTTTCAGGTGATTCATGAGAGGACGAAGGCAGTACAAGATCATCATAAGTCCAATTCTGATCATAGGAGGAGACCTATGGAGTATGAAATTGGGGATTACAGGTTTCTAAAGGTGACTCCACATCATGGGTAACGATGGAT
Organism: Viscum album; assembly: GCA_963277665.1. Lineage (NCBI taxonomy): Eukaryota > Viridiplantae > Streptophyta > Magnoliopsida > Santalales > Viscaceae > Viscum > Viscum album. Next base: position 1,915,424,916 of record OY728127.1, read on the forward strand.
TGGTCATGGGTGTAAACTCTCCCCCTGGTTTGTTGGTCCTTTCAAGGTGTTGGCTCTTGTTGGAGCCATGGAGTATCGAGTAGCACTTCCCCCAAGGATGTGCATGATATATAATGTTATTCACATGTCAAAGCTCAGTTATTATCTTCATGATGACTCTCATGTCATCTATTGGGGAGATATTGATGTTGATGATTATGCAACCTTTGAGGAGAGGCCTATAGAGATCTAGTACCGCAAGGATAAAGTGATGTGTGGTTGTGCTATTCCATTGGTTTGGGTCTTGTGGTGGCACTGGGGTGTGGAGGAAAGTACATGGGAATCTGAGTAGCAGATACAAACTTAGTACCCCGAGTTTTATGATGTTTAGCTCCTCTTGTAACACTGTTCATTTTTAGATTGTAGACCTTACCTGTTTATGAGATGGATTTATCTTGTTTCTTGTTGTGGATTTACTTTTTAGAGGTATCTCCCCTAGGAGAGTATTTAGGAGATGGTTTTAGTTTTCATGTGGTTTTTCATGTTCACTTTTGAGGTGGTTGAGCTCCTATAGTGCTGAGAAACTTGATAGGTATCTCATGGGGTGGTCGTTCCGACAACCCCTTTTCTGTTTCTTCTCTAGGTTAGTTTTAGATTCTCATGGAAAAGAATGTTTTGAGAGGTATCTTATGTAATGGCGCAGACCTCTTTGGTCTATTCCTTTGCAGAAATTTGGTGTTTGAGGTGCTCTAGGAGGTCAAGTTGACTTATTCCCAACACATTGAGAAATTTTCAGCTTTATTAAAAGTGTTTCTAGCTACCAGTATGTGTACAATGTTTCCAGGTCAGTGAGTCATCTATCTATAGGTGTATAGTGTTTCCAGATCAATGAGTCATCTATTTATAGGTGTAAAATGTTTCTAGGTTGGTGAGTCATCTACCAGTAGGTGTACATTGTTTCCAGCTGTCGATAGGTGTACAATGCTTCCAGCTATTGGTAGGTCATATATTGATAGGTGTACAATGTTTCTAGCTATCGGTAGGTGTACGGTGTTTCCAGCTTTTGGTTGTTGAACAATATTTCCAACTGTCGATAGGTCATCTATTGGTATGTGTACAGTGTTTCTAGCTATCTGTAGGTGTACATTGTTTCTAGCTATTAGTAGGTGTACAATGTTTCCAGATCAGGGAGTCATCAACTAGTTGGTGTAGAGTGTTTCCACCTATTATTAGGTGTACATTGTTTCTAGCTATCAGTAGATGCATAATGTTTCCTAGTCAGTGAGTCATCTATCAGTAGGTGTGCAATGTTTCCAGCTATCAATAGGTTTATAGTGTTTCCTAGTTGGTAGGCATACAATGTTTCCATCTTCATATAGTTTTTCCTATTTAAGGTTTTCTTTGTCATAAAACCCATTCAACGTATTTTATTAAGACATTTAAAGACGGTTCAATGACTATAACTCCTATCATAATTTTCATAAGGGTCTTGGTGACATTACTTGGTCTAACAACATAGTCTTGATGAGATCCACCTTTAATGGAAAATCTAATCCATATCTAAACCGCAACTCCATTTATATTTTCTAAAGTCCAAGATACATTCCACATTGTTATTCCTTCTTGTTTTCCTTGGTGCAGGATTCCCCAAACCATTATTTCCCAATGAGTGTGATTTTGGTGTGGACCTTGGATCATATTTTCCATAGAGTTCTTCCAGATATATGGAAACCCCCTATTTTGGGGCAACTCGGAAGTTCAATCCATCCTCGATAAAATGAATGTTCTACCTATGTTCTTCTAGGTTCCTCGATCTATTTCCTCCTATTTCTCCTTTCCATGTTATGAAATGTGTTCTCTATGTTTCTAATGGATATTCCTTGGTTGTTGGTTGGTATGTGGGTGTTGTGGTGTCCTTGGTTGAATGCAGTTGCTACAGGAGAGGTGATCATCAGTTGTGTTGGCTCATTCTCATACAAATAACTTCAAAAACCTTTTTGAGGTAGGGGATCATGGATTCTATATTCTTTTACATTTAGTTGTAGAGTTAGAATGTTTTTTTCACAGGATCACAATGAAATTGACATAATAAGTACTTAAACTAGATTAAATAATTAATATCAAGTTCATAGTGATGTTATCGCCTCTTGATTTCAAGATCAGGTGACATCTATTCCTTTCCTATTTAACATGTCGTTGTTTATAGAAATTTGTAATGAAAGTAAATCCAAGATTAATTATAAATTAATTTGATAAAGTAAAAGAGGCATGTTTAATGAATCTAGTTATTATTGTTTTTGTGATTGGTGATAATCAAATTGATGCAGTTATGCATGTTCAATTGAATCAGTTAATTCAAATTTGAAAAAGGACTGATTTTGTGATAAATATAATTCCTTGAAGGGTTTTGAGATAGCGTCATGTTTTTAAAGTCCATGAACCTTATGATTTGGATCTATGAGTTCTCATTGTGTTTGAAGTTTGAATGCCTTATTTAGGGCCAAGATCCCAACTACTATTTTGATTGTTTCCTACTACTTGTGTTGTGGTAAGTAGGGGCATGGAGAACCAGTGGTTGTGGTGGTAGTAGTTGAGGCCTAGAGTGGAGAGATGCATCGGTTTATACACGTAGGTATCAGGGAGGATACCGAAGATGATGGAATAGGTTGAAGTTGGGATTACCCATTGATATGAATGTGGTTGTTATTGAATCTGATGTTTGTTTATCTACTTTTGTTTCCCCACTAATTGAGGATGATAATCTTACTTTCCCTCCTTCCAAAAGAGGCAATGATTCATGCGGTATGCCACATTCTTTCCATGATTAGCTTCTTGAGGATGGATGGGCCTATACTCTCACTATAGGTGGAAAATACTCTATGGGTAGTTCATATTCTCACCATATTGTGACCCTTGTGTTTGGAATCTTAGAATGTTTTTCTAGAATACATGGAATTATGGAAAAGTGATAATGCTGTTAATAAATGATTTTATAAATTATGTTAACCCATTAGGTTGGAGCTTTCTCTGATGAAATGGTGAGGTTTCAATTTAAATGAATTGTGGACTTGGTTTGGTTATGTATGGAGGGTGTGGAACTTCGTTGTGTTGCTAATTAAATGTAAAGTGGAATTTGATAATGGTTAATTAATGGTTAAAGAATTATCTTATATAAAGTGAAACTATTAAAAAAGTATATGAAACTTAATTTTCTCTTTAAATGGTGGTGTGTTTATAGTATATCTTGTCTTAACCATGGCAGTCCGTAGACCGAGAGATGTTAGCAGTAGTTGAGTCTAAGACTAGGTTATTCCTATAGTGTGGTTGTGAGATATATTATATCCTATAAATTTTTTGTTTTTATAATCTAATACACCCTATCAGTTAAGGAAACTGACCCCCCTGGGGATTTTGAACCCTGGGCGTGTTTTTTCCAACATCCCGGTGGGAGGATGGACGACTGACTACACCCTTTAGCCCACTCTCTTAACTTGGTAGTCACTAGTGCTGGTATAAATGATTGTTAGTTTTCCCCATATATGTGAGTAGAGGGATATAAGGGATTGTGGTTATTTCACACTCATATATTCTGGATATAGTTTCCTATATACAACTATAGGTGTAACGTGTATAGGTTGTGATGGATTGTGAATACTTACTTGATGTATGGGCTATGATGGATTGAGTTATAATACCCAACATATGATACATTTTTTAGGCGTTTTGGTGGCTCCTTAAAATTACCTAGCTAATTTGGTTATGTGGATGTGGTGGTTATGTTGCATGAGGTGAATATTGTGGTGCTTCGCCCAGGTGTTAGCAGACAAGCCTTTTTGAGGAGAGATGATAAGAATGTGCGACATTGAGGCAATGTGGGAAACCAGTGTGGAAGTAGTAGCAAGGTAATCTTGATATTAATTATTATATTATATACTCTAATATGTGATACTTGGTTAGATTATCCATGGTGTGGTTGGGAACATAGTATACATGTTTAGGTGATGAGTTAGTTCAACTTATTGTTCAATGTGATTTATCATGCTTTCTTTAATTTTTCATGAGAGGATCCAGGGAGTATCCTAGTGAGTATACTGTTATACTCACCCTATATTATATAAAATATTTTTCAGGTAACTTGGATTAAGCTGGAGGTCCGACTGGTTAATACTAGCTTGGGGTTGCAAGGGCTGTTTGGGCTTCATGGTCACTACCATTTTACTTTGTTTCGGTACTTATAGTTTTCCGTTTTAGTTGTTATAGTTGTTTTATAACATTAAATATGTGTATGATTTCTTTTATGTTTTATTCTGAGAAGATTTTGGTTTGTATATGTCTTATCTCTCTCTTTCACATGTGTTCTCTTAGAGGGTAATGCCTCCCATTTGTGTGTTTACAATACCCCTGGTGCTATTTTCCAACTCAGGGCCTACTGGAGGTGGGACTCTGGGGTCAGTATATCTCTTCTCACATTGCCAACCCATGAGGGTTACCCTTTATGGGGAGTGGTTCATGACAGAATCCATACCCCATCCATTATTTAAGGTAGGAGTATATTGGTTTTATTGCATGTTTCTTATTTTCATCCCTCAATTTCTATTTCAAAAAGTAAAAATTCTTAATCAAAGTGATTAATAAATTTATTTTAAAGTATAGTATTAGAAATCAAAATGTACCAAAAATGATGTTGCCTCATAAAGACTAATAAAATAATTCCATGTTTCCTCGTTTATCATGCGTGTATATATCTATGGCGGGTGTGAGTTTACATTCCCTTTAACATCCATGAGATGATGCTTTGTAAGAATTTTTCAAAAATCTATATAATATTTTACCATGACCATTAATAAAAATTTCATTCAAAAATCATCAAGTATAAATACACTCTGTAAGGGATAACAAAGAGGAAATCAATGCATCATTATTTTATGTTTTTAGTAAAATATAAAAATTATATCATAATGTTACCATAATCTTTTCAAAAAAAATTCCTTAATCATGGGAACAACATTTTCTGTGTATCTTTATCAATATGAACGTGTATTTGAGTTCTTAACCTAATGTAACTAATGAAAATATAATTTTTTGGGTTTACTTATTTGGGTTTTTAGTTATGTTCACAGATATGATTTATGGATATTTTTTGGGATATTCTTTATGTTATGATTTATGACATAGGTTTTTTATATTCTACCATTTCCTTCATTTCAACATAATCAATTTGTTCTTCCTCAGAATCAGTATCATCTGCATGTGTAGAAACCAACTGTTCTTATGGATTGGGAGCATCAGAATATTGAGAAAGCTATTGTTCCAAAATATTGGGAACATAAAAATGTAGAGTATAGAGACCATATTTTTCACTTGTAAGACTTTAAAATATATTAAAGAATATTTTCAGATCAATTCTATTTTTTGATGCATGATATCGAGGCTCGATGTTCCTAGAATCAATTTTATAAAAATATATAATATATTTTATATTACATGAAAATAATTTTGAAGGAAAAATGAGAAAAAAATTAAACAGAGACAACGATTGAAAATTTGAGGCCACTGTTGAATCTGTAACATGAGGTTTACCCTAGAAATGACCTAAATTTTTTTCGTGTTAGACATTCAGAAATGGTAACTGTTGGTGGGTGTGTTGAGTGAATTAATTAATTATTTTAATTAATTAATTAAAAAAAATTTCCTCTATAGATATGGATTATGACGAATCATCAGGGTTATTCACATAACCCTAGGACTCTTGAGAGAAGGGTCCACTTTTCCTTGTTGGAGCATCGAGATTAGGTGATGATCAACAACCAGATCCTGGAAAATCGAAGCATAGAAAATGAAACATATTGTAATCCTTTGTTGATAGTAGCGTTCTTCACCAATGATTGATCTGAATCAAGTTTGGACTCATCATTTGTGTATTAACACCCTTATGATTAAAATATGGAGCAAAATCAAATCTATTTATTTTATATTCATTTTTTTGAGACTTTACATGCACCCATGTATCAGATTTAATTATTTATTTGATTTACCTATTTTGTGACATGTTTCTCACCTTATCTATCCCTAATTTTTAATATTTATCCAAAAACACTTGGAAAATGTTTTCCCCCCTTTATTTATTATTATTTCCCCCCACTGTTATTTGTGTTCTTCACCATTGTACTATGAGGGCCATGATTTGACATTTATATATGGGATTGAGTAATATTGGACCCCCTAAATTCATGGAAGATTCACATGTGATGGAAAATTTGACTGGAGGATGGATCATGGAGTTTTATGGGATGCAGTTGATTCCACCGTGGATTTAGAGATCCTGGTGAGGTAGTGGGGGGGGGGGGGGGAACCACAAGCGACAGTGGTGCGCACAAGCATCAAGTGACATATTTGAATCCGATTTCCTACCACAAGAGATATGAAATCGATGTCTAGAGGATGTTTACACCATTTACGGGTGGTCAAATAGTGAGATTCTTGGTGGGGGATCTGAATATGGAATGTGTATAGAAGATTTAGAGTTACTGTAGGAAACCCAAATACACACCGTGTAGTATGAATAACACATGACATGTAACACCCTAGCTTCGGTAGCTAGGTTTTCAGGTGAGATAAATATCACATGTTTTTTGGGACCCAAACATGCTATGTGACATGATGCTGGAAACCCATCATGTCATTTGGGAGTACATATACTTAGGCATGACCAGGCTCACAACCAAGGTGCACAAAAATAAACAATGGACACAGACACAACCAGGAGCACATGTATGACCCTTGGTTATTGTGGCATGTTGTGTAGTACTATTACATGCAATTTAGGGATATATAGTGTAACTCCCTGACCCCAATTACCCAGAGTTGGTGCATTATTACATAAAATCATCATGATCACAAGGGATTAAATCCTGAAAGGTCGATCAGTTTAGTAGCCTTAGAAGTACTAAATACAAACATAAGTTTTACAATACATTATAAAATGAAAAACAACAACAAAATTGTCTCCTTTGAACACATTCATATCCCTTATACTATCCATGTTGGTCAATAATAATATAATTTTTCACAACCTAGAAAAAATAAAACATAGAAGGGGGTGAGGTTAGGTGTTCAATAAGGATAAAAATATATCAGAAACATTCTTAAATAATCATAAACATTTAAGGTAATGTATAAGAATAAAACACAAGACTTTTAAACTTAAACTTCATTATAATATGGCAGTGATAAATCAAATAATTTCATTTAATTATTCACATGGATATTCTATTAGTCGAATAATCACATGTAATATCAATATCCAATTTCATAATGATGGACATCATAACCACATAGTCAAGGCCTCATGCCAAGAAAACAAATAAGATTTTGTCATGGCCTTGGGCCAAGATAAGAGTTTGTCTCATGAGACATACCGACGTATCAAGGAGCTATAGCGGGCTCCACCTATCACATATTATGTCTAATTCATTCCTTATATGAAAAGGTTTAAACATAACATAAAAATTCGTATTAAAATTAACATACAAAATGTCTATACTTTATCTATAAACAATGACTGGTATAAATATAACACATCCATAGTCAAACATATCACAAAACCTTCAATATAATATATAAGATTTGTATCATAATAAATCAACTTCAAACAAAGGTATAATCTATCAAAGGATGTTGAAAAAGATGAAATAAAAACTATTAGAAAGAAATACCTCTTTCTATTTTGAAATCATTTAAAATTTACCTAATTATTAAAAAACATATATTTTGAAAAAATTATTATAAGCTTGTATGGGAAGATTTGAAGGTGTTATAATGGAAAAAAATATCCACACCCACCGTATAAGTTAAAAAATTCACTTTCCTTATTTTTTAAATAATGTCATAAATGACCATGTTTGGAAAATGACAGAAGGATTACATTATAATTTTTTTTATAAAAAGTAAAATAAGATAATCAATTACATTAACCCATAGTATAGTAAATAATATACATGTTTTGAAATACATTTTTAAGAAACATGGATGTGGATGATAAAGAGGTCCTAGTAGATACTCATGCATAAACAACCTCAGATAATTAATAGATTGTAGAATTAACCCTTACCTTGTACTTTTCCTTGACCAAGGGAATTATAACCTCATTTATAATAGTTAAATCATTGTTATTAAATTATAAATGAACCAAATACAATAATATAATATCATATATGATCTTCTAAAATTTCATTGTTAAAAATATTTCAGTAGTATCATTGTTTTGAGTGTAAACTGATTTGGTCTCCTTTATATGAATGGTTACATAAGCCATGTTCGTTATGGATAGGATATATTGGATTCATATCAAGAATGATATTAAATTCTTAAACATTATTTTTAATCATAAAATGAAAATTATTCTTGAAAGTTTATGAGGGGGAATGAATTTAATCGCGTTCGTGGAGACGTTAGTCCGTACGTACACATGAGAAACTATATCATTCTATTGATGGTGAAATTGTATGTAATTGGATGGTATATCATATATAAATGATCATTAACATGTTATATTTATTATTTATATCAGTTATACTCATTATTATACCCATATAAATAATTAAGTGTTTGAACAACAATCTACACCACAACGTGGAGACGGTATGTCGTACGTAAACACGTATGGTGACTTGCCAATCATAGGATGGATAGAATAATGAATATGGTTGTACTATAATGCACCGACCCCAGTTACCCAGAGTTGATGCATTATTACATAACATTTTCATTATCACAAGGGATCCAATACTGAAAGACTGATCAGTTTAGTATCTTTGTAAATACTAGATACATTCATAAGTTTTAAATTACATTATAAAATGAAAAACTACAACAAAATAATTTCCGTAGGCCACACTCATATCCCATAGAATATCCCTGTTGGTCAGTCATAATATACTTCTTCGTATCCTGTGAGAAATAAAACATAGAAAGGGGTGAGCTCAGATACTCAGTAAGGATAACAATATAACAGAAACTTTCATAAATAAGCATAAACATTTATGGAAATGTAAGACATAAAAAAAGCCTTTTAAACTTTAAATTATGTATAATATGGAAAAGATAAAATTAAATAATTCCATTTAATTATTCACATTGATATTATACTAGTCAAATAATCACATGCAATATCAATAGCCACTTTTATAATGATGGAATGCATAATGCCAGACTTCATAACCACATAGTCAAGGCCTTGTGCCAAGACTATAAATAATATTTTGTCAAGGCCTTATTACAAGACTCTAGTTTTCCTCATAAGACCTACTGATGCATCGAGGAGCTATAGTGGGCTCCACCCATCACTTACTAAGTCCAATGCATTCCTCATATGAGCAGCAATAAACATAACATAAACATTCAAATTATTACTAGCATATGAAATGTCAATACTTTATCCAACAACCATGAATGGTCTAAAAATAAAACATCCACAGTCAAGAATATCACATAAACTTCAATATAATATGGTAGTTTTGTATCATAAAAATCAACTGTAAACAAACTTAAAATCCATCAAAGGATGTTGACATAGATGGAATCAAAACCTTTTTTGAGAGATATCTATTTCTATTTTAATTTTTTTTAAAGTCATATAATTATAAAAGAAAACATTTATTTTGAAAATAATATTATATGATTTTATAGGAATCTTTGATGATGATATAAAGGTGGAAAATAGCCACACCGTCCGTATAAGTTAAAAAAAGACATTCTTACCTTAATTTTGTCGAAAAGGTCATAAAGTACCTTGTATAGAAAACGACATAAAGATTCATTTCAAAACATATATGGTAAAATAAGGGTATAAATTTCTTTAACCCATAGTATAGTAAATAGTAAAAATGTTTTGATTTACATTTTTAAGAAAACATGGATTTGGATTATAAAGAGGTCCTAGTAGATAATTACGTAAAAATAACCTCGGATAATAAAGAGATTCTGAAAAAATCCCTTACATTGTACTTTTCCTTGGTCGTGGGTAGGTTAAACTCTTGTATAATGGTGAAATAATTGTTATTAAATTATAAAATAACAATATACATTAATATGATATCATATATGATCTTCTAATATTGCATTGTTAATGATATTTTTGTAGTATCATCGTTTCGGGTGTTAACTGATTCATTTTACTTTATATGCTTGGTTATTAAAGCCATTTTTGTTTTGGATAGGATGTATATGATTAATATACAGAATGATATTATGTTAATAAACATTATTTTTAATCATAAAATGAAAATTATTCTAGAATGATTACGGTGAGGAATGAATCTCATCGCTTTTGTGGAGATGGTAATCCGTACGTACGCACAAGAGACAATATCATTTATTTGATATTAAAATCATATAAAATTTGATGGTATATCATATATAAATAATCATTATCATGTTATATTTATTATTAAATCCTTTATAATCATTATTATACCTATCTAAATGATGAAGTGTTTGAATGACAAACTACACCATGACGTGGAGACGGTAATCCGTACGTACACACGTATGGTGACATTGTCATTTATAGGATTGATAGAATAATGAATATGGTTGTAACATTATTATAATAACATCAGAATATTTAGAATATACTGTATTTATTATTTTAGAATGGAAATAGAAAAGAAAGAGGAAGTGGAAGAAGAAAAGAACTTGAAAGAGGTGATGAAATATTTATCTCTTCTTCGGTTTCTCCCTTTTGATTTGATCAAAAGGGCTCCATAGGATGGATTTCTGACTAAAGGAAGGCCTCTAGGATGAAGGCAAGATAGTTAAGAGGATATTTGGGCAGGGCTTTTCCAATCCAAATGGCTTTGAACGTGTGAATTTGAGAGAAGTGAAATTTCCCTTTTATAAGAGAGGTGATGGTCACTTTAGGAAAATCTTGAAATATTATTTTATAATAAAATAATATTCGGTTTATAATGGCTCAAAAATGAATTATGTAAAGGATAATCTGGTGACGGGTCTAAAATATCTCAACCAATAGGTTTTAGATAGGTTTAGGTCATCATATTAACCTTATCATTTACATTTAACTCTTAGTTAAATAGTTTGACATTTACCATGTCTCGCTATTTTTTTATATTATGTGGTTAATAAACTTACTATAAACTTATAAGTGAATCTCAAGTGGCTAATTAATGAAATATATAATATTATTTAATCCCTTTGGAAGAAACATTTATTTTAAAGAATAGAATATCAACTAATAATATAATTTTTTTTAAAAAACTCTTTTATGTCAATTTTGACACAATTTGGTATTTTTTTTTGAAATCCATAACATCATTATTAATTCTAAAAAATTCATTTAATAAACCCTAGAATGTCATATTATCTTATAAATTTAGTGTAATTCATTAAAATTCTCAAATTAGATTTATTTGGATATTTATAATATCAATTATTTTAATCATTCATTAATAATGTAATTACTACATCATCATTGTGTCATGAATAAATTTAATTTTTTTAAGGTCTAAAAATTTTAAATAAAATTCCATCATGTAAGAAATATTTTTATCTTTCTAATGAATATTTATAGTCGAATTTATCTTATGTATTACCCAATATTAAAAATGGTTTAGTTATTAAATTCTGATTTTAACTCTTTTAACTATTCTTTAAATAAAATATTAATAAATTTCATAATCTAAACCAAGTGGACCAAAAGGGATAATATTTTATTACTAAGGTTTTTTTTGGTTGAATTATACTTATCTAATAGAATTAGGACATGTGTTAGGGTAATTATGATATCATTTTTACCCTTAATTACCGTATTTACATTTAACTGTGGTAAATAAGTCAAAAGTTATTATTCACCAAAAATTGTTTTCATCTTGTTGAACAAAATTTAACTTACTGATATTAACCGTGACTCTAGAATTTTTTAAATTCACATTATATAAGTGGTAAAATTATGTTTTATACAAATTTGCGAATACTCCTAGAAGGTGGGTAAAAGATGGTACAAAGTTGGATAAAATTTTATATATCTAAACTTATTATAAAATGACTCCAATGAATTAATTTGAACATATATATTTATTATGTATCTATTTTAACTGAAAATAAATTAAAATAAATTAACTAATTTTTTAAATAAATAGTCTGTTTTAACTAATAACAAAATGTTTTTTCACGATTCATCAAAAATTTGAAGTCTTCAGAAAAATACAAAAAATTCACCCTAAGCTAATTTCAATATACATAATCCAAAAATTAAGTCCATTTTGAAAGAAAAAATTTATAAAATTTCAAAAAGTGGGTATTACTATTCATAACGACTAGTTTGATTGGTCACGGTGTGTTAGAATCTCGAAGTTGCGTACAATGAAAGCTATTGCATTATTCAAAGGGAAACATACCATGGAAGCTTGGAATGTTACATGTACCATATTTATAATAATATCACATTATAAATATGGTACTGGAGTTATTATTTTGGTATGGAAACAACAAAGAAAGAGGTAGTGGAAGAAGAAAATAACATTGAAAGAGGTGGTGAAATTATTACCTCTTCTTCGGGTGTTTCCTTTTAAGTAAACCAAATTGGATCTTTAGGATGGATTTATGATCTAAGGAATCTAGGTAGAAGTGGGGGTAGTTTTAAGGATATTTTAGCCAGGTTTGGAAGATCCAAATGGATTTAGAGGTGTTATTTTCTGAGAATGGGAAGTACCCTTTTATAAGATAGGTGAGGGTCACTTTAGGAAAAGCTTGAAATATTATTTTATTATACAATTATATTTGGTTTATAATGGATCCAAATTGATTTATTTTAAAGGATATTCTGTGTATGGGTATAAAACCTATCAACCAATAGGTTTTAGATAGGTTTAGGTCACCTTATTAAACTTATCTTTTAGATTTAACTCTTAGTTTAATAGTGTAACTTTTACCATGTATTCATGAATTATTATAACAAATGGGTAATAAACATACTATAATAAAGGGAACCCCAAGTGGTTCATTAGTTATATATAAAACATTTTCTATTAATTTGTTTTAACCTTATATTTTTAGGAATATTATATAAATTAATAATATAGTATTTGTTTTAATAACTGAATTATGCCAATTTTGATACTATTTGGTATTTTGTTTTTGTGAAAGTCATAAAAACTTTATCACAATAAAGAATTTTTTAATCAACCCTAAAAAGTCATATTAACCTATAAAATTAGTGGAATTCATCAAAATTCTCAATTTAAAATTATTTAAATATTTATAATATCAAAGTTTTAATCATTTAATAACAATGTAATTACTGCATCATCATTGTGTCATAAATAAATTTTATTATTTAATGTAAAAAATAATAAATAAAATACCATTATGTATGAATTATTTTTTTCTCTATAATTAATATTTAGAGTCTAATTCATCTTATGTATTACCCTATATTAAAAATTGGTTACTTATTAAACATTGAATTTAACTCTTTTTACTCTTCTTTAAATAAAACAATAATAAATGCATTAATCTAATAAAAGTGGACCAAAAGGATCATATTTTTTCTCCTAAGGTTGATTTTGGATGATATAAACTTACCAAATATAATTAGGACATGATTTAGGGTGATTATAATATCATTTTCTACCTTTAATTACCCTATTTAATTTTAACCGTAGTAAATAAAAGTTAAAAGTTACTAATCACCAAAATTTATTTTCAACTTTTTGAACCACATTTTACTTAATTATGTCAATATTTTCTCTCATATTTTTGAAATTAAATTCACAGAAGTGGTAAAATTATGTTTTATGCAAATTTGAAAATGCGCATAGAAGGTGGGTAAAAGACGGTAAAAAGTTCAATAAAAAAAATATAATATTATTATAAAATGACTCTAATGAATTAAATTGGACATATATAAGAAATATTTATTTATTTTTACCTAAAATAAATTTAAATAAAATAACTAATTATTTGAATAAAAAGTCACTTTTAAGCAACAACGCAGAGTATTTCACTATTCATCAAATATTGAATGTTTTCATAAAAATACTAAAAATTCACCATAAGATAATTTTGATATTTTGAATCCAAAAATGAACTCCATTTTGAAAAATAAAATTTATAAAATTTCAAAAAGTGGGTATTAATATTCATAACGGCTAGTTTGATTGGTCTTGGTGTGCTAGAACTCAAAGTTGCGTACAACGCAAGCTATTGTATTATTCAAAGAGAAGAATATCGGGGAAGCTTTGGGTGTTACATTCGTCCATCCATCAAATAATTTCATCACAGAAATTTCTTGAATACTACTAAAAAAAATATTCGAGTGGTTCTTCATCATAAGTTCCTCAAGTTCACACGTAGCCTATTCCATCTTATGGTTTCTCCATAGAACTTTTATCAGACGAGTTGTCTGGTTTCTGAGAACATGTTCTCTAGTATCAAAAATCTTGACAGGCTCTTCACAATAAGTCATATTGGGTTCTTGTTCTATCTCTTTATAGGTGAGTACATGCATTGGGTTGGGCATATATTTTTTCAATAGTGATACGTGCAACACAACATGAACTTTGGAGAGACTTGGCATCATTGTCAAATGATATGCTACAACTCAAATTTGTTCTAGAATTTCGAAATGTCCAATATACCTGGGAATTAATTATCCATTCATACTGAATCGTATAACACCCTTCCATGGAGATAAATTCATGAAAACCTGATCTCATAATTGAAATTCCAAATCCTTCCTTTAGTTATTAGCATAGCTATTTTTCCTGCTTTGAGCTGCTTTGATGTGGGTTTTGATAATCTTCACCTTTTCCATTTCTTCCTCATCAATTTATGGGCCTACGGGTTTTCTTTCACCAATATCATCACAACAAGTTGGTGTGCGACATCCCTTTCAATATAATTCTTCATATGGTTCCATATAAATATTTGAATGGAAGATATTGTTATAAGAAAATTATACCAGAGGTAAATATTGATCCCACATACCTCGAAAGTGATGTGAGTAGGATTTGAGCATGTCTTATAAGGTTTGAATAGTCTGTTATGATTGATTATCAGTTTGAGGCTAGTAATCAGTACTGAAACGACGTTCAGTATCCAAGGCCTTCTGAAAACCTATACAGTATCTTGATGTAAAACGTGGATCATGATCAGAAACAATTGATCGGGGTGCTCCATAAAATCATAAAACATTATTAATATATAGTCTTGATAAACGTTCAAGTGGTAAATCACTTCTTATGGCATGAAAATGTACTAAATTGGTAAGACGATCAACAATGACCCATATTGCATAGTTCTTTCTCAGAGTCTTTGGTAGCCCATGAAAAAGGCCATTGTAATATCATCCCATTTCAAATCAGGTATGGGAATAGGTTGCATGAATCCTCTTGGAAGTTGTCTTATAGCCTTCACCTATTGAGAAACCATACATCTTGACACATAATTAGCAATATCCCTCTTCATGTTGTCCCATGAAAAATATTCCTCCAAATATATATATATATTAGTAATACCATGGTGTATAGAGAAATTGGAGCTATGAGAATCATACAAAAATTCCCTTTTTAGATCAGGTATATCAGGAAGCCAACGTCTCTTCCCAAATTTCAAAATTCCACCTTTATATATAATTTAAATCAATATCCCATCGTTGAATGATTTAATTTTATTTTGAAACTCTTCATCATAAGTCTTATAAATTTTTATCCTTTTATAGTAATGATGGATTGGAAACCATTTGAAAATGTATCGATGATTCTCATTCCATGATTATTCCCATATCCATTTTTACAAGATCAATGTACATAGGATCCCTTTCAACTCTCATCTTGTTCAAAAATCCATGATCTTTTCTACTCAAATAATCTACCACCTTATTTTACGTCCCCGAGTGCTAGTGTATAGTGAAATCATAATCTTTGAGTAGTTCAAGACATTGTATTTGCTTTATGTTGAGTTCTTTCCATGAGAAAGTATACTTCAAACTCTTGTGATCGGTATATATCTCCCATTTTTCACCATAGAGACAATGTATCTATATATTCAAAGAAAATATTACAAATGATCACTCAAGATCATAAGTTGGATAGTTTTTTTCATGATTTTTTAGCTATCGTGATGCATAGGGAATAACTCTATCATTCTGCATAAGGGCACAACCAAGTCCTTTATTTAAAGAGTCACTATAAATAACAAACCCGTCATTCCCTGAATATAGTGTCAAGATAAGATCATTGACTAATATTCTCATCAGTTCTTCAAAACATTATTCACACACTTTTGTCCAAACAAATCTAACCCCATTATATGTGAGATTGGTTAATGGTATAGACAACCAGGAAAAATTCTAGGCAAAACGCCGATAATAACTTGCAAAACCAATAAAACAACATACCTAGGTTATACTTGTCTGTGCTGGACATTCTTGGATTCCCTTGGTCATTGAAGGATCGAAATAGATTCTATCCTTAGAGACACTATGGACAAGAAAATACATTTCCAGAATCTAGAATTCACACATGCTAAACTTCCCATATAATTCATTTCTTCTGAGGGTTTTCAAAATAGTGTGCATGTGATTTTAATTATCCTTGTATCTTTTGGCGTAAACCAATATTTAATCAATTAATACCACTAAAATTTCATCAAGATAATCCTTGGAAACTCTATTCATTAGATCCATGAAAATTGAGGGTGCACTAGTCAGTCCCAAAGGCATTACTGTTAACTTTTCGTGCCCATACCTGGTTCGAAATGCTATTTTTGGGATGTCTTCTTTCTTCAAACCCAACTGATGATATCGAAATCGAAGTTAAATAATTAAAAAAATTGATATCCATGAAATTTTTTGAATAAATCATCAATGAGAGGTATGTGATACTTTTTATTTATTGTTATATCATTGGTATCCCTGTAGTGAATGCACAGCCTCATAGATCCATCATTTTTCTTAACAAAAAGAACAGGGGATCCCCATGGATAAACACTAGGGCAAATAAATCCTTTATTACTCATTTCCTCTTACTGTTTATTCAGTTCCACTAATTACAAAATGGCCATCCTATTAGGGCTCTTCGATATGGGCCTTGAACAAGAAATTAATTCAATGGAAAAATCAATTTATCATTCTAGAGGATGTCTAGGTAAATCCTCGAGAAACACATAAAAATATTCTTGAACAACAGGTACGTCCTGTTTTTGAACATTATTTTACTCACCCATAGTTATTTCATTATTTTCCTCCCTAATAATTGAATTTAGTAGAGCTACTGGGGGTGGATCTTGATAAGAATCAGGTGGTGATGTTTCTGCTCTAAAGATAAGGTACTCCTTATTATCTTCGAAAATGTTAAAATCCTTGTTCTTATAATAAATATTTGTATCATGGTCCTAAATCTAATCTATACCGATGATTGTATCAAATATCATCATGGTTATAATGAGGATATCAGCAGATAAAGAACATGTATATACCCTATTGGGGACTGATTCATGATTTTTTTGCAAGGATATTTCCCTTCGGAGTTTTGACTAACAACTCCCTTGTTAAATCAAATTGGAAATATCTAATTTTCTTCTCAAACTAGGATAATATGAAACAATGCGATGATCTAAAATCAAATAATGCATTGGATAAACTTGAGGAAACCTTTAAATTACCTGCCACTATGTCTTTTGGAGCTTCAACCTCAGAAGTAGTGATCACATAATCTTGGCCTTGCACCCTTGGCCTTTTCAGAGGTAAGTTTTCTTGGTGAATAGGACATTTATTAGCATAATGGCCCATTTCTCTACAATTGTATCATTCCACATTGACATCCTATTTATTTCCCTTGAAGTAACGGGCTTGGGGGCCTTTTTCACCACACTTTTAACAGACTCTCATTCCCTTTAGGAATGTAGAAGGGCGTTTCATCCCACATTTACCCCAGTATGGAAATTCAACTATACCCTTCATCCCCTTATTTACATTTCCAGAGTGTTCAATATGTCTCTTATTCTATTTCGTTGCTTTAAAGTCCTAAGACATAGATAATTACTTTTCTGTCTTGATAGAAGATGAGACAATATCATCGTATAATGAGTAGGATTGTGAGACTAATGCTTGAAGGATAAATGGTTTTAACCCATCGAATAATTGATCGATATTACTCCACGGGATATGTATATAATCTTCTACATTCCTTTCTAACCATGTAAAGTTAGCATCATACTTTGCAAAATTCTCATCCTCCTTTTTCCTCAGACACATAAATTGTCATTCCATATCTGCTCGATGTTCACAAGGAAAGTATTTTTCTAAGAATATATCTTTAAACTCTCTCCATTACATATTTTATATTTATTAATCTTCCATTGTGTTTTGAATTAATGACTAGCATTGATCTGCATCTCTCATGAGGCGATAAACTGCCATGAAAACTTTTTCCATTTCAATACTCCCCAAATAATGATATATTTTATTTATGAAATGCATCCATTTCTTAGCTAGAAATGGATTTTTATCCCCATTTAATTTTGGTGGTTGTCACCACATGAAGCAGTCTAAAATTTATCCTCAACGTTGTGGATCTGGGTGCTCCATACGAGCAAGGTTATTACTCATAACCTGAGTGAGTTGTCCCAGTATGGTGATAAGCTGATCAGAACTAGTTGTATCACAAGCTCCACTATAATTATCACGAGTAGGAGGAAAATCCATATATGGATTACATGAATTGATACAATTTTCATTCCTTCAACTAGGCGCCATTTCTAAACAATGGAATACACTATATTAGTTTATGAATCACAATACCTAATTCCAAACATGTAAAACACTTAACATAAATGGAATAGTTTATGGATATAATCCATCATCATAAAAATGTTTTCATTGAGTAGGAATATACTCATAAATCTTTCATAATGGGTTTTATAGTAATGTGAATTATCCCAAGAATATCTTCTGTGAGTTTCGTAACCAAGAGTGAAGCAAGGTCCATTGTTGTGTACGAGGATTCCCCAGGTGAATCTCAAAACTCCGTATTGGATTTTTCACTCTTAAGTACATCTGTGCCAAAGCTGCCCCTACTTGCTCATTTCCAGATAGGGATGTATTTCTTGGAAAACTCATAGAATCTCTACATTATTAAAATTCTAGGAAGTTCTTCTATACTAATCCTCAAAGTCTATCTTAGGGTAATGTTTTCTAATCATATTTTTTCTAAATCTAGTATCTATGGTTTGTACTATACCTCCTATGATAAAAACTGTAACACCCAGACACCAGTTACCCATAGTCGATGCATTATTACATAACATTGGTATGATCACATGGGATAAAATCCCGAAAGACTGATCGATTTAGTATCCTTGGAAGTACTATATACAAAAATAAGTTTTACATTATAATATACAATGAAAAACTAACAAAATTGCCTACTTTGAACACATTCATATCACTTAGAATATCCCTGTTGGTCAATCATAATATTCTTTTTCACATCCTGGGAAAAAGAAAACATAAAAATGGGTGACCTCCGATGCTCAGTAAGGATAACAATATAGCAAAAAATTTCATAAATAAGAATAAACATTTAAGGAAATGTATAAGACTAAAACACAAGACTTTTAAACATAAACTTCATCATAATATGGAAATGATAAATCAAAAAATTTCATTTACTTATTCACATGGATATTAAACTAGTCGAATAATCACATGTAATTTCAATAGCCAATTTAATAATGAGGGAATTCATAATGCCGGACATCATAACCACATAGTTAAGGTCTCATGACAAGACTAAAAATAAAATTTTGTCAATGCCTTATTCCAGGACTCTAGTTTGTCTCATGAGACCAACTGATGAATCGAGGAGCTATAGTGGGCTCCACCCATCACTTACTAATTCTAATGCATTCCTCAAAAGAAAAGGTTTAAACATTATATAGACATTCTTATTAGAACTATATTACGAAATATTAATACTTTATCTATTAACCTTGAATGGAATAAAAATAACTCACCCACATTCAAACATATCACAATACCATCAATATAATATGAAATATTTGTATCATATTAAATGAAATTCAAACATGTATAAAATCCATCAAAGAATGTTTACATAGATGAAATGAAAACTATATAAAAGAAATACCTCTTTCTATTTTGAAATCATTTAAAAGTCACATAATTATAAAAAAACTTTTATTTTAAAAATATTGTTATAATATTTTAAGGGATTCTTTTAAGGAGTTATAATGGTGGAAAATAGCCACACCCGCCGTATAAGTAAAAAAAAATTCTTTCCCTAATATTGTCGAAAAGGCTGTAAAGTACCTTGTTTGGAAATCCACAAAAAGATTCATTTATTAAATTTTTATGAAAAGTCAAAAAGGAGTATAAATAAATTTAACCAATTTTATAGTAAATATTAAAAAATTTTGAAATAAATTTTTAAGAAATACAGAAGTGGATGATAAAGAGGTTCCAGTAGATACTCACATATAAACAACCACAGATAATGAAGAGATTGTAGAATTAACCCTTACCTTGAAATTATCCTTGTTTAAGGGTATGTTAAACTCCCGTAAAATATTTAAATAATTTTTATCAAATTAAACAATAACCAAATAAATAAATATGATATCATATATGATCTTCTAATATTGCTTTGTTAATAATATTTCAGTAGAATCATTGTTTCAGGTGTTAACTAATTCATTTTACTTTATATGCTTGGTTATGTAAGCCATGATTGTTATGGATAGGATGTATTTGATTCATATATATAATTATAATATGTTATGAAACATTATTTTTTATCATTAAATTAAAATTATTCTTTAATGGTTATGACGGGGAATGAATTTCATCACGTTCGGGGAGACAGTAATCCATCCGCACGCACGGGAAACAATATCATTCTATTGATGGGGAAATCGTATGTAATTGGATGTTATATCATATATAAAGAATCATTAACATGTTATATTTAGTATTTATATCAGTTATACTCATCAATATACCCATCCAAATAAGGAAGTGTTTGAATAACAAACTACACCACGATGTGGAGATGGTAAGGTGTATGCACGCATGTATGGTGACTTGTCATTAATAGAATAGATAGAATAATGAATATGATTGTACCATATTTATAATAAAATCACTGTATTTATAAGGTACTGGAGTTATTATTTTGGTATGGAAACAAAAAATAAAGAGTACGTGGAAGAATTAAAGAACTTTGAAAGGGGTGGTGAAATTATTACCTCTTCTTCCGGTGTTTCCTTTTGAGTTGATAAAAAGGGATCCCTATGATGGGTTTATGATCAAATTAAGTCCTCTAGGAGAATTTTAGGGTAGTTGGTATGATATTTGAGCAGTTTTTGGCAATGAAAAATGGATTTGGAGGTGTGATTTTGAGAGAAGGAGAAGTATCCTTTTATAAGAGAGGCGAGGGTCACTTTAGGAAAAGCTTGAAATATTATTTTATTATACAATTTTATTTGGTTTATAATGGATCCAAAATGATTTATTTCGAGTATAAGGTGGGTATGTGTAAATAACCTCTCAAAAAATTGATTTTAGACAGGTTTAACCCACCTTATTAACCTTATCTTTTAGATTTAACTGTAAGTTAAATAGTTTAACTTTTACCATGTATTCTTGTATTATTATAATAAATGGTTAATAAACTTACTATAAAAATCCATGAGAACCCCAATTGGTTCATTATTTTTATATCTAACCTTATATAAGTTCTTTGGCTGAACCATATATCATTAGGAATATGATAACAATTAATAATATAGTATTTGTTTGAAAAACTCAATTATGTCAGTTTGACACTATTTGGTATTTTGTTTTTGTGGAAGTCATAAAAACATTATCACTTTGAAAAAATTTATTTAATCGACCCTAACATGTCATATTAACCTATGATAGTATTTTAATTCATCAAAAGTCTCAATTTACCATTATTTGGATATTTATAATATTAATTTTTTAATCATTCAATAATAAGGTAATTACTGCACAATCATTATGTCATAAATAAATTTAATTATATGATGTATATATATTATAAATAAAATAAAATTATATAATAAATATTTTTATCTTTCTAATGAATATTTATAGTATAATTAATCTTATATATAACCCTATATTAAAAATGGTTTAGTTATTAAACATTGAATTTAACACTTTTAACATTTCATTAAATAAAATAATAATAAATGTTCTAATCTAATAAAATTGGACCAAAAGGATCATATTATATTACTAAGGTTTATTTTGGTCGAAATAAACTTATCCAATAAAATTATTACATGTGTTAGTGTAATTATAATCTCATTTTTAACTTTAATGACCCTATTTACTTTTAACTGTGGTAAATAAAAGTAAAAAGTTACAATTTACCAAAAATTATTTCCCTCTTATTGAACCAAATTTTAATTTTATTCCAACCATTTCTTTTTTATTTTTGAAATTCAATTCACAAAAGTGATTAACTTACCATTTATGAAAATTTTCAAATGCGTCTTGAAGGTGGGAAAAGACGGTAAAAAGTTCAATAATATTTAATATATCTAATTTTATTATAAAATGACACCAATGAATTTCATTGAATATATATAGGTATTTTGTATCTATTTTTACCAAAAATAAATTTAAATAAAATAACTAATTATTTATATAAAAATTCATTTTTAAACAATAATGCAATGTTTTTCACTATACATCAAAAATTGAAAGTTTTCCGAAAAATACCAAAAATTTACCCTAAGATAATTTTGATATTACGATTCTGAAAATGAAGTCCATTTTGAAAAATAAAATTTCAAATATTTCAAAAAATGGGTATTTATATTCTAAAGGCTAGTTTGATTGGTCGTGGTGTGTTTGAACTCGATGTTGCGTACAACACAAGCTATTGTATTTTTCAGAGAGAAGAAAATAGTGGAATCTTGTGGTGTTAAATAGAGATAGTGATTCATGTAATGGTGAGGAATCATCCAGAAAAAGGAGTGACGCCACCCATAGTGTGGACCCCTTTACACACCATGCACTTCAATTTTATGAATCTTCTACTTATCGTATCTAAATCATTTAGAATCAGATTTAGACCCATGAGTTGCCTATCCGTAGAATTTTTTCTATATCTAATGAGTTGGTGTCCTTCATGGTATATAGTGAGATATTATCCATGGTGTTGAAAGTGTGAGACTTTTTTAAGAGGTGCTCGATGTCGGTGATGATCGAACATGATCAATAGAGTGGAATCCTACTGCTGGGACCGAGCATCGGTCCTGTACCCAAAGAGTGGAACCCTCATACTGAGAATGGGAATGGGTCCACTACTAATTTTGTGGAACCCTCCAACTGGGACAAAGAATGGGTCCTCTATCTACCCACAGAGTGGAACCCTCCTATTGGTATAGGACATGGGTTCTCTATCTATCTATAGCATGAAACTCTTTTATTGGGCAAGGGAATGGTTCCTCTATCTATCTACAGAGTGGAAACCTCATGATGAGATATGGAAGGTTCCTCTACCCATAGAGTGGAACCCCCATGATGGAATTGCGTGTGGGTCCTCTATCTATCTTCTGAGTGGAACCCTCCAACTAGGACAAGTCTTGGTTCCTCTACCCATAGAGTGGAACCCCCTGATAGACTAGAGCGTGGGTCCTCTATCCATATTCTTAGTGGAACCCTCCTTATGAGACTTGGAAAGGGTCCTCTACTCATTGAGTGGAACCCCCTCGTGGACTAGGTTGTGGGTCTTCAATCCATCATTAGAGTGGAATCCTCCTATTGGGACAAGGCATGAGTCCTATATCTATCTATCGAGTGTAAGCCTCCCTTAATATTATGGAATGGATCATATACCTTGAGATTTTCTCCCATAAACTGTGTGGAATAATAGGAAGGCATGGATGCACATGGATTATTATTTTGGAAATACACACAAGATGTTAGGTAACATTGATATACTTATGTAATTGATGGAATACTATTTTCTTAAGATGGCCTATGAGATAGGGATCCACAATATCTCCCATCTAGGTTTCTTTTATGAGAATATATCCATATTTATAGGTTTTTATTTACCAATTGCTATGTGTTGAGAAATTTAATTCTATCCAATCTATTACTAATCCCGGTTTTAGCTTTTGAGGTGTCCTACTGGGTATGTATATACTGACCCCTGCATGGGATTTTCTCAAATGTGTCATGTCTTATGAACCCAATGGATAGGTTGGTCACAATTATAGAGAATCATAGGGATACCAAGGTTAATTAGACTGCGTATAGTGGTTTGGGGGCTTGGAGATCTAGATATGGATTCTCCCAACATTTATTTTTTAAGATTTGTTAGTTTGGGACACCTTTCTTGTTGGGAATGTATTTTTCTGCTTTATTTTTTTTCCATATTACACTATCATACTCTGGTGTTCCACAGAGGTTGTTTCATAATTCATTGTTACTCTAAAGGTTAAGGTATTTTCTTTTATTCTTATGAACATATTCATTGATATGGTTGTGTGTGTGCGTACAAGTACTTAGGAAAAGTCCTTCTATATTAGTAATGAATTTTGGAAGTTGTCTCTAGCCTCTAACATATGGAGGAATGATCGGGGTAGTTCTGAATCGATCCCCATTATGTCAGGTCATGAAAGATTGGTATTAGAGCAATTCATTCCTTGGGATAGTTTTCAGAGTTTTCCCCTTAGGAGGATTTGGTTGGGATTTAGGGTAACAATCTCAAAGTGTCTCCAGCATGGTTTTCATGCTCAGGAACACAAGTATTGGTATGGAAACTAACATATCCATTCACTAAGACTATTACTACCTTCCTTTTGACTTAGAATACATGTACATTAGTCACAAGGATCAATGGTAAATGAATCATATATGATTGAGTCTTTTGAATATTTTTCTTGAGTCATCTCCCGATATATATATGCTCATATGACCGTGGTATTTCTTGATTACAATTTCAAGATACCTCCATGAAGGCATCTAGTCAGGTTACCAATTCATTATCTGGAAAACAATTCAATTAGTGATGAGGCCTTATTTTAGGGCCCATATTGAGCTATCTTTCCTCCAAGTGGGTAGGTAGAAGAACCCCCACTTTTTAAGAAGTAGATATTACTAGTATCACTAGCTGAGGGTGTGTGAAGGCATAGATAAATCTATGAGTTCCAGTGCCATATGCCACTGAGGTTCTATTTTGTGACGAGTAATACCAATAATTCATTAAATTAATTTGGATTTATGAGATTTTGTAGCTACAAATGGGAGGGATGATATTTTATGATTATTCCACGAGGTTCACTGTCCTTGTGAAATACTCCCTTGACAATATTCGGGATGACTAGTGGAAATATGGGAAGGGTGTTTATAGATAAATCCCTACTAGTGTGGTACCCCTATACATTTCCATATATGATGGAGTGTTAGATATGAAATTGGTGATAGAACTATTCCTATATAAGGGATTCCATGCAATTGGAGATAGTAATAGGCATCATTGGGATGAGTCATTTGAAAGAGCCAGCAGGTGCCTATAGGTATGATATTGGGGCAGAAGATCTTATCATGACCAGACTCAGACATGTGGTCATGTGGCATAATTAATGCATAGATGACCAGGTAATATCTGAGAGGAGATATTTTATGCATGTGATGGGTGAGGTCACATGACATGTGATTTCTCAACTCGATGTGTGGAGGATGGCAGATAGAGAGTGGATTGACCACCATAGTAGAGGCGACACTATTATTATTGATCTCCCAGGTGAGGGAAAGGTGGACCCCAGGGAGGTGGATCTAGTAGAGTTGCAGGTGGGGATCCAAGAGGAGATATTGGTGGTGGATTATGTTTTGATCACTTTCCACTACCGCTTCCAGGCGGCCCACATCAGGATCAGGGAGATGGCAGTCAGGGATATAGGCAGCTATAGGATATGGATGCATATGGCCCGATGGATCAAAAGATGATTAAATGTATCATATGTGTTTATTCAACTCTCAATTCAGTACTATTAGACATATGTGTATGTTATTAATTCATATATTTACTCATGGTGTTAGAGTTGGAGCTCCCAGTTGAGACTTTTTCCTAGCTAACTTTCCTTGAGGTTCCTACAAGGAACACTTCTTCAATCTATTTTATCCACTGCTATTGAGAACTATTTCTTGTTGGAGAGAGTTTCTTATGGCACCTTTTCATCTTTATGATGAGAATTTTAAAATTATATTGGGTATGGAAAAGTTATCCATTTTCTGAGCCTAGATAGATTATCATCAAAGACAAGTCAAATACCTTCACACTGACGGGATGAGATTCTCCTTTGAGGGAGAGAGAGAGATTTCAAGGTAGGATGAGTGGGTCTTGTGAGAAGGTGGCTGAAACCCATCACACATCAATTTTAGAGCATATCCGTTGGTGTGGGAGGTTATTTGGGAATCTATTTTCCTTCATTCAGGGATGATTTTAAGGATTGTTTTCCTAAGGATGTTTTGAGACAACCTCTAACATAGAGGAGGAGAATTCAAAGCACTTGAGGATAGTCCATCACTTCCTTTTGAAGAACCAACTTTATAGTAATCTCTCATAATAAATATTTTGGATTCATGAGGTTTACATTATGGTCTGTGTAATCTTTGGATCCAACCAAGAGCGTGTTAGAGGTTTAGAGTTTTAGTGGCATGGATTTATACTATAATTTGTTTATGGAAAATTTATATATGATTTGATCCCCTTTAATAGTCCTCATGTTGAATGGGAAGACGTTTACCTAATCTGAGCAGTGATAGAGAGCCTTCTACGTGTTAAGGCTAAGACTGATGAGTGCTCCGATTTTGAGACCACTATAGGAGGGCATGTAGTATGTAGTATATTATGATTCCTCTAAAAATGGGATTGGGTGAGTGTTGATGCAGAGTTTTGTAGTGATCACACATGGGTTGAGATGGTTGAGACCCCATAATAAAAACAACATGAATCATGACCTTGAGTTGGAAGCGATTATCTTTTCTTTGAGGATGTGAGGGCACTATTTTTTGGGAGAGTGAATTTTTATTTACTCAAACCAATAGAGTCTCAAGTACATATTTTCATCGACAGACTTGATTTTGAGATAGATTCACTAATTGGAGTTCCTATTGGACTATGAAATTGAGATTGTTTATACTATAGAGACGGGAAACAGGGTGTAAGATTCCCTTAGTAAGAATTCCTAGGAACGTTTGGTGAAGGAGGTGTGAAAGAAAATGTCTTTCATATAGCTAGCCTTGGTTTAGAAGAAGGGATAATATTTTCTCCAGTCGATGGTGTTTCCTCCTCCACTCCTCCAGCATGTTAAAGATTCCTAGTTGTGAGAAATTGACTGCGAGGTCTAACATGAATAGACATTCTCAAGAGATTAACCATATGAGTTTTATAAATGAGGTAATCAAAAAATCCTTTTCTAGATATTGACAATGGTCCTAGTCATAATGTGAGAGGTGGCGATGAGGGAGTTTCATAGTTCTCCTTTGGTTGTACATCCTTCTGTGGGGATGATGTACCAAGACCTTTAGTGGAAGTTTTAGTGGGATGGAATGAGGTGGAGCTTGGTTAAGTTCATCTCTTGATGTCTCACATGTCAGTAGGTAAAAGATGAACACCAAGTTACAATAGTTTTATTAAAGCCTCTTGAGATCCCAAAATGGAAACGGGATGACATATCCATAGAATTGGTTTTTGGTATTCCACATACATTGAGAGCCCATGATTCTATTTGGGTGATAGTTGAACGACTTATAAAGTTAGCGTACTTCCTTGCTCTTAGGGTGTAGATCTCGGTTGAGAGTTTAGGGTATTTTTACATATCAGATATCATCTTTCTTCATGGGGATCCATCGAAAATTTTATTCGACCATGATGCATGGTTCACATCACAGTTGTGGAAAGGCGTGCATGAGGCATTCAGGACCCAATTGAGAAGGAGTATAGACATTCACTCCCAGACAGATGGGAAGACTATACATAATATCCAAGAACTATATGATATGATGAGGGATTTCATTTTATTCTTTGTCTAGAGCTGGGAGGATCACTTTACCTTGGTGGAGTTTAATTATAATAATAGATACTGCTCTACTATTGGCATGACACCTTTCGAGCCCTGTATGGGAGACCCTAGAAGTCACCCTTATGATAGAATATGATATGTGATACAACTCTTATTTGGTCAAATATAATGCAGGTGGTGATAGAGAAGGTCCATGTGATCATTAAGTGGATGAGGATAGCTTAGAGTGTATAGAAATTTTATGTAGATCAACATTGTAGGCCATTGGAGTTTGAGTAGGGAGACCAAATTTTCCCAAGAGTCTCCCCTCGACGAGGATTAAGGTGATTCAATTGGGGTGGAAGTATATCCTTGAGGTTAATTAGGTAATTCATGATCTTTCATAGGTTTTTTCTAGGTTTATTACAACCATGCCTTCCCCCATAGTCAGATGAGGTGCACATCGTGTTTTATATGTTGCAGTTGAGGAGGTACGTGCATGATCCTGCACTTGTTATTGATTGGGGAGAGTGGGACAACATGAATGGATCCACCTTCATGGAGCACCCAATGGAAATCAAGGATCAGTAGAAGAGGATATTGTGTGGATGAACTATTCCCTTAGTTTGGGAACTATGGAAGCATGGGATCATTCGAGAGAGGTCCTGGGAGTGGAAGTTCCAAATGCGGGCTCAATATCTCCATATTTTTGTTTATTTTTTTTCTTTTTGAGGGAAATAATATTAAAGGATGAAATAATTAATAGAAAATATTTTTTCACTGTAAGACCCTAAAATATATCATGAATTATTTTTTAATCCAGGTTGTGAAGATGACATGCGATTTCATGTCCCTGTGTTCCTAGAATTAATTTTGTAAAATTATTAAATTTATTTTATTTTATACATGAATAGTTTAAAAAAAAGGATTAATCTTAAATAGAGTCTCATATTGAAAATCATAGACCATGGGTGAATCTGGAAAGTGACTTTTACTATAGGCATGACATAAAATTGGTCGGTGTGGGACGTTTTGATAAGGCAACCATTGGTAAGTGTGTTATGTGAATTAATTATTTTAATTAATTAAGTTAAACATAATTCACTCTATAAATAAATATTTATGATGAATATTAATGGGAATCCACATAACCATGGGACTGTTAAAATTTTGATCTATTATTCTTCCTTGGCAGATCGAGATCAGGTGACGATTTAAAACTAGATCATGGAAAATCAAAGAACAACGAACACAAAATATCTTCCTCATTTAGTAGCATCATTATTTTCCAATAATCAATTATAATCAAGGTGGGACTCATAATTTATGTATTTACACCCTTATGATTAAAATATTGAGCATAATAAAATATATTTCTTTGATCTGCCTTTTTTATCCTTTCCATGGGACCACATATCAAATTTTATTGTTTATATGATTTACCTTCATCGTGGCATGTTTCTCACCCTAGCTATCCCCAATTTTTATTTTTTTGATCACTAAATCCTAGAAAATGATTATTAAACCATTTTTTCTTGTGTCTTTACCCCATCGTTCTTCATCATCCTCACTGTTGGCCTATAGGGACCACATCTCAACATTTCCAAGAGGGATTGAGCGTGATTGGACCCCCAAATTTATAGAATATTCATGTTCAATGGAAAATTTGATGATTCATCAAATGATTTTGGAGTGTTTCACGATTTTCTTATTCCACCATTGATTTTGATATCCTGTTGAGGCATAAGGAGGTCCCATGAGAGATGGTGGTCTATATGAGCTTTGAGAAATTGATCAGAATCCAATTTCTAGCCATTGTTGGGTCAAAATTATTGGACATAGAAGGTTTACACAATTTCCAGTTGTTTGAATGGTGGGATTCATGGTAGGGGAGAAGGATCTGGAACACGTGGAGTAGATCTAGATCTCTTTCAAGAAACCAGGCTACCTGTCTTGTAGTCTGAAGAACACACACTGTGTAACACCCTAGCTATGGAAACTAGTGTTTTGTGTGAGATAAATATATCATACCGCGTTATAACCCCACATGTCATGTGACATGATTCTAGAAACCTAAAATGTATATTGGGAGTAGATGGATAAAGGAATTTTTAGGCACATGGGAAAGGAACATGGACATGAACAAGGGACACAAACATAGCCTAGGGAACTCGAAAGACCTCGAGTGGCTGTGGAAAGCTGTGTTTTACTCTTACAAAATATTTAAGGATACATGGAAAATGCTCCATGTACTATAGAGGACATGGATTGAAAAAGAAGTGGGAAAAAACTATGTGTATCCCCTTACATGATGTGTAATTCCTTTTGAGGAATATTCTACCTCACGTATCTTCTTCGTTTGGAGTTAGATTTTGGCCCGTGAGTTTCCTATGCAATTTGTTGTCCATGTAGTACTCGACGGTGGACTTCATGGTGGCTTTTTAGATATGATGAGAGGTGTTCTGAGTGAGAAAATACTTTAGGAAGTTCTCATTGATGGAAGTGATTGGACAAGATCACCATAGGGTAACCCTATTGTCGGGACATGGTATAGGTCCTCTACCCATTGAGTGGAACCCTTATACTGGGATAGGGAAAGATTCCTTTGACCATAGACTGTAACCCTCCTATTGGGATAAAAAATGTATCCTCTATCAACCCAAAGAGTATAACCCTCCTGTTGGGATAGGGCATAGATCCTCTATCTATATACAGAGTAGAACTATACTATTAGGACAAGGCATGGGTCATCTCTCTATCTTCATAGTGGAATCCTCCAACTATGATAGTGCATGGGTCCTCTACCCATAGAGTGGAACCCTTTGATGGACTATATCATAGGTCCACTATCCATCTTCTATGGGAAACCCTCCTACTGAGATATGGCATGGGCCCTCTACCTATATGGTGGAACCCCTAATGGACTAGAGTGTGGGTCTCTTATCCATATTTTGAGTTAAACCATCCTTCTCGGATAGAGCATGGGTTCTCTACCCATAGGGTGGAACCCCATGATGGACTAGGGAATGGATCCTATATCCATTATTAGAGTGGAACCCTCCTATTGGGACATGTCATGGATCTTCTATTTATCAATTGAGTGGAACCCTTCCACTGAATCAGGGAATTGGTC
Organism: Viscum album; assembly: GCA_963277665.1. Lineage (NCBI taxonomy): Eukaryota > Viridiplantae > Streptophyta > Magnoliopsida > Santalales > Viscaceae > Viscum > Viscum album. The sequence goes on from OY728127.1 coordinate 1,915,456,114, forward strand.
CTCTACTTAGAGATTATATCCCCTGGACTCTATAGCACAATGTAATGTCATGGATCCACATGGATGATTCTTATTTATAGGTGCATGAGATGTGGGGAATATTTATGGACTTCTTGAAATGATGGAAAACTCTTTTCATAGGTTGGTCTATGAGATGGAGATCCCATTTCTCTCTTGTATAAGTTTATTTTGTGGGCATATATCCCTATTGATTGTTTTTAATTTCTCTATTTCTATGATTTGAGATGTTTACTTTGATCGTGTCTCCTACTGTCCCCACTTTTATCTTTTGGGGTGTTCGACTAGGTATGTAAATACTCACCCCTGTATGAGATTTACCCGCATGTGTCATGTCTTATGCAGACAATATATAATTCAACAGTGATTATATAGGAGCACAGGAATACCCTGGTGCATTCAACCTAATACGGTGGCTGGGGTTTAGATATTTTGAGATGAGATCTCTTAGTATTTACTTTTCTAGTTTTTTTAATTTGGGAATCCTTCCTGTTTTGGAATCTAGCTTTCCCATTTTCCATTTCACAATATTCTACCAAACTCTTGTATTTCATAGTGGTTTTAACATGCATGATTTTTACTCTAGAGGTTACAGTCTTTTGTTTTATTCCATTTCATAGTGGTTTGGGGTAGCTATGGCTTGAGCCCCATTGGGTCAGGTCATGATATGGGGAAGCTTGTATCCACATAGGTGGTTGATCATTTAATTTAGATTAAATAAATGCAGTAGTGAACACATAATAATACGAGGTAACAAAATTAATATTAAATAAACAAGAACCTGATTATTGAACTATTTGTTTTCTAATTTAATGGTTGATGGGATTTGAACCCATTATAGAGTAAAAAAATCCCCTCATTATTATATCTTCTGATATACATGGACCTATTTACATTTGGACAAATGTCTAATTATTTCGATATTAACTCACTCATCTCATAGGGCATGGAAAAATAAAATTATTTTTCCTAATGTAGCATAGAGGATGACTAGGGTCATCTCATGTGAGGAGATTCACAGTATATTTACTCACATAATCTAATTCACCTAACTACTTCTTTTTGTTATTTTCTTATTTTATGAAAGAAAACGATAATTTGGGTTTTGGTTAATTTCTAAAACAATGAAATGACATGAAATATTAAAATTTAAACAAAAATAACATGAAATGAGAAACATGATGTAATTAGGAAGAAATAACATTTTCCTAAGGTTTGGTTTTGAGTTAAATCATTTTTCTCCTTTATTTGTTTGATTTTAGTTTTATAATCCCATCAGAAGATATAATGATAAATTGCTATCCTTTTATTTATATGTTTTGAAATCTATAATGCCTAAAGAATTCTAAATTACACCCCCTTCTGTAATCAAGGTTGATGGAACACCTTTGTTAATGGTGTGCCATCTAATAGGAGAAAGATCTACCGATTTCATTTCATCCACTGATTTTCTCAACTCCATCAGTTGAAGATCAAGAAAATAAAGATTGGGAAAATAGATTAAACAAAAGAGTATAAACAAATGTGATTGCATGTACCAGGGGATAGTCACCACACACATGTATACTACTCATATCTACCCCAAATGTAAAATAAACTTTATGAAAAATTTAAGAACACCTTGAACTTTCCTAGGAAAAGCCACATGTTATCCTCCCATTATCCAGAGTAAGATATCACAATGGTGGAATGGGAAAGAAATTAACAAAAGAGAAATAAGATAAAAATAAAGGGATGATAGAAGAAGGAGAACACTCACACATGAAATAACAAAAATAAAAATAGTAGAAGATGAGGGTGAGAGATGAAAGAATAAAATAAAATAAAAATAAAAGAATGATATTAGACTAAAAATAATATGAAATGAAATAACATAAATAAAATAAATCTATATAATAACGTTAAAATAAGAAGAAGAAATTAAAATAAAAAGATGGAGAGGAAGTACATATTGAGTAGAATAATGAATGGGGGGGGACATGTTTGAATTAACATGCATAGACTTATTTAACAAAGAAAGTTAAATTGAATCTAAAATAAAACTAAAATTGAAATGAAAATAAATAAATAAAAATAAAATAGAAAAAATAGTTGTTAAGTAACCTTCTTCGAGATGTAGAATCCCTCCACTTGTGTCCATAACTCTCCTTTGAGGCAGTGGGCTGCCTCATTTTATAGGCACAAGGAGACCTTAGTCTTCTATAGGTGGGTGGTATTCCCAAATCATAGTATATATTCATTCAATATTTTCAAATTAAATTCAATTGAAACCTATTGGTTTGAAATATGAAATAGATATGGGCCTCTATTTTTTGAGATTTTTAGCATGTATGATATCTATGTGGGAAGCCTTCAGGATATTCTTTTGATTGTGCATAGGATACATAGATTGTTCCATTCAAGGATGTAGGGCAACATGGTGGATGTGGAACTACCTTGTGCATTAGAAAGTGGAAATAAGTGGAGGAATCTCCCTTATTCGGCCTTAGAAGTAGACAAATGAAGACTCGAGGTGTTCCCAAGGTGATCCATGGTGGAACGAGGCTTCAGGGGAGGTGCAAGATATTTGGTTTTATCTTTCCAGCTACTACCATAGATCCTCCTTACATGTTATAGCAACAAAATGCGATGATCAAGGCAGTAATGAGTGGTGGATTCAAGTAGAGTGTGGTGGAGGAGGAGGCACCCATGTGTCTGAGAATGGGTGAGCGGAGATGAGAAATACTCATTAAAAAGGGAATCCCACATCCAAACCATAGGAGGGTGGCCAAGAGATTAATAATGAATATGTGGGAGTCCTATCCATATTTCTTTTAGTAGGGATGGTCTCTCACATACCACACACACACCCATGTAGGTCACGCACACACTGACCTTGCGAGCCTTAGGGACCACAATTCTTACTCGTGGGATGTCTAGGCATGGGAACTGATCCCCTATGTGATACCAGATCAAACATGATCTCATGGTGTGCGGAGTGACAGGAAAAGCCTCTTGGGAAAGCTAAATAGTTTTTTTCTCTTGGTTGAGGGCCTAATTAGGCCTGGCATAATTTTTTTGTTAAAGTTAAAATTATGTATTTAGTTTAAAAATATTAAGTTAGATTTAACTTCATAATAATTAAATTGAAAAATTCCAAAATCATACATTTTTATTTATTTCATTCAATTTTATTGATTTCAAATCCTCAAAAATACACTCCCACATTTAATAAAAACATTATAATTCATTGGTATTTAGATAAAACAACTCATTGAAAAACATTTATGTTTTTCTTAAAAATATAAACAAAAAATGAGTTTGTCAAATTCCACCACACATAAACTATGATTTTCCTCAAGCATAAAATATCAAAAAGGAATTTAGAGGAAATATATGTTAATAATATTAAAATTCAAAATAAATATAAGAATAAAATTATCAGGTCAACTAAAAATTTTAAATTCTACATAAAATATCATTTCAATTTCTCACTTTTCAAAGAAACAATCAATTCATGTATTTTACTTTTCCCCTTTTGAAAATGATGGAACATATTATTTCATCCACAAAATCTATTTAATTCATTATTACTAAACATGTCAAATCATGATTTACCTTACGTTTAAATATTTTCACTCATCTCTCATGATACAATTCAACTGGAGTTACGATCATATAATGAGAAAATTCTACTTATCCATAGTCATGTAAATGAACTATTTTATCTACCTTTTCCAGACAAAAGGAACATAAAATCATGAGGCCATTTCAATTTAGGTTCAAATGTCTCTAAGGATTATGGTTGGTAAGAAATATTATTTGAATAATTGTGGCACAAAGAGGAGGTTTATCTCTTATGTACAATGCATGATATAAAAAATTAAAGTTTAATGGAATTATGCCCTTAATATTAGAAACTCTCATTTCCCTAATACTCAAAGTAAGTTCATGGTCAAAATAAAGTTTAATTAATTATTTGTGTGCCCTTTTAATTTTTTTCTACCTCAATACATTTTTAATCAAAGTAATTTTTCATTTTCTTCATATTTTTTGAAATTTAGGTTTCGAATAAATCTCACCTCCCCCCACCTAACCACACATGATAAAAATAATCGGTCCAACGATAGTGATTTTTTATTCTTATAAGTAAAAACCCATTCTTTTCATATTTTATATTTTTTTTTAATTTTCTCTCTTTTTTCAAGAGGGGAAAAAATAATAAGTACAATGTATGAATCAAAAAACATTATTAAAACCCACAAATAACACACCCAATATTTGTTTACAATTAATTTGATCCTTTTATCCATGAATCACTTTACTCCCACACATTCACCTTAAAATATCATGTAAATACTAAAAAGAGGGTAGGTATGGATAAAAACGGATTAAAACATGGATCATCACTAACAGGTTCATTCATGGTCTCTATGGGCTTTGAAAGGATTGATATAATGATGTTCATTAATGAAAATATATTTTCATAAGATGGATTAGTCATTTTAAATTTGATTTTATAATTTCATAACATTGATAAGTTCAAATGAAATTTCTAGTGGGTGTCATGTCCCGAGATCACTCAATAAATATTATAATGAATAAAATATGAAGTATTTAGCCTCAATATCCTATTGAGAATAGGAACTGTGATTTTAGAAATTCAATCAAGTGATGACTAATAATAAAAAATAAATTCACTTGAATTTCACAAATTCAATGCCAGATAAATGGTTAGGAAATTTCATTTACAGGAATCAATTAATTACTTCAAATCATGTGTCCTTATTTTAATATCCATGATTCACTTAAATTATTCACATCTCCAATTTACTCATCTAGTTTCATTAAAATTTAATTATAAAACATGGAATCATATAATTTCAAGGAAAATCATGTCTCTAAGATAAGTTAAGTGAAGCATAAATCCAAGAACGGGCATGCAATTTTCCAATTTGAATCTCAATCCATGTTTTTGGAAAAAATGTAGAGTGTTTAAAAGATAAACATTAAAAGTGAACTCCCTTTCCCATAACGTTTCGTTCTCCTTCCTCATTTTTTATTTATGGATGTCTTGTGAAATCATGAACCTATAATTTAATATTACTTAATTAAGCATAAGGATCATATAATTTTAGCTCAAAAAGATAAGATGGAGTAGGATACATGATGAAATAATCATAAAAAATGAGATTGAAATCTAAATTACATGAAATAAATTAAAATGGACAAGTATTTGTTGGACTCCAAAGTGGACCATGAATGTTTACTTCCTATAGAGGGATGTACCAGCTGTTATCCACAGTCTTATGGCGGATTATGATTCTTTGACTTGAACCACCACATGTGGTTTTTAGTAGCTTTTTATTCTTTGTTGGTGGTGAGGAATGATTCATGAATAGAGTATACCAGTTCCTCAATTCACAATTTGATATAGATTTCATGGAGGGGGTTGGATGAATTATGGGTCATCCCCCTTCTTTGTTTCTACTTGTGTAACCTTATATTTCTCTTCAAGTGCAAGCCCAATAGGGGATTCCTGAATTGAATATTGTAAGGGAAAGTAAGTAGGTATTTTTAATTGAATAAAATTAGAATTTGAATTATCAATAAGTAATTAATCCATTTCAATATGATTATAATATATCTTTATTCCCTTATACTCAACAACTTGGAATTCCACATGGTAATCATCAAATTTATGTTCATCAATATCAGGGAGCTCTATGTGTTCCTCAATAGGTGCATGTACAGTTTCGTTATCTTCCTCTAAAGCATGGAATGAATTGACCAAAACTGAAAATTAAAAATTATAAGGAATGATACTGAAATCATACTGAATAATATTTAAAAAAGAATTCAAAATAATACCATATCCCTAAGTTGTTTATATTTCAATCACTTCCTCAGTGGTGAGTTCCTATTGAAGTTGGATCCTAGTGGATGGAGGTAGGTACTCAAGATCAACCATATTTTATTCAAATTCCAAAACTCATGGGGATAATCATCCATGGATAGAGTGACATGAAAAGATACTAGATATTCTACTTTTTAGGGATAAAGGATATCATGCTTTACCTCATACTCATTCTACATGTCATCCAGATCTTGTTGATCTGCCACAGTTATCTCAGCAGGAAAGTCTTCCTCATCATGAATCTACTATAGCTCATCATATGGATCCTCAATATAGTTCTTAAAATGTTTGGTATGTTCATATTCGTATAATTTTTCCTCAACCTCTTTTATTTATTTAGTAAAATTAGGAAAATCTCTTGGCACTTCCTTCAGGACACATATCTTTATAAGTCAATTTATAGTTGATCAACCGTAACCATAAAATCTTGAGGTGAGAGGCCTAGATCTATGCCTATATTATTCTCCTGGGCCATTATTATAACCATATAATCTTTTCATTGGGGGTTCTCTTCAGTATAGTCTGCTAATTGTTCTTGTACCTATATTTAATTATTCCAGGATTTAAAGAATTGATCTTTTAAAAACATCATGGAAAAAGGATTTTTAAATAAAAACAATGAAAATATGTCTGCAATGTGAAATTAGAAAAGGACAAGAAAATTCATTATTATCTACTATGAAATTGTGTTAGTTTTTGATGAATTCCTTTCATAGGGTTTGAAAAAAGAAAATTATTTTTACTAATGCAGCATAGAGGATGACCATGGTCATTTCACTTGACAAGATTCAAAATTAATTTACTCACTTAATATAATTCACCTAACTAGTTATTTTTTTTTATTATTTTATGAAATAAGAAGTAATTTAGGTTTTGATTAATTTCTTAAAAAATGAAATGACATGAAATATTAAAATTTAAACTAAACTAACATGTAATGATAAAAAGTATGTAATTAAGAAGAAAGAACTTGTTTGTGAAGGTTGATTTTGGGTTAAACTATAATTATATTTTATTTGTTTTATTTAATTTTAAAAATAATATAATTTAATCTAATTATGAATTAATATCATTTTATTTAGAAAATTTTAAATCTCAAACAGTTAAATAAATCTAAATTATAACTCCTCCTACAATCAAGGTTGATGAAACACCTTTGTTGAGGGTGTGCCATATTCTAGGACCCAACTATATCAATTTTGTATCATCCATTGAATTTATTAACTCTATAATGTTAAGATATAACCAATTAAGAGATGGAAAAGAGATTAAATAAAATTATTTAATTAAATTTGAGTGCATGGAATGGGGGACAGTCAGTACACCCATGCCTGATAGTCATATCTATCACAAATGAAAAATAAAAAATTTAAAAAAATTCAAGAACATGATGAACTCCCTAGGGTAATGTCTTGTGTCATCCTTCCATTATTGGGAGTAATATAACATAATGGAGGAATGGGAATGATGAGAATAAATTATAAATAAAATAAAAAGAAAATGGATGAGAGAAGGAGAAAACCCACACATGAAATAACAAAAAATAGAAATTAAAAAAAAGAGAGAGATATAGAAGAATAAAATAAAATAAAATGAAAATAATGATATTATAAGAATAATTAAATAAAATAAATTAAAATAAATAATATATATATATATATATATAATAAAGTTCAATTACAAAGAAAATGAAATAAAAATAAAAAGAAGGAGAAGAATGGATGGAGGAAACACTTGTTTGAATTGTCATGCATGGATTTATTTTAAAAAATAAAATTAATATTAAAATTAAAATTAAACATAGAATGGAATGAAAATTAAATAATAAAAAAAAAAATTGAAAAAAATGGTAGGGATTCAACCTCTTTAGAAAACTGGAATCACTCCACTGGTGTCCAGAACTCTCTTGTGGCAGTGGGTTGCCTCTTTTTATAGGCACAAGGAGGCATCAATTTTCTTTCAATGGATGGTATTCCAAAATATAGGTAGATCTTCATTTAATATTTTCATTTTAAATTCCTCGAAGACCAATTGGCATGAAATATGAAACACCCAAGGATCTCAGGTTATTGCGATTTGTAGCATGGATGGGATCCACACGCGGTAGCCTTCGGGATATCCTATAGAAAGTGCATGAGATGAATGGATCATGTAATGCATAGAGGCAGGTGAACTTGGAGGATGTGGAATTTCCTTATTCATGTGAAAATGGAAAGAAGTGGAGGCATCTCCTTCATCAAGCCTTTAAATAGGTTAAATGAATACTTGAGGTGTTACGAAGGTGTACTTGGGATTTAGTGGAGGTATTAGAGTTTAGAACCAAGATTTCAAAATGCTATCATGTAATTTATTAGAATGTTGCAGTGGTGGTAGGTGAGGATGAAGGTGGAAATAAGTAGTGTATTTTAGAGGAGTATGATAGAGGAGGCGACACTCGTGTGTCTGAGCACATGTGAGAGGTAATAAATAGTACTCATTAAAAAGGGTGTCTAATATAGAAATAGTGGGAGGGAGTACGAGAACTTAAGTATCATGATGCATGATTCCTATCTGGATCAACTGTAGCAGAGATGGTATCCCACATAGAACACACACACGTCCATGTGGGACACACACATACGGCCCATGCGGGCCATTTGGCCCACAATGCTTCCCTATAGGCTTCACCACCCATGGCCCACCTATGATTAGGAACTAATCTCCTATGTTCTATCAGCACAAACGAGCTCTCCTGGTGGGATGCATGACCAGACAACCCTTACGAGCTAGCTAAATGGTGTGTTACCCTTGGTTGTGGGACTTATTATACCTAACCTATTTTTTGGTAAAGGATACATTAAAGAGTTAGTTTAAAAATATTATGTATGATACAAATTCATGAATAATAAAATTGAAAAATGAAAAATAAATTTTTTTAATTTATTTCAATACATTTTCATTAATTTCAACTCCTTAAAAATAAACTCTCTCTTTTATGTAAGACATTAGAATTTATGGCCATTTATATCAAAAACACATTCAAAAGCATTGAAATTTGTTCAGAAATGTGCATAAAAATGAGTGCATTAGAAATCACAATGAAAGGGTCATCCTTATTTGAATTGAAATTTGAACCTATTTTGGTTTTGGTCAGTAATAGAAAAATTGACCACTTTCTATTTGGCAGATATGAAACATATATTACTTTTACAGTCTATAATGCTACTATGAATGGTTTTCCCTTGTAACCTTCCTTACTAAAATCTAGATTCACAAAACCTAATTCAATAATTATAAATGAACTCTTATTATCAACCCACTTTGATTGAAAAATAAGCACTTGGAATGTATTATAATGAAACTCCCATTTTTTTGAACGATGATAATGTCTGAAATATTAACATAAATTGGATGTCTATACATGGTTCCAGATACATACATCGCTTCTTCCATAAAAGTAAATCCACTAATTTTCATGGTACCAAATTCGTAATGTTTTTTATAGAACACATAACCATTAATTTCATTACAGTTATAACATAATACCATAACAATTGGTCCTATGGCTATCCATTGAGGTAATTTTGATATTGAGTCTGGATTTTTAGTCGAATCCATAATAATATAATAAAAAACATCATATAAAATATTAATTATGTGTATTTGATATCCAATGTTCAACCTTTGATGGATTCACATGCCTAATAACTACATTTATGGTTTCATCATATGATATAACCTCTAAATTATTATGAAAAATTTAAAGGTTAGATTTCATCCACTTTTTTGCAGTAACCATTATAATATCTATTCATAATTTTTTTTACTCACCAGCCACTCACTATTATGAGAATTTGGATGACAAGTTTTCTCCACATCGGATAATTTTTTGGTACAAAATTCAACTATTTCCTTTATAATACACCTCTTTACAATAAAATCTTCTAGATGAATTTTATTTTTAACACACCCTTTCAAAATATTTATATACCATTCAATGAGGTACATCCATTTATTATATACAACACCACATAGATGGATCTCTCTAACCAAGTGAACCATCATGTAAACCATCATATTAGAGAATGAAAATAGTGAAAACATCCCCCATTCACACAATATGAAAACAATTTTCTTTTCTATAGTTGTCAATTTCACTAGGTCTATAACATGACTTCACATATCAGTGAAAAGGAAAAAATTTTGGTTAATGTATGATATATATTTTTAGGAAAAATAAAATGGAAAGCTATAGGCATTAGATACTACATTATTACATAATATTATTTTGATTTTTAGAAATTTAATATTAAATTATTCATTTAAAAAATATTCTTGATATTTTATGAATACCCCTCATGAACCATTACATCATTTAGGGAGTTGCAGTACTAGTATCACTCTTTCTTGGAATGATTGTAAATAGATGGATGAAGAAAATTATGCCTTTCAACTTTCACTGGTGCATACTCATCCAATATCACCATTTAAATCATGTTCAACCTAGCCTTAATTCCATTTTTTGTTTTACTTTGTGAAATTAGTAATGTACCAATGAAACTATCACATAATTTTCTTTCAACATGCCTGGAATCAAGAAAATGTCTCACATGTAAACAATTCGAGTAAATCAATTCAAAAAAACTGATCCCATTTTCTAATCATTTTTGTAATGTATTTTAAATATGTTTTACCAAAAGTGGTGTTTATATACATTAATTTATCAAATAGTTGATCACCTATTAGTAGAGATGGTGTTGTAACTTCTTCTAAATTCTCATTGAATGATGTCATCTTGGATAATTATTTATTTAATTAGTGTATAAATTTGTAATGTTCTAGAAACAAAGTCTTCGAGGAATGTTTCCACCTAATTGAGTGTTTAATTTTTTCACAAGTGTGACACTCTTGGGTTACATTAATATTACATAAAAAAATTTGGAAGAATAGTCATTTATAATCCCATAAAATATATCATTCAACATGAAATATTCATTTCTATAAGAATAAAACAATGTAACACCTAAATACCACATTAATTTAAAATCTTTGATCAATGTAAACAAATAAACCTCAAAATCATTACTCATTTGTTTTGGTCCTGATATTTGAAGAGACAACAAAATGTATTTTTTCTTCATGTACAAAAATTGTTTCAAGTTATAATTTAACAACATAACTAGACATGTAATGTGAGTGAATCTTTATACATCAGAATGATTAACTCCATTTTTAGATAGAACAAGATGAAGGTTTCTCAGCACATTTTCAAATCTTGGATACTCATGATCAATTTTATTTCACTAATAAGAGTTTTCTGGGTGATGATGTTTCCCATAATAGTATATTATATCTATATGCCATGTCAATTACCTTGCGGTATCCTCGTCTCCATATATGTTCCAAAACCTTATAATGATTGGAATGTTCCATAATTTTTTAATCACTTGATTCATGTTTCTTATATTGAGATGCACCTCATTTTTATAATTTTTATGTGATTCATGGTCCTTGTGAAATAATATATAGTCATTTGGAAATTCATGTATTCTTTCAGAGATCATACCCAATGAACTTTTCATTTTATAGACGCCATATGTTTTTTAAATAAGATCATTATATTATAGAAACATATCATTAAAGAGAGAAATTAGTTCAATAAATATGGTTTCACTCTATCTATTTCTATATATTACTTTTTATAGATTTAGTATATCTAATAATGTTCTATATTTACTACAACCAGCTAAAATTGGAATATTTGCATGAATTTGGAACTTCTAAAAAAGATTTGTACAATCAAAATTTCATCTTCAACAGTCATTATAATTTCATCAATATAATATTCATCATATTTTATACCTATAATAATATCCTTTATATTATCTTAATTATCATTCACACTTGAAATAAAATATGATGATATATAAAACACAGTGTTATCCTAATCACAAGTAACATTCAATTCTTCCTTGTGTTTAGTCCAACATTTATAACTTCAATCTATTCCCTGAATTATAAAGAATTCTTACAACTCTACTAGAGTAATTAGTCTTGAATAATAACAATAAAAACATGAACAAAGGATTTGAGAAAGGTCGTATGCATGATATTTTGCAAACATGATGACCTGTTTAACCCCATACTCATACTCTTTGGTCATACAATTAGAATCCATATATTTTGAATTCATATCCATCATATTTGGTTTAGTAATATTCATATTTATAAAAATAAATAATTAAACAGATTTTAAGATATTTGAATCCTAAAATGTTATTATTTATATACACATACATTTAGTAATCATATTCTATATAAATTATTATTTTTCATCATATTTTTAGAACATATAATATTCAAGAATTATATGAATTTAAAGTATTATAAAAATTATATTTTTATTACATGATGTTACATATTATAGATCATTTTTTTGAAATACATTCATCAAGAGAGATAATAATTTAAAACATTAAAATGGAGATCACCATCTCCAGTCAGTCCACTTCATCGACAGTCATGATGCTCATCAGAAGTCAATAGAGGCCACATTAAAGAAAAAATACCTAGATTGTTTTTGATTCTTTCATGAATACACATCATATGGTTTATTTTTAGTTTTTATGTATTGAACTTGATTAACTATGATAGATATTGTGTCTAGACTATAATAAAAAATTAATATAAGAAGCTCAACATTAATTCATCAGTGGATAAACCACATTTAACAATGTTTTTTTCTTTTAATATGACATTTTATTATAGTTATTTAAAATGTGTGGGTTTTGATAAAATACCACACCCACATTAAATAACAGGTAAACTCTTCACTTAGGTATTTACTCCCTTGATTTGTTTAAAACAATTTAATAAAATTTCCATTATAATTATTTTTACACAGTTATGGGATATTTTTGAACATTTAAAGGAATCAATATTTGTGTTTCATTAGAAATACATATTTATATACCATAAAATCATCCATGATGGTTACAAAGTAATAGAAACCACCAATTTATTGTGTACTCATTGATCCACACACACACAAGTATGTTTAAGAGAAAATATCTCAAAATATCCATTTTATTTTTCTAGATGAAATTTTATTCATTTTTTCAAATTAAAAAGATTCAAAAAGATCAAATTTATTTTAAAAAGATATTTATAAAAATGAATATTTTGGGGTCTATTAGACATATTTTTTGTTTTTATATTCTAGGTGGTAATGAAAATATTGAAATTTAATCCTTAAATTTAACCATGTTATTTTATATATTATATGATTATTTTAAACTCTAGGATATATAAAACCTTACAATCATGTAAACCACTATGAGTGTTTTTATGTAAATTAAAACATTGTTATCAGTCATAAAAACAATTCATATTCGAAAAAAGAAACACAAATAAAATTCCTTATGATAGGAACTTAGCATCGATTTTATAATCTCAGTACCAATCCATTTGGCAGAGGTAGATGGTAGGTACTTAATGTTAAAAACAACCCCTACTCCATTTTTCACATGAAGACCATATTTTAATTAACCAATTCCTTTTTTATTCATAAATAATGAAAATCAACAAAAATGTTTAATACACTTCCTATATCCAACATCCATGAAATATAATAAAAATGATTTATGTCCCTAACATATACACCTTAATACCCTTGTTTTTTTGGTTTCTCATTAATTCATTTAATCATATTGAATTCCTTTATGTTTTCATATTGATTTTGTACTTATAATACATGGATTACAATATAAAACATCTTATGTCAATAAAAAACCCTATAAAAATAGGAAAATTCTAATGATAGATTTTTTTAAAAAATTCACAGAAATAAAAAAAATTCTTATATTTTTTTTGAAAATAAATCCCTGTAACGAAAAACCAAATATTGAGAAAATAGGAAAAATAAAAAAAATCATGAAAACAAGAGCCCAAACATAGATTGGAAGAAGAGAAACAACAAAATATTTAATAATGGGGATAAACATTAATCATAATAGATGAATAATAAAGAACAAAAAATCATGAAAATAGTTCCAAAACAGCACACAGATTAGAAGAACCCAATGAGAAGAACAAAAAATTCATGAAACAGGATGAAATTTCTATTAAGAATGAGTTAGGAATAGTATACCTTTATTTTATGGTTCGATTTGGTTGAAATATTTGAAGGAGGAGACTATAGAAATTAGATTCTATGAATGCTTCAATGATGCGATCAAGGAGATGTCGATTCGGGTTCTTTTAAAATAAAGAAAGAAGTTTTATAAATTCTTGAAAAAACCCCTAATAAAATACATATTTATCGCTGCTAAGATGAGAAGCGAAGATAAATGTTTTTTTCTTAGAGCTTCATATAGATCTGATAAATACTAGATGAAAATAAAAATTATAAAATAAATTAAAAAATTCAAATAAATTACTAATTATATAAAAATAAATATGAAAAATTACTTTATACTAAAAAATTAAATTACCAAAATATTAAAAATAAATAAACAATAATTTTTTATATTAAATATATTAATAAATGTGATAATATTATGATAAATGTATTAATATTATGATTAATGAATAAATAATAATAGTTATGTAAGACACAAAATTTATAAAAAATAACTTATTATCTAATTTATATATATTGTAGAAATAATATAAATGAAAAAAATGAAAATAAAAAATAAAAAATAAAAAATACTATAAATATCATTGAAATTAAAAATATTTCAAATAAATTCATAATTAAAAATGAATAGATAATGACTGTACAAAGATTGAAATGAAAAATATTTAAATAAAAATGAATAAATATTAATTATGGAAATTAAAAACATTTTAAAATTATTAAATATAAATAAATTAAAATGTATAAATAAATATTAAGATTGAATAAATTATAGAAATAGTAAATGAATTATTATTTAAAATGAATAAATTACAATGATAATAAATGTGAAGAGGTCTTAAAAAGAATAAATAATGATAAATGAGTGAGTATTGAAAATTAATAAGTTTTAATAATTATAAATGAATAAGTTAAAAAAATTAAAAAATGAATTAATAATTTTATTTATAAAAATTAATGAAATATTAACAATGAATAAATAATAAAATAACACCAAAAATATTAAAAATTAGTTTAAAAACAAGAGATTTATAATGAAGTAGTGATTATAAATAAATAAATAAATAAATAACAATTGTATGATGAATTAAATAAAAATATGTTAAATAAAAATTGAATAAATATACATTATATAAATTAAATATATATTAAAATTATTGAATACTAAAATTTTAAAATCTATAGACAATTATCAAAATTGAAAATATTACAAAAATATTAAATGAATAATTATTGAAAATGAATAAATTATAGGAAATATTAAAAATGATTGAATAATATTTAATGAATAAACATACATACACATTACATACATACACATAAACACATACATATTCAGAGCCATACACATACATATACACATACCCATACACATACATATACACATAGACATAGACATAGACATAGACATAGACATAGACATAGACATAGACATAGACATAGACATAGACATAGACATAGACATAGACATAGACATAGACATAGACATAGACATAGACATACACATACACACACACATACACATACACATACACATACACATACACATACACATACACATACACATACACATACACATACACAGACACTGACACATACAAATACACAGACACATACACATACACATACACATACACATACACATACACATACACATACACATACACATACACATACACATACACATACACATACACATACACATACTTATACTCATACTCATACACATACACATACTGATACACATACACATACACATACACATACACATACACATACACATGCACATACACATACACACACAGACCCAGACGCATACACACACACACACACATACACATACACATACACAGACACATACACACACACACACACACACACACACACACACACACACACACACACACACACACACATACACATACGCATACACATACACATACACATACACATACACATACACATACACGTACACAGACACAAACACATACACAGACACATACACAGACACATACACAGACACATATATATACACATACACCTACACACACACACACATACACGTACATGTACACATACACTTACACAAACACATACACCAACACAAACACATACACATACACATACACATACACATACACATACACATACACATACACATACACATTCACATACATATACATTTACACATACACACCTCCAAAGCCTGAAGGCCTTATATTTTTATTAATTTTGGATAATTCCCCTATTTGATTGGGTTGAGAGGGAATCCTACATGACCGGAAGACCCAATGGAACATGGCCCATTACATGATCTGAAGGCCAAAAGACCATATTTATAGAAAAATACCTTCCCTTACATAAATCACATGATTCTCATAAGCTCCCTACCTCACAAGATGATTGGCTAGCATTGCCCCATACAAAACTTCATGGTGCCTAGTAACAATGGTGAAAGCCATACCCTCTCATAATTCCCAATCTCGTAGATCTGCCAGCCGTTGGTTCATGCTCTAAATTTCTTTACCTAGGGTTTTCTCTTGTGGATCCTGACCAGGAATTATGACTGATTCCTATCCCAAAGGCCTTCATTGAATAACTATGTCTTAGCCTAAACCTCTTCTGACTACACTCACTCCACAATTCATTCCACCATGATTCCACCACCGAGTCTCTACCCTGCCTCTATGGATTCTGACATCCTCTACGGAAACTCCATGAGTCACATTTCCACGTTCAACCACCAAGCTATGACCCACAATCACCGTTGATCATGATGTCGCGGTCTTCCCATCCTCCATCGACACAGATTCTTCCACCGCCGCCATGGACCCTTGATGATGAGCCACCAAAAATTTGACACCCTCACCAAGGATCCTCCAACATCATGGGATCCGGCATCGACACCCACTACCTCCATCAAGAGCTTTGGTACCCTCCCACCTCACCCCATCATTCCAAATTCAAATCCCATATTTTTAATGGTTGCCGGGATTTGACGCTAGACTTGATGCATGATAATTGGGTTTCCTTTACCACTACATCAAACCCCAACAACATACACATACACATACATATACACATATATAAACATTCACAAAAATATGCATATTATCATGACCCCCTCACAACAAAGATATCACAATGATGGGATACAGATGGTGTCTTCCTGAGTCCAGCCTCTAGTATTCCCCAGGTTGGAAACTAGCACTGTGTGTATAATGAATATGGATGTGAGAGGTGTAACTCTCTACGAAAAATATGCATATGAGTGAGTTAAAAATGATAAAAAACCAAAACCTGCTCCGAGATATATAAAAAAGAAAACCAAATTGAAAACATGCGATTTCATAAAGTACTAAATCAATTAAAAGAGAAACTACATGTACCCAAAAATGTTAATGATGATAAAAACCATGAATCCCATACAAATATTGAAAAACCATGAGCTAGTAATATCAAGAATGATCTATAAACATCTAAAAATAACCATAAAATAGTACATATACATGTAGGGTGAGAATAACAGTATACTCAATAGGTTTCACCCTAGAGACTCTCATGAAAAAGATAAAGAAAACATGCTAATGAACAACAAGGAATAGTAAAATCGACTCATCCCCTAAATAGGTATTATATGTTCCCATCCTCACCATGGCTAACTCTCACCATGTATCACATACAAGAGACTATATAATATAGTAATAAAACATCAAGGGTACCCCGCTCCCACATCCCCACTGGTTTTCTACTCACCCACAACAACACACATCCTAAGTATCTCTCTCCAAATGAAATAAAGCTCAAAGACACATGGGAAATGCATCAAAACATGTACCCCATGCATCACATAACCACACCATCCCATTAAATATCCACATATAGTAACCATGTAGTTTTTGGGAACCACCACAACTCATATGATGTATATCAAAAATTTGGTATTATACCTCAAGCCAATATAGCTCGTACACCGATTATGTGCTTCAAACCACTTTATCCTATACACATCATACCTATAATTATCCTTTGGACATAATATCTAGTAATACTTGTTTTTTAAATATCCACAATCTATCACAACCCTCAATACATATATATGGAAAACTAACCACCTTGCATACCAGCACAAGTACCTACCAAGAGAAGAGATCATGCCCGAAGGGGGTATTTAACCATCCATCCACCCACTGAGTTGTTGGGGAAGACAACCTCCCATATTCCACTAGGTGTTAGTTCCCCTATCCAACATGGGTGGGTAGCTTATGAAATCATAAAACATACATGATATAATATAGATCACAACCACACTATGGGAATAATCTAGTCTAAGACCCAACTATAACTGACATCGCATAGACTCCCGAGTTCCACTACTAATAGAATATATCCTATATGCACCAAATCATATAAAATAGCTATATTAATTAGTTATTTCATTTTTAATCCATTTCCTCCTATTAATATATTCATTATAAATTAATTAAACATTATCATTTTTACACATTTAATTACATTGTTTTACATTAATTATCATTAGAGTAAAGTCCATTACCTCTTGGAATAATCCAAACCAAGTCCATGGTTTATCAAGATTATCATCTTTTAAAAATTTTAATTCCATCATCAGCCAACTCAATGGGTTAAACATTTATTAATTTCATTATAAGAATTATTCAAAAGCTAGGTACTCCAAGAAAACCATCCCAAGCTACCAAAAAGAGGAAAAAATACCAAGGACCTCTAGCTTCTTAATGTAGGAGTTAATGAATATAGATAAAACAACAACTCATCCACCGACCATTAAATAGATTCATAAGTGAGAATAACATCTCTAAGCATCTAATTAATGGGTAAGCCTAAATTTAACCAATTACATCACCTATGATTCCATCCGTGACACTCACATGCATATATTGATTCATCTCTCCATCCCAGGTGTCAATTGCTACCACATCATCTGAGACTTCCTGCTCACATATGACAATAGCCATCCCTGGCTTAACCATACCAGGCTCACATCACATCTAGGCCTACCAAAACCATATCATCCATATAAGGGTTAGTATAATCTAGATCAAATCACAAGGATCATATTTAGATCACATCACTAGGAAGAAATAATGAACAAGATATCAATAGGGAAACCTAGATATCAAAATAAATAATTCATCCTTCACATGAAAATGATATCTCATGGCTGCAAAACAAGGTAGTCAGCCTTCTAAAGTAGAAGAGTAACCCCATACCTAGAAAATTAGGTTTATCACACAACCCAATCTTATTCCATATTGAATTAAATGATTCATTATTGACAAGTTCCAACTATGGGGAACATATGGTATCAAGAAATAACAAGCTATTAAAGGAAAAACAAACACTTATGATTTTAATAATCCTAATTATGTACCACTCTAAATCAACATTCTTTTTATTTATTATAAAAAAACTCATAATCATGCTTCAAATTATTTATCAATTACATTAAGAATATGGATGATCAATTTCAATTAAACTTTTGTATTGCATCAATTTGATTATCATCAAATTACATTAACCACCATATTAAAAACATGCCTCTTCTTTAATTATTCTTAGTCCAATAAATTATAATTAATTACGAATTTACATTCTATATCAATTTCAACAAGATATTCCAATCATAAAAATATGATAACAAAACATACAATATAGATGTCACACTATCAAGAAAAATAAGAGGCAAACCAATATCATGGAATAAAGAATAAAAATAAACAACATGAGACCACAAACAGTTATTTAGTCAAGTTCAATAATTATTAGGTCAATTTCATTTCAATCCAAAGGTCTAAAGAATGATCAATTTACAATTTCTCATAAAATAATAGAGAACCAATAAATTTCCTCTGTAAAATACCATCAACATTCTTCTCATGATAACATACGACGTTACAGGTCTACAATCACTGCTCCCACAAGAACTATATCCATCCAAGGACTTCATAATAGTACCAAACCAAAAAAACTGGGAGAAACCCCATTACAACTAATGGAGATCAAATTCCAAATCATGGAATGATGAAATAGGAGGAAACAAGAATAAACTAGAAGAACCTACTAGAAAAAAAAGGAAGAATGCACCTTGGATACCCATAGATCCAATATGGAATCCCTTGGATTGATTCACATTTAAGGGATCACAAAATAAAAAGGTAGGGTGCCACTATTCAAGAGCAAATGAGAGGAAGTGTAGGGTTTGAGAACTCATGATCTATTTAACCTTTTATTAATATGATGCATAAGATATTTAAATGGTGTGAAAAACATTTACAATTCTATAAATGTTGGGTGTTGATTTTCAATGAAAAATACACCAAATTTTTTTATTTAACCATGAAACATTACATATTATGAAACATCTTGTGAAAGGGCCTTAATAAACTGTGAAACTCACTTACACGATGTGAAAACTTTACACATTGTGTATTCACCCTGGACCCTATTTTTTAGATGCCAACACCTTTGGACTTACTCTAGGCATCCTAAAAGAACCACTAGCTTTGAAAGCATTCAAAGGGATGGACCCCATATATATATTCCCATACATTAGATACCCCTAAAACAATTATAATCCCAATGAATCTAAAACCAAACTAGAGAAAAAATGGCTTCGTCCGAATAACCACCCCATGAGATACCACTCAGAGATCTATCCACTGTTGGAGCTCATCCACCACATCAGAGGAAGAAGTAAAAAACCATGAAATAAATAAAACTATCCCCTAAACACTCACCTAGATGAGATAACTCTCAAATAAGAGAAAATAATCATTAAGAAAATAGAGGAAAACATATAAAATGCTAGAATGGTCAAAAAACTAGAGAGAAAAATGTTTCAAGAGAAGAGGTAAACTTAAAAAAACTTAGGGTACTGAGTGTGAATCTTGGACTCACATCCCAATGTAATCTCCTCCATGCCAACAGGATGTCATAAAACACAAACCGAGAGAATAAACTGTCCACACAACAACTTCTCATCATGATCCTGGATCACTATAGGTCATTCCTCAATGATCTCTTCCTTCTCAGCATCGATCTCACCTCAATCGTTGAAATTTGATTCATCATAATGATAAAGAAAGAGCTTCAAAGCATGGAAAAATCACGAGTCAGACTCATCTATGGGGAAATTTATATCCAATATTCTATGACCCCAACATAATCCAATACCCCAAAGGGACAAAAAATCAAGTAGAAAACACACTCCCATGATGAAACCTTCACTTCCCATGATGAGGAGTCACCTTCAAGAACACATGATCTCCAATTTCAAACTTCAGGTTTCTCCTCCTACAACAGTCATAGGATTAATGATGATCCTACACTATTTACATTCTATCCTGAATTACCTAAACTATATATGTCATATTCTATACCTATTTCAGTCTATGAATTTCTACCTCTCTTACCCGAGTCAACTATAGTGGAAAACAACAATGTTAGCCATACAAATATTCAAAAATCTTCATACCAATGGTGGAGTGAAAACTATTAATTTTAACAAACTCGGTCAAGGTAAGGATCCTTACCCATGAGCATCCAAATTCTAGGAGACATGATCACACCATTTATTCAAGAGTCTGGATGGTCCGCTCTATATGTATATCCATCTGTGGATGAAAACTAGTGATAAGGCTTAAATGATAACCAAAATCTTGCTGGATAACTCTACACTCCTTGGTAGAAAAACATGGATCTTTATAAAAAATGATCTTCTATAAGACTTTGTGGAGTTACCCAACCACCTCCAGATACCACCTCAACAAAACCTTCACTGATCTCAACTCCTTGATCACTATAAAGTGGGATAATTTCATAAAATGATCCACTATCACCCAAATAATATCATAGCCTACATGAGCTTGAGGTAAACCAATAATGAAGTCCATAAATATGTATTCCCAATTATATTAGGGAACATCTAATAGTGTAATAAAACCACAGGGAACACAATGCGCAACCTTCACCTTATGGTAGACCAAACATCAAGAAAAAACTATACAACTACATTTTTTAACCCTTTCCACCAAAAATGACCTCTCAACGCTTAGTAAATATTGGTCACACTGAGATATACTTCCAAAAAGAAAACAATGGTTCTACTAAAAAACCACATCACACATCAGTAATGGAATGAAAATACTTCCCTAAAACAATACCCGGTGCTATAAAGCCTCATAACTACCATTAAGGGAATCTCTAAAAACAACCCAGTCTTTCCAGACCTATATCTTAGAATCCCCCAACTTGGACTCATCCACCAACTCCACCAAAGATAAATGCACTATCATTTGGAAAATACAACCTCTACCTCCAACCTCTCCCATATCTAGATACGTCACTGATAGTTCTACAATCACTCTTCTTGAATCCCCAGATTCACATGTGACATCATTATTTAACATCTTTATCAGTGCATCAGCCACAAAATTCCCCATTCATGGTATATATGAAATCTAAAATTCATAATCCTACAAGAATCACTACGTGAAAATATTATTATACCCATGGATATCCATAAACTATGGGTATTGGGTTTATTTCATACCTATACAAACAGGTTTTCCAAAACCATGGGTATAGGGGTTGGTTCATGACCTATACCCATAGTGTTTCAAAAAATCATGGGTTTAGGTCACCCTTATACCAACGGTATTGAAAAAACCAATGGGTATAGGTTTTAGTTCAAGAAATAACCCCATAGTTCCCCAAAATACCATGGGTATAGTTTTTTGTTTAAATCCTATACCCACAATTCTCCAAGAACCTTGGGTATATGTCATCCCAATAGCCATATTTTTCGTAAACCAATGATATAGATTTTCCAACGTAAGTGTAGGGAACGAAATCTCACAAGAATACCTATTTCCATATTTTTAACCTATATCCATGGTTATAATAATATTTAAGAGTAAATAAATATTTTCATATTGATAATCATATGTGGGGTAGTGGATAGGTTCTTGGATTCTGTAGAGGAGGTCAAGGGTTCAAATCTAGCAGTAGGGATTTTTTTAAATCCTATAGCCACAGTTTCACTACCGTGGGTATAGGGTTATTGAAATGTTGGCCACACCTATTTACACTATTTATATTTGTCAATAGATTTTTAAAACCATGGATATAGCTCAAAGATATACTGATGGCTTAAGATCCCATGGTTCTCTAAACCACGGGTGAAGACTATACCCACAGTTTTATGGGCTATACCCATGGTTACAAACCTTGGGTATAGGGTAATTTTCCATTAGTCCCTTAGATCCACCGATATTGACACATGTTCATGTAATGATAAGATAAGACACAACTTAGGATCTTACGGTCAATAAAAAAACAAGAAAATTACCACTGATGAGGCAATACGACCACAAATTCAAAGAAACCATGAGTTTCATTAACTTAAGATCATGGGTGTCATTGTTACACTCATGAGGAAGAAATTGATGGGACGCATAAGAAACAACTAATCCCCACTCTATCAGAAAATAGCCTAAGTCAAGACGTAAATCATCACAAAAAACCTCAAACTAAAATCCTTCTACTAGAAAATAATGAACTAGAGTGATGACCGACATCCCCTTCAGGTTATCAAAAGATTACTAACACTGGTAATTTTATAATAACTCCCGATCCTTTCAGTTCAAGGCTATCAAAGGAGATGTAAAAAAATAAATTGGTTATGAAACTTCTTTAATAGCCTATAAGACCATGGAAACAAAACACTTATGACACTATCTTGTGAGATTCCAAATGCACAACCGCCTCTATGTTCGAAGGATCCATAACCATTACCTCTAGTGATACCAAATGCCCCATGAAAATAATTATCAACGCTATAACTCAAACTATTGAAACTTACTAAATAGTTTCTCAGGACAAATAACTCCTAAAAAAGCATGCATATGCTTTTCATGATCCTCCTCAAACCCATACTACACAAGGATGTTGCAGATGAAATCCACTAAGAAATTATCTATGAACTCTGTTAAAACTACATTCATCAACACCATGGAAACAACTAGAGAATTAGTCACACCAAAAGGCATCACAATGATCAAATAATTACCATGACCAAAATAGAATGTAATCTTCTTGATATCCTCATCTTTCACTCGGATCTAATGATATCCTGACATCAAATTATTCTTTGAGAACCATCATTCTCCATTAAGTTGATCAAATAAATCATTAAACCATTTAAGTAGATAGTATTTCTTCACTGTAACGCGAATCCAACAATGATAATTGATAAAAATCCACAAACTACCATCATCATTCATCATGAACTAAACTAGCACAACCCAAGGTGACACACTCAGCCAAACAAAAAATCATTACAAAAAATCATTGATCTTTACTTAATTGTACAAAAACATAGAAGACACCATCTTATATTGATATATTGAGATATGAGACATGCCTGGATGTAGCTTGATCCCAATCTCAATCTCTTATCGATGGGTAACACCATAACCTATTTTGGAAAGACATAAATGTACTCATCCACAACCATAATAAACACTTATTGTTGAACCTATGAAAAGTTCAACATCATCTTTTACACTAAATATGATAATAAAAAAACACACCTAGGACCCATCTGAGGGTCTCACTCACTAATAATCATGTTGGCTTTCCATCATCATCATAGAACATACTCTGCCTGATGAAGAAATCCATCATATCCTGTACTGAATACAACAAATCCATGCCCATGATGAAGTCATATAATTATATCTGTAAATATAGGAAGTTTACCTAAGAGGAATTCTTCCCCAGAACTAGATCACAATCTCTACATACATCATACAAATCATCTCAACCTCAAACTAGCATAGTCATTGCTAAGGGCATTAAAAGCCTCTCCACCAAAAGTTCCAAATCATGAATGAGGGAAAGTGATATAATTGGGTATGTCACTCCTAAATCAATCAAATCATGAAACCATGTAGAAGATAATAAAAGAGTACAATAAACAATGTCAAAATATCCTGAAACTAGAAATTCTAAGGCAAGAAGACGAGCATGACCTGCTCCATGACCTCTATGACCCTACAAAAGAACACCCCCATAGTAGTATTGTGCTCTTTGAGGAGGAGGAACATCTCAAGCATGCCCTATAACTTCATGATATTCTCTCTACTAATCCCAAAATGACTACCCTACTACTACTACCTCAACTGAAACTCCCTCAACAGAGGAACCTGAAGTAGAACACCAGGCACATGCTGACTACAAAGAAAGGTCAGGAACTCCTGTCCCTGAAGACCGTGCCATCCATAATAAAAACCCACATTTGATCCCTTATAATTTGTTTGAGAGATACCACCCATGGAGAAATGGGATGAAGAGGGATGATAACAAACCATGGATGACTAGAAATATTCTATCCAGACAACTAAGAACCCTATAACACATCTCTTCTTCATGAGGAATCTTGAAGACTCCCCTCTCCTAATGACCCGGTTCTGGACTATTCCCTCTCTATAACCTCTACTCTCACCAACACCTTGAGACACATCCTAAACAAAAATGGGGTGACCGTGAGCTAGATCTATAGATTCAAATCCTCCTCAAAATGCCTTTCCCTAGCCTCCTCATCTGAAAATAGGTCTTTAGCGTATCACCAATGGTCCTAGAAATATATCCGAAACTCTCACGCACCAGTTCCCTCCTACTAAAGGGTAAGAAACTCTTAGTGATTGGAAACCATCATGATCAAAGAAGGAAAATTTTCTTTTAATTGGTCTTAAAACATATCCCACATGTCTGTCGGATCCTAGTGATTCCTGTGGAAAAAGAACAACCATTACTATTCTTCTCCACACTTCATCATCATGACTAAATAAATCCAGTGCTTCTACCAAGAAGAGATCAAACAAAAAGCTATCTTGACCTCCTCCAAATAGTCTTCCATGAATTTTTACTAAATGGATCCCTCATAATTCATCATACTATGGAACTAAAAATATAAAAGTGTTATCCTCTAAGGGTTATCATCACAAACCTCTATTCTTCAGTGATATAATGGAATATTACATTATATATCTTTTACGCGAACTTGACCAGGACATCAACCTGGAGCCATTCCTGTAAAAATAATAAATAAAAAGATATCCTAATCTAGGAATATGAAACATTTAACATTAATTAATTAGTTATTTAATTATATTGTTTAAGGTTTTAACCTATCCCAATTTCTACCCATTTCAATCATAGGTGTAATGATGAATTATACATGATCCTTTCCTAAGTATCTATAATGATGCTTGTATCATTTTATTAAGTAGGGTTATTAAACTTAACTTTTTGTGCATCAGATAACAGGGGGACCAAAATACCCATGTCTCAAATGATCTCTTGTGTTTACATCATTTACTAAACTTGACTGAAACCATTTCTTTACCAACCCATGCAACCTCACCTGTGCCTAATTCCAAACTCCATCTTTTCCCTCAACCTGAACCTATGATACCACTCTATCATGACTCCCTCCCCACAAATATACTATAAATATGGTTGAGATATGGTGGCTGCCAGATTCAAACCTCCAGTAGGACTCGGGTTGGTGGATAGCACCAAGGGTATAATAAACATGCATATAGAAGGAATTACCCTATAAGAGAATCCTATTGAAAAGACTGATAAGAAGGATTCAACAACCAAAAACTTCTCAAATATATAAATAAAGTAAACAAACTGAAAACATGCAATGTAATTATTACTAAAACAAAATAAAAGAAAACTACAAGTACCCAATAAATGGTAAAGTCATCAGTGACCATGAATCCCAAACAACTCCTATAAAACAATGAGCTTGTAATATCCAGCATAATATCTAACCACCTCAAACTAACCTAAAAAATAGTTTATATACAAATACGGTGAGCATAACAGTATGCCCAGTAGGATCCTTCCCATAATCTATCATGTAAATGATATAGAAATAATGCTAAAGAAAAATGATTAATAGTGAAACTAACACTTCTCCTAAATCAATATACTAAGTTCCCTACCTCACCATGGATAAATCTCACCAAGTATCACACAAAAGAGGGAATATAATATAGTAATAAAACATCAAGGGTACCCCAATACCACTTCCCCACTGGGTTGCTACTTTTACCTAATGTCACGCGTCTTGAGCACCTCTCTCCATTAGAAATCTAGCCCATAGACACTTGTGAAAGGGATCACAAAATGCACCTTGTGCGTCACATAACCACACCATCCAATCACATATCCATATATAGTAACCAAGTAGTTTCTAGGATCCAACATATACCATATGAAATATATAAAACATTGGGTATTTTACCTCAAGCTATTATAGCCCATTCACCAAGTATGTACCTCAACAATTTACAACCTATACACATAATAAATATAATAATCTTTTGGATAATATATTCAGTAAAACATGTGTGTGAAATATACACAAGACATCATGATCCTCTACAAAAATACATGGGTAACTGACCTCAATGCATAACGACATAATTAACTACCAAGAAAAGAGAGTGGGGCCATAAGGGTGTTGTTATCCATCCATCATCCCACCAAGATGTTAGGGGAAAACCCTTCCCAGATTCCATTGGGTTTTAGTTTCCCTAACCAACATGGGTGGGGTATCATATGAAATTATAGAAAATAAAAGATATAATATATCTAACAACCACAATATTTGCATACCCTAGTCTTATACACAACTACAACTAATTTCTCTTAGAATCCAGGCAACCATTACTATGACTTGATATCTTATATGTACACAGGCATATAAAAGAGCTACATTAATTAATTCATTTCTTTTCAAACCATTTCCTCCCATTAATTTATTATTTACCCATTAATTAACCCATAAAAATTTTCCAAATTCCATTATATTTCATTATGTTAATTACCATCAGATTAATGTCCATTCCCTCCATAAATTATCCCAACCAAGTCCATGGTTTATCAAGATTAAAATACTTTAAGAATTTATATTCCATCATCAACACACCCCATGGATTAAAAATTTATTTATTTCATTATAATAATTATTAAATTTTCAAGTACTTTAGGAAAACCATCTTAAGCTACCACTAATAGGAAATAAACAACCAAGTACCCACAACTACCTCAATTAGTGGGGGAAGGAATGGAGATAAAAAAAGAAAATCATCAATTGGCCATTAACCATATTCATAAGTGAGTATACCATCTATCAACATCTCATAAATGAGTATTCCCAACACTAACAAGTAATATCTACTCTGATTCCATCCATGACACCCACATGCATATACCATTGCATCTCACCATACCAAGAATCAACTGCTGACACAAAATAAAAGACTCTTTCCCATATATCATGGGGCTGTAATCAAGTATAGTCGAGTCGAGTATCTTAGTACTTGAGGTTGATCTCAGTACATTAACTCAGTGCTCAAACAAGTATTAATTTCATGGATCTATCTCAAGATTGAGATTGGCTCAGCCTCAATCAAGTGCTCAATTAGGCTCAACTTGTTTTAATTAATATACTTTTTATGAATTTTTATTACATAATATAGCCCAAATTTGATCTCAAATTAAAATTTTTACATGATATCAAAAGATCTAACTTGTAACTAAATACATATATATTGAATAAAAAATAGAATATTAATAAATTAGATGTTCGATTAGGCTCGTGAGATACTTGATTATGATGTGATAATATTTGATATCGACTCTAGTTAATAATCAAGTAGCTCATTCTTGATATTGACTAAAGAAAACTAATTCATGTTCAAGTATTTTTCAAGCCATGCCTGAGTAGGTTGTGAGTACTCAAGCTCATTTACAGCCCCAAATATTTACCAATAGACATCCTAGGCTCATCCATACCAGGATCAAATCACATCCAAGCCTCCCTTCCCCCTATCAACCATCTCATGCTCAACCATATCTAGATCGCATCACAAGGATCATATCTAGAGCACATCACCAAGCAGCAGTAATGAACAAGAAATTAATATGGAAACATGAAACTAAAAATAAGGCATTCATCCTTCTCATGAAAATGAGATCTCGTGGATCCAAGGTAATGCACTAATCCTTTACAAGTAGATGGGAATCTCACTCCCTAGTAAATTAACTTTATAAAAAGAAATCAACTCTTATTCAATATTGTATTAACTAATTCACTATTACTCAGTTCCAACTATAGAAAACCTATGGAATAAATCTATAACAGGATATCAAAGGAAAAACATTATCTTTGCATTTAATCCAATTTTAAAAAACTAAGAGAAGTACCATTCTCAATTAACATGCCTTTTATTTATTACCAACATTAATAGTAATCATAATTCACATTATTTATCAATTACATTAATCATATGGATGATCAATTTCAATTAAACTTTCATATTGCATCAATTTGATTATAATAAAATTACATTAACCACTGTATTTTAAGCATGCCTCTTCATTAATTATTGTTAAGTCAATTAATTGTAAATTAATTCAGGATTTATGTTCATTATCAATTTCAACATACCATTACAATAATAACAACCTTATAACAAATAATGAAACACATATATCACACTATCTATAAATACAAGAAGAAAACCACTATCAAGGTATAAAACCACAACATCAACAACATGTGATCAAAACCAAATATTTAATCTGGTTCAATAATTATTAGGTAAATTTCATTACCAAACAAAGGTCTAAAGCATGATCAATTTATTATTTCATGTAAATAAATAGAAAATAAATAAATATACTCCCAAAAAAATTATCAGCATTCTTCACACGAGAACAAACCATGTTATGGATCTATAATCTCCTCTACTACAAGAACTACATCCATTCGAGGACATCACATTGCAATCGTAAGAAAAAAACCAAGAGAAATCCCATTAGAACTAATAGAGACCAAACATCTCAGAATGAAATTAATAAACTAGACGAAACAAGATCAAATCATGAGAACCCACTAGAAAATGAAGGAATAATGCACCTTGGATCCCCATAGATCGAAGATCGAATACCAAGGATTGATTTCCATCGAAGGGATCTCAAAATTTCAAGGGAGAGAGCCACTGGTCGCAGGAAAATAAGAGAATTAATAGGTTTTGAGAAACCCATGATCCACTATAAATTTTATTAACAAGATGCACAAAAGATTTACATGGAATGTAAACCATTTACACACCATATAAATGTTGGGCATCAATTTTTATTGAAAAATTCATAGGATTTTATTATATAACCCTGAAAAAGTACATGTTGTATCATCCCATAAACTATCCTTAATAACCTATGAACCTCAATTAAATAGAATCTTACCTTTACATGTTGTGCATTCTCCTTGATCGTAGATTTGCAACATCCAACACCTCTGGACTTACTCTAGGCATCCTAAAAGCACCACTAGCTTCGAAAACATGCAAAGTGTTAGACAACATGGATCTGAGCCCTTATACATACATAGATATATACATATACACACAGCTATAGACAAACACACACATATATACAATTACATACTTGTACATACATATATATACACATGCATAAACATACACATACTATATAAACATACACATTCTACGTAAACACACACACATATATATTTTCACACACACACACATACACATACACATACACACACATACCCATATACATACACATAAATATACATAAATGCACATACATTCACATATAAACACATATGCATACCCATATATATACATAAATACTCATATATATTCACATACATACTTACACATACTTATATACACGTACACATAAACGTAAACATACATAAAGAAATATCTATATACATACATATAAACATGCACACACAGACACAAAACATACATACACATACAACCGATAGAAACATATACATGCACACATATACAAACATACACATATATACACCCACATACATACACATGCATACAAATACAAAAAAAATATTTTCATATATATTTTAAATTATTTAACATGAATATAAATATATAAATTTAAATGTGAACTATATTTAAATATATCTATATTTATTCATATATATATATATAATTGTTTAAATAAAATACTAAAATATTATATATATATATATATATATTAATTAATTTTATTAAATATGTTATTAAAAATTAATTATCAATTAATAAATGCCCCCCTTTTATCAACTCTTTTTGTTTTCACTGATAAAGTTTATTTCTTAATAAATATGAATAGATATAAGCGAATAACTAATAAAAAAGGAAAAACCGATTATAATGAAATTCAAAAAAAAACATAACATAACAAAACATTTGTTATGTTCATTATTTTATTAGAAAATTATTATAAAAAATATATAATGCATATTCTATCAAAAAATATTTTAAATTTATAAAACATATGTACTAACGTTAATAATAAAAAAGTGAAAAATGTATAACATGTCATTCATTAAAAAAATATTAATAACAATCCGAACATTATTTTTTGTTATTAATGACAAAAAAACAAACCAAGTAAAAAAATAATATATTTCTCTATTTCCATTGGTAATAATAAAAGCCTTAAGAAATAGGTTATTACAAAAGATCAATTATATAAAAAATTCCCAAATAAGAAGGTATGATGTCATATGTCTTGTGTTTTTAATGAATATCTAAATATATATATATATAACATGTAATATTATTAATGAATAAAATTTCATATTGGAATTAATGATAAATAAATAATAAAAAACATTTGTTTTTCCATTATTTACCGAAAAATATAAAAACCATGTAAAAATGAATATACTTTTAATTTTATCCAAATAAATAAATTAATTAAAAATACATAAATAAGATATTTTTAATAAAAAACTATTACCCCTAGTAATTCTCGTGCTTAGTTAGTCATCAGGTTCCTCCTCCATGAAATGATCTACTCCAATCTCTCACCATAGATGAAAACCTTTACAAAAATGTCTTCCTTTCAACCAATGGATCCATCAATAATCATTTCTTCACCTATTCTATCATTTCTCATTATCCAGTGTCCAATATCTTACGTGATTTTTTAAAATATCTTATTATATTTATGTATTTTAATATTTTTTCATGTTTTTTAATGTGTGTTTGAATATTTATATTTTTATATATGTGAGTCGTTGAATTTTTTTAAAATATATATATCTATAAATTTGTGACTGTCTGTTTCGAATGTGTGAGTGTGTGTATTTATCTATTTTAGTAGTTTGTGTGTGTTCAAAAAGTCTCTCTCTGTGTGAGTGTTTTAGAAATAAAATTATTTCATGAATATTTGATATATATTGATAAAATAGACATGTAATATATATATATTGTTATAGATTGGATCAATAATACTTGGGTATATTGAAATACTATACCAATCTCTTTTTCTTGGTGTTTCCATGATCATAAAGGATCACCTTTGTTACTAATGATTTAATTTAATTAATTAGTAGTTAGTCTTGATGAAATATTGTTATAATCTTATGATAACCTTGGTGTGTCTTGGAAGAAGTCATAATGGAAGTATTTAATCAATTTATGGAGGCTATAAGAACCATATAAGATTATTTAAGGATATAGTAGATCCATTTAGTGAAGCTACAGAGCAAAAAGACCAGAGCCACATCGTGGTAGATGAATCCATTTTTAATAGTTAAAGAAGCAATTAAAATAGTCAATGTATGGTTTCCATGCCCACGATCTGGGGCATTTTGAAGACAAAAATGGACAAGTATATTTCACATTGTCTTGGTGAAAGCTATGTCGATTCCTAGGCTGCATTTAATGTTGGTAAACCTCTTAAATTTTGGTCTTCATAGAATTCATTACTCCTTAATGAAATATAGAATATTTTGAATGATTTAAAGGCTATAGATATACCACATGGAGGCTTGTTTAATGATTCAACAAAACCATCAAGTCAATTCCCCTATGAAAATGTACTATGATCACCAATTCTCTCTCAAAGTTATCTCTTATCTAAATCCTTATTCCTCTATTCTAGAGTGCATGCGTATTGTAATATCCTATCACCTTAATACTTTTCTCATTCTATCCCACTATTCTTTATTTTATTTTTAGAAAAATGAGACTATACTAAAATGTGATTAATTATAATATCTCCTCTTTTCTTCCTTTATCATCTACTATTGGTTCTCACTACTGTTAAAGTGAGAGACTAGAGTTTTATTTCAACAAAAATTAAAAGGAAGTGGACTATTATCTTTGAGGTTTTTACTTATAATAGAAAAAATATAGTTCAATTATATTTCTATTTTTAGGCTGCAAAATTAAATGTAAGGGATTTTAGTATCTTAGACATCATTAAGTCTAAGGTAATAATGCATCAAATCCTCATGAAACTAAGGTGGTAGATATTGGGAAACATATGGAGATGTTGTGGAACTTCCTTACAAAAATTCGAGTCTTTTTTAATTTTTTCATTTTAATTTATTAATTGAATCATTATAATCTTAATACACCTACATTTTAAAAATTCAATTCATCATATTTTCACTATTCGTAAAAGGTTATTTAACATGGACATTAAATTTTTTACTCACATCTTGTTTATCATTTATCACTTAATAGATTTCATCACATTATAATTTTGAATTTACAGTTTTTTATTCATTTATTACTTAATTTATAAATGTAAATTCACCCCCTTTTTCCATTTTAGCTTCAAACCTAACCCAACATGGTATAAAATTATATCTTTGTATTTATTTCAAAATTTTGGTTTAAAAAGAAATTATTTTTCAAAATCATTATTGATTTTAATGTATGAATTTAATTTTTTTTATTTCTCATTTCCTTAGGATATTATATTTTCCTAAATGTTTCTAATTATTCTTTTTTAAATAATTTAATATCTATATTTTTAAGTAGCATAGATTATCTAGTTTATAAAAGGTGAACACATGGTTATACCCCAGGTACTAAACCCGAGGATAAATAGACTCCGGAAGATATTAATAATTTTAAACTTAATATAAAATGAATGAATTATATTCTTATATGGTATTAAAAAATTGAATTTATTAATATTTTTTCTTCCAAAACCACTACTGAAATTAGGTAGCTCTTATAAGTCACACAATAAGGCCTGAAAAAAGTTATAGAAACTGGAATGGATTTGTTTAGTCATGACTGTGAGAGCTTCTAAATTTATTTAAAATAATCTAATACCAATATGTTTATGAGGATATACTAAAATTTTCAATGTTATAAAGTCTATCAATGTTTATTTTTTATATAAAATATCATGTAGAAAATAATATTGGTTTTACCTAATTTGGGGGCTCCTAAAGGTAATTTGATTCATGAAGAAAAATACATTAAAAAATATACCACTCAAAGAAATAATCAACTCCCTTATGTCATACAAATCCTAATTATATGAAAATATTATTAAGAAGAAAAATAATCGACAGAAACTAAAGGTAAATTTTATTTTAAATAAATCAAAGATGAAGATTCTTTCAAAATATAGTTCAGCCATAAATATAATTTTAAATTATTTATAAAGATATTATAAAAACTAAAAAAACAATAAATCCATTCTTTATTACAAAAATATAAATCAAATTGGATTTCTAGAGGTATCTTTCTTTATTTATAAAAAAATGGATTACATCAAGCTAGATTTTCCCTTGAACAAAAATTCTAAATACAAAAACAATGTTAGTAAGGATTTAAAATTCAAAACTTATAGATATAGTGAGGTGTCAATTTCTATATATTAATCAATAAAATCATCTCTTAAATCTCTCATATCTCATCTTGAAGTTGGTGAAGTGGTTAGTTCCAACTCTTTTTCCCATTCCAATTATTCATCCCATTCATCCTCTTCTTTTCACTATTGATATCTAGAAAATGAAATTGGATTTTTTTTTCATGAACTTACTTTTAAATAATAAAATATTTCTTTGAAATATAAACTAATTTTTAATTATAAGAATCATATTTCAAAGGAAAAGTGATATTTTTTTAAAAAAAGTTGATTTCGTTTTGATATTAAAAAAACAACCGGATGGAGAAGTTATCAATTATTAATTCAAGGATCTCTAAATCCATCTTTTTAAATTCACCCAGGTGAAAAAAAGAATAACATTATCCTTGGTTCTCAACATGTTAAAAAAATAATCATGTTTTTGTATTTTATAATAATGAATTCACTTTGAAAATAATATCATGAAAGGTATTTATGAAAAAAGGTTATGAAATTATTTTTGTGAACATGGTACTTTTATTTATAAATGATTATTTATAGATTAAAGATATGGTAGAACAAAAATAATTCATCTTTATTCTCAATTTTATAAAAGATATTATTCAAAATAAATTTGGGATCCTAAGTATTCATTAGATAATCTTACCGAACCCAATATTGTGTTCCCATAAAATTGTTTAGTAGATAATATGGTAGGACCCTAAATGTTAATAAAAAGGAACATTATTTTAATATTTTTCATGAATATACCATTGACCTCAATTAACATGTCATTTAGTTTCTAATAAAGAAAAATTCGACTTATTAACTCTCTAAATGGTTCACTAACTCTTCAAATATTGATATCATTGTTAAATTATCTATTTAAGGTGAGCCTTAATATTTAATTTTAGTAGAAATTTTTTCATCAACCTTGATCTACATGGGAAATGTTATTTTAATCTTCTTTATGTTTCAAAAACCCCCATGAAATTATTTTTTATGTCTCTTATATCTTAACCTCTACCATATAAGACTTATTTTTCTTAAAACAGGTGAGGCTGTATTTTTAAATTTAATATATATTTTCCTTTTATTTTTCTAATATTTTTCAAAAAAAAATTCTTTATATTTTTCCTTTTCAAATATATTTTTACAAATTAATTTTCAAAATATTTTTAATGTATTCTAATTCTTGATATTTATCTTATTATTTTTCTTTATTTTAATTTCTTTTCTTTTTAAGATAAAGTGATCTTAAATGTTATATGATATATTTGTTTTTATTGGGGGAGTTTTTTTAATAGCATATTCTTCTTTACACCCTTATATAATAATTATCTTCACTTTTTATCTCTTGATAATAATGTCGTATATTGAGAATATTTTTTTCAAAAATAATTCTTTAAATGTTTATATCATGGTTTTATATTTTTATTTTTTATAAAATCATATCTTTATTTTTCCATTATATATTTACTTTTTGATAATAAAAAAGGGGGAGAAGTTTTAGTTTTTTTATTTCAAATTATGAGAAGTTTTTTAAATTTTATTATTGTTTCAAAGGGAAAGAAATGTTTTTATTTCAAATGTGGATACGATTATTATTATTTAGGGAGAATTTGGTTTATGTCATAAACATGTTATATATATGTTTTTAATCTCTTAATCATGTTGAAAATATGTTTGTTAATCTATTAAAATTTCTGATAATTTTTTATATATGTATTAATAATGTTTAATATAATTATGTAAATCTCTTTTGAATGTGGAAAATAATTATGTTAATCTCTTAGGCATTTTGGATAAGTTAAATTTTAAAATAGTTAATTTCTTGATATATATTTTTAAACTCCTGATTTATATTTAATATATAATTTTATGAAAAGTGTTTGGGATCATAAAAAGGGGATATTATTATACCTCCATCTCTCATGGTTTTTTCATGATCACAAACACTGACCTTTATTACTAATGATTTTATTTAATGGACTAGTTGTTAGTCTTGATGGAATCTTGTTATAATCGTGAATAAAACTTGACGTATCCTTGAATAAGTATTAATTAAATCATTTAATCCATGTATTAAGTCTATAATAACCTTATAATATCATTTATGGATGTGGTAGAGAAAATTAATGATCTAAAAATAAAAATTGTAAGAGTTACATAGTGGTAGAATAAGTTGTTTTGGATAGGTAGAGTAGTTGTCCAAAATAGGTAATGGATGGTGGCCACAACCATTGTCTTGGGAATTCTGAAGTCATAAATATTATCATCCATATTTTTATTATATATTTATCTATAATATTTTTGTATTTCATTGATAACTTTCTTTTCATGAAACATCTAGTTTAAACAAACTGTGATATACCATTAAAATACTATTATATAATATTACCGTTATTTCTTAGATGGTAGATTGACGAGTATATATAGAACTGACTAAATTATAAAAAAACTAGGTTTTAATCCTTTTCAAATTAATTAATAGGTTATAAATTAATTATAATTTGAAATAGAAATCTTTTGAAAATAAAAGAGATGTTTCTCTAAAAACTATTTTTATAAGCGTAATGTGTTTTTACCATAATAAATTAAACTAATCACTATTGATGAATGATTTTAATGAAATATATATATTATATATTAAATTAAATTTTATAACTTGCATATAATATAGTTTCTATGAATTGTATAGGAATAAATCTAGTTTTATGCTTAAAAATATATTTTTTTTCTAAAAATTGATTTTTGTCCTATTTTGTACACTTATTTTAAGATGAATTTCTGTAACTTTAAGAAATTTAATATTGAAAATTTGATTCAATATTTAGAATTAGGAGGGTAAAATTTTATTAATAGGACCCTTTTATTTTTTTCACTATAAATAGTAACCACAGTAAATTTTTGTCACCCTAGTAGGGTTAAAACCGGTAAAATAGGGTTAAAACCTTGGGACATGACTTTAAAATTTATCTAAAACTTAATTTTATCCTATTGGATGGATTATTTAGTCTATATCAATCCAATTCATGAATATATATCCACATTTGGCCATATTAATTTGAACATGACCATTATATTAATTTAAGTGAATAATAAATAGAAACTGTCACTCTCTCAAATTTAATATCTCCAATTTTTCACATAGGGATAAAAAGAAGATTGTTTCAATTCTAAATATTTATTTGAAAATTAATTTATTTTTATTACCATAGTAATATTTTTAATTTATTTAATTATTTAAAAATTACCTTAAATTCTCATGAAACTCTGAAACAATATTTGTTACATTAAAATAAAAATATAATAAATGATATCAATAATATTAAATTCAATATAATTTATTTGAACATTTTTTCCATGATGTTTTTATATAGATATGACATATTATGGATGTTTTAAAAGACTAGATTCCAATTCCATATTTTTTGGATTTCTTTAATGTCCAATTAAATGATTATTTCCAAAATTTCCATTAATGATGTTTTATAATAAATCATATTTTATTAAAGGATTTAAAAAGGAAAGCCCAAATTACCATTATTTACACCACTTTGAGTCTTGTTGCTTGACAAAAAACTATTAAATTATCTTATAAACTTCCATATAAATGTTCTAGAGGTTATTTTCTCCCTAAAATACCACCCTAGGGTCCTTAATAGGGAATCCAAAGGATTTTTTTCAAAGAAGAGGTAATTGCCTTAACCAATCACTATCTTTTTTACTTATTCTATTAAATACAAAAAATCTACAGTATTTATTAAAAAACAATAAATTAAGCATCATTAATTTACTAAAATGTAATTATTATTATGAAAATCCTTTATTTATTCTATTTTCCATAAAATGGGATGTGAAATTATCACATGTGTGTACGTATAACTTACAATATCCACATAGAGATAAAATTAATTTTCCATCACCATTATTCATGGATGGTTATTATAATGGGTTTAATTTTTATAAAATATATATAGGAAATAATTATAGTTTTTGAATTATAATATAACATCTACATTATTACCTCTAGATCTGTTGGAAAATGATAATGTCTCTCATGTGTACGTATGGACTAACACCTCCACTAAGTGATGTGAATTATTCTTCATTTACATTTTATTTAGATTGTAATAAGGAAAAATTTATTGAATATCTATGATATATATGGTATAATAATTATTATATAAAGATGAATTATTATTTAACTTTATTTTTCCCATCGGTTGAAAAATGGAAAACACGTTCATGCGTACATACGACTTACCATCTCCATGAATGGTTTAATTAATTTTTCTATCTCTATATTTTTGGGACGACTTTATATATTAATATTATCATAACCTGGCCCAATGGGGCATAGTCCATGACTACACCTAACACACTTTTAATAGAAAAGGGGCTATTATCTAGCACTGAGTAGGATTATCACCCAAATGGGAGGCCTTAGTATATTGAACCTGTAAAAACACACCCATAATATTATCCATGAAATAGTCCTTAGATAATAAAACTCAAAATAAATTCATGCATACATCTAACCCACTACTAGAGTACAACAAAAGTACTGAAAACATAGAATTGGAAACATACAATCCCACGAAAATTGTAATAGCATCCAACCTACTCAGAAGGTGGGGATCACTATCAAATGAAACTACCAGAATGCTCCTACTCCAAGCTCTAGTAAACACCATGGTTAGTCTAGATCACTAAGCTCCACTTACCATGGGTCCTTCTAAGACCCTGTCAAAAGGCCTATGGTCTAATAATAGAACAAAATGTTCTAGAAAATCCAGTACATGGGTGAGAATACTAATACCCAATCGGATCCCCAAATACCCAAAACAAAAGGGAGCAACTGAAAGGAAATAAACCACTCAACCTAGCTAGAGGGAACCCAATGAGAGTGGGAATCCATATTGACCATCCTCGACTATACAAAAAAATCAAATCAGTCCACAAGGGGTGTCAATGAAGATGTGTAACAAAAAAATAAGGACTCCTAGAATTACCCAAACATACTCATATCAGACTCCAAGTCTATTGTGGTCTTGACCACATAGACAGCTACATGATTCTACTCGAGGATCAAAGGTAACACACACCCAAGATAACACAGTCTATGTGCTCAACCATACTATATTCCACTCATCTGAGTGATAAACGCCATCAGGAACAACTCTACGATCCCAAATGGAACTTCTAATAGGTAACTCTCTATTTGGTATTGCTAAGATGGTGGAACATCCCTGCCACCCTAGGTGGCATACATATAAGAGAACACACTCACCAGATCTCACCATCAATAATGTCACATCGAAACCCAACGGATCTAAAAAATAATATAGCGGATATCACACATCATTGATGGGGGATGATACTAACCCTACTAGAACCACAGAAGGACTCATCACAGAGAAAGAGGACCACTCCCAGAACCACTAAGGGACACTATGAACCGAGTTTAGAGCATTGAAGAACACATATTTTAAAATAGGGGATCATTAAAAAGATATCTTTGAATGGGGATCACAACCAATACTACTAGGGGACACCACAAAACAAATTTAAAATCTTGGAGTTCATATCGCTCAGATTTGGGATCTCCATAAATTTATTGTAGTTCATGAAGATACCATGAAACTCCATGAAGTACAACTTGTGACATAAGTAAAGATTCAAAAAACCCTACTTAAACCAAATGATGAATATGTGATCATATAGATTAAGATTACACAACCCCACTAACACTATCAAATACATAAGGGATCATATACCCAATGATGCCAAAAACCATATTGGATTATACTACTAGTTAGGGGATTTTCTCCCATGTAGTATTGGTCACTACAATACCAAGAACCGGATCTAGGAAAAAATATGTGATAGAGGATCCCACCTTGGTTTACTAGGTGGGATGCTAAAACTATATCCATGATCATTCTATAAATGGAATCACATTCCTATACTAGGGATGTGATCCCACACTATACCGACATGGGGATAGACCATGGTAATCACTCAACCACTACTATTCCAAATGTTTTTAACCAAAGAGACCCACAACATTACCTAACATCACATATCAAAGGTCCAAACCATGGCCACCATCATGTTTTATATGGATGACTGCTCGAGATAGGCTACTCACCATATTGAATACGATCCTTGAAGAAGGTGATATGATTGGCATGATTCTATAAAAATGAGTATATGGTATGTAGGAGGTCCACATGTAGAGTGACCCTAATTGAACACCTAGCCATGTATTTCCTCACATGAATCAGTTGGATGTGACACACATATGCTATGAACCCTCTGGCACATGACGTCCCTTGAAAACCCAACCACTTGGCCATGTAATTTGACTATTCCCATGTGTGGCACCCCATGACCTTATAATATGGTCGTGTACTGTTACATGACTATATCTCTTAATAGAGTTCACCTATCTATGTATGTTGGACACTTGACCTAGGATCAATACATGGAGTGTAATCCCCATACATGTAATTTAGTCCCTAAAATTCATCTTCCATAAATGGGATGAAAACACGACGTGTGACCCTACACTACACGCCATGTGATTGGGAATTCTGAACCTGAATTCCCTACATGCTTCCCGATTCACACCTGTTTCTATCGAGACCTATAGATCAACCTCTAGGGGATATCTAATAGTCATATAAGGGATATAAAACCTAAAAACAAAACATACAAATTGGATTGGGACATAAAACACAAATTTTCATACATTGAAGAGAAACACTGAATTTCAGACATGTCTGTACCTCCTGTATTATAAATATATACTTATTAAAATTATATTACACCACTAAAACCATATATTTGATTAAATATATTATTTAATTATAATATTTTATGATCATTTTGTTAATAATTCTTTGTTAAAATCACTATTTTAGGTGATAATTACTTTATATTTCTTGTATGTTTTGGTTCGGTAATTTCTGTTTTTTACTTTTACCATGGTTCTAACCTATACTTAATGTTAAACATGATATTAATATCATATATAATCATTATATAATTATTTATAATAGTATATAAATTTTAGGTATGGGGAAAATGTGTTACACTATTCATGGAGAGGGTAGGCCATACATATGCATGAACACTGTTTCTATATTTCAAATAGATGGAATGTAATAAAGGTAAATAATATTTATCCTTTATAGAATCATTATATTATCAAATAGATCATTTATATTAATTAAATATATTATTATAACCATCCATGTAAAAATAAAATGCAAAATATTTCACATCTTTATGTGGAGGAGGTAGTCCACACATACGCACAAGTGACATATTTTTCTTCCAACAGATTGGTAGGTAAGAAGGTATGTGTGATATTATAACTAAATAATTATATTAATTTCTTAAATATAATATATCTATTTTAAATCCATTATTATATCCATCTGCGATAATATGTTTTGAAAAACAAATTACATCAGTTCCCGAGGCGATAGTCCGCCGCACACATGATTGATAGTTTCATTTCCTATTTGATTAAAGAGGAGATAGATATAAATCATTCTAAAAAATAATAAAATATTATTAATGGGATATAATTATGTTATTATTTCATAATATTTGGATAATATCTTAAAGAGTTATTTGAAAATGTAAAATAAAAATTCATGGTGAATAACTTTACCTATTCTCCAGACAACCTCTTTACGGTTATACCTAAATCCTTCATAGATTTAATTTTTGATCAAAAATATGGATCTATGGTGTGCGTAGGTATTTAAGGAAGATGTAACGACCCAAAGTTTCATTAATGGAAAATCCCTCTTGATCTTATTAAATTTCTCTTTATATAAAATGTTTTTATTAAATGTCAACTTCATTGGTTTTATGATAAGAATTGTGGCCATTACTTTTATAGTCATTGAACAGTGATAACATGATTAGTATAAATATAGGGATTTAATAAATCCAATTTTACTCAGACAAAGTAAGTGATGGCCTCATCCAGTAGAATTTCCCCATACGAAGCCCATTTGTCAGAGCTCGGAAAAGAGGTGGCATCTTTGGGCTTCGCCCTTAACCAAGCCCAAGCTGAGATTCTTCATGTCAAGCTCAAACGTGACCGTCTATGGGAAAAGTTGAAGTTGATTGAAATTACCACTCGAGCGATGTTATCCGAGCCACCCCAAGAGTCTGTCACCATCGCAAACCTTACCCTTAGGTCTTATGTGGCTGTTTTAAGGGGTTATGTAACAAATAAGTAGTAATATGTTCATGTACATTATTTTTTTATATAATAATAAATATATTTTCTAGTCATTTTTGATACATTGTAATGTGTTTTTAAAGTACAAATTGTGTTTTTAGTTATATTTAATTAAGAAATATGTTTTATTAAATTAAGGGATTTTTTAAATAAATAATATTTTAATAAAATAATAATAATATTATGAAATTAATTTTTATTAAATATAAATGATCTTATAAATTTATGAATGCAATTAAAATTTTTATTAAGGTTTGAAATCCATTTCTGTCAAAACCCGTTAATTTTCGATAAATATCGGTTTTTATTTTAAAAGTAAAAATTAACATATTTAGAAAATTATTTAGGTAAAATAAATGTTATTTTTGGAATCAGGATGTCGAAATTATCCAATGGTTAATTTTTCATAATTTTCTGAGACAGTCAAATTTTTTGGGTAAAAATTAAATGTCGTTTAAATATATAATGTATTTTATGACATCATAATGACCCAATAGTGATCTAA
This sequence comes from Viscum album, assembly GCA_963277665.1. Taxonomy (NCBI): domain Eukaryota; kingdom Viridiplantae; phylum Streptophyta; class Magnoliopsida; order Santalales; family Viscaceae; genus Viscum; species Viscum album. Next base: position 1,915,499,687 of record OY728127.1, read on the forward strand.
TAAAATACAATAATCATAATTTTCATCCAATATATGTTTTAACATTAAAATAATGTGATTTTGGGTTTTTTTTACTTACTTTTCAAAGAATTAATGGACCCCTCAAGACTTATTCAACACCTTGCCTTTTAAAATTAATTTCCATTGGAGTGTGACTCACCTCCACATAAGAAGCCCTAATATTTTAAGAAGTTGGGACTTTGGCCTTATAAAATATTTTTTCATGTTCTCTTTTCCAAAAACCATGGGCAAAAACCATGGGATGGTTTGTGGTTTGGATTAATTTAATATAAGGGGTCCCAAACCTAAATAATAAACAATTCCCTCACCTTTCCTATATAAACCCACCCATGCTCCCACTTCCTCAACACTCAAATCCTTTTTAGTTCATCCAAACACTATCCTACTCTTTCTAGAATCCTCCCAAGGTGCCCAAAGCTCCTAAGAAGCCTCTCATGAGCCTCTCTCTAGCCTTTGGAAGTACACTTCCAAGTAAGGGTTTTTTCTTCCTTCCTCATTTTTGTCAGTTTTCATTAAGTTGTATTGCAATTTTAATTTAAATTATTAATATTGGGGTATGGTTTCACACATCCCCATACTTCCCTCTTGTTGTTTTAATGATGGGAGACCCCTTTCTCTCCCATTAAATGCTCCCATGTACACCCGTTACTATACCGAAATTCTAAAAGGAACTTCTCTCTCCTTTTTACATTCATGAAATGCTCTTGTATCATGAACCTAAATTCCATTACAATTGTTCTGAAATGTATCTATATGACCTAGTTACCGTCCATTAAATGTAAATATGATGAGGAACCCGTTTCTCTCTCATCAACTATTTTTTATGAATACTTATGTCACGTCGTTACGCTGCCGAAATCACACCGATTTTCTAAGCCAATGCCATTGTGTAGTGAATACCATGCCCATTTCTCCATCAAGGGTATTCACCTTTATGCACATTTACTTATTGATTATAAAGTTTCATTTATTAATTCCACATTCCTTCATCGTGGAATAAATTATTATGTTTTATGTATCCATGTTTTATGATCCATGTGGCACACTTATGCATGAAATGAAATGTTTAAGAATGGTGCGCCCTTATAGCGCTCCAATGCATTGAGTAAAGTATAGTATCATGATACGTCATGTGCAATGAGTTTTGAATCATTATAATTCAAGTGAAATGAGGTTTTACTCGTGCTTTATGTGCAATGATGTTTTACTCATGCTCCATGTGCAATGAGCCTTGGCTCATGCTAATTTCATGTTAAGTGATGTTGCCACATTACCATGTTATGATTATCATGATTAATCATGCCTTTATGTTCATGTTTCTTTTATGCTATATTGGTATGCCTATTGTCTAACATGTATTTTAATCCTCATGTTATTCCATGTGTACTCCCTTACTGGGATTTATAGCTCACCCTTTTCTTATGCATGTCCTCAGGTTATCCCATGCAATGCTAAGTATGAGGGAATGTAGTGGTCATGTGAAGGAAGTTTTCAATAAAGATGTTTTATTTCATGTTTTAAGTTTCTATGTAATGATCCTAAGCCCCAAAGACACTAAACCTCTCAATCATCGTTGTTGTATCAAGTGAATTTTTATGTAATAAATCATGTTTAAGTTTGTATTAAAAAACAAGGTTTTCATAGTTGGTATCAGAGGATAGGTTTAGTTATTTTTGTGATTAGGATTAGAAAACCCTAGTAAAGCCTTAGAGACAAGACTATGTATAATAAAAACATCCCTAAGTTTTGGTAAGTACTGAGTAAGTGGTTTATCAAACAAATACATCCCTGTCTGGATACGAGAAGGTAGAGGCGGCTCTGGCACTGATGTATCCTAGGGGTAAAACTCGAAAACACCACTTTGAGATAGACTCGAATGGGAACTGGTGCATGAAAACAGGCATTGCTGAACTCTTGGTTACGACACTCCCTGGAGATATGTTTTGATAAATTCAAAAGCTTAGTATGAACCCTTATTAAGGGAATTAAAAAAAATTCCCCTACAAATATATGTTAGAAAGTAGATCAGGAAAATCCTAGATTGAAGCCTATAGACTCATGAGTTAAGGAAATAATAGTTTATTTTTAAGTCATCAACTTTTGTCTTTGGAATACCCTTTATGTGTTACCCCTACCTTTCCTTTTATTCCAGCCAATGGCTGGTAACAGGAGGACTCGGGCTAACAACCGTTGTGAAGATCAGTGTGATGACTGTACTAATGAGATGCCCAATCCAATGGGAGCGGGAATCGTGAACTTTTTCACACTTCTCTCTCAGCTAACTCAAGTTTTGAATAGAAACACATGTCAATAGGAATGTTCAACCCCCCCTAAGAAAGAACAAGTCACTATCGAGAGCTTCATGAGACAAAGGCCTCCTACTTTTAGTGGATCATCTGATCCCACGATCGCTGAACAATGGATCAACTCCATTGAAAAGATATTCTCCATCCTCTAATGTTCTGAACAAGAGAAGGTTCTCCTGGAGGCTTATCGTATGGAGGGTGAAGCTGATCAATGGTGGAAGTTGATCAAAAATATGAATCCTGAGGAGGAGATCGAGGCTTTGGAATGGAAGGACTTCCGGAAGATGTTTTTCGATAAAAATTTTCCACGCACCCTCCGGATTAAGATGGAAAGGGACTTCCTTTCCCTCAAGTAAAAAGATGAAGATTCTGTTGGAGCGTACGAGGAAAACTTCACAAGGCTTTCATGATACGCTTCTGGCTTTGTCGTTACCCCCGAATGCAAGGTTGACCGCTTCTTTGGTGGGCTGAAGCCTAGCTTGCGAAAAGCATTAGCGATCTGTGACATTGACAGCTATGATGAAATTGTCTGATGTGCCCTCAAGGTCGAAATGGAGATCAGGGAATCACATGGGTATCATGGGGACAAGAAGCGTAAGGTGTACTTCAATTCTGTTGGTCCGATGGATAAATCCAATGGTGCTAAGAAGATCAAACACCCCACTTTCCAAAAGTGTGGAAAGAAACACCCTGGAAATTTCCTTAAAGGGACGAGAAAATGCTACAGGTGTGGAAGAGAAGGGCACCTGGCTGTTAATTGTCGGCAAGAAAGACCCACAACTGCAATAGAGGAGAGGAACGCTCCGTTCGAACCCCAACATGTTGCTCAATGCTACAAATACACAGAACCAGGTCATTTTGCAAATCAGTGCCCTAATCCAAGAGTTTTTATAGGAGACCAACAACCTCTAAGGCAGCAAGGAAGAGATTTTTCCATCACTTTTTCCGAAATGAACCCTGAAAACGAAGTGGTGATAGGTTCTCTAGTTATTCATTCAGGAATAGTGAACGTACTTTTTGATTCATGTTCTACGCATTCTTTTATATCTCGAAATATTAGTAGAACAATCCCAGCACCACCCCAAAACATGGAAGTAAAGATGTCGGTGAGTACGGAAAATGGTGCAATCATTGCATCCCATGAATATAAGTCCTCCCCTTTTATAATCTATGGATTGAATTTCCCGGTGAACCTCATCACACTCCATCTATTGGAATTTGATGCAATTCTTGGCATGGATTGGCTTTCCTTATATAATGCCAACATAAATTTCCGAGAGAGGGAAATCACACTCCATATGAAGAATCGACCCCCGATTCATTACAAGTGTAAGGAGGACGATGAATCTCCTTTAGCACCATCATCTCAAGAATGGATATTACTGCCCTATGAGAATGTGTATCTGGCTCAGATTGTTGAGTCCAAGGAAGAATCCATCCTTGAAGAAATGCCTATTGTGGGGGAATTCACGGATGTATTTCCTGAGGAACTGCCTGGTCTTCCTCCTAGAAGAAATGTTGAGTTCTCAATTGAACTTATACCTGGGGCGCTTCCAATATCCAAGACTCCATATAGAATTTCTGTCGTTGAGCTTGAAGAGCTGAAGAAACAACTACATGAGAATCTAGATAAAGGGTTTATACGCCCAAGTGCTTCACCATAGAGTACACCAGTCCTCTTCGTCAAGAAGAAGGATGGGTCAATGCGGCTTTGCATCGATTATCATGAACATAACAAAATCTCGATAAAGAACAAGTATCCTCTCCCAAAAATTGATGACTAGTTCGATCACCTGCGTGGAGCACAATACTTCTCCAAGGTGGACTTTTGGTCAGGATATTATCAAGTAAGGGTGAAGAAGGAAGATATCCCCAAGACTGCTTTTCGCACAAGATACGGGCACTATGAATTCATAGTAATCCCTTTAGGACTCACTAATGATCTAGAAATCTTCATGGACTTAATGAATAGAGTCTTTAGATATTAACTAGAAAAATTTGTGGTAGTCTTTATAGATGACATTCTAATATACTCCAAAACCAAGGAGGATCATGAGGAGCATTTAAGAACTTTACTAGTGACTTTGCGCAAGGAGAAGCTCTATGAAAAGTACAACAAGTGTGAGTTCTTGTTGAAGGAGGTCTCATTCTTGGGCCATATCATCACAAGTAATGAATATCTGTGGACCCCTCCAAAACATATGCAATTGAGGGATGGCCGAGGCCAACATCGGTAATGGATATCTGTAGCTTATTGGGGTTAGCTGAATATTATTGACGATTTGTAAGAAATTTCTCACGATTGTCCAACCCACTTAACAAGATAACTCAAAAGGGAGTAAAGTTTTCTTGGAGTGATGAATGTGAATAAATATTCAATGATTTAAAAAGGAGGCTTATCACTGCGCCCGTTCTCACTTTACCCACAAGTGGGGAAGTTTTTGTGGTATTCAGTGATGCTTCGAAGAAGGGCCTGGGTTGTGTGCTAATGCAGAATGATAAAGTGATATCCTATGACTCTAGGCAGTTGAAAAGCAATGAGAAAAACTATCCAACACATGATCTGGAGTTGGCGGCTATGATCTTTGCCTTGAAAATCTGGCAGCGTTATCGCTATGGAGAGAAATGTGAGATATATACTGACCACAAGAGTCTTAAATATATATTCACAAAGAAAGAGCTTAATATGCGCCAGAGAATATGGATAGAGATCATCAAGGATTATGACTGTTCAATACATTACCACCCTGGGAAAGCGAACAAGGTGGCAGGTGCCCTACGTAGAAAGGATCCAGTGATTCTATCAATGATGAGAATTGAGAAGGATCCAATCTTCTTAGACTTGATGAAGATGGACATGGGAATCGTAGATGAGGGAACATCATCAATCCTTTCACAAATGATTGCTCAACTGTCTCTTTTAGAAAGGTTAAAGGATGCTCAAAAGGATGATGTGTGAATTCAAGAAAAAGTAGAAGCTATCGAAAATGGGAAATCCTTGGAGTTTAATGCTAATGAAGAAGGAATTGTGCAGTTTGGAAAAAGACTATGTGTTCCATCAAGTCCGGAGCTGAAGAAGGAACTTTTGGATGATGCACATAGTTCAAATTTCTCTATTCACCCAGGGAGCACAAAGATGTATCGAGATCTTCAAGAAAACTTGTGGTGGGATAATATGAATATGGAGATCACTGAATATATATCAAAGTGCCTGGTGTGTTAGCAAGTGAAGGCATAGAGGTATAAGTCTAAGGGGATGATGCAACCATTGCCCATACCCGATTGGAAATGGGAGAACATCACCATGGACATTGTCACTGGACTTCCGAGGACATCCAAATGCAACCATGCAATCTAGGTTGTCGTGGATCGTCTTACAAATACTGCACACTTCATTTCTATCCGGGGGGATTTCTATTTGGATCAACTGGCACAGATATATATCAGGGAAGTGGTAAGGTTTAATGGTGTACAACTATCTATTGTGTCTGACCAAGATCCAAGATTCACCTATATGTTTTGGAAGAGTCTCCAACATGCTCTGAATACTGAACTGAACATCAATACGGCCTATCATCCTCAAACTGATGGCCAATCCGAGCGGACTATCCAAACACTTGAGGAAATATTGAGAGCATTCTCAATGGACTTTAAAGGAGGATGGGATCAACATCTTCTTCTGGTTGAGTTCTCTTATAATAACAGTTTCCACTCGAGCATCCAAATGGCACCATGTGAAGCCCTGTATGGGAAAAGGTTCCGAACACCGACATGTTGGGATGAGGTCAGAGAACGTAAGATGCTTGGACCAGAAATGGTAGAAGAAATGGTGGAGAAGGTGAAAACCATTCAGTAGCATATCAAGGTTTTCCAGCGTCGAAAAAAGAGTTATACAGATAATCGTCGACGAGACCTTGAGTTTAAAGGTGGATACATGGTTTTTCTACGCATATCTTCGTGGAATAAGGTCATGAGGTTTGGAAAGAATGGGAAGTTAAGTCCAAGGCACATTAGCCCCTTCGAGATTCTTGATCGTGTCGGGGATGTGGCCTATCGACTAGCACTTCCACCTACTATGGCCAAACTACATGATGTATTTCATGTATCCCTATTAAGGAAGTACATACCGGACCCTTCACTTGTACTCTCTTCTGAGGTGGTACAATTGGAAGATGATATTTCTTATGAGGAGCAACTAGTAAAGATCTTAGATCGTAGAGAAAAAGTTCTACAAAATAAGACAATGCCCTTCGTCAAGGTGTTGTGGAGAAACCACAAGTTTGAAGAAGTGACTTTGGAATCAGAGGAAATGATGAAGCTAAGTTACCCACATTTTTTTAGTGTGGGAAAAGAAAAATTTTTGGGGAGAAATTTCTTAAGGGGGGAATATTGTAATGACCCAATGATTCATTAATGGAAAATCCATCTTGATCTTATTAAATATCTCTTTATATAAAATGTTTTTATAAAATGTCAACTTCATTGGTTTTATGAGAAGAATTGTGGCTGTTACTTTTATAGCCGTTGAACAGTGATCACATGATTAGTATAAATATAGGGCTTTAATAAATCCAAATTTACTCAGACAAAGGAAGCGATGGCCTCATCCAGCAGAATTGCCGCATACGAAGCCCATTTGTCGGAGCTTGGAAAAGAGATGGTGTCTTTGGGCTTCACCCTTGACGAAGCCCAAGATGAGCTTCATCATGTCAAGATCGAACATGACCGTCTATGGGAAAAGTGGAAGTTGATTGAAATTACCACTCAAGCGATGTTATCCGAGCCACCCCAAGAGTCTGTCACCATCGCACACCTTACCCTTAGGTCTTATGCGGCTGTTTTAAGGGGTTTTGTAACAAATAAGTAGTACTATGTTCATGTACATTATTTTTGTATATAATAATGAATATAATTTCTAGTCATTTTTGATACATTGTAAATAGTTTTTAAAGTACAAATGCTGTTTTTAGTTACTATTTAATTAAGAAATCTATTTTATTAAATTAAGGGATTTTTTAATTAAATAATATTTTAATAAAATAATAATAATATTATTAAATTAATTTTTATTAAATATAAATGATCTTATAATTTTATGAATGCAATTAAAATTTTTATTAAGGTTTGAAAGCCATTTCTGTCAAAACCCGTGAATTTTCGATAAATATCGATTTTTATTTTAAAAGTGAAAATTAAAATATTTAGAAAATTATTTAGATAAAATAAATTTTATTTTTGGAATCAGGAAATCGAAATTATCCAATGGTGAGTTTTTCATAATTTTCTGAGACAGTTAAATTTTTGGGTAAAAATTAAATACCATTTAAATATATAATGTGTTTTATGACATCATAATGACCAAATAGTGATGTAATAAAATACTGTAATCTTTATTTTCGGCCAATATATGTTTTACCATTAAAATAATGTGATTTTGGGTTTGTTTGACTTTCTTTTCAAAGAATTAATGGACCCCTCAAGACTTATTCAACACCTTGCCTTTTAAAATTAATTTCCATGGGAGTGTGACTCACCTCCACAGAAGCAACCCTAATATTTTAAGAAGTTTGGACTTTGGCTTATAAAATATTGTTTTCCTCTTCCCTTTTCCAAATGTCATGGAAAAAAACCATGGGATGGTTTGTGGTTTGGATTAATTTAATATAAGGGGTCCCAAACCTAAATAATAAAGAATTCCATCACCTTTCCTATATAAACCCACCCAAGATCCCACTTCCTCCTCACTCAAATCCTTTGGAATTCATCCAACCTCTGCCCTAATCTCTCTAGAATCCTCCCAAGGTGATCCAAGCTCCCAATAAGCCTCTCACAAGCCTCTCTCTAGCCTTTGGAAGCACACTTCCATGTAAGGGTTTTTTCTTCCTTTGTCATTTTTGTCAATTTTCTTGAAGTTGTATTTGCCTTTGAATTTCAATTATGATTGATGGGGTATGGTTTTTAACCTCCCCCATACATACCTCTTATTGTTTGAATTATGGGAGACCCCTTTCTCCCTCATTAAATGCCTCTCATGTACACCCATTACTATGCCGAAATTCTGAAAGAAACTTCTCTTTTCGTTTTACATTCAAGCAATGCTCTTGTATCATGAACCTAAATTCCATTAAAATTGTTGGGACATGTATATATATGAACTCCTTACTGTCCATTACATGTAAATATTATGACGAACCTCTTTCTCTCTCATCAACTATTTTTTATTAATACTTATGTCATGTCGTTACAATACCGAAATCACACCGATTTTCTAAGCCAATGCCATTGTGTAGTGAATACCATACCCATTTCTCCATCAAGGGTATTCACCTTTATGGAAATTTACTTATTGATTATAATGTTTCATATATGAATTCCTCATTCATTAATAATGAAATAAATTATTATTTTTTATGAATCCATGTTTTATGATCCATGTGGCACACTTATGCATGAAATGAAATGTTTAAGAATGGTGCGCCCGTATAGCACTCCAATGCATTGGGTAAAGTACAGTATCATGATACGTCATGTGCAATGAGTGTTTACTCATGATAATTCATGTGCAATGAGGGTTTACTCATGATTTACGTTCAATGAGGTTTTACTCATGCTCCATGTGCAATGAACCATGGCTCATGCTAATTCCATGTTAAGTGATGTTGCCACATTTCCATGTTATGATTATAATTCTTTATCATGCCTTTATGTTCATGTTTCTTTTATGCTCTATTGACATGCCTATTGTCTAACATGTATTTTACTCCTCATGTTATTCCATGTGTACTCCCTTACTAGGCTTTATAGATCACACTTTTCTTATGCATGTCCTCAGGTTATCCCATGCAATGCTAAGTACGAGGGAATGTAGTGGTCATGTGAATGAATTTTTCAATAAATATGTTCTATTTCAGGTTTTAAGTTTCTATGTAATGATCCTAAGCCCCAAAGACACTAAACCTCTCGATCTTCGTTGTTGTATCAAGTGATGTTTTATGTAATAAATCATGTTTAAGTTCGTATTAAAAATCAGGGTTGTCATAGAAGATATTTGGAAAAAAATTTATGATATAAAATGTTTTGTTAGTGTGAATAGGAGAGGAGAGTGAGTGTCCATTTATAATTACGAGAGATGAAACACTTAGAATTTTGGAAAATAAAAAAGTGATATCCAAAATTTTCACATGCCAAATGGATAAAAAAGGACAATTATTATAACATGAATGATAAAATGGATAAATATTACACTATGACCGATATAAGGTAAATAAATTTCCATATAATAGTAATTTTAAAATTTTATAGTCCATTTTAATCTATATCATTTTAGTTTAACCCTAGCTAAACCTGTTTAAACATTAACCGTAATAATTATTTTTTTATCTTTTTACAATTTATTATGAAAAATTAATGGTGAACTTATTATATAATATTAATTATTTTGTTTAAAAAATTGGAATACATATTTCTAAATTTAATTCAAATAATTGGTAAAATTTAATTTAAAATTAATCCCATATACGCGACGAGAAATATGTTTTCCAATGAAAACATTTTCATAAATATATGAAGTGATAATTTAAAAATTATATATATAATTAATTTAAATGACATAAATTGTATTTATTATAACATAATTTTACTAATAACACTTTTAAATTAATTTAAAAACAAAACTTAATTATTAAATTCGTAAAACAAGAAGGCAGTTTTTAATAAAAACCAGTATTTTTTACCATTCATCAAAAAATTATCAAAAATAAAATTAATTTAATTTTAAAATTATAATTAAAAATATCAATTTAAATTTTCAAGATAAACTGTCTAAAATTTTTAGAAAATAATTTTACTATAATTTGTCAAAACATGATGGAAACATTTCTTGAAAAAATAACATTTTTTCAGAAAAAAAGTTATTTCATTTTTTCTTTCAAATGATTTTAAAATTTTTATACTCTATTGATAATTAATAAATTTATTTTATATAAAATTTTTATAACATATTTATTACTATTCATACCTATCAATTTATCATATTGTTTATAATATTATACTATATTATGGTTCATTTAGACTTAGGGTTATGTGTATTGTAAGTTATCTAAAACATTTAATTTAAAGAAATATATTTTTCGGGTTGATTAATATTGGTGTTTTGAGTAACATAAGATATAATTTTCTTATTTTCAATTATTATGTTGTTATATTCTACCCACCTTCAGTAAATTAGATTCTTTCAATTTGAACTTGCACTAATAAATTGAGTTTTTTCCATTTAAAAATACATTTTTTGAAAACCCACATCGTAAAAAGGGTTAAAAAACATCCCCTTAAAATAAATAAAGGTTAATATAAATTTCATTTATAATAAAACATAAATAGGTTTATAACAATGAGAACATTGATGGGAAGTAAAAATATTCATATTAATTAAGGGTATAAATAATTATGTAGAGCTATAGAGATTATTGATAACAAGAAAGTGAATGATCAATAGAAAATTAATAAAAAAACCCATAAATATATGATGAGTTTAAAGAAAATTGATATATTGGATATGAATGTAATAGTGTAACATTTTTGTTTCAAGATCTGTTTCCTAGATTGAGGGTTTTTTTACCCTTTTTATAGAGAATACTAGAAAATATACTTACTATTTCATTCATTAGTTGTGATTTTATAAATTTAAACATCATTTATTAATCATACAAATGAATATTATAAATATAATATAATAATCTATAAACCCAAATAGTTACACCAAAAGTTAAATATAAGTCATTAAAAAAAATTATCAATCAAAAAATATTATGTGAGTTTTTCTTATTCTAAAACCATATTATTATAATTCGTAAGGTTTTCCAGAAACTATTATAAATATAATAATAGAAAAATTGGTCATCAAATCAATTTTTAACAAAAAGGTTTTTCTATATGACTAATTATTTTTCCAAAAAATCAAATAATCTCAATTGAATATTATTACTTAAAATTAAATGATCATATAGAAAATAAATGTTATCAATTCCTTTAACATTGTTTCTATAATATGTAATGTAATTAAAACCTAAATAAATTTTTATATGAAAAAATATACTAAACCAATGGGTTGTATTGCCATAAATATTTCCAAAAATATCCTTAATGTTGATAAACTCTATTCACATAAATCCTCATTGAACTTATGATCGTCCTTAAACTCATAAACCACTGATGGTACCCATAAATGTTAAATTAATCTTACATTTAGACAAATATTATTCAAAAATTAACACAATAATTATATGTTTTATGATCCTTATAACCAAACTACCATTGGTAAAAAAACTTCTATAATATAATTCTTGAATCCAAATAAAAAACCACTTTAATCATTACAATTCATGAATATTAATAGCATAATATTAACCTTGATCTATTAGTTTATTCTATTGTATATTCCATTGAAACATATGGAATTCATTTGTGTTCTTCCCTATATCCTTATAGTTGATACACCATACATTATAATATTATTTCTTTCCCTTGAAATCATTTTATTGATGGGATTTTGCACCATAATTTTAGCAAAATACCACCCCTTCATGAAATTACATGGTTATTTTTTTCTATAATTACGACATGTGTGAAAATACTTATTTCCATTATTCCCCTTATCTATTTTTTACTATCCCATACTATTCATCTCTTTTTCCACTGAACAATATGCATTGGAGAATTATTTCAATATCTTGATAGCATATGATACTATGTCCTGATATGATGAGAGGTTTTAGAAGACAAGTTCCCTATGAATGATTAATTTATCCCATCATATAAATGCCCAATATTTCTATTTGAATTATGTACATAATCCACAATATACCTTTCTAACCATATAAAATTAGTTTCATACTAAGTAACATTTTCATCTTCCTTTGGTCCTAAACATCAGATTTGTCTCTCCATATTTTCCCAATACACAAAATGAAAATAAATTTTCTAAGATGAGAAAATTAAAAACATTCAACTCCAAGATCAATATTTCCTCCTCATACTTAGTGTCTTAAATCAATGAACACCATTTATCTGCATTTCATGAGAGATGATAAAATACCATGACAACCTTTTACCTTTAATTACCTCACAAAGAGTGAAATATATTATCTAAGAAACGTATACATTTCTCATCTATAAATGAATTTATAGTCCAATTGAATGATATTGATTTCTAATTCATTAAGTGATCTAGCATTGTTACACTATGTGGGGGATCAGTAGGCTTCTACATTCATCAAAGGTTATTTAGCATAACCCGAGTCAACATCCCCTATATGGTTATAAGTTTTGAGTTACAAGTATAACACTATCTACATCTTGATTATCTTTCCTTTGTGGGAAATCCTTATATGGAGTAAATGCATCGAAACAGCTCATATTACTTATACTAGGTTCCATTTCAAAACTATGTCATACACAAGATTAGATCATAGCATTATGGAACATAATTTATAATCCCAAAATGAGATAAATATGTAATATAAATTGAAAATTTTATGCCTATCTATTCCCATAATCATAGACATGGTTAATTTAGAAATATTTTCAAATAATAAAGATATTTTCAATTCATTCATAATGGTTTGTAATGAAAATGTGAATTAATACAAGAAAATACCCAAGGAGTGTAAATTATGTGTGAAGTCAAGGAACACTCACCCTGAACATGATTCATGGACAAAATATACTCAAACCAAACTCTTTTCGTTGTTATTACCCATATATTAATCTATTCCAAAACCAATTCCACTTGAAGTATCCTGATAGAGATGTATTTTTTGAAAAAACACATAAAATCCCACTCAATAAAAAATTAGGATGTTCTTATATACTTATTCTTTAAGCATATCATAGGGTTAGGTTACCTAATCAATGTTTTCCTAAATATAATTCCTAATGTTTCTATTAAACATTCTCTATTACCAATAGTAAAGACCCCAACCCTAGTAACTCATAGTTGGTGTAAATTTTAGTATATTATCCCTAGATACAATGAATCACATACTGAGGACCAAATATTTTTTTAGTCTTGGTAGACTATATACATAATTGAATCTCACATTACTATTACAACATAAAATATAATAAAATATTTTATTTGATTACACCCTTAATAACTTTAGAATATCCTTGTATGTCTACCATAAAAACATCCTGACATCCTAGGGAAGTGAAACATAAGAATGGGGTAACATTTAATTCTCATTAAAGGTATATTCAAAATAGAATAAATAATAAATAATTAATATTTCAAGGTAAAAAACAAAAAATATTCCATTAAATAAATTACATGATCATAATATTACAGGAATATATGATGATCAAATAATTCCATATTATTAGTCACCTGATATTGAATCCTAAACAATGATATTCTAACTTGTTGAATAACCAAATGTATATCAAAAATTAATCACGTAATGAGGGAATAAATTTTTTAGACATCCTAAACATACCATAAATGCATCTTTCCAAGGTATCTTACATAAATTCATAAGGCCCCATCAAAATACCAAAGCTAGTTTTTATCAGGAGAACTACCTATGAATCAAGGGGGTATAGCTGAAACCACCTATCAGTTACTAATTTCAATTCATTATTCATATTAATGGGTATAAAAATAACCAAAATAAACACTATTATTGAAAAACTAGCATAATTTTTTAAATAATTTCCCTAATTAATAAACATAATCATAAACTATTAAGAGTAAAATAGAGAAGGTATCAAAACAGTACATCTTCAATCAAACTAATCAAAATCTATCCAAATAAATAATAAGTATGGTATCATTACAATATATAACTATTTTATTATATGTAATATAAGTGTTTTTATCATTGATGAATAGAAATACCTTAAAAATGTTACAAAAAACATTCTGGAGGAAAATATCGTTTTCACTTTAAAAACAAATTTTAAAAAATCAAAATTTCAAAATAATATGAAAAAAAAATTATTTGAAAACAAAAATAGAAAATTTTAAGGGAATATTCAAAGCTATGAGTGGTATTTATGGTGGGAAATACTATTCACATCATACAAATAAGAAAATATTCCTTTCATATTTTTGTAAGAAAATTCAAAATGTAACTTGATTAGAAAATGATCAGAAGATTACTTTTCATTTTTTATAAAATATAAATTCATGGGTAAATATTATTTTAAAATATCCTAGTATAATAATAATAAAATTAATATTTTTTGAAAAAATTGATTTGTAAGAAAAATGATTTTAAAATTAAGAGTGAAATAATATCATATTTTTTAAAAAACATTTCGTCAATCATTTTAATTACCCTAGAGAAGAAAATTGCAATATTACGTAAAAAGTTCATGAATATCTTGATAATAAGAAAAAATACTAGTTTTAATATGTAAAACTAAATTAATTATTCCAAGGGATACATAAACATAAACAATCATGAATAATTATGATATTGTGATATAAACCCTTACCAATTTGGTAAAATTAGAATCATAATCCCCTTGAATGAAATAACTTCAAAAAAAAATTAAATACCATGAAGATAAAGAGACTAATTATATAACATATCAAACAGGTAGTATATATACTACACACAAAATAAATAAGTGGTGAATATGGCTAAGTCTCATGGAATTGAATGTGATATGAAAAACCCCTACAATGATCATAACATTGAAGTGATAATGTTTCAATAAATAAATTATGTGTATCAAATTAAGAAAATAAAACAATAATAAATTAAATATAATATAATTAAAATCCATTACAATAATAATATTATAATATCAATGAAAATTAAGAAGAAATATAACCCAACGAAAAGATATTCAGTTATGAAATTCTTTACCACTTGGTAATTTTAAATTCAATTACCCTTGAATGAAATAATAATAATTAAAATTTTAAAATAACATGAATTATAAGGGATTCTTATTTTTCCTTTTAATTCATCACTTTATTTAATCAAGAGATCAAAATAAATTTTTTTAATGAAAACATACTTTATTTATCTCCTCTTACTAAAATCATTTTTTTATATATCCATGTTTTTTGAAAATGTTTTCAATTGTTTATGAAATAATTAAATTATTTTTTAAATTAATTTTTACCCATGATTAAATTTTTTAAATATGGTTTAAAAAGAATATTCTTGTGGTTTTTTGGATGCTGTAATTTTTTATTTTTATACAATATTATGAGAATAATTTTTTCTTTTAAATTATACAACATGAATTGAATTTACCACATCCATTTCCTCTCAATAATTTAAATATTACTATATATATTTTCAATGTTATTTTAAATGTAAAAATTTTGCTCAATATTTTTGAAATGTCTTATTTTAAATAAGTGATTTCAAAGTGAAAATGGTATTTTCCTTATGACATATTTTAGTGATTCTTTTAGAGTAAAATTCATCTATGATAACCTTTTTTATGTTAACTATGTTTTAATAGGGATGTGATCCCATGGTAACATCCTTATTATTTCTCCAAATGGGTTTTGATTATAATTATGAGATGTTTACAAAGCCCATTAATTTTCTAGATGTTATTTTATGTTGTTGTTATGAATTTTTTATGAATTTTTTTTATTTGAATGGGTCAAAATATAATGTTATGATATATATTTTATTACATTTTGAGGCACCTATGTATGGTTTTAATTTTGTTATGGGGGTAATATAATTATATAGACCTCTAATTAATTGGGTAATTTTTTATATCTCACTATATGACTATGGGAAAGAAGTTGAAGTTCTTGATTAAATTTAGGAAACAAGTTGTTGAGCTTGATCAAATATGTGAAACAAGTCAATGTTCTTCATCCACTATGGGAAATAATTAAGGATTCTTAATCCACTATGAGAAAAATGTGACTATTCTTAACACACTATGATTTTATAGTCTCAGTAGTAAACCTTGACATTTAAATGGATTTTAAACCTATGATGGAGACACACTTTTATGACATGTAATTATGGTTCATGATTATTTTATAATTTTTTTCACTCTTATGATTCATATATTGTGCAATAATAAATTTTTATTTCATGAATCATGTTTACAATCCATAATATGTTGGGTATGAGCATTGTAAAAATTGTTCATGATTTCATATCCTTATTATTATCTTATTATTTTATATAATCATTGGATGATATATCCCATTTTTACCCTTAATGAGAATATGATCTCACCCATTATTATGCTTCCTTTCGTGTGGTTATGAAGAAGAATTTATCTATGTTATTTCTATGAAGAGTAATATATAGGAAAATCATTATGGGAGATGTTTGTGATCATTCATGAAATAAGAAGATTATGTATGTAGTATCTAAAGTCACTTAAACCTTATGGTCCTTAGGTGTGTATTTAAAAAATGAATTTCATATTCATATAAAAAGTTGTAATAGCTATGTATGAAAATATTTTTTCCACTATATTTGGTATCATAGGCACATTTTTAGGTAATATTTAGATATTAGGATTAGAATTCATAAGATAAAACACTTTTGATAAGTATAAATATAGGATAACCTCCCAATGATTTTGTAGTGACCATAGATAAACTAGTTTAAAACTAACTTATCATAGATTGAGAAGAATGTGTCATGATTTAGATTTCCAATAAAGTATATTTCATTATTATTTGGTATCTAAATATAATTATTATATCTTAATGATTAATGTTTTCTTTTTCATTTCTATAAATGGATGGACTAGAAGATATCATACTAACAAAAATTGTGTTGGAAAATGAAATGATTGTCCACTTGAGAAACTAAGTGATATTAGAGATGGAATGTAAATATTATTTCTCTACTCACACAACTTTCTCAGGCCATGAATCGTTCTATTATTCAAAAAAATCAAATAAGGTAAAAACATACTATTTAGTATTTCATGAGGAAAAATCCACCTCATTTTAGTGGTTCTCGTGATCTAATAGTTTTTTTGTGATGGATCAGTACCATTGAAAAAATATTTTCTATTATCCAATTATCATAACATGAAAACATTATCCAATAAATATATCATTAATAATTAAAATAAGATCAATAGTGAAATATTATTAACAATTCAAGTTAATATAAAGAAATTGAATCCATATAATGGGATGAGTTTAGGATGATATTTTTTCAGTAATTGTTTCTCCCATATTCTATGTATAAATACAAAGAAGGAATTACTTTAGAATAATAAAAAGTGGGATGAATCCATTGGTACTTATGAGGAAAATTTACAAGACTTTCATGTTATGATTTTGGTTTAATCATTAGACCTGAATATAAAATTGATCAATTAATTAGTGGCTTAAAACCAAGTCTCTGAAGGGTGTAAGCTAAAAGATAATTTTTGTCTATGAATAAATCATAATATTTTCACTCATGTTTGAAATTGAATTTGGATATTCCCCCCATTCCAAATGTATTTATAAGAAAATAAATATTGAGTCTCATGAAAACATGAATAAATCGCATGGTGGTAAGAAATTATAGCCATATAAATTCAATAAATGTGGTAAGAAACATCAAGGAAGTTGCTTGTATGGAATTTAGATGTTATTTGAATTCGAAAAGGTGGGAAAAGAAGCCTATGAATGTTGAATGGTGATGAATAATATGGTTTATGCAATGGAGTAGAAAAATACCCCAACTAGTTCATAGCCAATTATATAATACTTAAAGTTCAAGGAATATGGGAATTATTCTAACTGGGGAATAAATACATTGTTTTTTTATGATAATCAACATCACAAACCTCTTAATCCCAATGAAAATGTGAAATATTATGTAATCAGGAATATCGATGTGAGATATGATATTAACATGGTGAAATGGACACTTATCATCCACTTGAGAATAGTTAATGAATTATTTGATTATCTAACCATTATTTTTTATATAATTAATTTGAAAAGGTAATTTTATTAAGTTGTTAAAAATTATATATTGAGTTAGTGATGAAAACCCATAATGGTTTTCTGATCACATTTTAAGTCTATAATTCCTATACAATTAAAGTTTATGGGAATGTGAATCCTAAAATTCATGTGATTCTTTCTATATGTAAACATAATATGGTTCTTGAAATATATTTTATATCTTTATATATATCCCATAACAATTTACGAGGAAGATAAGCCACAATTCGTATTCCAAATGAACTGATTATCATTTATCAGTGCGAGGATGAATACAAACTTTAAGTGGAAATTAATAAAATCATGTGGATATTAATTTATATCCATGAAGGATATATATATATATATCAAATGGTTAGAAAAACTCATATTTGAGGATATTCCTTTGATAAGAGAGTTTTTTTACTTCTTTCTAGAATATTTCACTGTCTTCCTTCAAATCATAATGTTTTGTTTTCAATAGTACTCATACATGGTAATTCACCTATTTAAAATAATACTTATATAATGGAACCAATTAAGTTATATAAAGTTAATATGTAAATCTAAGAGAGTCCTTATAAGGTTTTTATATTCTATATTGCATTACCATGGGGTGAACCAATCCTTTTTGTAAATAATAATGATGGTTCAATGCATATTTTCATCCATTACTAGAAAATTTAAAAGATGAGTACCTAGAAAAAGTATCATCTACCTTGTATCATTGATATGTTTGATCAGTTATGATGATATAAATAATTTAATATAATTGATACTAAATCTACATATTATAAGATAAGGGTCAAGGAGGATATACTAATGAAAAATTTCTGTATGTGGTACATGCATTATGAATTTTGACTAATAGAATTTGGACTTACTAATTCCCAAAATCTCTTCGTGGAATTAATGAATTGAATCCTTAAGGATTAACATGACCAGTTCGTGGTAGTATTTATAGATGATATTATTATATATTCAATAAAGAATGAATTAAATTATTATCACTAGATAATTATAATAAACATCATTATAAAAGATATGTTTTATGAAAACTTTTCCAATTGTGAATTTTGGATTCAAAATGTTTAATTATTGGGTCATATAATATCATGTGAGGGTATATTGGTGGATAATTAGAGGATAATAGCTATTGATAAATTTCCTAGAAGAAAAACGATAACAAAAATCCATATTTTTATTTTGTTGGATGAATATTATTAATGATTTGTGAGATATTTCTCATGATAGTCAATAATACTCAACAAGTTGACTCAAATGGAAGTCGTGTATTCGATAACAGATTAATGTGATAATAATTTCAATTAATTTAAGATAATTTTGGTATGTTATCCTTTTCTCACACTACTCTATGGTGTATAAGGGTTTTTGATCTATATTATTGCATCAAAGAAGGGACTAAGATGTGTTGTCATGAAAAATGATATGGAGATAGCATATGCCTCATTCCAATTTAAAATACATAAACAAAGTTTATTGACTCATGATTTAGAGTGATAAACTGTAATTTTTTTGTTCAATACATGGAGGTATTAAATTTATAGTTTAATGTGTGAAATATATATAGATCAAAAAAGATTGATGTATATCATCACACAAAAAAATTATAATATGTTCTAGTGAAGATGGTTAGAGTTGATTAAGGATTTTGAAGGCTCAATACTTTACCACATTGAGAAGGAAAACAAGGTGGATGTTTATTTTAGTTGGAAATTCCAAGCGAGTTTTTCTATGAATAGGATTGAAAGATATCTAATAAATATATATTTATAGAATATGGTACTTGAAATCCTATGTAAACGGGATATATCCTATATTTAATAGATAAAAGTTAAAACATATATCCATGTGAGTATTAAATAGGCATAAAATAAATATGTAGAGATACAAAAGAAGGTAAGAAATGTTTCTAAGTTCATCTTGATTATGATGGAATGATAAGGTTTAGGAACTATGTTTGGGTTTTATCCATACTGTACCTGAATAAGAAGTTTTTGGATGAAGCTCGTAGTTAATTATTCTCTATTAATCATGGAATTATGAAGATGTAAATATATTTGAAAGGGTATTTTTTTTGGAAAAACATGAATAGGGATATTTCATAATATATATCACTATTACTAGTATGTCATCAAGTTAATACTGAGAGACATAACTCGAAGGGGATGTTACCACCATTACCCATACATGAATGGAAATGGGAAAACATCACCATGAATGTTTTCATCCAAATGACCACAAATTCAAAAGGAAGAAAATCTAATTGGGTTGGATTCAATATTATTAAAAATTCATCAAAATTAAATTCCATGAGAGAATATTTATATCATGGTCATATTACTAGGTTACACATTAAGGAAGAGGTTATATTACATGGAGTACTACATTATATTGTATCTGATTAAGATAGGAGGTTTACCTTGTAGTTCTGATGAAGTACTCAACAGAATCAGGATACATAGTTAAGATTATTCACTTCTTAGCATCATTATAGAAATAGACATTCTGATATAATAATTCAAACCAAAGAGGATATATTGAGATCTCTTTCTATAGAAATCAATGATAGTTTAGATAAAAAAAATTCTATTTTTGAGTTTCCTTATAATAATAGATTTCACTCAAGAATTCATATGGATCCTTATAAGTCCTTATATAGTAGGATGTGAAAAAAATCCTACATGATGTTATGAAGTTAGAGAAAGAAAGCAATTGAGTCCGGATCTAGATGAGGAAATAATGGAGAAAGTCATATACATTCAAGAACATATAGGAGTATCTCATAATCAACAGTAAGGTTATGATGACAATCATAAAATAGTTATTAAGTTCAATGTTGGTGAAAAGTTATTTCTATGAAATTCTCCATGGAATATGTTTATAATATTCAGAAATAAATTAAAACTAAGACCTGTGTATATTTACCTCTTAGAGATTCTTGATCAAGTAGGGATTTTATCTTATCAGTTGGGTCTTCCATCGAACATCTCTTAAGTTAATAATGTGTTCTATGTATATCTCTTAAGGATGTACATACCTGATCCATCACATGTTCTGAAATCACTGAACATACTAATAAATAATGATATTTATTATGAATAAAAACTAGTAGAAATATTGTATTTCAGAGATAAAGTTATCTATAATAAGACAACTCACCTGATTAAAAATCATTAGAGGAATAAAAAATTTAAATAATCTACATATGAACCTGATGATGTGACGAATCAAATACATCCCTGTTAGTTTGTATTGGAGTGAAAAACTTTCTAGGGCGTAATTCATATTAAGTGGAGTATAATGTGACAAACTAATATTTTATTATATAGTTATCTATATATATATTTGATTTCTTCGATATCCTCCATTACATGCAACACAATGTTTAATAGAACCATGTTATATTATTTAAATATTATAATTTAATATTTCAGTTATTTATAAGGAATTAAATTGATGTGTTTGAATAATAATAACTAACTTATTAAAATATTATTTTTGACACATGTATAAAATGAATTCATTTTTAAAAAATTAATAAAAAAAGAAAATATAAATTATTTCTAAAATAAAAGATATGCTTTTCTGAAAAACTATTTTTATGCGCGCAATGTGTTTTCATATTAATAAATTAAATTGATCAATATTGGTGAATTATAATAATAATATACATACATATATGTATATATGTATATATTAATTAATTTTTTTAATATTTCATGTAATAATATTTTTCTAGCCCTGAGATAAGAATATATCCATGGTTATGCTTAGAGATATATTTATCTGAAAGTCAGTTTCTGTCGTACATTGCGTACTTATTTTAAAATTAATTTCTAATAAATATAGAAAATATATATTGAAAAATAGATACCATATTTGGAATTATTAGGATCTAATTTGTAAAATAGTACCCTTTTATTTTTTTCAATATGAAAAGTATCCATAAATTTTTTTTGCCACCATGATAATTGTCAAAAATGTAAAATAGTGTTAAAAATTTAGGACAAGGTTTTAAAATTTTTTCAAACACTCCCATTTATCCAATTAGATGAGTTAATTTCTAACATTTCCAAACATTTATCAATGATGTGGGCACTTGGATTCATATTATATTTAATTATACCTTTATATTAATTCTAAAATAATAATAAATACAAAATGTCACTCTCATGACATTAATATCTATAAAATTTAAATATAAGGATAAAAATAGAATAACTTTGGTCATAAAATTCTTATTTTAAATATAAATTATTTTCTATCATAGTAATTTATTTCTAATTTTTAGTAATTTAATAATTACTTAATTTCTTATTAAATTCCAACACAATATTTATTCAATTAATAGAAAAATAAATAAAATGATATTAAAAATATTACAAGTAATACAATTTAAGTGAATTATTATGTTCCATGAATTTTTGAGATACATATGACTTATTTGGGATGTGTGAAAACATTATATTTCAATTCCATATTTGTATTTGTGTCTTTAAATTCAAATTAAAGGAATAGTTCTAAAATGGACTTTAATGATATTTTATAATTAAAAATAATTTATTAAGGGATTTAAAACTCATAAAAACAATTTATTCTTCCAAGTTAATGTAATATGATTTAAAATATCAAACATAATCTTTTTAGGGTTCATTTTTGTTATTTATGGTAATATTCTTAAACCTATAATGTTGAAATAGTGGTGACCACAATTAATGAAAAAAGTGATCAATTAAGAAGTTAAAAAAGAAGATAAGGTTTAAAATAAAAATTATAAACTATTAAATTTAATTATATGATTTTATTTCAACCCTAACCTATTTTTAATCTAATTTATGGAAATTTCAAAGCATTTGGAAAGAGAAATACTTTATTTTATTTTAATCTTTTATGAAATTAAATGTGTGTCATCTCCTCCCTTAAAAAAGAACCCCACTCCTTTCCCCTATTTACACTATATTGAGCCTTATAGATCAACAAAAACCTATGAAATTATATTCTAAACTTCAATATCCACGTTTTATAGGTATTTTATCCCCATAATGAAACCCTAATGTCATTAATAGGATATCCAAAGGAGTTATTTAGATAATGAGGTAGTTCCCATAACTGATCACTTTCGTGTCGTAATTAATCTTTTACATTTTTTAAATATGAGGTGTTTATAATAAAATAAAAAATTAAATATAATTAATGTACTAAAATGTTTTTATTATTACTAAATCAGATTTATTAACCATTTTCCCAGAAAATTTGAGGTGAAAGTATTCCTCGTGCATACACACAACTTACCGTTTCCACATAGTGATATAATTCATTTTCCATCCCCATATTTAATGGTTGGTTATTATGATGGGAATAATATTTATATATGATATTTATGACATAATTATACTTCTAGAATTATAATATCACATCTAACTTTTTACCTCCCAATATGTTGGAAAATGAAAATATCGCTCATGCGTATGTGCAGACTACCACATTCACGGCGATGTGAATTGTTCTTCATTTATATTTTAATTTGATGTTAATAAATATATATTTAAAGAATTTATAATAAAAATATGATAGACTAATTATTCTTTATTGGTGAATTTTTATTTACCATTGTTTTGTTCCATCCATTGAAAAATGGAAACAACGTTCATGCGTACGTATGATCTACCCTATCCATGAACGATGCAATTAATTTTTCTATATATATACCATTATGAATGACTATATATATATATAATGAATATATATGATATTTATATCATGATTAAAATTTTGGAGATGATGGAATCATGATGGAAGTTTAAGGATTTGGATTTTCGTACCAAAACATGCATGAAAAATGAACCAGTTATCACATAGAAAAGTGAGTTTATTAACACTGTTAATAAAAAAGTGAAAAGAAATGATAAGTAAATAATAAAAATTATGATATATATTAGTATTTATATATAATAAAAACTAAATTATTCTATAATTATTATATAAGAGGTTCAAATGAGGACAATGAAATCTGAGACTTGATGTTAGGGATTTATGTTTCCATCCTATTTTAATCGAGATTGTTTATGCTTGAATGTAGTTAAGGAAAATATATGATAAATATATAATAAATACATTAAACTTTAATACACTATAATTATTTATTTAAAATACATGTTTTCATTTAAATTTAATCAATTTAGTTTCTAAATATATTGGATGAGTATTTTTGAGGAAAACCAACTATTTTTTATCATTGAGTCGAAAATACTTTTTCCTCAATGTTTATGTTTTCTATGAATTAATTTAAAAAATATTTTTCTATTCTTCTAATAATATTGAGAATAATTTTTAGACAAGTTTCATATTCTATAAAAATGTTTCTGAGGAATATTTTTATAATATTTATAATGAGGTAGTTTTTGATATTTTTTCAAAAATGTGAAAGGAGTTATTTCTTTTAACTTATACAGAATAAATAGAATTTCCTACCATCATGACTACTCAATTATTTGAAGTCATATTTAAAATTTTCCATCTTTATTTTCAAATAAAATATTCTCCCTAAAATTTTGGAAATTTTTATATTTAAAATAACTGATTTCAAAAGGGAAATGTCTTTTACTCAAGATATATTCAAATGATTATTTTAAATGAATTTTTATATATGATAAAAACCATTGATGTTGATTATGTTTTAAAAGGGATATTATCCAATGATACCATATTTATTCATTATATATATATTTTTTATTATTATGATGATGTGATGTTTATGAAAACCCATTTATTTTCAATGGGTTATACTATGATGAAATTATTAAATGTTTATGAAAATAATTTTCATTGAATGGGGTATAATATGATTATATAATGGATATTTTATGATCTTATAGAGAATATATGTATTGTTTTCAACTTGTTATGGGTTATAAAATAATTATATATCTCTCCAATTCATTGGGTAAAATTTTATATCAGATGAGATAGCTATAGGAAACAAGTCGATGTGCATGATCCACTATGGAAAACATGTCGATGTGCTTAATTCACTATGGGGTACATATTGATATGATTGAATAACTATGGTAAATAGTTAGGGATTATTGATCCACTATGAGAAAATGGTGACAAATATTGATCCAATATAATTTTATATTCTTGGGAGTAAACCTTGGCATATGAAATTTTATATATACCTAAGGTGATAATACCTTTTTATGAAATGAAAATATGGTTCATGATTGATTTATGATTATTCACATCTCTTATAATTCATTTATTTTAAAATGATAATGTTTTATTTCATTTATCATGTTTATGATCCATGAGGGATTGGGGGTGAAAATTTAATGTTACTTTCATAAACTCATACCCTTATTAATAAATTATTATTACATATGATCAACAATTGATATCTCCCAAGTTTACCCTTACTGCGTATATGATCTTCCCCTTTCTTATGTTTCCCTTCATTTGGTTATAATGAAATGATTTGGTTGGGTATTTATATAAATACTACTACGTGGGAATTTTTTTATGGGAAATATTTAATATCTTTCATTAAATAAGAATATTATGTATCTATTCTTAAGAGAAACAAAACCTTTTGATTCTGCAGACACATAATTGGAAAATTTATCGAATATTCATCTAAAGAGTTGTAATATCTATGTATGAAAATATTGGGTCTCTATAAGAATGGAAAAGTATTTTTAACCAGGGAATGGTACATTCCATCAATGATTGGGCTAAATTTTATGGGGTTGATATATTTAATTCCAGTCTTCAATGAATTTATTACACCCTAAATAATTCCAAATATTTCCAAAGGATTTAAAGGCTATATATATTACTATTTGAGGATTTTATAATGAATCAGTTAAACCTTTTTGCCCATCCTCTAATACTAATGTCCTATGATCAAAAATTCTCTCTCAAAGTGTTCTATTTTATAATTCATCATTTTTCTAATATTGAGTGTGGGATTATTGTAATATATTCTCACTCTCATACATTTCTCATTCTCTTCTAGTTTTCATCATATTCTTCTAAGATAATTGAGGTTGTACTATAACATGATTTATTCTATGAAATCTTATCTCCTTCCTCTATATTATAGTATTGGTTCCCATTATCATTAATTCAAGGGAATTAGGTTTACATTCCACAAATATTAAATGTAAGAGAATATTGTATTTGAGATTTCTAGATATACCCTTTAATAATATGTTGTTGATTGTATTGCTAGTTTCGTACTATAACATTAAACGTAAGGGAGTTATGGTATCTTCGCTGTCGTTATGTCCATTTGAGTAATGCATTAATTCTTAAATCAATTGAGGAGGTATATGGGGGATCATGTTGATCTAATACTAAGCTTCCTCCCCAAATTGTGTGCATTATCCACTTTGTATTTATTTATTTATTAATTTCTTCATTCTAATATCGATGAGCATAGATTTTATAAATTTGGATATTTATCTTTATATTATGCTTAAATGACTACTTAACATTGATATTAACTTTATTACATAAATAATATTTATCATTTCTCTCTTAATCGATTTCATTTCATTGTCATTTTAAATTGTTATTACTTCCTTATTTTATTAATTTATTTTTCAAAGGAAATTCACCTCCCCTATTTCTATTTTACCTTCCAATCTGAAACACATGAAATGATTAATTATGTTTTACATCATATTCATGAGTATAATGATATCAATTTATCCTATTATACGACGAAATAAATAAATTAAAATAATCATCTTTAGATAATGACCACTATGATCAAAGTGGATCTTGGTGGTTATATTAAAAATTATGAAAATATATAAAGTGGTTTCACTGATCACTTATAAAATTTTTGTAATGATTTTACTAAATTTGCAATAGTGATTATGTTTTATAACTTGATAGAAATGAATGAGGAGGACGATACAAGTTTCACTAATTCCCTTTTACTCCTAAAAGTGATGATTCTAGAGAGAAATACACTGTCAAGAAAAAAATTTAATGAAAAAAGAATGTTTACTTTTATTCAATTCAGTTACTAAATGATGATTTCTTATCCCAATGATGGATGTTTACTCAAAAATTAGACTGTATCATTCTTCATTTTTCCAAAATGATGTTCATCATGTTATAAAGTGAATGAAAAGAATTCATAGACTATATTATGTTTGATTCCAATTATACCCATATTTAGATTCTAGTATAGTTGTAACAATTGTTCCAAAAATTCAATGTGTCATATGAATGAAAGGGTTAAATATAAAAAAAGTCATCATGTATTCAATTATACTAACTAAAATAAAATTGAATTTTATGGTATTGAATTTTTATATGAATTTATAATTATATGAATTTCATATTATATTTATGAAATGAATCATTATGGGTTTCTAAAAAGTAAGCAATGTATATGGATAATGATTATAATAACTTAATCCTTCCCCTATGGTTATTCATAATGAATAGATACATGAGGTTTTTATGGTAATTTAATTATCAATACTTTTTTGAAATAATATTTATGAATAAATGGCTCTGTTAATATAATATTTCAAGCCACTATGAGAAGATAATGTTGTGGTGGACTGTGTAAATATAGATGAGTTTTTTATAAGTATTTTATTTAATATAATCTATCTAGATTTGATTTTAATAGAAACCCTCCATAGTTAATAATAAAACTTGGTGTGACTAATAAATCCTGGCTCTAATAGTCTATAGGTATGGGACTAGTGACGAGTTCATAAAAATGTTGCATATAAGGAATTACTATTTCTAATCCCAATAATGAAATTAAAGGCATAGGTCAATTCCAAACACTATAGATGGAATTGTTAATGGGTTTAGGGAAATCATCTGATGATCATTTTGGTGAAATAAAACCATCAAAATTCTCGATCAATCATAAAAAGTTCTATATTATATAAAATTAATAACATAAAATTCATGTAAAAGTTTCACTATATAGTCTATATTTTACCCCCTTAGTAAATTTTCATAGTGAATATGGTATTAGTAGGAAAATGAATCCTACCTCTATGGGATTACATTGTCCCTTGGATCATGCATTCAATAATATGATCTTGATACATAAAATGGGTGATAGAACCTTATTTGAAGAAGAAAAATGATTTATAATGAGAGTATACCTTCATCTACATTGCATGCACTACGAGGGTTCGAACAATGGGAAAAATAATATCCCTTTTATAAAACCTATCCATTTAATTAAGATAAATGATTCATAACTTCTATCTCATGAAGTTACTACTAGTTGGTTTTGACCATTTATTTAATCCTTGAATGAATTTAACTTGTTTTAAAATCCATAAGTGAAGGAATTATTTTGATTTATAACTAATGAAATCATGTAGGAATATGTGAAAAAATTCATTCGTATGATATATTATATCATGTTCCTCATCATACTCTGTGGGGGATGTTGATCATAGGATATGTAATATACATTAACATGTTTATATTTTTACATTAAAATTTATGGGTATCATAATATATTATATCTATATTTTTTTTTCAAGTTTCAACCATCTTCATGTTGTGAAAAATCCTATATGGACATAATACAAAACATCCCAACTCTTTGTGAGTCTTTCCTAATCTCTTTTAGAAATGGTTTATCGTGTTTTAATTTTGAAACCAAATCATTGTAAAAAACCCAATATTAATCAAAATACCAAATTTTGTGTCACTATAAGACTAAATAACATTGAAAAAAAAAGAAATCCCAATTTTATAAATGTAAGTAAATTAAAAACTCTAGAAAAACATCATTGATACTCATGCTACCAGGGGACCTAGTTTGATCTCAAACAAACATATTTATATATCCACTTGAACGTGTCCACCGTATGATATATCATATTAAATATATTTATAACTGTATAGTCCCACTACTACTAAATTGGGTTTATCCAGTGCTAGGGATTTAACAACACTAACTAAAAGCGGTGTTAAAGACCATCATTTTCGACGCTAAAAAAGAAATGTCAAATGGGGACCTTTATCAGTGCTATTAAAGAAGCACTGATAAAGGGGACAATTCTTTAGTACTATTAAAAAAGAATTCATTACGCGGGCCTTTATCAGGGATTGATAAAAAAAGATGTGGCGAGAGTGGGGGGTCTTTATCGTAGCTTTTTTATAATCATTGATAAAGACCCCGATATTATCAATACGTTTTTACTAGCACTGACAAAGGGTATATAAAAATATATTTAATTAAAAATAATATATTAATATATTAATATATTAAATTATAAATATATTTATATTGATATAAATTAATTTTATATATTTTTAAATATGTTTTTGATAAGGCAAAATAAAAATTTACACTTAAAATATATGATATTTAGTAAAAATTGCTTATAAAATAATTAAAGAAAATATCTTTGATTAATAATTGTGTAATTGTTATCATATAATATTTTTTTCATAATAATTTGAAGATAAAACCCAAAAAATATATAAAATATCTAAAATAAGTTGAAAACATTACTCAAACTTCAAATGGCTGTTAATTTTGATCTGAGTGACCATTTGGGCTCTACCATATATCCAATCAAATCCAATGATGATCTCTACACCATTTGATAGAGGACCCCCATAATTATTTCATGGGTTTAAAAGAGGCCCATAAGGCCTCCAAAACTAGGTTTTTAGTTGCGGTGCCATAATTTTTAAACATTGGATGGAATTTCAATATCTTTTAAGGGGGTCTTGTTGTCTTTTTTAAATGGGGAATGAATTTATTTATAGGGATTATATTCATATTTATAATATGGTTTTTATTTTTTTTAATCATTTTTCACAATGTAATATTATTTATAATAAAATATATATCAATTTATACATATTTTGTTTATATATCCACACCTATAGGAAAAAAACATATAATATATAAATATATATTTTAAAATATATATATAAATAAATATATTAATTTATTAATATATATATAATTATATGTATTAAGAATATGTAATTAAATAAATAAATAAATAAATACCATAAAATGGACGGGAAAATAACATAAGGAAGTGGAAAAGGTGTTGAGATATGAGAAGGAGGTCTCGGGTTTAAAACTGACAGGAGGGAGGGGCATGTGTGGGAGGGTGGAATTATCCAAAGCACTAATAAAAAGTGTAGGAAGTGGAAATAAAATTTGGGGTGGGAATAGGTTCAAATAAAAAAAATTACCCCCTTTACTAGCAAGGCCTTTATCAGTGCTTTTTTAGCAATGTTAAATGGGGCCTTTTATAGTGTTTTTTTCAAGTGCTGTTAAATCCCACCCTTTAACATCGCTCAAAATATCCGAACTTCTAAAGCACTGGTAAAGCCCTTTTACTAGTGCTGTTAAAGGCCATATTTGTTGTAGTGTCCCTTTTTATATGATGTCGAGTGTCCAATATACATTGAATAATGTAAATATATTATAGGGATTCTCATACACTGTTGATTCTTGAAAAAAGACTAACCTAATCAATGAATACATTGAGTTTCATTCATCTACAAGATGTGAATATATCATGAAACTCATCCATTTTTTTGATAACATCATTTATTATTCATCTATACATGGAAATGCAATTACATAGTCTATTTATATCAATATCTTGGTGTCTATAATCATTATACAAGTTGAAAACACCCATTTTGTTGATCACTAAGAAAAAACATGATTGATAAAATATTCAACTACCACAATATTAGATAAGCCTAAAAGAATGTTTAAGAAAGATATTAAAGTATGGAGGTTATAATTCTAGTTATCTCTCCAACATCTGGTAAAATGATTTATAATAAGCATAAACCCCTAATTATATCAACTATTGTATAACATTCAATGAGATATACTTTAGTGTGTCATTCCAAATAAAAAGTCACCACATATTATCTCATGTGTCAATTTATCATGTTAATCTTCACATATCCTCAAAAACCATAATTCTCTATGATAATCATCGATTAGATACATATAAAAGTCACACATTGAGGGGATATTATCATTACACTATTCATGTAGAGTAGATTTTAGCACACATAAAGAATGATAATTAATGATTTCCTTTATTATAAAATCATGACACATTTGAAAACATTACAATAAATATATTATGTATCATATATTAATAAATTAAATATGAAATTTATGATTTTATTTGAATAATGGTTTCATCAATCGATCCAATACATTATCCTATGAAACCACATAATTAATTATAGCATCACACCTCTCATTGATCTCTTTTATTAAAAGGTATTTATGAAGGATGTTTTTTTCCTTTGGTGAGACTATGTTTTTATGGAATGTGAAATGGATAAATTATTGTCACAATAAATCTCAATTTCTACCTTAATGTTATGAAACAAATCAATTTTAGAAATGGACTTTCTAATTCAGAAAACATCCTTCACAACATTTGATATAATGATGTACTCTTCCTATGTTGTCGATTCCACCTAGATTGATTATTTGGAACTATTCCAACTAATACTGGAACCATTATGGTAAAACAATACACCTGATTGAGATATCATATCATATCTATTGGATTGATTTTTTTATTAGTTTAAACCTTTACGTAGATATTATCCTCTCAACCAAAGACTAGGAACATATCCTTAGTTCTACATAAGTACCTAAAGATGTTCTTAATATAAATTCAGTTACTCTCACTGCGATTAGATTGGTATCTACTTATTATGTAATGATTATAGGTGAAATTTGGTCAAGCACATAACATGACATGCTTAATAGATCCTATTGTACGAGTATTAGAAATATTATCTGTCACATCCAACTCATTAAAAGGATATTGAATCTTCTTAATATTCATGACAGGAAACATTTGTAAAGACCCATTTTTAGAGTTCTCTATGTAAAAATTATTTAAAACATTAATAATGTATTTGTCTTGACTCAATACAAGAAAACCCTTAGATCTATCTCTATAGATCTACATACAATGTATGAAGGATAATTCACCCATGCATTTCATCATGAAAAATTTACCCAACCTCATCATTATAGAGTTTAAATCAAGGATAAATTTATTGATAAGAAGTTTTTCATCTATATACATTATTAGAAAAAGTAAATTCCTCCCACTAATACACTTATATACATAATAATATTTTAATGATGAAACCTATGTTCTTGATTATATCATAAAATAGGATATTCCTACTTCAAGAAGCTAGATTCAATCCATAAACGGGCCATTAAAACCTTCATACATTAAATTTATCACTTGGTAATACAAAACATTCAAGATGTATCATATACACATTGTAAAATAAATTTCTATTAATGAAATTTTTTTACATATATTTGATATATCTCATAATAAAATTGATCTACTATGGAAATCAATATGTGAATAAACATTATCATAAAAAGTGAAAAGGTTTCTCCATAGACAACACCATAAATTTTCATATAAACTTTTTCCACCAAGTGTACATAATAAGAGAACATTGTACCATACATGTTATTTTTTTATTGGAAAACTCTATTTTACACTAGGGATCATACCCCTTCACGTTCCTTAACGATTTTACAAACTTTTTAAGTGAACATGAAGTATATTTTGGATTCCATTTATTTTAACCATTTCATAGAATCAAAAATCTTGATGGACTCAGGGTAGGTAGTAGATTAATATCCTATTAGAATTATTTCATCATAATTTACCAAGATAAATCCATATTTCCCTAGATCTTGAAGGATCCTAGAAAACCATTGTGTTTATTTTACAACATGATTCTATTCTTCTTCTACAACTCTTTGTGGAACCTACTCAACTAATATCTCAAGAATGTATCCTTTTTTTGGTCTTGAATTTCTATAAATTCAACATTACTTCTAGTAGATCATTGAAGTATAATATTCATTTCAGGTAAAAATATATATATGGCCACACAAACATTGTGTTATGTAAAAATGAACATTAATATCAAGATTATTTTTGGGGTAACAAAAAAGTAAGAATTTATTAGATTTAAAATTTATTTAATCAAAACAAAAATTTCATACACATTCATCACAACTACAAATATTCAAAAACACATATTGGGTAATTTCCTATTCCATATCTCATATATTGACTTTATAACTAATTTATATGGAATATGGTTGTGTAGGAATGCAATAGTCTTCAGATCATAACCCAAAAATAAAATTGGAATGCAACATTGACAGATCATCGATCAAACCATGTCCAAAATGGTTCTATTACTCTTCTTAGACACAATAATACATTGTGGTGTTCCATGATGAGTGAGTTATGAAACAATTGTATAATCCTGTAAATGATTTTTTAATTCTTGGATTAAGTATTCACTATCCAATTTTTTTGAAGGGTCATAATACTTTTTCACAATTTATTTTGGGCATAATTTTAAAAATACTTAAACAATTAAATTGTTTCATACATATATATGATATAAAACACATAAAAATTACATATAAATTCATCAATAAAAGTAACAAAGTAACTAAAACCACTATGTTCTTGAGTACTTAGTAGTCCATGTAAATCAATATCTATATGATCCATTATCCCTCTATATCTTTTACCATTTCCACTAAAAGTTTCTTTAATTATGTTTCCTAATAAACAAGGTATTATTTTCAAATGATTCAAAATCAAATTATTCTAACAATCTATCTCAATGGAGTATTTGGATTAATTTATCCTTTATATGTTCATGTCTACAATTCCAATTGTATTTGGGATTAAAATTAAGACAAACCTTCTTATTTTTAAATTTATATATTTGATTATCCACATCTAAAAAGTATAATCCATTTACGATTTTTAAAATTACATAAAACTTTTTATTCTAATATAAATAATAACTATTTTCCATAATAATGAATGAAAATACCATCTTGTCCAAATATGATACATAAATGATTTTTTTGTAATGAAAATATAATAATAGTTCTCTAATTCAAGAACTAATCTACTAGGTAAATTTAGATCATAAGTGCTAATTTCTAATTTAGAAACAATTTATCCATTGTTGACATGATGATATACTTCATTCTTTTCAATTCCCCCTATATTTGAGAATATGGTTATCATTGAAAAAAATTTATACACACCCTATTTCAAATTCCCATGAGTCAGAGTGGGTGAAATTGACCCCTATAAAATTTATATTATGTTTCTCTGAATTATTCTCTTTGATAACAGTTCTCAAGTATAGAAATCAATTTTGAACTATTTTATGGGTCACACCTATAAGGGATATCCAAAATTATTTTCATGATGAAAATTATAATCTATAATGAAGTCATGTCTATTGATGAGTATCATGTTTAAGGTATTTTCACAAAGATTATTTAAATAATGTAACCCCACTAGAAATTATATCTCCATAAATCAACCCATTTAGTGGGACAATACCTATATTTCATTATGAATTTCATTGGGCATCATTTAAATATTCTATGACATTATCTAGAGGATAAATATTATCAAAAATATCATATATGTGTTTTAGATAGCTGAGTGGATAAATATTTATCCTAATACCTCAAATGAACTCATTAATCAATTTTGGATTCATATCCTAATAGTTATGGTTTTCCAGCTATGTATAACCCAATGTAAATGCTAAGAACAATGCATCTGATAGTTTGGGGAACTACATTACTTTCTTTCATTACTAAATATAATCCAAGGGAACATAAAATTTACGGTTACCCATATATAATGATTGAGTTATTAAAAAATGATGATGTGGAAGGAAAATCACACTATGTGTTTTATATGTTTTTTTTAAAAAATTTCTCACCACCTTGATATACATCAAATGAATATTAAATTGATGAATAATGAATCTCAATTAATCTTTATTATCTCATTTTTCATTCTTTGTATATTCATGCTTCAAATGATTTAGTTTTTTGAATACTTATTATATCCACTAAATTAAAATGCTCACATCATATTTATGTGTGACTATTTATAAAATCCAAAAATTTCTGTTACTCACCCAAAAAATAAAATAAAAAAATATCCATACATATACAAATGTATAACATGTATAAGTTATAGGAAAACATTATATAATGGTTTATAATTATATGTCATTGGAATTTTGTAAAGACTCAATGTTTTACCAAAAGGAATCCCTTCTTATAATCATTCTTTAAAGTATAATCACATTAGGAAACATAATACCACATCATTTTTAAATGAACCACTACATGAATATTAAACAAGAAATTTTCAATTTTGTGTTTTGAATTTTGAAAATATAATATACACAGTTGTGACCAGTAAGATGTTTGATGTCCGATAGGAAAAAATTCATTTTTTTGAATAGTAACCTACCCCCATAAATAGTAAAATACCCTTATGAATAGTAATGTGACCCTTATGAATACTGAATCACCCAAAATAATAGCACCCCACCCAAAAATGATTAAATAAAAATTATGCATTAAATAGAAAAATGGTTTTCTTAAAATGTGTTCATAAGTTAATAATTTTACGTCTTTTAGTTTTAAGATAATTTTATAAGACATTATGTAATTTTCGAAAGCATTATAAAATCAATTTTAATTTTAAAATATATATTTTTCAACTAAATTATGACTGCAAAAAAAATTAAAATAATAATATTTAAAAAATAATTTTCATAAAATGGAGTTCATTTTTGGATTCCCCACATTGAGAAATGGTTAGGGTGATTTTTTGAGATTTTTATGAAATACTTGAATTTTTGGAGAATAATAAAATACATTAATTTACCATCTAAATACATTATAAATTAAATCCATTATTCCTGAAATCATTAGTGATGTAAGCACCCAAATATCATACTCACATTCACTTATTAATATATATTAGTCACTGAATCATCACTGTTTCTTGTCTTGTAGAGAAATAAAAAATTATCGAATATTATATTGAGAAAACCTCGTCCCCGCCATAATAAATACCATCCATCACACCCAAATGTCCTCACTCATATCAAGTTTCAAGAATTTTTGAAAATCTTCCCCAAAATCTTCCATAGACCCTCCGCAATGTACAATATCTTTTGGTCTCATCAAAAGGCCAATCCAAGGTTTCTTAAGGAGGTTTCAAGAGGTAATTCCCCTCTCTCCATTTCCCTTTAATTTCCTTTCAATTTCATGTTATCTTCTTAATCTATACTCACAGATCCTCATATACATGGTATGGTAGCTATAGTATCTTAAATATACTATAATTTTGTAATTATAATGGTATCATATATCATCCAACCCCCTTCTCCTCTAGTTTTTAATTTTAGAGAGGAAAATGTTTTTTGTGAGGTGATAATTTATCACCTTCAAGAACAACATGTTTTCATTTTCATTTACAGTCTTCAAATCTGGTCATGAAAAAATATTTATGGTTCAACCAATTTATTTTATATTTATTATATCCTATTTAATGTTCTATAACAACTTATGTACATATTACTAATTGATTAAACAAAATAAGTTTGATGTGGTTGAAAAACAGCCCAAATTAACCCAAATGATCACCATTAAATTATTATCTAATGATTCATTATCATGGTATACAATAAAATTATTTATAAGTACATTTTATGTTTTATAACATCATAAATAACATATAATTTCAATTCTGGATGTTTATCCACATTTTAAATTAACATCCATTAATGAATACAAGTGAAATGTTCAAGAAAACTATTAAAACGAATGGTCTCGAACAATGAATTTAAACTCTATAACTCATCCAAAAGACTATAAATGAACTTAATAAAATAATAAATAATATTATTAATGTATAAAAGGTTCTGTAAATTTTAATTAATTAATGTCATGTGGTTATACTTGACATTAAAGTGAAGAAAGTGTTCAGATACAAGGTAAAGAGAAATTCTCGAACCAAACATTCTTTTTTTGTTTTCTCCCTATTTTAATCCATTTTTGCTATGGTTACTCATTAAAAATCAGTTTTTCATCATTATATTACCATTTTAAGGATATACATATTTTCCAATAGTTTTTATTTCAATCAAAATTCTTTCGAAAAGAACTCTTCTTTCAAAAACGCACCTTTTACTTCTCACTCAAGGTTGATGGTTCTTATATCTTGTATTTTATTCGGACTTTCTTTTGGGAACAAATTTTTTATCAATGTGTTCTTTAGAGATGAAACCCATTTCATTTGATGGGTTATTTTTATTCATGATTGATATATGTTCTATGTGGCATGCATGATAATGAAAATGTTATGATGTGATGGCTGTGGCCGGAATTATATAGCAAAATAGAAATGTTTGAATGTGATGGGTGATATCAGAATTATACAGTGCACCCATTCATTGGGTATAGGGTTGAATCTCATGAGTTAAATATAAATGATTCGTGACCATGTTGTTGTCACGACCCGTCCTCGGGGCCCGTGTCGTGACTACCCCAAGCCCGCCTTCCATAGGCCAGGGGCTGGCGAATAGCACCAAGGCGTAAATCCCAGTAAAAAGGGAAGGCATTGCCTTTGAAAAGTAAACAAGCACCACAGAGTAAGCAAGCGGAATAGTAAACACTAAGTAATAACAGAGTACAACTGAAAGTGCGGAAAAGTAAATGGGCCAGTATACAAACCCAAATTGAAAGTAAAGTACAACTCAAAAGGGAAAACAACAACTGTAAAGTAAAAGCCGCTACACCGAGCTGTCCACTGGAGATCCCACCTGAAGGGTGGGTACAGATAGCTCCACTACTCCTCGGGTCCTGCTGTCCGCTCCGAGCACGTCCCGCCCAGTGGTCCACCTCCAGGTACCGTCCTACTCTGCAAGCCTCAACCACGATCAACGTTGTCCGTCGTCTGCAACCAACACAACGTAGTGCGGGCATAACCCGTGCAGGGGTGAGTATAACGATACTCAGTAGGGACCCCGAGACCCTCAAGGGCTCACTAAAATCAACAAGGATAACCACAAGAAGATCTCAACAGATAACCTCTACTTAGATATATGCCCATACATATACCTAAGTTATCAAGTAACCCATCTCAATCATGAGGAAACACAAGGATTGTGAAATCAACGGATAACCACTACCCAGGTATATGCCCATACATATACCTAAGTTATCAAGTGACCCATCTCAATCATGAGGAAACACAAAAGGG
Source organism: Viscum album (assembly GCA_963277665.1). Taxonomy (NCBI): domain Eukaryota; kingdom Viridiplantae; phylum Streptophyta; class Magnoliopsida; order Santalales; family Viscaceae; genus Viscum; species Viscum album. The sequence continues at coordinate 1,915,538,137 of OY728127.1, forward strand.
TCAAAAGTCTCAGCTCAAACCAGGATTTTCATTATTGAAACCATAACTGCTGAAGAGCTCCATCTCTGGAGTGTACAGTGGTCCTGCCACGACTCCGAGGTACTGCTCACTAACCTAAGACTGTTGAGGTACTCCTCCTGTCGAGTACCGCGGGCCTTCCACCTCACACAGTAGTGCTTCCCACTGGGGTCTGCCACCCAACACAGTAGTGCTCCCCCCTCATAGCATGCCGAGGTACTCCTCCTGTCGAGTACCGCGTGTCTTCCACCTCACATAGTAGTTCTCCTCTGCTATGGGTCTGCCACCTCACAAAGTAGTGCTCCCCACTGGGCTACGTAAGTCACTCCGAATCGAATCGGACAAGCAGTCTTCAGGTCTCGGCCAGCTACACGGTCTCCGTACTCCGTACGCTCGTCTCTGGGAGGGTCCGCTTCATGATCTACAAGCCGATACTCCAAGTATCTCAAAGTCCCACGAAGAAGTATCTCAATGTACCACCTCATCATAGGGGTCTCAACGCAACAGACTGCGCGTCAATCGGACGCCCGGTCTGTGAGTTATTAGCCTTTTCGTCCCAGGGGCCCGGTTGGTTTCGTGAGCGAACCAAACCCGGCCGTATCTCAACTGTACCCCGAACTCTCATAGGGTATACACATAGGGTCTGTTTCTCAATGAGATCACCAACTCCACTGACGGTTTGTCAAACGGACGTTCTGTCAGAAAGGTATCAGATTTTCCGTTCCAGGGGCCCGGTTGGATTTCGGTGCGATCCAACTGGCCACTATCCATCTGAATCCAAATCTTGGGCGGAGGATTCCAAAAGTTCTGTATTGTCAACAGGAATGCAACAAGACAGACGGCGCGTCAATCGGACGCCCGGTCTGTGAGTTATTGGCTTTTTCGTTCCAGGGGCCGGTTGGTTTCGTGAGCGAACCAACCCGACCACACTCCAACGACATCCAAACCTCGAGCAGAGTAAGCCTAAAGATCCGTATCACTTAGAGGAACTCAACAAAGCTGATGAAACGTCATTCGGACATCCGTAGCTCAAGATATGAGCGTTTCCGCTCCGAGGGCCCGGTTGGTTTCGTGTACGAACCAACCTGGCCGAACTCAAAGTATTTCGAAACCTTGAGTGCAATATACTGAAACGACCTTCTCGATCCAAGGACTGCATCTCCGCTGACGGCACGTCGTTTGGAGGTCCGTAGCCCGAGTTATGGGCATTTGAATACAAACCGCTCGGTAAGGGGGGTTTCGGGCCCGTGCCGTCCCGGTCCGAGACCCCCCGGTTGGCCCGAACCGGGTCAACCCGCCCCGGACAGGGTCGACCCGGCCCGGAACGTCCCGGCCCGGCCCGGCGCCACCCGGCCCGGCGCGGCCTGACCCGGCCCGGCCTGGCCTGGCGGACCGGCCGGGCGCGCCGGTTCGGCGTAAGGCAGCGCACTGGGCGCGCTGCCAGCTCGGCCAAAAGCCGAGCTGCTGGAATAAAACGGGGGGCTGCCTACCCCCATTTGTGAAACCGGCCACCCTCATTATGGGGGGACAATTAAGGAGCCCGGGGGAATTTAATTCCCCCGGTTTCCACCCTTCTGGCTGGCCTGACTTGGTCGGCCGACTTCTTCTCAACAGTACCGGCAAGGGCCGGTCCTCTTCCATCTTCCGACACCGGTGGCCCGGCTGGCCGCCGGTCATCATGTTCCGCCGCGGCCTAGAACCGGCCGCGGCCTTCATCACCCGGCATGGTGCGACGGCACCACGCCCCTCCGCCGAGGCCCCGCTCCGGCCGCAGCACCTTCAGTTTCCTTCAACGCGGCATGACGGCGTCGCGTCCATGAAAATCTTTCCACGGCGCGGCGCGATGGCGCCGCACAATAATTGTCGTGTGATTCCCGTGTGGTGCGACGACACCACGCCATCTCGTTCCATCCACAATAAACATTCAAGAACAAGGAGGGGGGTTCTGCCGTGTTTGTGCGGTCTGACCCCCCTCTCGTTAGACGATAACACTTAATCATTTATCCTCAAAGATTGTCATGCTAGAACCAAGAATGAGAATAATTAAATAAAACAATAACAAACCCCTACCTCGGTTTCAAGTGCAGAGCACGTCAACAAACCGTGGAAGACTAGCGTCGCGGAAGTCGGGCATCGCGGGTTTCCGTTGACGTCGAGGTGCGTCCGAAGAGGTACGTCGCTGGAGAAGCTTCGCAAGCTAATAGAGATCATCCGAGGAGGAAATGGCGTCTCCTTTCGTTGACACGGGAAGAAGATCAAAGAAGTGGCATCGTCGATCTTTGGAAACACACCGGCTACGAAGAAGGGAGAAGCGACGTTCTTCGTCGGAGCTTGAGTGTTCTTCGTGTTCTTCGTCAAAGTTGAATAAGGTGGAGAGAACCTCTCAAATTCTCTCAAGATGGCTAAGGAGACCAACCAAAATAAAATAAGCTATGGCTTATTTTATTTACACAATTTTTAACTTGAATTTAAAAGGTTTGAAATTCAAACAACTCAACCCAATTAATTAACCATGTTGTCAATTTAATTAAAGAGGAGTTATAGGGAGTTTAAAAAGAGAAGATGAAGTGTTAGGGTTTGTGTGGGCCCCACCACACTTAATCCTCTCAAGGGAGATTATGTGGATGTGGGTCCCACCCCTAACTCCCTTTGGGAGGAGTTAACCAACATGTTAAAAATAAAATGTGTTTTCACATTTTATTTAACTTCTTTTAATTTTTTCCAAAACTAACTTTCATTCCGCATAAAACGCAACCTCGGAAAAGGTCTCCTTAAGCCAATATCGGCGCTGCGAGTTCATCGGTGCCCTCAGAATTCGATTCCGGGCCCCGGTTCAAAAGTTAGAAATTCCCGCTCGTTCGTTCACTGAACGTACCTAAGCCAAACTTCGGAAATTGATTCCGGGAACTCCGGGCCTCAGAATCAGGTGCCGTCAGAAACCGTGCTCTTGTAAAATTCCAAAGAAATTTAAGAAAAAAATTTCCCTTGAATTTTTTGGGTATTTACATTACTCCCACATCAGGGCTTTACGTCCCCGTAAAGATGCATCAAAACTAAGGAAAAAAAGGCGGTACTGAGCATGCATCTGAGCCTTCCGCTCCCATGTGCTTACCTGGAGGTTCCCATACTGCCAATGAAAGCCCACCCGAGGAATCGATCATCCTCGTAGGATCCACTCCTGTCTATTCTCGATCCCCACTGGAACCTCCGTGAAAGACACCCCATCTCCATCGTCCAGCTCCTCATGGTCGATGATATGCAGAGGGTTGAGCACGTATATCCTCAGTTGAGATACGTGGAAAACGTCGTGCACCTAGTGCAACTGAAGTGGATGGGCCAAGTGGTAAACTACCTCGCCTACCCAGCTGAGGACCTAGAAAGGTCCGTTGAACTTCGGAGATAACTTGCCTCCTGGGCCACATCTCCGTAAACCTCGACGAGGTGAGACTCGTATAAGGACGTGATGGTCATCCTTGAACTATAGAGGCCTCCAAGTCCTGTCAGCATAAGGCTTCTGTCGGGCCTTTACCGTCCTCATCCGCTCTTGGATGACCTGGACCTTCTCTAGTCTCACAAGAGCTGCTATGATTTCTTCTTTGCCGAAAAAGAGATATCCGGTCTCATCCCCTGGATGAACCACATTCGTTGCCTAATACTATCAATCCTGACATGAATGATGCATTCATGCCATGGATGATGTCGTAAGGTCTCGACGTAACTACCAAGAGATCCAACTGTCACTCTCGCCTCCATGGGTCGAGTCACACGGTCGGCATCAGTGTGTGGTCACTAGGTCTCCTTTAGTAGAAAACTCGAAAGTGAGGGTCAAGTCAACAGTCTTAACTGGAACCTCTTAGTAACAACACAAAAGAGGACAGGAATGAAAACATCACAAAGGTAAGCATCTTTTATTATTGCAGCTCATAATACAAAGATGCTACACAATATCAACAAGAAACTATAAGTACAAAGGACGTATCTACTAGTTTAGCTCCTGTCCATCTGCTCCAAGAGCTCCATGATCGAAGGCCTCAGCTTCCTGAAGAAGGCTGGCAGCAAGGATCACCATGAAATCTGTCGGCATCCCCACTAGCCTGAAGACTCTCACCACAGCCTCCAGCCAATCCTCAGCCACCTACGGGTCCGTACCTCCCTGAAACCGGGGTGGTCTCTGGCACTGGAACTCATGCAATGCGCTCAAGCGACGTGCATCCTCTGCTGCTGGGGATGGTGGCATCAGTGGCCCAACGGGTAGTAGTATCGCTGGTGCCTCCGCTGGTGCCTCAACTGGAAAAGGGACATGTACTGAGGCCTCGTTGCTCGGCGGGCTGTCAGTACGCACCACTCTCGGGGCTCTAGCTGGTCGTCCACGGGGAGGCATCCTGAAAGAAACAACATGACACGGTCAAACGATTTATACCTGGTGAGCTAACCTGGTTTGAGCTAATATTCAAATAAAACTTCTGGAAAACACACACGCAATCAGTGTTTTCGTGCACAAAGTCGGAAATCAGTTGTCAGGGTCCGGGTGTATGGATACGTCGGCCGCCCGCACCAACACTGGACTCCCTGAACTGAAAACCACACTCGGTACTCTTTTAACACTATTGCTTCACAGAAAGAAACATCAGAGTTATAAGTTCTACGATAGAACCGAACTCCTCTGATACCGATTTGTCACAACCCGTCCTCGGGGCCCGTGCTGTGACTACCCCAAGCCCGCCTTCCATAGGGCAGGGGCTGGAGACTAGCACCAAGGCGTAAATCCCAGCAAAAAGGGAAGGCATTGCTTTTGAAAAGTAAACAAGCACCACAGAGTAAGCAAGAAGAATAGTAAACACTAAGTAATAACAGAGTACAACTGAAAGTGCGAAAAAGTAAATGGGCCAGTATACAAACCCAAACTGAAAGTAAAGTACAACTCGAAAGGGAAAACAACAACTGTAAACTAAAAGCCGCTACACTGAGCTGTCCACTGGAGATCCCACCTGAAGGGTGGGTACAGATAGCTCCACTGCTCCTCGGGTCCCACCGTCCGCTCCGAGCACGTCCCACCCAGTGGTCCGCCTCCAGGTACCGTCCTGCTCTGCAAGCCTCAACCACTATCAACGTTGTCCGTCGTCTGCAACCAACACAACGTAGTGCGGGCATAGCCCGTGCAGGGGTGAGTATAACAATACTCAGTAGGGACCCCGAGACCCTCAAGGTCTCACTAAAACCAACAAGGATAACCATAAGAAGATCTCAACAGATAACCTCTACTTAGATATCTGCCCATACATATACCTAAGTTATCAAGTAACCCATCTCATTCATGAGGAAACACAAGGATTGTGAAATCAACACATAACCACTACCCAGGTATATTCCCATACATATACCTAAGTTATCAAGTGACCCATCGCAATCATGAGGAAACACAAAAGGGTCAAAATTCTCAACTCAAACTAGGATTTTCATTATCGAAACCATAACTACTGAAGAGCTCCATCTCTTGAGTGTACAGTGGTCCTGCCATGACTCCGAGATACTGCTCACTAACCTAATACTGCTGAGGTACTTCTCCTGTCGAGTACCGCGGGCCTGCCACCTCACACAGTAGTGCTTCCCACTGGGGTCTGCCACCCAACACAGTAGTGCTCCCCCCTCATAGCATGCAGAGGTACTCCTCCTGTGGAGTACCCCGGGTCTGCCACCTCACATAGTAGTGCCCCTCCACTATGGGTCTGCCACCTCACAAAGTAGTGCTCCCCACTGGGCTACGTAAGTCACTCCGAATCGAATCGGACAAGCAGTATTCAGGTCTCGGCCGGCTACACGGTCTCCGTACTCCGTACACTCGTCTCTGGGAGGGTCCGCTCCATGAGCTACAAGCCGATAATCCATGTATCTCAATGTCCCACGAAGAAGTATCTCAAAGGACCACCTCGTCATAGTGGTTTCAACGCAACAGACGACGCGTCAATCGGACGCTCGGTCTGTGAGTTATTAGCCTTTTCATCCCAGGGGCCCGGTTGGTTTCGTGAGCGAACCAAACCCGGCCATATCTCAACTGTACCCCGAACTCTCATAGGGTATACACATAGGTTCCGTTTCTCAACGAGATCACCAACGCTGCTGATGGTTCGTCAAACGGACGTTCTGTTAGAAAGGTATCTGCTTTTCCGTTCCAGGGGCCCGGTTGGATTTCGGTACGATCCAACCTGGCCAATATCCATCTGCATCCAAATCTTGGGTGGAGGATTCCAAAAGCTCTGTATCTTCAATAGGAACGCAACGAGACAGACGACGCGTCAATCGGACGCCCGATCTGTGAGTTATTGGCTTTTTCGTTCCAGGGGCCGGTTGGTTTCGTGAGCGAACCAACCCAACCGCACTCCGACAGCATCCAAACCTCGAGCGGAGTAAGCCTAAAGATCCGTCTCACTTAGAGGAACTCAACAAAGCTGACGACACGTCATTCGGACATCCGTAGCTGAAGATATGAGCGTTTCAGCTCCGAGGGCCCGGTTGGATTCATGTACGAACCAACCTGGCCGAACTCAAAGTATTCCGAAACCTTGAGTGCGATATACCGAAACGACCATCTCGATCCAAGGATCGCATCGCCGCTGACGGCGCATCGTTTGGTGGTCCGTAGCCCGAGTTATGGGCATTTGAATCCAAACTGCTCGGTAACGGGGGTTTCAGGCCCGGGCCGTCCCGGTCCAAGACCCCCCGGTTGGCCCGAACCGGGTCGACCCGCCCCGGACAGGGTCGACCCGGCCCGGCACGTCCCGGCCCGGCGCCGCCCGGCCCTGCCCGGCCCGGCCCGGCCGGACCCGGCCCGGCCGGGCCTGACGGACCGGCCCGGCCCGCTGGTTCGGCGCAAGGCAGTGCGCTGCCAGCTCGGCCGAAAGCCGAGCTGTTGGAAAAAAACGGGGTGGGGGCACCAGCCCCCCATTGTGAAACCAGCCCCCCTCATTATGGGGGGCCAATTAAGCAGCCCAGGGGAATTTAATTCCCCCGTTTTCCACCCTTCCCGCCGGCCCGACTTGGCCGGCCGACTTCTTCTCAACAGGACCGGCAAGGGCCGATCCTCTTCCGTCTTCCGACACCGGCAGCCCGACTGGCCGCCGGTCATCACGTTCCACCACGGCCCGGAACCGTCCGTGGCCTTCATCGCCCGGCGCGGTGCGACGGTACCGCACCCCTTCGCTGCAGCCCCGCTCTGGCCACAGCGCCTTCGGTTTCCTTCGACGCGGCGTGACGGTGTCGCGCCCATTAAAATATTTCCACGGCACAGCGCGATGGTGCCGCGCAATAATTTTCATGTGATTCCCGCGTGGTGCGATGAAACCAAGCCATCTCGTTCCATCCGCAAGAAACATTCAAGAACAAGTAGGGGGGGTTTGGCCGTGTTTGTGTGGTCCGACCCCCCTCTCGTTAGACGATAACACTTAATCATTTTTCCTCAAAGATCGTCAAGCTAGAACCAATAATGAGAATAATTAAATAAAACAACAACAAACCCCTACCTCGGTTTCAAGTGTGGAGCACGTCAACAAACCGCGGGAGACTAGCGTCACTGAAGTCGGGCGTCGCGGGTTTCCGTTGACGTCGAGGTGCGTCCGAAGAGGTACGTCGCTGGAGAAGCTTCACAAGCTAACAGAGATAATACGAGGAGGAAACGATGTCTCCTTTCGTTGACATGGGAAGAAGATCGAAGAAGCGGCGTTGTCGATCTTCGGAAACACACCAGCTACAAAGAAGGGAGAAGCGGCGTTCTTCATCGGAGCTTGAGTGTTCTTCGTGTTCTTCGTCAAAGTTGAAGAAGGTGGAGAGAACCTCTCAAATTCTCTCAAGATGGCTAAGGAGACCAACCAAAATAAAATAAGCTAAGGCTTATTTTATTTACACAATTTTTAACTTGAATTTCAAAGGTTTGAAATTCAAACAACTCAACTCAATTAATTAACCAAGTTGTCAAGTTAATTAAAGAGGAGTTATATGGAGTTTAAAAAGAGAAGATGAAGTGTTAGGGTTCGTGTGGGCCCCACCACACTTAATCCTCTCAAGGGAGGTTAAGTGGATGTGGGTCCCACCCCTAACTCCCTTTGGGAGGAGTTAACCATCAAGTTAAAAATAAAATTTGTTTCCACATTTTATTTAACTTCTTTTAATTTTTTCCAAAACTATCTTTCATTCCGCATAAAACGCAACCTCGGAAAAGGTCTCCTTAAGCGAATATCGGCGCTGCGAGTTCATCGGTGCCCTCAGAATTTGATTCCGGGCAACGGTTCAAAAGTTAGAAATTACCGCTCGTTCGTTCACTGAACGTACCCGAGCCAAACTTCGGAAATTGATTCCGGGCACTCCGGGCCTTGGAATCAGGTGCCATTAGAAACTGCGCTCTTGTAAAATTTCAAAGAAAATTAAGAAAAAAATTTCCCTTAAATTTTAAGGGTCTTTACAGATGTTATCTTTGTTCACTACTTTGTGTGGTATTTAACCAATAAGACATGATTCTTTTTTTATGCATTGCCACATTCTATACCTTTATCCAATGATGCATATCATGATTTTGATGACGATGTTATGATTTTTCTCACCCCATGCTGTATTGTTCTTATCTATCCTATTACCTAGATTCTATATCACTCCTTTTTACATGTATCCTTAATGGATTTTTTGTACTAAGGAGTGTTTAAGGGACAATAAGAAGCCAGAGAAGAATGAATTAAATAAATGTTTCTTTTTTATGTTACAAATGCTATGTTTAGTCATATTTTTTCCAAGAAATTAAATTTCTAGATCCTCGTGGTGTAATAATATTATGTTGTTTATCTTCATAATGATTTAATTGTAATGTAAGAAACGGACGGGTCTCTATATTTGGTATCAGAGGCAGGGTTTAGTTAATTTGGGAATTAGGATTAGTGAACCCTAGAGAAAACCACTCGTACGATACTAAGTATAAGTAATCACAAAAGAAGATTTGCTAAATATTCAGACCCTATAAGATATTATTTTATTGTAAATTGAAAAAATGAATAAGTTATTACTAACTCATTGACTTATCTTTTGTTTTAACCTTTTCTGTTTTAGAAAATGGTGTGACCTAGGAGAAACCAGGCCAACAACCCATGTGAGGTCTAATGCAACAATTACCTGAACCATATCCTCAATTATTTGGGTGGTGGAGTTCAGAACATCATTGCGATTCTTACCCAAATATCCCAGGTTATGAATAATAAATTGAATAACGAGGAACGTCCTCCTTCACCAAATTGAGTGTAATTGGAAATCAAATGTGTTATGCTGCCACGACCACCGACGATTAGTGGGACTTCTGATCTAGTAGTTACATAATAGTGGGTCAACTCCACGGATAAGTTACTTTATGTGCATCCCTATTATGTGACCTAGAAGGTGACACTAGCCTTTTTATTGTCTATATGGATAGGCCGATCAAAGTTGGGATTTGATTAAGAACACCATGACAAGGGACAAAATTGAAGAGACAAAATGGAAAGAATTTATGACTATGTATCTTAATTAGTATTTCCCATGAACTCTTCGTATGAAGATGGAGATTGAATTCATTGAGCTTAAGAAAATGGAAGGAGAATCTGTAACAAACTACGAAGTGAGTTTCACAAGGCTTTCAAGGTATGCTTCCGATTTTGTTATCCCCAATGATAGAAAAATTGATAGATTCTATAGTTTATTAAAGCCACAACTACAAAAGGAACATTCAATTAGAGAGTTTGGGAGTTATGAAGAATTTGTTCGATGTGATGTCAAAGTGGAATTGGAGTTTTGAGAATGGTACCATGGCTATGGTGATAAGAAATAAAAGATGGACTTTCTAGCCAAAGGATATAATGATAAAGGTGGGAAGAAAACTCAACCACAGATAGGCAAAAAATGTGGGAAGATGCATCATGGGAACTGACTCAAAGGGATGTGGAAATGATTTAAGTGTGGGATAGAAAACCACCACACTCAAGAGTTTTGAAAAGATAAGATAATTCAAGATAATGTGGTGGATAAAAGGAGAGCACCACCCATGGTCTGATGCTACATCTACTGGGAGTAAGGGAACTATGCAATTCAGAGTATTAAACCTTAAGTCCTCGAGGGTAATCTGCGTTAGTAGTAAAAAAATCCAAAGGAACACAGGAAGGATTATGCCATCACTACTGCAGAATTGGATCAAGATAATGAAGTCATACAAGGTACACTTCTTATTCACTCAATAATGGAAAAAGACTTATTTTATTCTGGTTCTACACACTACTTTATACCTTACATGATTGATATAACTATAGAATCAAAGCCATTTATGGATATTATACACCTTAAATATTAATTTCTAAGTAAATAAACCATAAATGATATGTTATGACCAACTAACAATATAATTAACACCATTTTTATTTTAATCACATACCTATAATATAATAAATATATTACATGATAGAAGAAATCCATTAACATGACTCATCATTCTTGTAAATATTTGATGAACCATAAATATAAAAATAATATTCATTCATATAAAATTTTTCCACGTATTTAATTGAGTAGTTTTAAATAATTTTAACAAATCAATTCCATAATGATTATTCTTAAAGGTAAATTTATTTATTTATTACCTAGTGATCCCATATTTTTAGACATATCCCAAACCCTATGGTGGATCCCACCATGTCAGAAACTTGTATTAAGTAAAATTGTTCATAATTTTGAATACGCATAGTTTGTGACCCTATATGACCTTATCTCGATAGTTTAAATATTATTCGTGGACCAAGAGCAGTGTTTAGTAACCCATCAAGACCCTTAAAGGGATAATGAAAATTCATAGGAATGACAAACTTTCATTCAAATTCAATTTATGTAGCATAGTCTATTTGTCTCAAAATATATGATAAAGTATTATGCACACCACATGGGATCATCCTTTTTTGTTTTGTTATTAACTGACCTCACTAAATGGAATAGCCTTAATTTACAATAGCAATGTATTTTTTGGATTTACTACCATATTGATCAACTGGGCCTGAGACATTTCTTCTTATCGAAAGTGAAAAATTCTCTATTGATTATTCAAAGGATCCGTAGAGTGGATGTGGCTTTCAGTTAGAGAAGAGTTTTGCTGGAAATAAAGGGTCGTGTTTGAATTGTGGCCTGCTTTCGGCCTGGGGTTCCACCGACTTGGACATTCGATCCCTGTTTGCAGTCATAGGGACATGGTTAGATAGGTTGATACCACTAAATCTGAGGGGAATGTGGTGCGGATTTCCCCTGTTATGAACCAGATGGTGCAAGATATTGAAGGCATGGTCGAGCAAGTGGAGGCGTACGTGGCTGCTCCAGAGGTACTGGCTCTCGCCAGCCAAGGTGTGGAGGCTAGTGTTAAGGGAGATCTGTGGTGGCCTTCCTTGCCCCCTCCAGTGGTAGTGAAATACTTGAAGCCAAAGGAGGCTAAGCCGTGGGTTGTGGATGTGTTTTCCTATCTAATGCAGTACATGTGAATTCATGAGACATATATGGATGATCCCTTAGTAGTGAGCTTGTTTGTGAGTGATGTTTGAAGTCCCGGGCCCTGGGGCTAGGAGGATATGAACCTACATCCATAGTTTATGGGAAGAGGATATGAAAATCCCATTGGACTGGATTTGATGCAGGGAAAATCCATCTCATCGGCTGCAACAGTCTCTCAAAGTGGGCAGGGAAGGATGGATAGTTGGAATGTCTTGAGACCCTTAGACCCAAACATCCTCAAAACCATCCCCTAAGGTCTATGGAAGGCTAGGGATGGGGGGAAGGGATCTATTTTGGGGAATATATTGAGTAAGGTGTCTCTGTGTGTGCAGATGGACGTCAATGCCAGAGCGGTAATAGAGTTGGAGAACTGTTTTCATAGTCTGGAGGTCCATAATCTACCAGTATCTCATTAGGAGGAGTCTTCTGATGATGATGGTAGTTATAGTCACCCCTTAGTGGATAGCTTGGACCCGATTCAAGGGAAAGGATCCCATATCCCTACAAGAAAGTAGTGGGAAAAAAGCATTTTTGACTTGGGGAAATGCATTGTGGATCTAGGGAAAAAACCAAAGGGTTGCAATAATTGCTCATATTTTCCAAAACCAATAGAGAATCGGTCGGCCAAGAAGGGTAGAAAAAATGAAGGTAAATATGTTAAGAATGGGGAAAGTGGGGAATCGAGCAGGAATTTAAGAGAATGAGAATAAGAAGATGGGGAGTGATTGAAACTTATCCTTCACTCTAATGAATAAATGATTGAAACTAGTCTCTAAACCAATGTCTTAGAAGAGGAGATCAAAAGAATTTATGATTTTCAATTGTACGTTGATGCTAACACGGAACAAGAAGTGTGGATAGATAAGAAAGACCCCATATTGGCCCAGGGATTCAATCAGAGAAAAATCAATATAGAGGAATTTATTTAGACAATGTAAAGGATGATCACTCTACTTGAAGAGATAATCAGTGAGGATCCGGAAACCCAAGTTAGCACGCTGCACTAGGAGATTTATAGAGTTTTTGAGTGAAGTAATCATAGCCTTGTGTTTAATCATTTTGTCAGGTCTTTTAGCACGTAGTGGTTTTTTGATGATCAATATTGGTTGACCATTTTCCCTTAAAATGGATTTTATTAATAAAAATTTTTAATTTGGAGGAATATATGTCCCTTCCTCTCCAAATACTATGTCTACATCCCTTGTACTCTATCATGTAAAATTTAATAGTTATGATTATTTCCCAAGTGGTTATATTGGATAAAAATGATATTTTCCTACCATGAATTATTTATTTTAAATATATCATCTAGTATACATCATGGAAAATGTGATTGTTCCATCTTAGAAGAATATAAAATAATAATCACTATTATTATCTTCATCTATGCCTTATACATGTCTCCATGGAGATACTTATTCAATGTGTCATTGGTAACAATTCTCTCTCAGGTTTCTCTAAAATGTATTTTTCAATACCATGTCATCATATGTATGTGAAAATGGTCCAAGAAACCCTTTAGATATACCTTAGTATATCTTATTCCAAAAAAATTAGGTTACTACATTAATTCAATCTCTAAAGAGTTTCTTTCATCATGGTCTTAAATAAATATAAAACCAATGAATTTTTCGCATATTTTTTCAATAATATATTCCTTATAAAATATTGGCACGCACACTAACCTCTTGTAGATATATGGAAAAAATATATTCAAAATGTATATTCTATGATCTTCCTGATTACTTCAATATAAAATAGGATTTTAGTAATGGTATCCCCCTATTATCATTCTATAGTGTCACCAAATATTTTGGGTTGTATCATATAGACACTTTTAAAGAAATGTGGTATTTCCATCCAATGCCAAAATAAATGACCATATAAAGTAGCTATATCAAGTAAAATTATAATAGATATGGGCATGAAGACTTGGAATGACCAATAAAGAATTATTGGTACCACTATTGTAACATCCATGTAATGTGTCTCTTCAATACCACCACAATATGATGACTTGAAACATTCAAATTACTATGCACCATTACTTTTATACATGGAATCCATTTGTGGATTTTAATTAAACTTGTCAGTATTATCTTTTTTTCATTTACTGTATGCTTGTATAATTTATTATTATCAGTGAATAATGTATCACCAGACACAATGGATGTAAAAACATTATCATGTTTTTAACCTTCCTATGCAATATGTGTCTCTAGAACATTAATTTCCAAAAATATCAGGCCGAACTTGTTCCTAAGACAAGTATTTGTGCTACTATGGTAGTGAATAAATCCAATTCAATCTCTCTCTGACAATCTAAAAAACAGATGTGAACCCTTTTATAGAAATATTGTCTCTCACTTGGATATAAATTTCATATCATAGGTATTTTTTATATCCTTATCAACATTCTGGCTAATTACATTAAATATAGATTGTGTTTTTCTTAATGCATGTTTGTTTACGTCATTAACAATCACTTTGCATTTAACACATGTTATTATAACATGATAGATTTATATCGTACTATAACTCATATTATATTTAGTTTTCATTATATATGGAATATGGTTACGAAATAATGTTTCTATTTTTGATGAAAGTATTGAAAAATAACTTGTGAAAAAATAGGATTTAACATCTATGAAATGAAGTTGGTTTTTTCTATATCAACACCAATAATATGTGTGAGAAATTATTTACATAGTTTATAATAAAAACCGAAGCAATAAAATTTTAAAAGTGGTTTTTGGTGTCTGTTTTTAGAAGAAAAGATACCAAAACATCAAAAGGTATGTTAAATGGCGTCAGTTATTCAAAAAACTAATGCCATAAATAAAAAAATGTCAGGCATCAGTTTTTACAAAAACTGGCACCATTAATCACAAACTTGGGATCTTTTGGTGTTATTTTTTATAAAAACCAATTCCATATATTAAAAAATATTAATGGCATCTGTTTTTAGGAAAAAATGACGCCATTTAATAAAAAAAATATTTTTGGTGTCAGTTTTCCCAATAACCGATGCCAAAATTATTTTTCTGACTATTCGGTGTTAGTTTTTTTAAAAACCAATGCACAAAGTCCTTTAAAGTTAGTCGAGATCAGAACACCCATATGTTTTTGGATCATTGAAATCTAAACTGTGGAAAATCCTCTCGACTTGTGACAACTATGAAGGCATATTGGTGATCTAAAATGGTTGTTCTTGTTGATTTCCATCAATTTTTATGATCTACGGTCTGATATCATGATGATCTCCCAATTTCTCATCATCTATGGGTTATTTTTTCTTATAATGCTTATTTGTAGGGACATTCAATCGAAATTTGATTTTAGTTTGTTTTTCATCATTATTTTTCATTTTTACAATCATTTTTTTATTGATCATGCATCGTTTAATTTTTAAAATAATTCTACGAAACAATGTTTAGATTTGGATCTAATTTCATGTTAAACTCTTAATTTTGTTTTTTTAATTTCTGAAGATAAATTAGTTACTATTTAATTATTATTTTTCCTTCAATTATTTGTTTATATTTTATTATAAATTTTTTGAACATGGTTAAGAGTTATCCCTAAAAGTGATCATCCCATGTAAATAAACTTTTGTTTAATTTAGATTAGTCTATGATTGTTCAATTTGGTTCAAATCTGGTTGAGTCTATTTTGTTGAAGTTTGTTTTATTTTGGTCTATTCAATTCATCTGTATTTATTTAGATTCCATTCACTCGTTAATGTAGATTTTAAATCAATCCAAGGGTGTATCTTAAACCGAAAACTTTTGATCCACTTCTTCAATTATAGTGAATTGAAATTATTAAAATTATCTAATAAAACAACCTATAAATTATTACACGGTATGTATACAATGAATAAAAAATAGTAGAGTCATTCCTGGAGTTAAAAACAGTAAAAAAAAATTATTCTCTTGCTCACAACATGTAATAACTTTTACAACTACTACTACCACTGATTCAACTTTTTAATATATAAAAATCATACAAAATATTATGTCTAGATTGAATCATATTCAAGTCCATGTGACTCATTTATAGCAAGATATCACTTATAACAAATGATAGATGACTTTCTCATGGGTCCAGATTACTCATAAAATATTCATAATTACCTATGTATTATTTTAAATGACTCTTATAAAAATAGAAATAACTCATACATTGTTCATGATTTTTCTTAAAAATGGCTCATACATAGTGAGGAATGGCTCAAAGGTAGATCAAAATGACTCATAAAAATCAATAATAAAAAATTTCTACAGCCATAACTTGAGATTCCAGTCTTTCTTAAAAAAAATACAAGGGTCACATAAAATTTTATATAGTCCTATTAAATCCCTTCAAATCCCCATAGAATAACATAAAATAATCCAAGAATTATCCTAACAATTACAACCTCATATTTCCCATTTAAAATTTCTTTTTTAAAACAATAATATTGAACAATATTACTTCAATAAACTGAACAAGCTTCATATTTCTTACTTCACTAAATTCATTAAAATCCTTTATCCAAGTTATATTTATCACTAAATCAAGTAGACATATTTCAAAATAATCCATTAACAATTTCTCCAGAGTCATTCAAGATTTTATCAAATATATTAATCTAGGTTGCATCCATTTAATGGTATATTTTACTAAGATATGTTTTTCATATTAATATAAAATAATTTAAAAATGAATGTATGATTTTTTTAGGTTTCCTCAGTTGGTATAAATGTTCTTTGTTATTTTTTTATTATTATAATAATAATATCAGGATATAATAAAAATAATAATAATGAATCAAATGTGATGAATGATATACCAATTTAGTTATGTATTAAATTCAATCTGTCATAATTTTGGGAGTATTATTATTGATTTCACTTATAATATGAACATTTACTCTAATTATTTTTTCATATTACAAATAATATGTAATTATTCTATAATTAAATTAATGAAATTATCAATACTTTTGACCCATGAAACATCAGAAAAATGAAACAACTATGTAAAATGAACTAATAAATTTTAGAATATTAATATTATAATTAAATTATAATATCAATATAAAACATGTTAATAATATGAAAATAAAAAATTTACTATTTGTAAATGTGTTTCATATCTGATGTTTTCTATCTGATTATCAATAATTTTTATGAATTTTGTTTCTATTTAAAATATATCTATAAATAAATAAATATATTTATATATATAGTTAAATGTTTGTTTTTTTATATAATCACTAATTATATTGAGATATCAGGTATTGAATGTATCCTAATTGGATACATTTACGAAGAACCACTAATGAATTATAAAACGGAGTTGATGAATTTATGGAATATGATAAACAACATCTTCAAAACATTGATAAGATTTTATGTACATTTGTAAAGTATTTGAATATGAGAAATTTAAACTCCAGATAAATCATGGATTGTCTCATGTGTTAATGTTTTATCATTAATTATACACGTTTGATCTATCATGGTGAAATATCGGAAAATTCAACATCCAATGTTGATGAAAATATTCATAATGAGGCAGAGGATCGTATTGAAGAATTAATTCATGATTTATGTGTTGAAACCAAAAAAATAGCACTTGTTGAATGATTGTATGGGGATTCTGAAAAAACCATTATTCCTAGGTTGTAGTAAATATAGAGTTTTATCAGTAGTTTTGAGATTAGTTAACTTAAAAGAAAAAAATTGGTGGAGTGATAAAAGATTCTCCTGCTTACTTGAGCTTTCAAAAGAGCATCTTCCAGAAGGAAACAAGCTTCTAGATTCTAATTATGAGCTGAAGAAAAATATATTCCCAATGGGATTGAGGTATAAAAAGATACATGCTTTCTGCAATGACTATGTACTGTATAGGAAAGAATATGAATATTTATCAAGTTTTTCTACATGTGGGATGTCATTCTATAAGATAGATGGGAAAGTCAAATCAGATTCATTCTTAGGTACTATCATCTGACACCCTAAAATATCAATTTTTTAATTTCAAATGATAACATCTAATATTTTTTTCTTATATTTCTGATAATTTAATTATGATTCATTCTTATGTAATGGAATTAAAACTCATGCGAATGAAATTTGGTACCTTCCAAAATTCCTCATTTGAAGAGTCTATTTTCCAATTACATTGATGCAAAAAGGATAATATGGTATTCAGATGAGCACATCTCTGATGGTAACTTACATCACCATGTCGATTCACCCTAGTGGAAAAGTTTTGATAAAAGAATTCATTATTATGGAAGTGAAGTTAGAAATATCATAATGGGATTGTTTACTGATGGAATGAATCCATATTTGTGCCTTAGTAGCCAAAATAGTTTGTGGCCTATTTTTCTGATAGTTTACAAAATTTCTCTGCATCTATCTATGAAGAAAAAATATTTTATGATGAGATTAATGATTTATAGACCAAAAAAACTAGGAAATTATATTTGTGGGTACCTTTCAACATTTATAGATGATTTAAAAATGATATTGCTGAAAGGTGTTAAATTTTTCAATGCATATGGGAACTTATTTGGATGATAAGTTCCCATATGGGAACTTATCTGGATATAGATTTAAGGGACATAATACATGTCCAATTTGGGAAGAATAGACATGATATTGTCAATTTTTGAATGGTATAATGATAATGTACATGGGACATCAATGGTTTTTGAGAATTGATCATCTTTATCACAGATTGAAAAAAATTTAACAGTTTACAAGAATACAACTAACCACCTTGGCCATTTTCATCTGAATAATATTATGATTGGGTGAAAAATATTTATACAACATTTGAAAAGAAAAGAAGTTATGGTATTCAAGGAAATATCTTGAAGAAGCAGACTATTTTTTTTAACTACCTTATTGGATATTTTATGTTATAAGACATAACATCAATGTTATTCATGTTGAGAACAAAATATGTGATGGTTTTATTGGAAATTAGTTAGAAATAAAATGAATGACGAAATATTAATTTCATGCTAGATTAGACTTGATATTAATGAGAAGAAGTTTTGATTTAGCACCCAGTGTTAATAGAAATAGAATATATTTACCTCCGGCTTGTTACACATTAAACAATTTTGAAAAGATAATTTTTTTTCAATGTATTCTATGTATTAAAGTACCTAGAGGTTTTTATATAAATGTGAATAGTTTTTTGTCATTAAAGGAGTGTAATTTAATAGGTATGAAATCTCATGATTGTTATGTATTGATGCAAAAACTGTTACAAGTAGCAGTTTGTAGTATATTTCTGAAAACTGTCAGAAAGACTATCATTATGTTATGTTATTTTTTATAATCCATTTTTAGAAAAGTTATCGATCCAGATTTGTTAGATATTTTGGATAATAAAGAAACTCTTATTCTTTGTCAACTATAAATTTATTTCCCACCAATAGTTTTTGATATAATGGTTCATCTGCTGATTCATTTGGTGTGTGATATAAGAATATTTGGGCCGGTTTATTTACAATGGATGTATCGTGTTGAAAGATATATTAATATCTTGAAGGGATATGTTAAAAATAATTATCGACCAGAGGCCTCTATTTTTCAAAAATATGTATTGGAAGAGGTGATTGAGTTCTGTACTGATTATTTGTATGAGGTGGAACATACTAGTCTCCCTATATCTTGACATATGATAGTTGATAGTGGGGGTAGAGGGGATAAAGACTTAAAGTTGAAGTTCATTCCACATGATGAAGTGATGCAGGAACATTTATATATTTTGAACAACAAAGATGAGGTTTAATCACATATATCTTCACATATTGCTTAATTAAATTTATGATATTAGAAAATAAATGAATAGTTAGTGATGATTGAGTATAAGAAGACATTTGTTTCATGGTTTAAAGAGAAAGTCACCATAGTTATATCTGTATTAGGAAAATTGAAGTGGTTAGTTGGGTGGCCATCTCTTAATTTGATCACATGGTATGGTTTTGATATTAATGGTTGCACATTTTACAAAAAAAATCTTGATGACAAGGGTACCCTTCATAATAGTGGTGTGATGGTTTTCCCGGAAGCGGTGAATTTTTCGAATGCTAAACACCAAAACCCAAGTTATGAATCAATTCCATAATTTGGAGTTCTTGAAGACATATGGGAAATTGAATATATTAAATTTTGAGTCATCTTTTTAAGGGTAATTGGTTTGATAGTAAGAGTGGTGTAAAACATGATGAATATTGATTTAAACTAGTTGATCTAAAAAGATTTAATTATAGTGAGGAACCATTTATCATGAAAAAACATGAAAAACAAGTATTATATGTTATTTATCCATTTAATGATCAGTGATATATCATCTTGTAAGTAAAAATATACCATTTGGGTGATGAGGATGATGTTGATGACGTTATTGATTTACATGGGCCTTATTCATCTATTACAAATTTTCCATAAGATTACAATGACTATAAGACAGACATAGTGCATGCAATACATAATGATCATGATCAAAAAATATGGGAAAACACTAAATTAGTCTCCTAATCTTTCTGGTAAACATTTATATTTAGTTTTTTAGAAACATATAAATACATGCCTCTTTTTTACTTACTTGTTTTTTATTTCTTGTTTCTAAATATTCAGTTCTCTAATGATATGTAGGTACAAAAAATTTCATTACACTTTCTAGTAGAAATTTCACGTAGTGATAGAGAGTAGAAGTTTCCGAGGTATATATATTTTTTTCAGATTATTAAATATTCACTAATATAATTATTTAATGAAAGAAAACATTTAATTTACAAAATCATTTTGTAGGGCTACTGATGCATCCTCAGTCGAGGATACTTCTCATGTTACTACTAAAAAATAAAGTTCTCATGTTAGTAAACCTTGTATTACACATTTTCCAAAACTATTAGTTTCTCACGATGATGAATGATTAATCATCGGTTTTGATGATAATAATAATGCAACTAGCCCAATGCAGTGAAATTTATCAGTTATATATTGTTGGAGAGCCATTGCAGGATTAGTATCTTGCATCCTTATAGGAAGTCAGTGGATAGGATGGTGAAGAAATGGACTTGGGAGGCCATGATGGAAAAATAACTTAATTGATTTCTTTTATCTCATTTTTTAATATTAAATATTGTAGATGACATACATAATTTATTCAATTATAGATGACATTCAATTTTAAGGAAACCAAAGAATTTATGAAAATGCATCCCCCTTTTGTAGTAGTTCAATAGAGATATTATATAACAAAACTAAAAAAATTATGTATTTTTAATGAGATGGTTTGAAAACCCATTCCTCAAGTATTATTTTATAGACAAAGACACATGGAAGTGATTTTTTGGTAGCCTTCAAGATGAAAATTTTCATGTGCGGTAAATAGTTTATATTGTAAAATTTATTATATATTTTTCTAATTACTTAGTAGTTTTTTTATATAATTGGACTTTAGGAGATCTCATCAAGGGATTCATTTGAGAAATGTATACCCTCATAATTAATAATATGGAGGGTATCCATATTTGGAGAAGAAAATTATTGATGAAAAATTTGAAGCATTAAGAGATCGATCGAATAATGGTTCAGAAGAGGTTCAAAATGCTCATCTATCTCCCCCCACTCTCCATGGAAAATGTAAACGAGAAAGAAGAAGGAAAAATATATAGTATCAAATAGAGGTAGCTAAGAAATAACAGATATAATTGTAAGTAAATATTATTTTTTTGTCAGAAAATTTTCTATTTTATAAATTTTAATCACCAATATAACATTTTCATTTTCATTTCAGGATGATCATCCAGATAAAGATACATAAAGATATTTTATCCCCCAGGGTAGGATGGATATCATAGCCACAATATTGGTAAAGGTAGAACACCGTGAATGTGTTTGAGGATATCAAGAAGGTGTTAGTATTCATGAGGTTTTTCGTAATAGTAATTAATCAAGAGATCCAAAAATATACTCCTTAAAAGAACAGTTGATAGATATGAAAATGTATTTGGGTGATCAAATTCAAGAAGCGAAGTATAAGGATTTGTTAGAACACTTTGCAAGATCATCACAGTCTACACAGCATTCCTAGGTATATTATTTATTTTTCATCAATTATTGTATTTTATAAATTAAATACATTAATATAAATTTTTCATTTTTCAGCCTTCCCAGCCAGCTCACTTAGAAAACCATGCTATATTGTCCTACCCTGCCTCATATGAGAAGCCTTCCAAGGTATATTATTTATTTTTCAACAATTTTTCTATTTTGAAAATTACAAACACTAATATAACTTTTTCAATTTTCAGCCTTCCCAGCCTGCTCACCCAGACTACCAAACACCTTCTATCAACCCTGCCTCATATTAGAAACCTTCCCAGGTATATTATTAATTTTTCAGCAATTTATCTATTTGATAAATTATAAAAACTAATATAAATTTTTTTCATTTTTTCATCCTTCCCATTCTGCTCTGCCGGATTACCCTTCCCCATCTGCCTACTTTGATCCTCAACCTCCTCGCTCGGACCAATCGGTAAATTATTTATTTGTTATCAATTTTATATTTTATAAATTATAGACACTAATAATTTTTTTCATTTTTCATCCTTCCCACCCTTCTCCCCTAGACTAATCTTCCCCATATACTTACTTTAATCCTCCACCACCTCGCTCAGACCAATACATATACTGTGAGTTGTTTTCTAGAGATCCTCATATACATTTTGTTGCGTTAGGACTCATGCATTTTTTGGTGGATTATTTACATCACCATCCTATGCAGATGGGTCATGTTAGAGTATCAGAACGTTGTATTATAGATCCACAAACACTACTACCATTTTTTATTTAGGAGATCACCATAGTTGGAGATTATTGTCGTCATTTTGTTATATTGTCGAAATTGTCTTCTTCATTATATTTCATAAGAGGTATATGTTTTTTTAATATTAATTAAAAATGATTCAAAATTAATTATAATGATTTCTAAAATTTAACTTATATAGGATTATCTGAAAGAAAATAAGTTTCCCAAATGAAACAAAATGTTCAGGAACAGTCAACTGTAGATACTTCAGATATTTTGTATGGGATACAAAGATTATCTCAGGATTCTTCTTCATTAAACTATATCTATGAGTTTTTGATGACAAACAATATGTGTGGAATAAAATATCCATGGAGATTAATCAAATAATATATCATGCATCTTGTTGATTTTGAAGGGCTCGACATGAATGTGGTGAAGTTTATTTCCATGTTTTTTGAATAGATATTTGTATTTGTATTTGTATTTCTTTAATAAAAGGTGGTTTTAAATTGACTAACTATATTTTATTTTTTAATCAGTTATCTACACATGCTTCTTCTACAAAATAAATGTACAAGAATTTACAGTTTAATAGATCCATAATTCATTTCCATTTAAATGAAACATGTGAAAAATCCTCATAGAGTTGCATATATATCTAAGAGATTATCCTATATGAAGATTGAGTGGGGGTTTCTACCATTTCATGATAATTAGGAAAAAAACGTAATTATGAACAAATGATTATTATAATATCATTAATTGTTAAATTTTTGTTTTATAGGTAGCATTGGATGTTAGGCATATTGTACCCCTGAAAGTGCACCTTATATTGGTTTTTCTCTTTATCAAGGAATGTTCGAAAAATAATTTTCACCTTATTATATAGGTAATTTTTTCATTACCTCATTATGTTTAATTCTTATTGTCTAGACATGTATTATTAGCTCATATATAAGAAAATGAATTTCCTAGAACAAATTTAACAAGGAATTCATTTTTTTAAGGACCCCAAATAAAATAAAATATTCCGAAGTACAAGTAAATAGTTTTTATATTAGATTTTATTCTGATATTTTTTATATATTGATTTTTATTATCAGTATTAATGTTTTATAATTTTAGTGTCATTATAAAATAGGACATGTTGAATGTGGTTATTATATTCTAGGATTCATGTATGAGAGAATCACAATTTGATAAACTAGTAAATTTGGTAAGGTTAGGTGTATTAATTGTTTTATATTTTCTGCCATATTATTCTATTTTTTCATCTTATATCATTCAATGTTATTGAAGGCATTCAATGAATCCCTGTCTTATTCTCAATCTAATATTACCCATATTCAATCTATTTTGGAGAACTATTTGTTATGTTTGATTAGGATTTGAGGTTTTTATATTCTAATATTTATGAATAATATTACATATGAGTTCAAAAAACAAAATCTTTTTATATAATTAGTGTTTCAACATACTGATAATCATATAAATGCTTCAACAATAACCTACAATGTGCTTGTTATAAATTTTAGGTATGTGTATTTTAATAAAAATTTATATTACAAATGTTTAGATAATTTTTTGATTAACTATATAAAAACATGTATGTTATAGATTTTTGAACAAGGATAAATATTGTTTGTTTGTTGTATATTGTATTTTTATTACAGGGGTTTCCATTATTTTGGAAGTGTAATATGATGAATTAAAAAAAATAACTTTTGACATTAGTTTTTTAAAAACCAATGTTGAAAATTTATAAAAAAATATTAGGTTTTCGGAGTTGGTTGTTAATGTAACCGATGTAAAAACCTATTCGAAGAGGGTTTTCAGCGTCAGTTTTTTAAAAACCAATGCTGAAACCTCCTTCTTCACTAATTTTGGAATTGGTTATTATGACAAATGACGGAAAAATATAGCTTTTTGCATTATTTTTTATTAAAATGACACCAAAATCGAGGCATATTGGGGTTTCAGCATCAGTTTTGGGAAAACCGATGTAGAAAACCCTTAACTAAACTGATTTTCGGCGTATGTTATTGCAAAACCAATGCCAAAAAAATAATCTTTTTTACCTTTCCATTATAAGCGCTGGATAAAAAGATATGTAAAAAAATAAAAAAAAATAAACTTTAATTCCTATTTTTTTAGTAGTGAATAATGGATGTTTTTACAATGAATATGTGTCTCATCATTGATACTTATTTTAATAAAATCATGACTCTAAGGTTTATAAAGAAATTGGAATTTAGGAATTAATCCACAATATATTTTAATGGTCATTTTTTTCAAATATGATTTATCATAAGTCATCCTTGCCAACAAAATTACATTTATGTGTTTAAGGTAATTTGAGTTTAGGAATAAATCCACACTACATTTCATGATTGATGAATGATTGGTGAAGATATCCTTCAGCACACGGGCCTGAAGCTACTCATATCTTCTGATCAATCATATTCCATACATCACTTTTTAATTCCCTAATACACTTAAAGTAATCTTATAAATTATATTAATTTACCTCTATATCCTCCTTGGAATGGTTCATGCTCTCGTGATGAACAAATTCTGAAATTGTTATGCCTCATTGGTTTTTTCAAAAGGTTTCTTTACCCAAAACTAAATAAGTAAATTTATTGATAATACCTAAGGTATTTAGATCCAAATATTCTAAAACCATAATAGGTATATCCTTTATAACTACATAGTTTTATTATAAAAATTATTAGCTTTCCCCAACTAGGTATAAGTGAGTCATACATTTTATATTCATCAGTTATTTTCAATGATTCTATCATTATTGAACTATTAATTGAGTATTTGAAACCACAAAAAAATTTCATTCCATAATAGAATAATGTATCCTTACATACAATGGAAACATGGTAAAAATATTTTATAATTCATAATAAAATTTCAATTATAATAAATAATCATGGAAATTAATATTTGTGTACATCTAACTATTGACTTGGAAATCACTATTTCTCAACTGCTTGGAGAATTCACCTTACTTATTGTAATTTCTATTTTCTTATTGGTAATTTTATTTCAATACACTTATGTGTTATGAATATTTTATTTAATACCCAATAATTAAGATATAAATTTCACTAATAATGATGAATATACTCAATGTCAAAGCCATTACCTACTTCTACTTTAATTCATTGCTTTAAATTTTCCATGACTTATTATATGAAATATGAATAAAATAGCCTTCAGTATAATGTAATTAATCTTTCATTTAAAGGAAATTAAAAAGGCTCATTTTTCATCACACATACCATTGGTATTTTGTTTCTTAAAACTTTTTAACCATAATAACTAAAGATAAATGTTTCATTAAGTTATTATCAACTTGGAAAACCTTTCCCAAAAGGTAATGAACCGTTTTCTCTTTTTACTATGAATTTTGTAAAATTAACCAACAAACAGATCAACTGGGTGATAAATATATACTAATGGGATGTATTGAATTATTATAATCAATTTTCAATTTACATGTATTTAGATTAATCATCATTCCATTCATTCTTCACTTTATTATCTCCTCACATACATCTCAAAGATGACACAACATGTGATACAATCCATGCCCCCATTATGTATTCGTAAAATTGGTGATACAGTTGTGATGTAAAAATAAGATAGTACATAGATGAGTCTCCTGTAACAAATTTTAACACCATTTATTCCATATTTGACCTAATAGGTAGTGGGGACTTCGGCAATTGGAATTTCCAATACTGTAGTTTACTTTTTGAAAGCACCTATACTACTCTTTGAAATTCATAATAATGAGGAAATTTAGTTTTTCATGTATCTATGGTATTACTTTCCATTTTCTTAAAAATAAAATTTAATTACGCTAGTAATTTATGTAGATTACCAATTAGACATGACCTGATTAGTAAAATAATTAAATTTACCACATAATTTTATCATACCCTAGGATCCCTCACTACTAGATTTCGGATACCCATTAACTTGAGTATTATAATGGAAAGTGTCCTTAAAACATATCCTTTTAGTTCATGTTAGGGTTATGCCACTAAATAGAGATTTTTAAGGTGGGCGTTTGACTGGAAAACCATATTAACTCATGGCTCCTTAAACTGTTGGGTGATGTCAGGACATCCAAAATATCCTAAAATGTATTTACAAAATGATTTGACTCTAAAGATTAAAAAATAGAGCTATAGATACTTCATTTCTTCCATATCTTGTTAATTTGACCCATTTCTTTCATAAGAACTCTCCATAAGTATGAGACACCCTCAAATAAGACTAACCAACACCCCAAACACACGTTTTTGTTCAAATTAAAATGAGGGAAGACATCATAAATTAATATTTAATTTAGTGTTTTTATTATTTCATGATCAATTAATTCATTTTCTATTTTATATACACATACTATACAATCTTACTCACAACCTGACTATACAGTAAATAGAAAAAAACATCACATCATAATTTTATTTAATCTATGAATTTTGTGTTTATTATTTTATGTTATTACAAAAACAAGAATATTTAAAATAATAAGAAGATGAAATAACAATAATAAACATTAACTTCGGTTATTCTTGAGAATGTGATATTTATTGACCCATTTACACATAATAGATCAGCTGTGATCTTAGAGGTATAATCTCAGTGTCATGGTTTACTCGTATCGCAGCTCACACCATGGTCAAATGTGTCAATGATTATCTATAACTTATTTGGTTCTCAGTGTGGTCTGCATCTTACAACATCCTCTTCATAATACATAAATACATGAATAAAGGATAATGGGTCTTAGGAATGAGTAATACACATGGAATACAACACTGAAGGACATGAAAACCATTATATATATAATGAGAAAGGAAAATAATGAACAAACCATCTAATTAGTTAATTAATTATTACATAATACATGTAATTGAAATTATTAATTACATTAATAAATTCCATATATAAAATACTATGTTGATGCTCAATATCAATCAACATACAAAATTAATGCATAATAAAAATTAAATATGTGATAAATTTAGCTATAGAGAAACTAAAATGAATTAAAAAAATTTATTTTAATTTATATTCAAGTGAATTTTTTATTTATTCCTAAAATTTAAAATAATTTTAATTCAAAAATTTAAAATTAATTTTAAAATTATTATAAATATTTCTTTGGGTCTCCACATGAATCGGATATGACACGGTGGGTCAAGCATGACCCACCCATGTCCATTCCATATTGAACAGGACCCACCTAATCCAATAATGGGTCAGCCCAATTGACATGACATAGATTAGATGATCTACAGAAGGTTGCAGGGGGGACTACGATAGGACAGAACATGGTTGCTGATCATGGTGGGGTTCTAAGCAAAAGTCTAATGATATCTATGGTGCATCGAGGATAGTCTAGGAGGCACCTGTGAGGATAACCGAAAGTGGGAGGTGGTAGTCGTTTGAGTATTGGACTGCAGATCATAGGGTTAATGATGTGACAATCCATTGAAGGTCAATGGAGGGTGGTGCTGGTGGGGAGGGTGTTTTGTGGGGTCGGGTGGTCCAGCAATTACCAAGAGGATCCCAGCTGGTTTCACTACTACATAATAGGTTTTTCACAGCACTAAAAAAGCCTTTATTAGTGCTAAAAAGTACTAATAATTGAGGTGCTATTAAAAGGGGTTCCTTTTTATCACTGCTAAAAACTGTTTATAAAGTCACCTATTATCAGTGCTAAAAACAGAACTAATAAAATGGACTTTTATCAGTACAGAAAAAAAAGAACTGATAAAAGGGACCTTTATCAGTGATTTTTTAATGGTGATAAAAGTCAATATTCTTTTTTTAATTTAAAAGAAATTCAAAATCGGAGGTGAACCCTTACCCTATATCAGTGCTCAAATCCCAATTTAATAGAACTACCCCCCACAGTGCTAGGTGCACCACCCCCTTTAATAGAGCTAGGTACCCCCATCATCATCCCACATGCGTTCCCCAACCTCTGCATGATTCAAACCTGAGACGTCTCCCTTTCGGGCCTAGACCCCTACCACTCCTCCATGTTGCTTTGTTCCCCATTTTATGATATATATATAGTTATATTTATTTATCTATATATTTATTCATTAATTAATATATATTTATATGATCATTTTTAAATACATTTCTAAAATATGTTTATGTGTGTGTGTTTTATAAATAAATATATAAATACAAGCACATCTACAACATACATATATATATGTTATATATGTGTATTTATAAATATCTTTATACATGATTTTATTTATTTACATACATTATATATTAATTTTTTTATACAAGTATTTTAATATACTGAAAATATATATCAGTTTGTTAATATAGACAGACACAAATAAACACACACAATGTATAGGTATATAAATATTCATATATTTTTTATTTTAAAAAAAATTAATAATATTTTTTATTTAGATATCGCTAATATATTTATAAATATATTTTATATGTAAATATGTTTACATATATATTTATAAAATTAATTTTTTATGTGTAAATATATAAAAATATGTATATATGTGTGTATATATAATTAAAAATAACAATACATTATGAAAAATGAAAAAAATTAGATTTTATAATATCCTTATGAGTGTTATCCTTGAAAATAAATTGAGTCTTCAATGAAAAAAATATAAGAATACCCCCTTAAAAGTGGCCGAAATTTCATCGAATGTTAAAAAATAAGGGTGCCCCATGTAAAAACTCAGTTTTTGAGGCTTTTTGGTCCTTTTTGGACTAAAAATAGTTAATGGGCCTCCCTCTTAATTAGGCAAATATCTCATAAAAGGATTCTATTTGATATATTTTGGAGCCCAAATGGACACCTGTATCAAATGTTAAGGTCATTTTAAGTTTGAGTCGCATTTTCACTTATTTTAGATCGTTTATTAATTTTTTTTTTATTTTTTTTATTCCAATTGGTGTTAAAGGACTATTACATGATAATAATTAGATAATCACTCATTAATATTATTATTTTAATAATTTAATAATATATTTTCAATAAAAATATTATATATTAAGTGTAATGAGTATTTATCCTTATATAAATCATATTTTTATAAAATATATTATGTTTTTGTAAATATTAATATATTAATATATAAATATATTCCTTCTAATGATAATTTTTTTATAAAATATATCTTTTATCAATGCTAAGAAAAGCACTGATAAAATAACCATTTATCAGTGCTAAAAAATAACTTATAATGTGATTACCTTTAACAGAGATAAAAAAACATTAATAAAGGGGTTATTTTAAGAATGCTATTTAGTAAAGATAAAAGCACCTTCCAAAATCGCTTTTTTAGTGTTAATAAAGGCACCCCTTTATCAATTCTTTTTTCAGCGATGATAAAAGGTGGCACTATATAAATATAATTATATGGTTGTGTTGGTTGAATAGTTGGAGGACAGTCTGTTGAGGTGGCCTTTAGTGGGCTGATGTATATGGAGGGGGTGTGACCGGGATTTTGATTGACAGTGATCACATAGATGGGAGGAGGCACTCAGGATGGTTCCTATAGCACTGACCAAAATCTATTTTTTAACTTATTTTATCTTATCAGCTTGAACTACCAACAACCCCTTCTTGAAAATAATTTTCTAAACTAATTACGTTGGATTTAGTTTCTTATTAGTGTCAGACAACCCCCTTTTACATATTTTTTTGGGCTAATGATTTTCAAAGGATACAATTTTTTCCATTTTTTTATTTCCATGTTTTTTGTGGAATTGATTCCAAGATGGTGAACCCTATTCTATCCATCATATTCTTCTTGTAATACTTGAGTTCATCAGAAATGTATTTCACCAATGCATTTGGGTAAAAAAACATGTACATTAGTATATTCATTATTTTAAATTAAACATAAAAAGGCAGTTTTGATCTAAATTTCAATCTTTGAATGGTCATATCTAAGTCATATAAAATTTTATTAAATCACTATTTATGGTGATGAGATTGATAAAATTTCCTCTACATGAATTCATTAAAAATATAGTGTTTCTTGGTTTAAAATTTCATTCAACGTGCTATGATACCAATTTTTGGAACCAAAGACACAACAAAGCCCAAAAAATCAGGAAATTGAAATTCTAATTACAGGATTGATTTTATAACATTATCACCAACAAAAAAAATTTCTGGTTATAACCTAGTGATATCACATGAATAAATTAATCAAGAAAATAATTCAAATGAATTAACACATTCAATATGAATTTTCACATGAAAACTGCTTATCATTGGTGATTTTTCTCAAAAGACCCAATGATAGATCCATCTAGATCATCCACACATGCTTCTAAATTATGTTGGTTCGTCATTCATCAAATTTTTGGTGCTAGTGTGGAGATTCAATGAATCCTTCAACATCCTAAAAATCACTGCTACAGTATTCTATCAATCCACAAAGGATATCTTTGATCAATTTCTTCGAATAGATACTTTACTCTCTATGAAGTGGGATAGAGGAGAGATAAGATCTTATAATTTTAGGATGAATCATTAACCACAAGAGAGCCTCCTCCTCCTCCTCCTTATATAGTGAGGTGAAAAATAGATGGAAATGGCTCACTGATACTAAAATATTAATTCACCACTAAATATACCATAAATGACGTGTTGTGACCAATAAACCATATTAAAAACATCATTTCTATTTTCATCTTTTAACTATAATATAATAAATATTTTACATTATAAAATCAAGTCATTAAATCGACTCTTCATTCCCATAAAATATTAAACCATATTTAAATATTAAAATAATATTTTTTTGTATAATATTTTTTTTCTATATTTTCACTTTAATACTTGTAAATACTTTTAGGACACAAATTCAACAACAATTACTCTTAAACATGAATAATATGAATTCTTTATTCCTTGGGGGTCATATTTTCTCGAGCATATCTTGTACCATGTAGTGGAGCCCACCATGTCCTAAACTCATATTCATTATTATAGGCTATAATTTTGAATACTCTTAGTGTGTGACTATCTAGGCCATGATCTCGATACTATTGAATACTATTCACAAACTGAGAGGGGATTCTAGAACCATATTAGGTCCCCTAAAGAGATAAGGAAAATACATAGTAATGAAAATCATTCCAAAGAAAACAAGCCATGTAATATAATCCCTTTATCTTGTGATATCTCACAAAGAATGATGCACACAAAATGTCATCATCCTTTATTTATTTATTATTTATTGACCTTATAGGATGGACTTACCCACTTCAACTATTTCTAGGGATTTATTAAAGGTACTACAATCCTGATCTACTAGGCCAGAAATATCTCTTCTTATATAAATTGAAAAAAAATATCATGATTATTCAATCAATTTCTTTCCACTAATGAAACACCCAACACAGTCTTCTTTTATATGAAATCAGTGCCATAGTTTTCATATTTCATCAAAGTAATTGATCAAAAAGTATATGCTGATAATAATATCAGTTCGATAGACCATTACATGTGTTCATGGATAGGAACTTCCAGTGACCATAGAAACATGTGGTATTCTTATTGTCAGGTTAGTCCTCGTGATATTATTAACTCATGATCACCAAGTGTGAAATTCATTAAAATAAGTCAAAATGCTTATGATTTCCCAACACATGATAGTCAAACATCATATGTGTCTAATGAGAATGATGTTTCTGGATCATAAAACATATTTTTAAGATTAATTTCATTGTATCTCTATGTTCTCATTATACATTGGTAACTATTATAACATTTTGATATGAAAAATAATCCTTGGAAATTACTAGGTCAATAGTAGACATAAAGATATAAACACTCTCCTGATAAGAATAAATCATGTGTAGCACACTGTACTCTTGGTACGATAATTGAAAAGTACTATTTAAGTTGGTTCTAAGGAACCCACTTTTATAACCCATGGACTATCCCATATGTTAGGATGTGTAAATGTGTTTTTCGGATATCCCATCATGGAGGGATATGTCATGCATTTGGTTGATTTCCTTATAGTATGGAGCTTATGTAAGTAGAGTTGGTATCTATAGAACTGATATATATGTTTCTCTTGTGTGATATACTTTTCGATTATCTTCGTTGTGATTAATTTCATGAATTATGCTAATGTATATTTTACACTTATGTTAAGGAACAATGATGGTATCCTACTAGGTTTAATACTCACATCCTAATTGAGAATGTTAGTATGCAAGTAGATTTTAGGACTATGGATCCTGTGAAAGGAATGGGCCATATGGTAGGTGGTTGAGCAGGTTCACTCGAAGGGTGTGGGTATTGTAGCATCACTTTAGGATGGATGTTGATTGATATTTTACTGAGTTTTTTTTAACCCATACATCAATCCAATACATATGGGGATCCCTATTTTTCATATTTAGATTATATTATTGGCATTCTATATAACTATTTCATGGATTTATTATTATTATTTTTGTTTATTCTCTGATGTTATGTTATTATTAGTTTTTATTTTATTATTATATCTTCAATTATATATATTTATATTTAATTGATACCAAGGGAATAGTTTCCCTATGATTTCCCTCTAATCACTTTCCACTAATTAGAATCCTTTTTTATATGGGAGGCACACATGGGGTTGTGTGGCCTTCTTACCTAAACCTAGTGACTTGGGTTGGCGTGTTGAAAAATGGTATCAGTGGAATCGAGATCAATAACTTGTTTCTTTTCCTGGAATTTATTTAGGATATCGTAAACAAGAGAGAATATAGTTAGGAAGTGAGTAGGGTAACCATGTTAGTGTATGGACAACACTGTATAGTGGACCTCCTAGTTGCCATGAAAATGAGATTTTATGTCCTTGTTGTTTGATATTACTTTTGATATCATTTCAACTTGGGTGATGCACATGATGTTGGTATACTAATTTCTCTAACTTAATGTGCATTCATGCATCATGTTTATGCACATAGGATCACATGTTAGAGGCTTATTTCTTACATTATATAGGGACTAAATACTTCAAATTCCTATTTAAATTATCATACGTGCTTTTAGTGTAATATTTATTACATTATTTTTTTTGATCCTAAGTATTATATTCTGGAGTGTATATATATAGATATGACTAAAATCTTGAAACCATATTCTTGTCATAGTCTATTGGTAGTTCTTAAGGGCCTATGAATTATTTTTTTGGGTAGACACTTATATTAAACCTTATTTTAAACCCTTGTGAGTTCTTGTAATTTTGTTATCCTTCTTAGTTTTTTTATGTCTTTATATTAGGTAGGATCTAGAATTTTCGGAAATGTTTCCTCATATACATCATTAACAACTACATAGGATAGATGGTCAGAATTATTCCATAATGGAGGATGTTTCAGGTTCACTACATGTTATGTTAGGAGATGCATCTAAGCATGCCCCCATGGATTCTATAGTAGAAAGAGATTTAGAGACGATATGGACATGACTCATTTAGATAGTAAAATTTGAGAGTGGAGGATACCATAGTTATGTGGTAATTATGGATGACTATGCTCATGACTTCAAACTCAATAATCCCCCAAACCTTTAGGAAATTGGAGCCCCCTGGAATCAAAGGACTAGATATGATTCATCAATAGGATCTTCGACCTGGTGGAGACTTTAGTAAATAGAAAGGTAAATATTGTGACTTTAATACTTTAGGATGCTTCATGAATGTAGTGGGGTGTTATGTTTTAAAATAATATATGGGAAGGGGTGAGGCATGTAACCTTTACAGACCTCATCTTTGTGGAATTTTTCCCTGATGTGATGAATCTGGACTATTATAAGATGTTTATAGAACTAGAGTAGGGGATGATGTTAATGTTTTCATATTCACTGTGATTTTTCACGTTGAATCTCTTTCCACCTCATTTGGTTGGGAATGAGGTGAATAATGTTAGAAAGTTTGAGATCATCCTTCTTTTCGAGATAAAATTCCAAGTCAAGAACATTGATCAGATGACCTATGCTATAATTATTTTCAAGGATATGATTATAGATAAAGGAATCAAGGAAGATATAGTTTTATGACTTCTTCTACCTACAATTGGTTCAATAGGTTTTTTCTCTAGTGAAGTTCCCATTTCATTTTCTATAAACAATAAAAATAACTCATAGGATATACACTTAGAAAGTTGTCCACAGTCAGAGAAAAGTTGATGTTCTTTGACTCCCTCTATAGAAGATCACTCTAATAGGTGGTATGCTGGTGGGTGGACTAGATATTATCTCAATAAATATACTATTTATATAATTTATTATCAATAGTGTGGTAAGAATAATCATCTTCTGGTAGTTCTCTACTAAGGATTCATGGATACATATAGTAAGGTCAACATATGATATGGGTTGAGGACCTATGTAGTGGACATGAACCCCATAATAGTCAATAAATTATGTGGATCATGAGTATATGGGTCACCATAGAGTGACTTCTTATAGGGTATATGTGGCAGATCAGGCTTTGGTTTAGGGTGGAGAGAGACCTTTGATATTTTGAGGTATGATCATTATTTCATCTATATTATTTTCTTCTTTGTTTGATGTAGTCATATCACATTATTCTATATATAATGAAATTTTACTAGGACAGACTTATTTTTTAAGTACTATTTTGATTTGTTATCTACCAACACACCCCTAGGAAAGAGAATGGATGATATTCACATATGATCAGAAAGTCCAATGGTGATTGTTGGCATTAATAAAGTGTATAGATTCACAATTCAAGAGATTTCACGTTTTTATTTGATCATTGGAATTGATTGATTGAGAAAATACCAAGCACACATCATTTTTTATCAAAGATGGTTGATTTTTTACAGCTAAAATGGGAGAAGTTTGTGTTAATCAATAAGTGGGATATCAATGAAATAAAATTGGTATTATATCCTCAGTAGATTGAATTATATTTAGTGGAGGTGGCTTGTATGATCCTTGTAGGGGATCAAAAAATGCCTCCATCCTCTTTTCCTCTCATTGTATACCTATACCGAGATATATTTCAAGTGGATTTCTCATGTTTACCTCTAGTTATGGTAGTTGAGTTTAGATCAAGATCATTCCCAGTTCATGGTCGATATCAATTTCACCATACCTCATGAAAAAAATGAGTTAAATTAGTTCAAGGTTAAACATGAATATATTGAAGCTAAAGGCATCATCAAACTATGAACCACCTCATGGGGTTCCTTAGTGTTTTTCTCTTAGAAATTGGACAATATTCTTCTACATTTTGTAGTCTATTTGATGTTGAATGAGATAACTATGATAAATGGTACATATTTTTGAGGATTGGTGACTTGTTCAGTCAATTATCGGAATTTTGGTTGTTTTCGATGTTTTATCTATGTTCTAGCTACCATCATATTAGGTTTAGATAGGAATTCATACCTAAGATTAAATTTACGAGATGATATGGGTAGAATGAGTATCACATTTTCCCTTTTGGACTGATAAATGATCTGCTTGTGTTCATGGATCTAAAGAACAATATATTTCACTCAGACATAGACTCATTGATCATTTCCTTCATTAATGACATCCGGGTATATTCCAAGATGTTAGAATCTCATGGAAGACACATTAAGATTGTGTTGAGTATGATTTGAGCACATTGTATTTAATCTAATCTATAAATGTTTCATATTTTCATACAGGAGATGTTATTTCATTAGAACATGGATTCTCAAGTTTTAATATCTATTGATCCAGAGAAGTTGAATGTATTCATGTCTTGGGAACTTTAGAGGAATTTGCTTGAGATTTATATTTTTCTTGGATTGGATATATACTATAGGATCCTTTTTAGGGGTTTTATTACCTTGAAGGACCTATATACTTTCTTACAAATAAGGGATTCAAGTTTTAATGGACATAAAAATGTTAATAGGTCTTCTAGGAGTTAAAGGAGGGGTTGTTTTCAACTTCTATTCTTTTTCTTGCAGAGTATGGAGATTGGTATGTAATATATTGCAACACGTCTGACATTATCTTAGGAGTCATTATGATACATGACTATAAGGTAGTTGCCAATGAGTCTTTTCATGTATGAACCAATGAGTATGAAAACCATACTCAAGGATTATATTTTGAATTTATGGTTCATTGATTGAAATTTTTGTGACACTACCCCTTATGTGGGATATTTTTCATATACAGAAACCACAAGATTCTATGATATATTTTCTCCTAGTGTGATCTAAATCTTAATTAGAGGTTTGGAGTATAATAATTACATTTTTTTGATATTGAGTTTTATTCTAGGAAAGATAATGGTTTTGTATATTCCCTTAGTTGGAAGAAAAAGGAATTTTGTGAGACGACGTTGGCAGTAGGTCAGAAGCTATTGAATTTGTTCACCGAATGGAAGGTGTTCATAACTTAGGATCAAGGTGCAATGGATTGTTCAGACATGGTGATCATGTCCACATTGATGGAATGAGTTAAGTTTAGTTATATTCTAGATCTAGAGCATATCATAATGCATGATAGGTTGAAATCAAATACATATGTTCCTAGATGGATATTAGAAAGATATGGAATGATTCTTGTTCTTGGAAGAGTTATGGTTCCTTCTTCCATGAGAGAAGATCTAGTAAAATCCTATCAGGGTTCTCTATGGGAATTTTACCCAATATTGACCAAAATGTTTCTTGATTTCATATGAAAATTATAATTTCAAAACATCAAAGGTTGCATTACAATCATATTCTCTTATTTTCCGACATGTCAAATGATAAAGGTCGAGCATGAGAGACCTAGATGGTTGCTCCCAAAACATTCAGTGTCTATGTAGAAGTGGTATTAGGTAACTATAGACTTCGTAAAAGGTTATCACAGGATCCTGAGAGGTCTATATACCATTTCAGTTGTAGTGGATTGGTTAACCAAAGTGACTCACTTTTTACTGATTTGGGAGACACACTTAGTGGATGAGATAGGAATGATCAATGTTTAGGAGAATATGTTGCTACATCGAGAGCCATTGTGTATAGAATCTGACATAGATCCCATATTCATGTCATGGTATTGAAATGGCTTATAGAAGGAGAAGGGGACTTAGTTGAAGCTCATTATGACTTTTCATCCTCATACTAAGGGGTAGTCGGAGAGAACGATTCATACCTTAGAGGATACACTTCAAGAATGTGTTCTAGATTTCATAATAGCTTGGTATAATCACTTCGATTTTGTAGAATTCCCCATCTATAATAATTTCCAATATTCGATTTAGATGACTCTATTTTATGCTTTCAATAGGCATCTATGTCATTCACCATTATACTGAGGTTGGGTAATATTCAATTGTTGGGCCTAGTATGGAACAATTGACCTAAGAGCAGGTAGAAATGATTCTAAAGTGGATGGTTATGGCTCAGAAAAAAATGTTCATGGGAAATTTGAATGAGATTACTCATGTAGTTCAATGTGGGAGAAAATGTTCTCTTAAAATTATTCACATAGATGGGGTATAAACATTATGGATTCTAGGGGATTTGGCACTGTAGTAGGTTGGGACATTCATGATCATTTAATGAATTGTGATTGTGGCCTATCAGTTGGATTTTCTCTATAGTATCATGGTATGAATATTTGGTTCCACATGTCTCAGCATCAAAGATATTAGCCTAATCTAGCACTTGTGATCCATTGTGAGGATTTGAAGTTGTAATTGGGTTCATATTTTGTTGATTGGAATGTTCATATTGTTGGATAAAGTGATAATATATTTCAAGGGGATATTTTTCCTCATGTTATAGGTTAATGGAAGAATGGGAATATTCAGGAAGATAAATGGTAGTGGGAGATAGACATTTGAGTGAAGTGGTATGATTTTTTTGAGAATAATTCTAGAGATGCATCTTGAGGATGAGAAGTTGTAAAAAATTTATAATTATGACACATCTATTTAAGTTATAGTTCATTTCATCTTGTTAATGCCTTTTTAGATATGGTTTAAAGTAATTGAAGATAGTTAGAGGTGTTCAAGAGGCTAGAATTGGAATGGGCCTAACTGGTGGATGATGATTTCGTTTGGAAAGAAACAACAGTCTCACAAACTAGTAGGTGGGTCTCCACCAACTAGTCGGTGGAGGCTATGAGATCTATATAATGATTCCAAATCCAACCGGCTCATTGATGGCACCTTTTGGATCTAGGTAATCCTCATTGGTTATTATATATATTTTTAAAATCCTTAACCTCTTATTTTTTCTCTTTATATTAAATTTCGTCCACCCAAAACACCCTCAGAGATATCTTAAATGATTTTGGTCTCTCACCTCTCCTCTTATCTCCTCCCTTCGATGTATGGACAATGGCTTGATCAAACATTCCTAATCTGGTGTGTTTTATCTTATTATAGATAAATTATATTTTCTTCTTATTGGTCAAAAATAATTAGATTCTAAATTTTATGATCGTATATAAGGGTTTTGGCATGGTCTAATAAGAGAATTATTGGTTGTTGATAAAATTGGCACCCATATTATGGTAATTTGCTTCTTCACTTAATTTGGAATTGGTTCATTATAGATAGGGGACCTTCTCAGGTGTGTTTCATCTTATCATAACTTTTGGATGTGGATTTACCTCAATATTGATCTTATAATTCTAATTGTTTCAAATCAGGGATGGTTTTAGGGTTTTAGTGAATTTTATTTAGACTCAAACATCTACTCTTATCATTAAAACGTAGTTGCACCTATGGTTGGTGGTTCTTATAATTTTAAAATATTTATACAATTTCTTGGAATGAGTTTTTTCAGTGTACGTATCCCCTTGAGATTCGTGTTTTATATTGATATCATGTGTGTGAATGTGTATCTAGGAGACTTATAGTTGATGTTTTCTCACATATTGGTTTATGATGATTATTACTCTTGCTTGGTATGATTTAATAATTGATCTACCTTCTTTTGTACTGTATTTCATGTACTATTACTATATCCTTAGTAGTTGAGAATATTGGTTAATCCATATAGACTATCCCCCTGAGAGGGATGTTTCAGACATTGGACAACATGTACATGGGATATCCCTTCTAGTAGTGTGTGTCAATCATGTTTTGGATATCCATTCACGATAAGATTTGTTAGATGGATGGTTGATTTCCTTTTATAATGGAGTCAAAATATGTAAATTTGGTCTCTAAGGACACAACATATATGTTGTTCTTGTGTGATATACCAATTTTTTATTTGTGTTGTGTCAACTTTTATAACATGAATAAGTATATTTTATAAAATTATGTTACGGACTGTTGGTAGTATCAAACTGGGTTCCATTCTCACTCTGTACTTGATCATCTCAGTGCATGTATAGATTTTATTACGAGAGATCCAATGATGGGAAATGTGCATGTGGTTGGAGGTTTAGTAGGATTAGTAAAAGGCTGAAAGCTTTTCAAGATGGAAATTAGGATGAATTTTTCTCCAATTTTTGTGAGTTTTTTATCCCATTCATTAATCCACCACCTATGGGGATCCATATTTTTCTCATTTGGATTATGAGACTAACATTACATCCTATTATTTCATGGGTTGGAACATTATGTGTATTTTTCTACTATAATGTTTTTTATTCTTATTATTGATTTTTTATTGTCAGTTCCATCATATATTACAATTTTTACATGAGACCGATGGAATAGTATCCCCATGATGACCCTATTGGCCCTCACCGCTAGTCGATAACTACTTATTTATGTGGAGGTGCACATGAAGAAAGGATGTTATCCTATCATGTATGGGGATGTTATCCTCTTGTCGATAACCTCTTTTGTCATTCTGTTCTGAACTGAGTGATTCATGTTGGGGTGTTACAGTTTTATATCAACCGGTCATTATGTTGTCCCGCATGTATTCTCCTTGAAACCAGGAAGAAGAGGGTTACTACATAAGAAAACTAGGTATGCTCTTTTTTGGGGTTTTTTCAATTTCTTACATGTTTATTATATAGACGATATATTTTCATATTATGATTTTTATTTTTCTACCAAAGGAAAATATGATGATTAACTAATTCCCTATAAATGGTATCAGATCCATCTTCCTATATGGATAATAATGCATGATTCATTGTAAAATGAAGAACATTTTTTTAGAGAAATTGGTTAAGCATTAAATGACTAATTCTATATGATAACACTTTTATAAATGTTTTGATCCACAAACTATAATTGAGTTAATCTAATAACATGATTGGGGGGATAATGCACAAAATCATTATCTAATAGTACTTATAGTTTCATGTTGTGTAAAAACATAGAATCACTATTCTCTTTACAATGTTGAAATTCAACATCATGATAGGATTATGGATTGGAAGTATGTATTATGATAACATAATTTCATACACTGCATATAGGTTATATGTGGGTTTCCCATATATGAAAAACAATTAAATAATTAGTACTCAAACATAAATTATATATTTATAATGTTGTGTGTAGTGTGGGTGCCAACACTCATCATACAAATATTGAGTATGGTGTGATGCATGCCCATCAAGTGTTTCATATGGATATAGTGTTTTCGTCATGAATCGTGACCATGGGTCATGGTGGAAGGATAAGTAGGCACACATTGGATGAATTAAATGAAAAAGTTGATGAATGGTTCCCATGATGAGTGAATCCCACATAAGGTTTTTCATCATATGGGAAATATATTATTACTCAATATGTATGGTATACCACTTAATTATGCAATGAACTACCCTAGATCCCATAAAACCTATTCTATATAGGCTAATCACGAGGATTAGTGCGTTCCCAACCTGTCTTCCATATAGAATCTCTCCAAGTGCCAGCCTAATGGGCTACTTTAACCCTTGTTTTGGATACCACTTTTTTTGTCAAGAAAGACCCAATGTAATTGGCCTTCCCTCTTGAGTATATTGTTCCCATAGTCCAATCACTGGATCTGTTTAATCAGTGGACCTCCTCTCTTCCCTTTCAACATGTGAGTTATTCTCCAAGATCCTCAACCAGATCAACAGTTACACCTATCTTAGAGGGAATATTCTTGGATTCTTCCTTCCACTATGTTTCCCAATTACCCCTTCTCATCTCCTTCTCCCCCAACTTCTTCCTCAAGTGTTTTTCCTCATCAGCAGTTTCCCTCGGAGGTGGAATTCTCTTTTGAGCCTCCCCATCCTAAAGAGGTTGTCCAAAAGAAGTATTTTATCCCCACTATTCTTGTAGATATGCATCTCCTTGAAGGCACTAAGAATGTGAAAGATGATTCTTCTCCTGATCCCTGGACTAGGAGGATTAATCTACCAATCCTTTATCCATTGGATACTCCTTCTCCTCCAACTAATCATCCCTTCATGTAGTCCATGGGAATGTCCGCATGATCTCAAGAAGATATAACTGAGAAGGCCCCTCTTCCCCTCTGAGAGTTCTCAAAGTACATGGGGCAAAATCTAGGAACCTCGTTTCCCATTGACATCCATGTTTATTTGGAACTCACACAGCTCGGGTGCTCTGGTCAAGACTGATTATATTTCCATAGAGATCAAAAACTACAAGGCTTCTATTATTGACATTCTTGAAAAAAAGTTAGTTCCATCCAGGATTGGGGTGTTTGTTCATATAATTAGGATGCATGGATTCATGTATATGGATGCATAAAATTGTTATATTTAAATCTTATGGAATAAAGACGTCTATGTAGATCTAATCTATACATATGACCAGTCTATTACTATAAAAGTGATATCGAGAAATATAAGCCTGATCGTTTCCTTCATCTATTGTATTTTTTATTCCCTCAGAAGAGAATACCTATGGAAGGGGAATACCAGTTTTGATACAGGTAACTCTCTTTGGATTGTAGAAGGATATATCAATATAGTTACTGACCTATAAGAGAATAAAGGTAGAGGAATCTTTCCTCAAAAGGCTAGTCTGGACATTGTGCAATTCAAGGCTAGGAAAGGTCTCACAGATATGGGATACTTTGGTGATCGATACACATGGTGTAATAACCAAAGAGGTGGTCTTCATTCTTAGAGTCATCTGGATTGATGCTTGGCCAACTTTAAGGCCATTTTAGCCTTCCCTAGTTCCAAGGTAACCTACCTCTTCTCTATTATCTCTGACTATTCTCCTTTATGGGTGTCTTTTTCTATGAGGTAGGAGACATAGGATTCCTTAATATTCTCTCATTTATATAACTGCATCGAGGGGTACCACCAGCTTTTCAATAGCTCATGGAATTCCCCCATGCATGAAAACACGTGGATCATGCTTTATAAAAAGTTGAGATGTCTCAGTTATGATCTTTAGGTCTTGATCAAGAACCAACTACTTATTTAAGGAGAGATAAATGAAAGCATGAGGTGGATTGATTTGTTGGATTCTAGCCTCAAGGATGGGTGGAATTAAAAAGTTTTTCATGTCCTATCAAGGAAGAAGGAAACACTAGTAGAAATGATACTGAGGCGAGAAAGCGTGGCTTGGGAAAACTCAAAGATTATGTGGTTCTGTGAAAGGGACAAGAATACAGCATACATTCACACCTGAATCAAGGGAAAAAAGAGACACATAATACTAAATATAATGTTGGAATATGGATCCTTCCTAGATAACTGGGATGTTGTTGGTGGGATGACCCATTCTTATCTTAATGATCTAATGGCCGGTCCCAACCCCTACATGCCCGAAGGCAACCTGAGCAGGAGAACTACCTTTATGAATGTGATTTCCAATCTTGTTTCCAACTAGGATAATGAGTTTTAGGGATCAATCTCAAATGAGAAGTATAATCAGGAGGTTATTAATGGAATTAATCCCATGAGTGTTCCGGGCTCAGATTGCTTATCAGGGGTGTTTTTTAAAGAGTCATGTCTAGTGGTTCATAATGAAATTTTTCTGGCTATACATGATTTATTTTGTGGTGGTCGTATTCCTCACATAGCTACTGAAACTACACTTTTCCACATTCCTAATATCAAGGACCCACCTCCATTCAACAGTATAGACTGATGATTACGTGAATTTTTTCATATAATATCCTCTCCAGTGTCATGAGAAGAAGGAATCCTCTCATCTTCCCCACAGGATTTCCATTTAGCAGCACAGTTTTGTGAAAGGTAGAACCATCCAAGGGGATATTGCGATGGCTCAAGAGATAATCTCCAACATCAATATAAAGTCCTATGGTTTAAACATGGATATTAAATTATACATGAATAAATCCAATGATAGGAATAAATATAGCTTTATCAACAAGATTATCATAGGAATGGGCTTCCCCTCTTGGGTCAGTGACATTCTATTTAGATGTTTTTCTCCAATTGTCTTGATATTTACTCCCTGGGAAAAACACATGGATTCTTCAAGGATACCCATGTCCTCAGGCAATGGGATCCATTTTCCAAACCATCTTCATCCTCACACAAGATAAGCTCACCCACCTTATTAACAGGAGAATGGATCAAGGGAATACTCTTCCTGAATGAATCTAGAAGATTTCTTCTCCCATATCCCGCCTAATGATTGTCAATAAAACCCTTATATACTTGAATGGTAGAAAAATATAAGAACAAAATATCAAAAGAGTCCTTAATGAGTATTTCCATTGGATAGGTAAGCTAATTAACCATTCAAAAAGTTTTCTTTTAATCTCTAGCAGATGCATGGTGAGAAGATCCACCTCATTGTGTAACTACCTTAACATATAGAGAGGGAGTTTTTCTATAGACTATTTGGGTGTGCCTATATTCTCTTACAGGATCCGACTTCGTGACTTAAATCATATAATTAGAAAGATCATAGGGAGAGTAATAAATTAGAAATACTAATTCCTATCCTTTGGAGGCAGAGTCATGTGGATCATTAGAATTATTTCAGATATCTTGGTTCATGCAATTTCATCCACTAAAGTGCCTAAGGGTGTTACCACCACCCTTGACAGGGTGTTTCCTAGTTTTCTATGGGACACCCTTTTGGAAGGAAAGAGGCACTGGGTATCATTGAGAAGAATAGAGAAGCTGATTTAGGGAGGAGAAATCTAACTGAGGAACCTATTTGAAACCATTAAGTGCATGCATACCAAGTTAGCATGGGATGATATAGAGGGTCGTACCCTCTGGGGTAAGGTGATATCTATGAGATGCATTTCAGAGTTTACAATTTATACTCACATTCCTACTCTATAAACTCTCTAACGCTAGATTATTAGGAATGGATATTTTTTTGGCACCATAACTAGGATCGGTCATGTATTAGTTATCCTAACTCTTTGGATCC
The DNA here is from genome assembly GCA_963277665.1 of Viscum album. Taxonomy (NCBI): domain Eukaryota; kingdom Viridiplantae; phylum Streptophyta; class Magnoliopsida; order Santalales; family Viscaceae; genus Viscum; species Viscum album. Next base: position 1,915,582,860 of record OY728127.1, read on the forward strand.
ACATATATCCTTCAGGAAGGCTAACATGTTCTTTTCTTTTATTTTTTTGTCATGGAAAAAGATCAAAAGGAATCAGTTGATAAAATTAAACTCAACATGGAACCTAATAACTGTATGTTCACTCCCACTAATTTATGGGGCTTCTCTTCCAGGGATTTTAGAAGAGAGATGGATTCACAAAACTCCCCTCATAGATGGAAAAAATCCTTGTACTGCAACAAAATACCCACTAAATATAATTTCCTCTCTTAGAGAAACAATAATATAGTGGTTTATATGGATGATAATGTTATAAGAACACGTATACCCCAAGTTTCTAGGTGTTCATGATACAATGATCATCAAGAGGAGATTTTTCTACATTTTTTTGAAGGTGAATGGGCTCGTGCTGTTTTGAGTTGTTTTTGTGAATTAATTGAATTCTAAAGGAATTACTTTTCTAGGGTTCCATTTCTAGAATTTTGGTTTCCTAGTATGCCTAAATTTGGTCTAGAGAGATTGGATCAGGTTGTGATCCAGAATGCTGACTATTGGTGCATTTGGAAAGCGGGGAATAGAGCTAGACATGAGGGGTTACTTTTACGGGAAATTCCATAATCATTAAAATGATAAGTCTTCTTATTGACTTGTCTAGGATCCAAAAAAAATTAGGATTCCCCTTCTCTTAGAACATTTAAAACATGTATTCCCATAGGTAATGGTACTCATAATTGAATTACAGGTCATTGGGTTCCCTGGAGACCACCCTCCTTGGGTTTTAGGCTTGACACTAATTCCTCTTGTAGGCTAGGCACCATGTGGGGTGGAGGGGTAGTCTGTGAAACCTGGGGTTTTATCATCATGATATTTACTTAATTCTTTGGTTATGGCCACTCGATCCAGGTTGAGGTTGTGGCCATGATCGTCAGTCTTAGACTCTGTTGGAAACATAATATTGATCTCATTAAAGCAGAAACACACTTCCTGCTCCTATATAACGCACTTCTTAGAATAGGTACTACTCCTTGGTTTATGTCCTATACTGTTAGAAAATGTAGAGGTCTCCTCAAAATAAATACAAGTGTTTTTCACACCAAGTGTGAGAGTATTAAGTTGGTATATCATATCACTTCCATAGCTGCTCATAATGTATTTTCTTCATGCTCCACAAGCATGATAATACATCAGCTGGAGGGTGAGAATCTTTTCAAAGGGGATGCTCTAGGTTTACATTACTTTCGACCCCCTATTTCCAATTTTTCATGTTCTCCTCTTATTTTTTTCCTCGGTTCCCAAACTGTTTTTAATATTTTAATAAATAATAATAATGTTGTTATTAGGCTTAATAAAATTGGATTTTACATGCCTAAATAAAATTATGAGTTTTCTATATTTCATTACCAAAAATTAAATACTGTATTTATTTTACTAAGATAAATTGAATTAAATTATTTATAAATTGTTTATAAATAAGTAAAAGGTATTTTATAATGTTTTTAAATGTTATAAAAAGGTGTTTTTATTAATTAATTAATTATAAAATGTTTATGGTTATTTGATTAATTATTTTTGTAAAATTTATTTCAAATATTCCTTTAATATTAAAAGTTAAAGTTAAGAATATATTTTCCAAATTAATATGGTTTATAAAATGTTTATAAATCATAATTAAAAAGTATTAAAATTTTTACCAAATTATTTAAAATATTTTTAAAATTTAAATTAAATGTTTAATTAGAAAATACAATTATAGTTTATAAAGAGTTTATAAATTACATAAATAATGCTTAAATATGAAGAAGACAATATTTAAAATTATCAGTTGTTCATAATTAATTAATTTAGATTCTTTAAATTAAATTCAACATTATTTAAAAATATCATTTATAATATGACACCTTCATACCAATGGTACACCTCTCGAACTATTTATGAAGGAAGATAGATTGTAACCCCCGAGTCCTGCCTTCAGTAGGACAAAGGTTGGCTATTTTCAGTGAGTTTATAAAAATTTCAAAAATGGGAGACAATACCCTCTATGATAATAAGATATGAAGATACGAAAAATCAACCACAATAAACTCCATGACATAATATAAAATGGAAACCAAAAAAATCCCACGATGGATGAATAAATAATATAGATAAAATCACTAAATAAATACACAAAGGAAAAGATAAGGTAGCAATATAACTACAACCCAAAGCTCAAAGATAATAATTTCTAAAATGGTCCATGTAATCCCCCTAAAAACCTAAAAATAGTTTTTATATACATAGAGTGAGAATCCAAGTATACATAGTAGGTTCATACCAAATTATCCCATCAAAATGTAAAAATAGAATACTAATTCACCCATGAGAAAATAGAAGAACCAACAGCACCTAAGTAGATCAACTAACCAATCTCATTCTCACTAAGGCGCACTAATCAAATAATGTATAAAAATATAATAACATAACATAAATAATATTCATAAAAGGGTACCCCAAACTACTTTCCAATTAGGATGCCTCTCTCACACCCCAATATTGTATGTCCTAATACTCTCATCCCTTTTGAGCATACATCATGTCCAGAATCCCACGTGTAATTGGCCGTTACATCACATCTCACCTAAATACACCTGGTTCATCAAACCACATGTCATCCAAAGACTCCTCAATCATCACACCACATATTGATAAAAGACAGTTGGGTCATCACATCACATGCATTACTAGAATAATAGGGCATCGTGAACATGAAGGACATCATCCTTGTTCCCTCCTCCCACCATAAATGAACCCCACCATATTCCATCCCATCATCTCATTAGAAAACCACCCCCTCTGAAATTTTTACATCAAGAAATCATATCCATACATAAATAATTATCTTATAAGAGATAGTAAAAATGGGTGGGTAGCTAGAAATCAATCCTCACCACCGGGAAGTTGGGAAAACACCGCAAAAATGTCGAGTTATCTCCACATGCGGCTCGACATGGGTGGGGTGTGCATTGAAATAACCATGAACATCCAAGGTACACACGCGATCACACACACACACACACAAACAAACACAGATGTATATATGTATATACACACCCACATGCAATCCTAACCTATGGGTTCATAACCAAAATACAAACCAACTCCAAACATCTCCACCCAAACTCATAACACTACCACTATTACTGTTGCCATTAAATACACAACATCTCATAATAATCTAGAGGACACAAGCTAGATTCCAATGATTCATTACAATTAATCCTATTTCCATATTTTCTATTTCCAAACCATTTTAATTCATTAATATCCTTCATTTTTTTTATCCCATTCATTTCATTTTTTCAGACCATTTAATTCACATATATCCACACATCACAGCCATTTCAATTTCATTATTAAAATTTAATTTATACCATTACTACCCTAGAAAATTGCATAAAAAAGACACCACAACTATAAAACCCCATCATTACCATCGCAACCATCCTATACTTCTACCTTCACATAGCCAAAACCACATTCACATCACCACCACCACATTTACATCACAAGTTCCCCATAGCACGACCAAAAAAATATTCAAATCTTCTCCCAATGTACAAACATGCATCACTAATTCCATGTTCCACATCCACTTATCATTGCATTAGTAGCCCAAACCACAACCACACATCATCGCCTCATAATGAAACCATGCATCAATAGACTTTTTACATCAAATTCACATAACATTTTTTCAGATTTATCTAGTGGATTCCATGATATCCCATTAATATATTCAAGGGTATTCTCAAAAAAGCCAAAAATATCAAGGGGAAACCATTTTATTAACTGGATATAGGTTTTTATCTTATTCCCATTTAACGTGATAAAAAACACACAAAAATTTTCATTAATAAAACAATTCCAGACAAGAACAAAGGCTCAAACAACCATAATTTTTAGGGGAACACTCACAAAATCATTATAACAAAAAACTAAAAAATCACGTGATTTTATCCATTCCCCTTCAATATCAATTAAATTGATTCTTTACATTTATTAGGATGGATATACCAACATACAAAATATAAACAAAGGAATAATCCCTTTTTCATGACATAACTATATGAGAAATAATGTATATCCTACATCAATGAATATTGTTGATTTAAGGTGCATGGTTGGAATAATAGGATAAATAACCATGTAATATGATTTAGGAAGGTACCTTCACAAGCCTATAACAAAAAAATCCATCATCACCTTACCAATGAAACAATAAATACTAATGATTTACCATGGAACCACCATTGCCAAGTGATGAACTAGAAGAAATAGGGATGGGGAATTAATGGGAACTCTCTTTAACCACCAAGTATTAAATCCCATTGTCTAGGGATGAAAACAACAAGAAATGGTTCAAAAGGGCTCCTTGGGACATGCTTGGTTCAGACAATAAATTAGTGAGAGGTTAGAAAAGTGATCAAGTTCAAATGGATTTTAGAATTTATAAGTGGTTCAGGAAATATAAGAAAATATTTCAACCACCATTCACCACGCCATATAGTGTGAGGACTAGGACATAGTAAAGTGGAATATGTCATGGGAAGGCTAGTCAAACTAGCCTTCGATATCCATAGCTATTAACAAACCATATATCCTATAAAATAGGGGTGACCATGTCATAGCCTAGACTACTACACCGTAGACATATACTAACCAAAAATAGGGTTTAACGTAGCCCTAACTCCACGGTGAAATTGTGTGTAAAAAGGAAGAACCATTGTAGCATCCAAATCAAGATGATATTCCAAAACCAATACCTTCACATCATAGATATGATGATTTTGTTAGTAGCTCTAAAATACCTTATCAGGCTTCCTATACTGCAGTTATCTCCTCCTTTCTATAACAACTACCCCTATAGTGAAACCTAAGTCTCTACACCACATGACTCCTCCAACATTATTTTTCTACTACAACCTCTCCTACACTCTCTAACTCATCAAGACTCCCCCTGAACACCTCAACCACTATAATTCCTAAAAAGTAATAGAATGGGAGGTATGAGATGTTATATCAAATACCTCTCAAACTATTCTTATCCTTTAAAAACAAAAACAACATTTAAGGAAGGTGGGAAATGGTATAAATAACTATATGCTGAGATACCTCTCAAGGATCTCATTAAAACCAAAACACAACTGCACCACTACACCACCTTAACATTTCCCACCATGAAAAAAACCATGCCATTATACTATATAAAAGAAAACACCCATTTACATAACCACCAACACCAACACCGCCACCTCAACCTCTACACATCCCAAACTAACTATCATCACTACCATAACACATAAAATTTCAAATCACACAGATCAAGTAATTCCCTCTCCTAAGTCAAGAAATTAATCGCTCTGGTAAACATTAACATTCCCACTCTATCTTAATTGTTTCAAAGTAAAACAAATCTTGATAAGGAATTAATATTTCAGATCGCTGTATGTTGGAATATTTATCACACATCACATAAAAAAGGAATAATCACTTCTTATAAACCAGAAAGATTAAGAACATTACATTATTAAGAAAAAAAGAAAAAAGAAAACAACACCAGCTCAAAACATCTTTGGGTACTATGAACACATATAAGTCTCATGATCCAAAGTACACGCCTACACAAAACCCCTTCTCCACAGTACATGAACCAAATTAAATGTCCATCCACACAACACCTTCTCCCAATGATCTTGGATCTTATCTGGCTACTCCATAAAAATTTAATAATCCTTGATGCACAAATCTGTCCAATAAATGAAATTGTAGTCATCGTGAGGATACCAATGGATCTAAGAGATATGGAGGACATAATGAATCTAGTCCAGTCATAGTGGGAGTTCCAATCAATAATCAACCTCATAAACACATTTAAACACCTTTACAGGGCCAACAAACGAGGGTTAGATCTTACTCAGCCTGCAAAACATTTCCTTCCCACATTATGGGGAATCTTTAATAACACAAGGTATCCAAAAATAAACTCTAAGGGACACCACATACAATTGAAAAAATACTTCTTTTGGTCCTGTTTTTCTTCCATTATATCATGAACAACTTGATCCATCATTGTCATTATTTTAACCACATCACGATCTTGAACTCACTACTCTGCAACATCAGTCCATCATAACAAACAATGAAACAACCGCTCATACAAATACTCAAATGGATCCATCTCAATGGTTGAATGTTATCTATTATTATAAGAAATCTCAACAAAAAGGTTGGTTCTTTTCTAAATATATACCGAAGTCTAGCATGTACGCATATAATATACCCTCCAATATATGGATAGCCAACTCCCACTACCATCCATCTGAGGGTGAAAAGTAGTTCTGATTCATAACTGAGTGAAAAAAGTGTACTGAAATAACTTTTAGAATCCTAATCTTAAAAAATCATCATGATTATTGACAATAGACCTTGGAACTCCTAGAAGAAGAAAAAAATCATCCACAAACCATATCACCAAAACATCCATATTTCCCAACTCTTTGATCATTAGGAAGTGAGGTGATTTCAACAACTAAACCCTAATTAATGATATGGAATAAAAAACTCCCTAATCTCGTTGTAACCCTATGATGATGTCTATGGAGATGTCTTCCCATTTCCACATAGGAACTTCCAGTGCTACAAAAATCCTCTAGGAACATGGTTTCCAAATTTCACATTTCGTAAAACAAAACATCAAGCCTTAAACTCTGCCCCCACCCATTTAATCTTAGGTCACCAAAATAGTACCATCATGTAATGATACATGTTAGACACCCTTGGGTGTATCTCTAAATTGTTACCTATGAAACTCGTGAAGGACACTATCATTCATCACCACAAGAAAAAAAAATCCCCCTTAAAACAACATTAGGTTCCAACCTTCCTCCGACCATCCCTCTAAAGCATCACCATGGACATCATGACCATGAATCACCTCTACCTCCATGTTACACCACTAACACTCTTCCACCTCCTGCATCAGAAAAGACTATAATTTCATCTAAAATAAGTTCCTCCACTATCAACCACCCTAATATATAAGTGGAGGGATACCAACCTATAGAAAAATAAGATTAAAATACATGGATATTACATTATTATAGAAGAATATTTATCACATTATTAAATTATATTAAAGAGGACTATAATTGTTTAGTGTATTTGGAAACTAGTAACATGTTATTCCAATTTGGTGAAAGATATTTGCATCTCCCATAAATATCTTTCACTTTTATTAATAATACATAAACCATTATTTAAGACCTACCCATAGGAAACATAATAATGTGTTATCATAGAAGCTCTATAAAAGTAAATAAGAGAGATATGTAACCATAATCATGAGAATAAGGGTATGAGAACAACGTCATAACTTTAGAAGATCATACCCTACATATAAAATATCATAATAAATATTAATGTAATATATATTTGAATTCAAAAGGCATGAATCATAAGGGAATCAAGTGCATAATCCATGAAATCATAACATAGGAATAAAACATGGAATAGTGGTGGGAAAATAAACGTGTAAAATGAGTCCATTGTAGTAATGGCTCAATGACACGGCTATCATAGTAGAATGGGCTCTCTCCCAAAACCATCATAGAAATCATGTTTCACTCCCAATACCATATTAGTAAAAAGAAATCCTTTACTAATCCAATATCACTCCCTATTCTTCACATGTATATCTCATAAGATATAAATTTTTACCCAATACATTGGAGGGAGATATAGGTACCACCTATCACATAATGAAATAATAGACATGTGTACGAAAATATCATAAATAATCATATAATAACCTATGAAATGAAATGGGTATCATAAATATGTCATCAAATCGCAACATATAAAAAAGAGATGAGTTTCAGATTCATTTCATCATATAATAACATGTGAAAAGAACTAGGTTTTATAAGCATATAACTTGTGGAAGAGAAACATATTTCATAAAAACATGTCATCATAAACATAAAACATTTAAATAAATAATATTAATGATGAAATTTGATCGTATCACTAGTAAATCATAAACTATATCAACTAATTACATCTTAGATTGAGAAGGATTTTGGAAGATCTCTTGTTACATTTCTTAAAAAAATAAGAATTTAATGACTTTTTTAAAACATGATACATTTTGAAAATCATTTTGTTTGAAAACTAATTTTTAAAAATTATAATGGAATTATTTAAAAATAATTTAAAACATTTCTTGAGTATAATATAATTTCTTATTTGAAAAAACCCTTTTTAAAACATAAAACATTTTAAAAACCTTTTTCATTGAAAAGATGTTTGAAAAATAATAAAGTGACCTTTGAGAATAATATAAAACAATTTTAAACCTAAAATATTTTTGAAATATTTTTCATTTAAAATGATTATAAAATATATTTTGAAAACATATTAAAATGTTTTTAAAAGAATTTAAAGAACATAGATTTCCGTCTGAAGAGAGAAATAAAGTCAGATTTTGTTAAAAACAATTCCTAATTATCTTTATTAAAAAAGAGGGGAAAATGGTACCATTACAATAATATATAATGAATAACCATAGCATAATAAAATTCATGATAATTATTGAGAGAAGTATCAGAATTTTTCATCAATAAAATCTTAATCATAAACAATTCCGATGAATGATAAGATTGTAACAATAAACACTTTCCATAATGGTAAATTTGAATCAAAATCACCATGAAATAATAAAATTACATGATGCTTATAATACCATGAAAATAAATATATTCATTATATAATATTTCAAATGGGTGTTTTATACACCGCATAAATGAATATAGGTGCATAACATAACAAGTGTCTCAAAGAATGCAATTTGACATAAAATTCCCTTACCGATTTTGTAACTTTTGAACTACAAACCACATTAAAGAGAGATACTAAAATGGATATGTAAATACCAATATATTTTATGAAAATAATAATTAAATACCTTCATGTGATTTATATACACCACATATAATAAATAGGTGGTGAACATGGCTTGTGTCTCACGGAAAATAAAAGTGAGATAAAAATCCCTTACAACTTGAGTAGCTTTTGAATCTAGAGATCAGTGAAAGAATAACATCAATTTAAAATTTTAATATCATGAAATAATTTAAATTATTGATATAAAAATTCATAGTGAAATACATACAACAAATAAAATAAATGAGTTGTGAACATGACATAAGTCTTGCAGAAATAAAAATGAGAGTATAAATCCCTTTACCTTAAGCCATGACTTTCTTCATACACATTAAAACCTCTTGTGTAATAAATATAATTTTATTATACAAATACCATAGATACATATTATTATATATCATACCATATATGACTTTATTATGAATTTATATTATCTGTTTGTTAAAAATTCCATGTTAAAGTTATGTTTTTTTGGGTAATAACTGCTTTGTTTTTCATAGATGCTTTGACTTATTATTTTTGGTCTCCTTTCATTGATCATGATTTAATAATTTAAAGAAATAAAAGTGTGATATTAATACAATATATATTCATTATATATATATATTTATAATATTCTCTAAAAAATAAATATAAGAAATGAAATACACCATTCATAGTGATGGTAGGTTGTACGTATGCATAAACATTGTTTCAATTTTATTATCATATTTTGAAAGAAAAAACATAAATTATATATATATATATATTATCTTTATATTAGAAAAATAATTCCATATATATTATATATGTTTATTAAAATAATCCTTCATACATTCCATGTAATGTGTTAATGAATCACATCGCTTAAAGGAGATGACAATCCACACGTCCAGAAACAATGTTATCATATTCAAAAAATGGAAAAATTAAAGGTTTATATTTTATAACAATTACCAAAAAATAAATAAATCCTAAATAACACAGACACACACACATACATATATATATATATATATATATATTATAATAAATACACTATCATTATTCCTAACTTTGGGAGGTGGTAATGGAAGAACGAATAACATCTGTTCATGAGGTAGTGGTCTGGCATACACACAGAAGATGATTTTGTATCCCATTTGATGGATGTATGTAAATGTTTAGGTCATAAAATTAATAATAAAAAATATAATTTTATTTATTATATGGATTCTATTATATTATCATTTTATAAGAATAATTGAAGTGGTGTAAATGGAAATAAAACAAAAGTGCTCGTTGAAGAACATCACCTCTTCTTCGAGTAACTAATTTTTTGTTTTCACCAAAGGAATTAAATTGATTGATTTAGATCAAAATTGAGGATTATAGTTTGAGAGGATATATTTTGAGGGATTATTTAGTTAGGTTTTTTATGAGCCCAAAGTATTTAGACGTGTGAATAATGGGGGATATTGAATGCACTTTTATTGTGGAGGAGAAATGAAATTTTTGTAAATACAAAAAGGTAAACACTATTTGGAGGTCTCTCTTACCACATGTACATAAAAAAAATATTGAATTTTAGAGGAATTTTGGTTGATCCAATCTCACACCACATAAAATAAATTCATTTTTTAAACATTTAATTCCTTAACTCCTATGCTTCCTTATTATTTGCATTTAAGGTTTCATTATGGTAATTAGTTATTTAACCAAAATCGTCCATTAAGAATTAATTAAAGTCATAATTATTATAAAATCTATAAAAATATATTCTAAATATGTAAAAAAATTATAAACTAAAAATCAAATGTTTTTTGGAAATTAAATTTAACAGAAGCTCATATAACGCGTAAAAATACAACTTTAATTGTAACATTGCAAATAATGTTTTTATTATTTAGTGCTAAATATGTTCATTATAAGAGATAAATTGCTACATGAATGGAACATATTTGATATTTATTAACATTCTAAAATCACTTTACAGAGGATATGATTTTTTTAATTTTTATTCATTTAATAAAATATTATTTGTTATATAACAATATTAATGTCAAATTTGACACAATATATTTAATAAAATTTTAAAAAATTAATAAAATATTGGAAATAAAATATATTATTTCAAATTTTTTTGTCATGATATATTCTTCTAAATATTAGTGGAACACAAAAATTCATTCTATTTACCATACTTTTAATATTTTTAGTATCATTAATTTTACTTAATTATTAACTAAAAAATCCATGTGTTAGTGTTTCTTAATCATTTAATGTAGTTATTTCATCTCTAAAAATTTAATATAAATTATTATGATAAAATATCTCTTATATTTTATAATAATATTTATAACCAAACATATATAGTTTTCCCTGTCCCTATAACTTTTTTGTAAATAAATGAAAGATTTATATTTTTTATTTATTTTCATAATATATTATATCGGTCGCATTCAATGAATATTATTCCAATTAACTCATATAAACAGATAATAAGGTCATATGGGTCCATATAGTTCCATAAAAAGTGTATTAGGAATGTTTATGGGTCATTTGGTCCCTTAAGAATAATGTTTAACTAATAAGTAATATCATTTTTACCTTGATCTATGTAATTAATTTTATATTCCCTCACTAATATTTTTGTTAAAAAAATACTTTGACAACAATTTTCATTATTAATTATTCTTATTAAAAATATGGTTTCCATTTTTCCAAAATCTAAACACATAAGTTGATGAAATTTAATAAAAATTAAACCGGCATACGGGATGAGACAAATGGTTTTTTAAGTGAAAGGGCTCAAAATATTTAAATGTTATTATATCAAATATCAATGTAAAACTGATTCCAATTACATAATTGGATTATTAGATGTATAATTTATTAAACATACTTTTAAATAAAATAAAAATATAATTTATCTATATAAATTATTTAGATGAAATGTGAGTCTTTAAAAAAATTAGTATTTTCAATATTCATAAAAAATGAAATATTTTTAAAAAATTAAAAAAATCCACCATCAGATAATTTTATGTTGTGATTTCCAGAATTTATTTTTTTTTCTTATAAAATTTATAAAAGTTTAAAATTTATTTAAAATAAGTGCATAATTAAAAGTCAGTAAACAACCTTTCAGAAGAATACATCTTATATGACTAAAATTGTATTTATTATTATCCCATTTCTCGAAATCACATAAGTTGAAGGTTAAATATTTAATTTAATATATAATATATATATATATATGAAAATCATTCATCAAAAGTGGTTTGTTTAATTTATTGATATAAAATGTGTTCATGCATTGAAAAATAGTCTTTTAGTAATAGTGTTTTTTCAAATCGTTCTTTCTTTAATTTATAATTAATTGGATTTTTTTTCAAAATTTAGTTTATCCTTTTGATATCCTCCTTTCCAATGGTTAGGTAATAACTATAATAATATTTTAATAATAATATTAATAGTATATTTTAGTTTGGTAAAACTCAGTCTTGCATGTAAAACAAGTTATCTAAGGAACTTGTAATTGTGTATTACACAAGAAAACATAGTGATTCATGTACCACAAGATAATATAAGTGTTGTGTGTAGAGAAATCCAAAAAAATTGATTTTATATAACACAAGTGACAATTAGTGTTGTTTGAAATTTAATATATCGAAATAATTACATTAATTCCAAAAATATATTTCACAAAATATTGTGGTGTCACATTATACCAAAATTAAAATTAATTTCATCCTAAAAAATTTATCCCATTCGAAAAAGGTTTATCATTTTAAAGTTACATTCATAGAAACCCATATCATGAAATTTTTTAATAAAACATTTTATTAATAAGAGGGAAATGGAAATGCAAAGATCACCACAAAACATGGATTTGGAATAAGAGAACATTATTGAAAACATGGATATGGAATATAAATATAACTATCAAGTTCTTTTAGATAGTGTTAGAGAAAATTGATCATAAGAAATTGGGTGATCCAGATAAGGTTAACGACCACCCAAAAGCATAAATTAGATAGGTGTGAAAAAATTCATTAATATCATCAAAAATTATGATAGCAGGAAAACCTTTTACTTCATGATACTTTTCCTAATATTTAAGGATTCTTAATAAGAAGAAATAATTATTTGATTTCATTTAATTTAATAAACAAAATATAACCCTTTGGTTGTGCCTTGATCAATTTCCAATTGATATCATACTCCCAGAAATGAAGGTGAATTTTTCATTCCTGAAACAGTAAGAGATTTTGATATCCATAAGTATAATTAATAGTAATTTCGTATTTATTTAATAGTCATAAGAGAAAAATATTTTTCACTTGTTATCTAATATTCATAAATCATCATATAGATAGATAATAATTTAATTTATAAAACTTCATATGAAGTTTAACATAAACCATTTAATAAATGGTTAACATTGTAACCCTTTTAAAATATGAATATCCAAAACAATAAAATGAAGGTCACTAAATATCTTGAGATCATTTTAACAATGATCCCCCATATATCATAAATTATCTCTTCATTTTCAAATACCAAAAAAATTAAATGACTTTATCATGTTTTCTCTTGAACCATAGCAATAACCTGAATTATCATAATACCTTATTGAAAACATGAATTATTTCTTACTCTAATGATTATTGGATTTATTATTTAAATAAAAAAAGGTTTAAAATTCATCAATGATAACATAGACCACTTTTTCAAAAATAAATCAATAATCAGTTCCATGGTATTCAGTACTATCCAATTTACTTTATCCATATAAATCATCTCTTTATCCAATATAAACACAATTTTCTCAACATCTGGAACACATTAAGGGTTACATTACCTTAATAAAAATATCACATTTTCATTAAATAATTTTTCTATTTCATCTGAACTATTCAATATATTTTCATAAATCCTTAATAGAAAACATATACTTCCTGATTCATATAACATAATTTTGAATTCAAATACATATTCACATCAATAATTCAACTTTATTCTTAAAACATTACTTAGGATTAATGAACTTATTCCATAGTACCCATTTTCTATAATATGAAATTTGAATAATGTATTAAGGTTCATTAACATCAATTTAATCATGCTTCTTATGCAGAATGAAAAACTATCATTGCAAAATCCCATAGTTTTCACATGTTATTTTAGGTCTCTTTATCTTTAGTAGTATAAAAAATAATTGTATCGCCTTCCTAATTCTCTTCATGATATTTCAACTTATAACATTTATTTTCAAGAAAATAATAATTTCCATCTATGAAACATTCAATGTTAAACTATTTCCTTCTATTTCCTACCATTGACTAAAATCTGAAAGCATAGTTTGAGAAATACTAATCATCATGTAAAAGCACATAATAATGAAAAGCAATAATAAGATGTCTAAATAATTAAACCTAATTATTTCATCTATGAAAACGTAATTTTATCCTAGGTTATTCAAATTCCCCTTATATTTAAATCCTTCATGATGGATTGAAAATAGTTTTTGAATTTCCAAATCATATCCCCTGGGAGTGTAAACCAGGTGTATAGGAATGCCTGTTGTCGTGCACCATTTATCAATCGAGTTTAGATAAATAATTTTCTTTCAAGGATCTTACCCCTATGTACATTTATTCCATACCATCATCCCCTTACAGTATCATGTCATGGATGTAATTCTTGGAAAACACTCACTTTATCCTTTACCAAAATTCCAAGACATTTTCCAAAACATTCACCCATCCTTGTACATATCCATAGTGACGTCCCTAGACATATCATTAGAAATATCCCAATGGATCTCACTATGGATTTCTCATCATTATTTCCAAAGGATGACTGAACATTTCCATTAATACCATCTTTAGTGAACTAAGAATAATATACATGTATATTACATCATTTTAGTTGAATATTCAAGACATAACAAATATAAATGCTTGATGACCATAATAGTTTTTTATATTTGGAAACTTGTAAGGCATTATTATAATTTGGAGAATGATCTGAAAAATATTCTAAAATGATGTCACTCTTTTGGTAATACTACTCAAAAACTATATTCATAACCTGGTGAAATGAAACATAATAAAGGGTGGGCTCAACTTCTCAGTAAGGATAAACAAGGCAGACATGTAAGAATAATCACGAGCCTAAGGGTTTGAGATCATGATCATAACATTAGAACATCATAACATACATATAAAATATCACAATCAATAGTCATGGAATAAAAATTGGTAGTTCATAAAAATGAATCATAAGGAAATCCATAGTATAATCCCTAAATTAATAACATAGGAATAAAACATTGAATTGTGGAAAACACATAAACAAGTAAAATGAATTACATTGTAGTCAAGGATCACTACCAAGGCTATATTGGTAGAATGGGTTCACTCCCCAAACCATCTTAGTATTCAATTTTCACTCTCAAGACCAAATTAATAGAAAAATTAATTTAATAGACTTATTTTTCCCTATTCTATCCATGTCTATCTCGTGATAAATAATACATACCCAATTAATTGGAGGGAGATATAGTCCCCCTGGTCACATAATGAAATCATACATACATGTTCCATAAAGTTATAACCAATCATTCCATAGCCCAAGAAATTAAATTGGTATCATAAAATTTTTATCATATCTTAAAATATGGAAAATAGACATATTTCATAATCATTTCATCATAAAATAAAGAGGGAAAACGTGGGTTTTATAAGAACATAACCTGTGGAAGAGAAACTAATTTCATTAAAAATATTCTATCATAAACATAAACCATACAAATAAATAATATGAATGGTTAACTTGGATATTATTCCCATTAAATCATGAACTATAACCATGGATTAAATCTTAGATGGAGAAGGGTTTTTAAAGATCACAAGGAACATTTGTTATGGAAAAAATCATTCTTTGAAAATCTCTTTTTTAATACTTGAAACATTTTCAAAACAGTTTTCAATGAAAACCAATTTTAAAAAAATATAAAGGATGATTTTAAAAAAATAGTAATACATTTATTGAGTAAAATAAAATTGTATATTAGAAAAAATAAACACTTTTTAAAACCTAAAATATTTTTAAAACCTTTTTCATTGAAAAGAGATTTAAAAAAAGATAGAAGAAGCTTCAAAAATTATTTAAAATACGTTTTGAAAATAATTTTTTTTGAAATATTTTTCTCCTAAAATTTTATTATAATGTCATCTTGAAACATTATAAATTGTTTTTTAGAAAATATTATTTTGAAAGAACATTTATTTCAGACCTAAGAGAGATATAAAGTCAGATTTTATTAAACATATTTTCTTAATTATATTAAGTTACAGAAAGTGGGATATTGGAAATGTTACTTGAATATATCATGAATAATAATATGAGAATAAAATTAGTAATAATTATTGAGATATGGATAATAATATTTCATCAATGGAAGCTTAATCATAAACAATCCCACTGAATGAGGAGATTTAAACAATAAACTCTTACAACTTTTGTGACTTTGAATAAAAACACCCAAAAAAGATTAGAATTACATGCTGATTAAACTATCATGAAAATATGGATATTAATTATATATCATATAAAATTATAATTTTATACACCTTATGAAATCATATGGGTTCATAGAATAACATGTTTCTAAAAGAAGGCAACTTAAACCAAAATTCCTTTACCGATTTAGTAACTTTTAAACTGTAAGCCGCATGAAAGAGAGATACACAAATGGATATCTAAATAACAATAAATATTATAAAACTAATAATTAAATTCCTTCATGGTATGTATATACACCTCATATAATAAATTGGCAATGAGCATGGCTTGTACCTCCTAGAAAATAAAAGTGGAACAAAAATCTCTTACTACTTGAGTAGTTTTTGAATCATAACATCCTTGAAAGAATAACATCAATTGAAACTTTTAATATCATGAAATAATTGGAATTCATGATATATAAATGCATATTTAATTATATACACTGTATAAAATAAATGAATAGGGAATATGGCATAAGTCTCATAGAAATAAAAATGGGACTAGAAATCCAATTTCTTTAAGCCTTGACTTTCATTATACACATCAAAACCAGTTGTATAATATATAAGATTTTATTATAAATCATCAAAAAAACCATATTATTATATATCATTCAATATATTACTTTATTATGAATTTATATTACATTTTTATTTACAAATCCAGGTGGATGTTGTGTTTTTAGGTAATAACCAGTTTGTTTTTCATATATGTTTTGACTTGTTATTTTTTGTCCTTTTTATTTTATCATGATTTAATTATTATAGAAATTAAAGAATGATTTTAATATCATATATATTAATTATATATTTATTTATAATAATATATAAGATATATAAATTAGAAATGAAATACATTGTTCATGGGGATGGTAGGTCCTATGTACGCATGAATGGTGTTTCAACTTTACTCCGTATTTTGAATGAACGAAAAGAAAATTAAATATATATATATATATATAGTAGTATAGTGATGAATATATATCATATATTTTTATTTAATTAATCCATAATACATTCCAGGAAAATAAAGAATGAATTACATTACTTTGAGGAGGTGATAGTCCACACCACCACAAAAAATGTTATCATATTTCCATAAAATGAAAATAATGAAAGAATTAATTATATAATAATTGAATAAGAATAAATAAATACTTAATATCACCCATATATATAATATTAAAATATTTATTTAATCATTATTCCCACCCTTGAGAGGTGGTAATGGAAGAAAAAATGACATTGGTTCATGAGACGGTAGTCCACCGTACCCACGTATGATGATTGTGTATCCCATTTCATGAAAGTGTGTAATGGTATATATTTTAACATTAAAATTAAAAAATATAATTATATATAGGATAATTATTTTATTATATATTATTAATATTAGAATAATTGAATGGGGTGGATAAGAAAATAAAACAAAAGAGCTCATCGAAAATTGATACCTCTTCTTCATGTAACTCCTTTTGGTTTTCACCAAAGGAATTACATGGATTTAATGCTTAAAAATTGAGGCTTATAATATTAGATGATGAATTTTGGTAGTTTATTTTGGTTTTTTTGGGATAGTCCAAAAGGATTTATAGGTGTGAATATTTGGGGAGATTGAATTCCATTTTATAGTGGAGGAGCAATGGTATTCATGTAAATACAGAAAAAAATTTAAACACTATTAGGAGGTTTTCATTACCTCATGTGTATCCAAAAAGACTAATAATGTATTTTATTTAAATTATTGTTGATAAACACTCACTAAACAAAAAATAAATTCATTTTCTAAACATTTTATTCCATATCTTCTAGGTTTCCTTATTTTTTCATTTTTGTTTTTCATTAAGGTAACTAGTTGTATAAACTATTAATTGATCCATTAAGACAAAATTAAATTTATAATTATTATAAAATTTATACCAACTTATTTTAAATTTGAAAACCAGATTATAAAATAAAAAAAACCCATTTTTTTGGAAAATTTATTTTACATAAGTATATATAACGCTCAAAAATATCATTTTATCCCTAACCATGACAACAATGTTATTATTATTTAGGGGCATATATGTTAATAATAAAATATATATTGGTCCATTAGTGAACCATATTTTATATTAATTAACATTTTATAATACCTTTACATAATATAGTTTATTTAGTATTTTTTATTCAGTTAAAAAATATCATTTGTTATAAAACAACAATAATTCCAATTTTGACATTATATATTTAATTAAATTTAAAAATTATAAATAAAATAATGTAAAACAAATATAATATTTTAAAAGCTTCCAATAATGATATAATCATAACAATAAACAATTTAATAATAAGCTTTATTCTATTTACCTTACTTTTAATATTTTCAGTATCAATTAGTTTATAAAATTATTAACTAAATAATCCATGCATTGGCGTTTCATAAACATTTAATGTAGTTATATCATATTTAAAAATTAAAAATAAATAATGCTGATAAAAAAATTCTTTTATATTTCAAAATAATATTTATAACCAAACATATATTTTTTCCCTATCCCCCATAATTTATGGAAAATAAAAGGAAGAAAGGTGCATATTTTGACTTTTTTTCTTAACTTATTGTGTGGGTAAAATTAATTAAATAGTATTCCCATTAACTTATATAAATAAATTATAATGTAATTTGTGTCTATATATTTACATAAAAATGGATTTATAAAATTTTATAGGTCATTTGGACCCTTAAAATTAAAGTCTAACAACTAAGTAATCTCATTTTTACCATAATCGTTTTAATTATGCTTTCACTGATATTTTTGTCCAAAAACTAATTTTACCATATTATAACTTATCTATTATGATTATTCTAAGTATTAATTATATTTTTCCAAATTCTAAATACATAAGAGGCAACAATTAATTTTAAATTAATCCTGAAGATGGGACAATACAACTGGTTTTTAAAGTGAAATGTTCAAAACATTGAAATGTTTTTATTTCCAATTTTATTGTGAAATTGATTAAATATTAAATAATTTGGATTAATATATTTACAATTTATCTCAATATACATTTAAACCATATAAAAGTATATTTTTCATATAAAATAATTTTAGATTAAAAGTCATTTTTGAATTAAAATGTAGTATTTTTCCCTATTTATCAAAAAATGAAATAGTTCAGAAAAATACAAAAAATTTACCCTATGATAATTTTGAAATTACTCATCAAAAAATCAATTTTATTTTTCTAATAAAATGTATAAATGTTTCAAAATTTAGCTTTAAAACAATTTCACCATTAAAATTTGGTAAGATTGCCTTTTTGAAAAATAAATCTTTTTATGCATTAAATTGGATTTATTCTAATCTCGTGTCTAGAAAGCACATTAGATGAATTTTAAATAGTTTTCAAAATTAAAAATATATATATTTCATTAAAAAAATTAATAAAAATTAGTTTTTTAATTTACTGAGAAATGATGTGTTTGTGCATAAAAAATAGTCTTTTGAGAAAAAAAAAGTCTTTACATTCAATTAGTTTTAACATTTATTTCTAATTTATTTCATAAAAAATATTTTAACAATTGCGTTAATTATTTTCATTCCCTCCATTCCAAATTTTTTTTATGTATATTGATATTTTAATAATAACATTAACAGTATATTGTGGATAGGTAAAACTTGGTCTTGTGTGTATCCCAAGTTATCGAAGGAACTCAGCATTGTATATAGCACAAGCCAATCAAAGTGTTGAAAGTAAAACATACTAATCAATGTAATGAATGTTAAGAAAGAAAAAAATAGTTATTTCATGTATAAAATATTCATTTAGTGTTGCATGAAATGAAAAATATCTAAAGGAATAAATTAATTCAAAAAAATATTTCAAAAAATCTTGAGGTGTTACAAAACTCCTTCATCACCATCCATGAATCTGTAGACTCTTCAAAAAAAAAATCCTTTTATGACTTTCTTATCAAAGAGTACACCAAAAAATTCCCATTTAATTTGGTGTAGGAAAATATAATGTTACAGTCCTGATTAAATTGCATTCACCTCCACTACCATAGATTTAGATCAGGCTGAGAAAAGATATAACTCAAGCTCTTTTGATCCATGAGGACCACAAATCACTCTCCAATGAGGTAATCTCACCACAAATTTAAACAAAACACAACCACTAATAATTTTAGATCATGTGTGTAATAGTTTCACTATTGAGGGATGAATTACTATTCCCCTAAGAGATCACTTCTTTCTACTACATTAAGAAACATCCCACGACCATATGGGAAGTATCATAGTGCACCTCAAACATCATTCCATCCTCTGGAAACTAAAGAACTGGGGAACTTATCAATATCCCCATCAAGTAGAAATTTTTTTCCATACACTGATTATTCTAGATAATTTTTTTTCATGTAACACACAAATATTTTAAAAATAATAAAGTTATAGATAACGTATACGACATGAAACACCAAGCCTAAAGAAACCCCGAAATATTATTCATTATATCTGACTGTTATAACATAGTTGTTAAATTTTTTTTATGAATATTATAAAATTATTTATAAAATATATAAAAAGTTATTACTCATTATAAATGTGTTGATAAATTCATCGTAAATAATCAACTAATTTTTAATAATGACATTTTAGTCTTCAAAAATTGGTTTCCTTTAAAAAATGATTTTCATTTCTAATTTGAAAAAATATTATGATTCATTTTTGTAAATTCTATATATTTTATTTAATAAAAATAATATAATTTTTAAAATCTTCATATAAGAATTATCTTACGGTGAAATTTTCATATTTTTTTTGAAAATGTTGATTTTCTACTAAATAGTGAAAAATACTAACTTTTATTGAAAACTGTATTTTTGTTTCAAGAATATACAAAAGTAATTTTTTTTAAATGATTTAAAATTAAAATTTGTTATATTATATTATTAATAATAAAATTATGTTCATTGAAATCAATTTTAATATTGAATTTGGTATGAAAAAATTATAGATGAAAATGAAAATTTCTATAAAACTATTTTTCTTTGCACTTTGTGTTTTGATTTTAAATTAGTTTATTCCTCTTATAGAAATTGAATATTTAAAAATGGATTACATATTTCAAAATAGGAGTTTTAAAGTTTCTAAATATATCCCTTTTATTTTTTGCCTTTAATAATAGTAACTATAGTAAAAATTTGTCACCATAGTAAGGATAAAATGGGTAAATAAGGTTAAAAATAATATGATAATGACTAGAAAATAACACTAAAATTGGGATTATTTTCATTTTATGAACCTATTTCATCCTTACTCATCCAGTATTCGAATATATGATCTTTTTCTATAGTTTTTCTATGATTTTGACATTTATATTATTTTATTTAATGAAAAGTCAAAAATTCCATTCAATTTATTTTTTTATCATTAAATTTGTAATATGACTATAAATAGAGAATATGTTCATTTATAAAGATTTAATTTAGAGATAAATATTTTTTTATCAAATTAATTTAATTATGATTTTTATTCATGAAATAATTAACTTAAATTCTTACGCATCGCTGACACAATATTTATTCAATTAGTAGAAAAATAAAATAAATGATTTTAAAAATATTAATATTGATATAATTTGAATGAATTAAAGTCTCCCACTAATATTATAAATATTTATGAAATTTTATTAAAATTTTAAAGGATTATATTCTAATACGCCCTTTTTATTGATTTCTTTAACGTCATATTTAATGAATTGTTTCAAAAAATAAATTAATAATATTTTATAATAAATAATATTTTATTAAAAGATTTAAAACTCATAAAAACCATAAATTACGAAACAGTAATGTAAAATGGCTTATAAAATTAATCATGGACAATTTATCGGTTGTGTATATTTTTATGGTAACATTCATGACCCATTAAGGTTAGAAAATTTCAATATTGTATTAATTGTCAAAAGGGTTAATGGAGGGTTGAAACTAAAATATAAAGGTGAAATAAACCAAAGAAAGTTTTAAATTTTATTTTATCAGTTTATTTCAACTAATAATCATATTATATTATAATTATATAAATTTTCAATTTTTACATGAAAAATAATTTATATTAATTTAATATTTTTAAAAAATCCAAGAATATTCCTCCCCTCACATAAAAAAGATTCTATTTCACTCAATTCATTACACCAAATTGAGACTTCAAGCTACATAATCCCATAAAAATTTATATTTTAAACATCCTTATACACATTTTTAGGGGTTTTATTACCACTATACCAACTCTGGGATCCTTAAGTGGAGATCTAAATGAGTTCATTGAAAGAAGAGTTAATCACTTTAACCGGTAACTTTATTTTTTGATTTCTAGTTTTATGTCCTCTAAATATATAGTATTTATTATAAAATAATAAATTAATTATACTCAATATAACATAATTTTATTATTAATATTAAACCATCATTATCCACCCTCTTTCTCATCAAATGGGAAGTTAAAGTACCACTCTAGTGTACGTATAAGTAATCGTTTCCACAAAGTGATATAATTTATTTTCCATCACCAGATTTTATGGTTTTTTATTATGATGAGTTTAATTTTTATATATGATATTTATGAAATTATTATTTTTCATAAATTATAATATCATATTTACCTCCTTACCTTCCAATATATAGGAAAACAATAGCATCGCTCATACGTATGTGTGGACTACTACCTCCACAAATCGATGTGATTAGTTTTTTATTTATGTTTTACTTGTATGGAAATAAGGATTAATTTAATGAATACATAATATGTATATTATATAATAATGATTTTTAAAATATTAATTATTATTTACCTTTCTTTTTTCCACATGTCAATAAGTGAAAACAACGTTCATGCGCATGTACAACATACCGTCTCTATGAATGGTGTAACTCATTTTTATATCTAAATATTTTATGGATTACTATAAATATATAGATAATGAATATATATTATATTTATATAATGTTTAACATTTTTTATATGATTTAACCATGATAATACTCAATGGTCTGAAACTACCAAACAAAAAGAAACCAGAAAAATGAAGCAGTTATAACTTAGAATAGTGATTTTAACAAATAATAGTTAATAAAATGGTGATAAAAGATTATAAGTAAATAATATATTATATAATATATATGATAATGGTTTTTAATAAATTTATAAAAAATATATTTATTATAAATTATTTTTTAACACATACAATGGAATTCGGACCTGAGTTGAGGGTTTCGTGTCTCACTTTTACTTCTATGAGGTTTATGTCATACTCATCACTTATTTATTTTAAGTAATATATATACATATCATTGATATTTTATATCAATAATATATTTATATTCATGGTATTTAATGTTTCATTTGAAGTTATTATTTCATGGGGATTATGATTCAGAAGATACCAAAGTGGTAAGGTTTTATTTAACAATCTCACTATTTTTAAAGATTGTTTACATTAAAGTATCCATATGAGTAATTATTTGATCTTTCTATATAAAAAATATATATTTTATGTTAATCTATTTATTCATGGAAATTATTATTTTTTCTTTCATTTTACACTCTTTTATTACTCAAGATACCAAAACCATGTTTTTAAGGAAAAATGACATTTGTCTACTGGGTAGAAAATATTTCTCCTTTCCTATCCAAGATTTATAAAAATATTCTGAAGAATTTTTTAATTATATTCCCATTTTTTAATAACTAAATTTTTAAACATATTTTATATTTTTAAAAATAGTTTAAAAGAAATCTTTTTATCATTTTCTAAATAAGGTACTTTTGGCCTTTTTACAAAAGTATAAAAGGAATGTTTTTTATCTTATACGTCATGAATATAATTTCTCGCCATCATGAAAACCCACTACATTGAAGCTTACTTTATAAGTTTAAATAGATGTTTTTTATAAAAAACATTAATATTTTTGAAATTGTATATTTTAAATAAGTTAATTTAAGTTTGAAATGTTATTTTCCTAATGTTCTAGTGATCTTTTAAAGTATATTCATTTATTTTAATATTACTTTGGTGAATATTAATATTTATTGGGGATGTAATCTTTCCATTACATAACCCATATTACTCTATATGGATTATGTATCTATTAATTGATTGGGTAGTTATTAACATTTAATTTTCTAGTTTCCCATATATGAATGTTTACACTAGTTATGCTTCACCTCTTTCATAAGATGAATGTGCTAGACTTAGTATGTGATTGTTGGGACCCACTATATCCCCTTAATAAATCGATAGGTATCATGAGAAAAACGATTTTGGGTAATTATTTTAGGAATTACCCATTTTTGTAAGATTTATTGGCATGATGTCCTTATGGTAAGTTTATGATATCTGACATTTTTCATTTTGTCATGATGAACATATTAATTGATGTCCCAATGATTATAAGATTAGTTCTAATATTCATGGAAAAGTTTCATTTTTATGTGGTTATTTATATGGAATTATTTTACTATAATTTATTCTTGAAATTTTATTATTTTTTCTCAAGTTATTGATTAAATGGAATGTGTTTTCATTTATATACCCTTCCATTTTGATTATTCCTTATTTACTAATGATGGATTCCACTATATGTTAACCTTGTTGAATATATTATCTCACCCTTATTTTTATTCCTTTCCCTAAGATATTAATAATGAATCTTTGAATAATTTAAATGATTAATAATAATTACTTTCACTATGTTATATATTATATATATTTAAATTTACCATGACATTCAAGTATCTATTTAATTTAACAGTACTATTAAAATATTTTCTACATTGGAAAGTGATTGCTCATATCTACTACAATTTTAATAAATGACGAATGGTTCTGGAAAACTTGGTGTTGGGTTCATTACACTTTTTATAAGAGAATGTTTAGTAGAAACCTTTTGAATTATATTTTGGAAAACATAGATTTGGGGACACATCCCTATAGATGGATTTGAAAATAAGTATGACTATAGGATAATATCTTAATGTAATGGTTTTTTGAGGTTATGTGGTTTTTCATGTAGTATATCCATGTTTGGATATTTCCAGTGGATGTGACTTTGGAATAGATTCATCTTGGGGTAATAACACTAAAAATAGTTTATCTAATATGTCTTGACCATCATTCTAATACAGAGTGAGATTTCCCTTACTACGCACTTGTTTTGACACATATGTGGAATGTTCTTGGGCTAAATCACATTTTATTTATGAAACATTATGAAAGATTGGAATAGATAATAACAGAGTATGTCCTAGGTTAAACATATGGTTCCATAGATTTAAAATAATATGTTATGATTGAGACACCCTACGAATGATATTTCATGATTTCCCACCGTGATTATTGTTTCCCATACTATGATTTTTTGTTTCACTAAATGACTGGTACTACAAGGAACCATGATAACATTGAATGTAATAGAAGATGTGGTGATTATAATAAAATAAATGAGTTTATTAGTAGAGTTAAAGATATTATTATTATTCCTAATCAGTTATCAAGATATATGATTAACAACTTACATATTAACCAACTCTTAGATACAATAAATAGGAGAAGGATAGATTTCATTTTGCTTATGGGTAAAAGAGACCATGGAGGAAAGAATGCAAAATTTCTTTTATGTTAGAAATGTGGAAAGAGACGCCTTGTAGAATCAATCAAAGTGATGGGAAAATGTATTTTGTGTTTAAAATAAGTGAAAAAATCAATGAATTGTCAAATAAAAATGAATATTATGAAATAAGGGAGTAAATTATATCCTACAACACCAATTTTAGTTCAATGTCTGATGTGTGGGGAATATGGGAATTATCCGAGTCAATACCATAATATAATGGTTAACTCCTAGACAAAGGAAGATCCAATGTTATAACAGTCATTGATGTGTATGGATTGAAGAGTTTATGGATTTTTATTCGATAATTATGTTGTTAAGGTATTATATCAATGATATTATAGATATAATAATTATGACATATATACAAATTTTTCATCAATAGTTTTTTGGTTTTAAATACATATGTTGGATGAGATAGATTGAAAAGAAAATTGATTTAGTGGTAGGATGAAAATTTGAATTTATGGAGTAAAACGGATAATATTAGTGACCATGAAATTGGTTAGTAATTTGATGAAAAAGAGATTTATTTAATATTTGATAAATTTTAGTGTATTTTATTTATGAAAATAGTTTTTCATTTTATTTTAATAATAAGGATTGTGTTAATTTTATAAGAATATATATTTTTATATAGGATTAATATAAGAGTTATGGATACCATTATTGTTTTTTAATTTTATGTTTTTCTTAGTTTAGAGGATTATATACCCCTTTGGATATTTTATTTGATAATAGTTTTATATAATTAAGAATATATTGGAAGAAATTTGTGGGAATAAAACTATATGGTTTAGTATATGTTTTAGTAAAAATGTAATTTCAGGAATAATTATTTTCTATTTTTTAACTTAATTTTAATCTTACTGAAAACCATTACAGTTAATGAGATTTTTGAGGTTGAGTTATTTATATTTTATTAGGATAAAAGAGTTAGTGATTTTTTTGAATATATCTTATATAAAACCTCAGCTGTTAAAAAAGTTATTTGATGATTAATATTATTTTTTAAGATACTAATCATATTCTTGGTAATGTTATATTTTCAGAAATAGAAAAACCCATAGTCTTGGAGACAACCTATTACATCCAGAACGGCTATGGGGATTAAACACAAAAAACGAAGTGTGAAAAGGTTGTAGCACCTACCATGGCTTTTGTGATGTCCAATATAGCATGATATTGTTTTCACTTATTTATTTTGATTAATAAATAATAAATTTATTTTGAGAAATATATTATAGTATCCATCATTTTAGAATATTTATGATGTTGAGGGTATTAATTAAATTTTTGGAGAAATTTTATTGGATTGAGGTATATATATTTGTTAAGTGTGACGTAAAGGACTATTTGTGAAGAATGATATATCATTTTTGGAGATGAAATATGAAGGGTATGATATCACCTTTGAGGATAAAACCATATTTAATGTTGATTTTAATAAGTTTATTTGGGATATAGTGTTATTTATTTAAGAAATGATCAATGTTAATCATTGAATTATTTTTTCATTATTTAGATTAATGTATTATACATTCATATGATTTTTTATTCATTTTATTTATTATATTACATTGTGATAATCATTATGATTTTATTAAAAATATGAGTAATATCTTTTTATTCTTATTTGGATAATGTGATAAGTTAGAAGTTTATTTCAGTGCTTCACGCATAAAAAATACATCTTGAATAATCCCCTCTTGAAGAAAAATGAGATTGTGGTGGAAATTGATTGAAGAGTGAAATTATACTTATAAAGTAAGTATAATTCCTTATATTCTTATTCAATAT
Source organism: Viscum album (assembly GCA_963277665.1). Taxonomy (NCBI): domain Eukaryota; kingdom Viridiplantae; phylum Streptophyta; class Magnoliopsida; order Santalales; family Viscaceae; genus Viscum; species Viscum album. The sequence continues at coordinate 1,915,610,814 of OY728127.1, forward strand.
GATAATTTAATTCCACAAATCTAGGAAAATTATCTTGAAACAAAAAAAAATATCCTATTACATTTATTTATGTGGTGTTGATGGTCTTTTCCACACTTCAATAATTTACTATCATAAAATTTCTCTGGATCATTCACTTCATTGTGATCAACGACATCTATCAATATATATCATTATTAGGGAATTAAATTTCTCCTCCATGTCCATAATTTTTATTTCCACTAATTCTATCCTATTTTGAATCCTATTTATATGTTCTCCAATATGACCTTTGTATTTCCCTTTCCCTTTTTTTCAAGAGGAAATTTTATTAACTATTTTAATGATTTGGGATTTCAACAAATGTATTTTTAAGAAATTATATAAATTTTATTTTATATAACTAATATATTTTTTGAAATAAATATTTCAAATTTTACTTCGGTTGATGTTTTCAGACTTTTTTGAAAAGTTTAATTTTCCAATGAATAGTGAAAATAGTAAAAAATATTGATATTTATTAAAAAAAGTATTATTATTTCAATAATTTATAAACATATATCTATTTATAAAATTAATTCACAGAAAAATTAGTTCTATTATATTATTAATGATATAATTATTTTCATTTAAATAAATATGATGATTTAATTTTTTATAAAAAAATATTATATGTAAATAATATTTTTTCTGAAAAAATTGTTTAGTTGATTTTTTTTTTAGATTTTAAAACAATTACTTTAACTTATAGGAATTAAATCTTAAAAATGGATACCGTATTTGGAATCATGAGGTCTAAATTTTTTAAATAGGACCCTTTTATTTTTGTCATTATTTATAGTAACCATAGTAAATAATTGTAATCATAGTAAGGGTTAATTAGGTAATTAAGAATAAAACTAATATGATAAAGAAAAGAAAATGACCCAAGAACATGAACAAATTTCACTGTATGAATCTATTTTTTCCATAGTCATATAGTCTTCAAATATATGAGATTTTTTCCATTTGGATGTGGTTTTTACCGCTAAAATATTTTATTTAAAGAAAATTTTAAAATTACATTCTCATTATTTTATTATATTTGAATTTTTGACATAAGGATAAAGAGAGGTTATGTTAAGTTATAAATAATTTTTTTTATATAAATATATTTTTTATCATGGTAATCTATTCATTATTTTTAGTAATGAAACAATTTCCTTTAACACTTACGTAACACAAACACAATATTTATTCAATTAATAGAAAAATAAAATAAATGATTTTAAATATATTAAAAGTGATATAATTTAAAATAAATAATCATGTTCCATGTATTTTCTGTAGCTATATAAAATTTTAGTGAGTTTTTAGAAGGGTTATATTGGAATTCTCCATTTTTAAATATATTTAATGTAATATAAAATGAATAGTGTCAAAAAAATTAATTATTAAAATTATGTAATAAATAAAATTTTATTAAATAATTTAAAATTCATAAAAATTATAAGCTCATCCAAATTAATTTGATATGGTTTAAAACATAAACCATGATCCATTTATGAGTTGTTTTTCCTTTAATGGTAACATTATTTCCCCTAAAAGGGTAGAAAATTTCCAAATTGTAGAAATTGTCAAAAGGGTTAAGAGAGGAAAAACTATAAGATAATAGTGAAAAACCCAATAATTTTTCAAATTTTATTTTTGATATTATTTAGACTCATAATAATATTATATTATAATTACAGAATTTTTTATCCATTTTTACATGAAAAATATTTTATTTGAATTTAATACTTTATGAAATTCGATGAATATCCCTAACATCACTTATAAAATGACACAACATATCTTAATTATTTACACCATATTGAGGATTATAGATTTATCATACCCAAAAAAATTTTATTATTAATATAATTATCCACATTTTAGAGTTTTTGGTATTCCCAAAAGTCCAACCCTAGTATCCTTAAGAGGATATATAAAGGAGTTCTTTCAAAGAATAGGTAATCAACTTAACCGATCAATTTATTTATTTTAATTATTTTTCATAACCTATAAATATATAGTATTTATCAAAAAATAATAAATTTAATTTATTAAATATACTGAAATTTTATTATGATTATGAAACCACCATTATCCACCCTCTTTCCCATCAAATGGAAAGTGAATCTATCACTCTTGTGTACGTATAAAAAACCATCTCCACTTAGAGATACAATTTATTTTATGTCACCATATTTTATACATGGTTGTTATAATGATTATAATGTTTAAATATTATATTTATGATATAATTATGCTTTTATAACTATAATATCATATCTACCTTCTCACATTCGAATCCATTGGGAAATGAAATTGTCGCTCGTGTGTATGTATTGACTACCATCTCCATAAAATGATGTAATTTGTTGTTCATTTATAATTTACATGGATGATAGTAAGGATAGATTTAATGGATATTTTTGATTTATATGATAAATTAAAGGTGAATTATTACTTACCTTTCTTTCTTTCTATCATTTCAAAAGTGAAAACAACATTCATGCATATATACATCCTACCATCTCCATGAATTGTGTAATCCATTTTACTATCACTATATTTTAAAGATTACTATAAATAAATATATAATAAATATATATGATATTTATATCATGGTTAATATTATATTGATTATGGGTCAATGATTTAAGTAAAATTTCATAAACTACCAAACCAAAATGTACATGAAAAATGATCACTTATTACTAGGAGGAATAATATTAACAAAGAATTTTTAATTAACATGGTATAAAAGATTATAATTAAGCCATATATGGTATGATTTATATTATTATGGTTCTAAAATATATGTATAATAAATTTAAATTTTTTATATTGGATGTTAAAAAATTTACGAAGGAAGTCAGACCTGAGGTGAGGATTTCTAATCTCACTTGTACTTTTGTGATACATATGTAAAAATCACCACTTATTTATTTCTTGTAGCGTATATACATAAAATTAATATGTTATATCATGAATATATTTATATTTGTGGTATTTAATATTTTATTTCAATTTACTCTTTCTTTGAAATTATAATTCAAAATTTACCAAAGTTGTAAGAGTTTATTTTACAATCTCATCAATATTTGGGATTATTTACAATAAAGTATACCTTGGTGGAATTAATATATATTTATATATAATAAAAAATATATTTTATTACAATATGTTTATTTATTGGAATTACAATTTTTTACTTTCATTTTAAATTCATTAAGTACTAGGGATACTGATGCCATTATTTTAAAGAAAACTTACATTATTTTGAAACTCGATCAAAAATCCTTTTTCTTCCACATCCATGTTTTCTAAAAATATTTTAATTTTTTTAATATTATCCAATGTTTTATAAAATAAATATTAACAAATTTTTAAATTTTTAAAAATTTATTAATGTGAATATTTTTATTGTTTTCTAAATGAGGCACTTTTTACATTTTTAAAAAATAATGAAAGGTTTGTTTTTTAACTTATACAACATGCAGGGAATTTCCGACCATCATGAAAAATAATTGATTTAATTAGTTTTTTAAAATTTTAAATGTTTTTTTCCCAGAAAATATTTTCCTTAATATTTGGGAAAATTTTATATTTTAAATAAGTGATTTCAAAAGGAAAAGCATCTTTTACTCAAGAAATATTCCAATGATCTTTCAATGTGTAATCAACAATGTTAATATTATTTTGTGAATAATTTTATTTATTGGGGTTGTACTCTTCTAATTCCATTAAACATATTACTCTATATATAATATGATTATGTTTATTTATTGGTGAATTATTAATATTTAGTATGGTAGTTTCTCAATACGAATGTTTGTTGTTGATTATTTTTTACCCCCTTTCATATGATGAATACATTGCACTTAGGAAGTGATTGGAGGGGTCCACTATACCCCCAAAATACATCGTCATGTCTCATGAGACAAACTAGTTTGGGTAATTTTTTAGATCTTATTCATTAAAGTAAGATTTATTGGAATGAGGCCTTAATGATATGTTTATAATATCCAACATTATGCATTTTATCACCCTGAAATTAGTTATTGATGTCCATGTGATTAATTGACTAATTCTGATATCCATGGATAAGTTTAAATATCATGTAATGCTTTATATGGAATTATTTGATCATTATTTATTTCCTCTATACTATTCTTTGTTGTCCATTTATTGATTAAATGGATTTTTTTTCAGTTATTTACCTTTTAATATTGATTAATCCCAATTTACTCATGATAGATTATACTATACATTAACTTTACCAAGAATATGAGATCGCACTTATTTTTTTCATTTCCATTGGATATGAAAAATGAATCTTTGAATGAGTTCAAGGATGCATAATATTTACTTTAACAATGTTATGTATTTTATGTTAATAAATCCAACATGAGATTCATATATGTATCTAGTATACCAAGAATATTAAGCTATCAAATTCATTAGGATATAGTTTATTTTATCTAGTGATAATGTTATAAATTAACACCTTGATCTAGGATACTGAGGTTGGGGTATTTACATGTTCTTTCCAAGTCAATGATGTCCATGGGACCACAATTCTTGAGATATCAAATACAAACCTATGGAAATAGCCTACAAGAATGAGAAAACTATAAACCTCTACAAAATTCTTAGGTGATGCCCCAGAAAAACCTACCTTAACCTTTAATGGGTCTAGCACCACAACTTAATGGGACACCACATGCATGAGGAAATGTACCCCTCATATCCAGAACATACACTTGGACAAATTTCCATAAATTCGGTGGCACCATAAAACCTAAAATATGTCTCTAAGATGATCACCATGAACCTGCTATGAATTTACGTAGATCAATATTTAATCAATGAACTCAACTATTAAGTGGACTAGTAATAAATGGGAGATGAAGTTCATAATCCCCATGATCATTGCGGGTTTGTTCGTGACACAAAATAGCGTGACCAACAACATGAAATGTCCGTACCTGCATATGAACGCTCTCATTGAGATATCATCCCCCTTCACACTAAACTAGTGATACTCATACCACATAATAATTTTATATAACTAACTATATCACTTAAACCAGTAAAAAATATCACAGATCATTGGAAGAGGGTAATGATTCTTGATATTCTTCGGATTCAACCCTTGGTATTCTATAAAAAACCTCATACTAGCATAGGATTTATTTGATAATAACATTGGATCGCCCCACACTAACACACTAGGATAGATGAAACATTTATATAACAGATCATCTATCAAAATACTCAACTCCAACAAATCATAAGGTTCAAAATGATATGGATCTATCAAAATCATAGAATCTCCGAGATGCAAGTCTATCCTAAACTAAACATCTTGTCATGGGTGTAGTGCAACAACCTCCTTGGAAAAAATATCCAAAAACTCCCTGACATCCCAAGAAGTTCTTCTATCCTAGAATATATCAACTCTATAGACAAATTATACAATGTAGAAAGAAGGGTATCCACATGTTTACTACCCACCTGAAAAATCTACTCACCAATGAATATTGCACACTGAATATCCACATTCAAGAAAAAGTATCTCCTTCACAAGTAGTTGATAATAACATGCATGGAATACAAAAAATTGATTCCATTAATAAAATACTATGGATATATATGAATCAAGAAATATTCTCATAAGAATTATGTGGCCCCATCATTAGTTAACATTACCTACACACATCAAGAAAATTATTCACGTTATTGAATAGTATAGGTAATATAACGAACATAGAAAAAATCCCTTTGTGTATTCCCAATGCCCGAACTAGAGAAGGTGAAAAAATGGAGGTTGAGGATACCAAAATCAAAAAATCACAACCAAGGGTAAACAATAAGTTTACATTATCTTTAATGATATATGGTCCCTTTAGAACTGTAACCTCCATTTTATGAAACTAACCATGACCACCTCCTTTGTCTCTCTACCGATAGCCACCTCCATAGACATGCTTAGGAAAAGGTCCCTGAATATGAGTAACGTCCTGATGTAGGCCTCTAATAGATCCATAACCTACTTATTGAACACAATATTACTTCCCCTCCAGCTGAAATAGTCTCACTTAAAGCTACTGGTTCGGCTAACAGTAAACATATCAACCTCCACCATACCGTTCTTGAAGAAAATTAGGTAACTAATTCTAATGATAGCCACAAACCGCACACAAAAAATAAAAAAATCCCAAATCCCCCATGAAAATAATTAAAAACACTATCCTATGAAGGCTATAAGGGATGTTTCTATGATCAACTCCCTATTGGTCGAAGCCACGATGGCCTTGATGCCTGAGACCTACCACTAATAACACCGATCCTAGAGAAAACATGAGGGATCCCCCCTCATTTTAAACCATATCATGTGTGTCTACGCCCAACCACCTCGTCCTACTTATATAATTCCAAATATTTTACAAGAAAAAGTAAAGAAAATTTATACTAAATATAAGGGTGGAGTCCCGAAAATCTTACACATAGGACTCCTCATCAGGAAAATGATCTAGGGTGAAACAAAAAAGGTCCTTGAACATGATCCCAAGCCCCTGTATAGAAAAAATCTCTTTCTAAAGAGAAATATGACCCCACATCTTCACTTCCTCCATAGTTAAATAAAGAAACTTTTCCTGAAACTCTTTTTTACATTTGACCCATGAAAAATCTACATCCTTCTACTCACCAAGATAAATAATATACCACTAAATTATAGATACCCACATTGGAATAACTCCCAAAGGGACACAATACTCTATCAAAACCCAAATCAAACATAAAATAATATTGATCTCCTATAACCATCATTCTATATTTAGATCATAAATTTTTCTCTCTTACATCCCCAAAGCCTACCTATGAAAATTGTGTAACAGATTCTACCACTGATCATCCTATAACCATCATTAATATTTGTTTAATTCTTTTTAAATTTTTTCTACTTTCCCAAAACTACCTTATTCACACAAAAACATGAGCCAATATTGATGTATGTACCTTTCTATCGTCTCTAACCTACAAGTTTTGTCACATTTTTTGGTTTTGTTATTTGTTAATAGTCTTTTAATTGGACCGTGGGGGGCCCTAAAATCGCATTCCCTAACTGGTCTTCCCAAGCCTATGTCACACTCCAAGATTAACTAATGTTTTTTCCTTACCTACCCATGTAATCATCAAAATGAAAAAATCTAAAATTTATCCTATCCATCAAAAAATTTCTCTAATAATACTCTCTCAAGACCCCCTCCCTACAAAGTTATGCCTCTTGGTCCTAAAATTAAGGAGAGATAATGACCCCTGATTCCTACAACCCATAGGACCTAGGTTAGTGACTAGAATTGCGGGTAAAAAAATATCACAAATGGGGGGAATTACACTATATGGTAATAATATGGGAGTCAAGATAAATCCAATGTAATGAAATCCACGAAAAAATATAAAAAGGAAACCACAACCATCCAACAATGCATTTATAAATAAAATAGATACAAATAAATATCTCAAAATAAATAACTAAATTAGAAAACCAAAGATTCAATCCAGAAACAACCCAAAGGTCTGAGCAATTAATTTATAACATGGTCCACAAAGTCCTGTTAAAAACTAGAAAATGGTTTCATATACACAGGGTGATAATGGTTCATAAAAAAATTTCTCATGCACATCTGAAAAAGAGAATACTAATGCACCCATGAGAAAATAGAAGAACCAAAAACACCTTGCATGTCAACTAACCAACCCCATCCTCGGTAATGAATTCTCAAAAAATAATGAATCTAGATATAATAATATAATTAGAACCATATCAAAAAAAGCATACCATGTATCGATTTTTATTTTGGATTCCTCTCTCACACCCCAACATTGTACGTCCTACTGCTCCCATCTATTCCAAACATCACATCATGCCAATCACCCCACGTAAAACTAGCCAACACATCACATATCACCTGAAGACACTCGGTCTATCACATCATATCTCACCCAAAGACACATATTCCATCATTGAACATCTTTCATAAATACTCCTCAGACAACAGATCACAACCTTAACCAAAATATTAGGGTATCATGAGCATGAAGGACATCAACCACATTCACTCCTATAACCATTCAATAACCCCACCATAATCCATCCCTTCATCTCATCAACCAACCAACCCTATTGAACTTTGACATATAAGAATCATAGAATATGAATACCTAACTAAATTGGAAGAGAGATCATCAAAGGGTAGCTAGCTAGACATTCATCCCCACAATATATATATTGGGAAAACACCACAAAAATATTTGGTTGCAAGAACAATATGCTCAACATGGGTGGCATGCATATAGAAATCACAATGAACCAACAAGGTGCATATATATATAACCACGCAAAATACCATCCTAGGGGTTAATAACCAATACACTAACCAAATTACTATATCACCGCTCAACCTCACAACAATACCACTTTCACTTCCACCACTAAATGCACAACATCGCACAAAAAGCCACAATCTTCATTCAACCCTTTTATTAAAATTAAGAAAATACCCAGATTTCCAATTTCCACAAAATATTAATTTATTAAGAGCATTAATTTCTTCTTCCCTTTCATTTCATTATTTCATCCCTTTTAATACACATTTAATAACAGTCACATATAAACACATTTCCCATTCAATTTCAATTTAATCATTAACATTTATTTGATTCTGTTATTACCCAAACAACTAGCATAACACAACACATCACAATAATATATAGTCTATCATTATCATCACAGCCGGACAACACTACCAACATCATATAGCCGTAACAATCTCTTTATCAAAACCACAACATCACCCCCACCTTTCCATCACGACCACCCCATAGCATGACCACAAAACTCATCACATCTAACCACATAAAACAACCACCCAACATAACTTCCACATACCACATACACTAATTAACACACAAAAACCCTAAAAAACACCTAAAATCATCACCTTACAATAAAAAAATGCATCACAACACTTTTAAAATCACATGTATATAGCATTTTATCAAATTTATCAAGGTAATTTCATCCAATTATAATTCTTTATTCAAGTTAATTCTCACAAAAGACAATAATTTCTTGAGAAAAACATTTTATTAACAAGATATAAGTGTCCATTTAAGGACCATTTAATGTGATAAAAAATAACACACAAAATTTTCTTCATAAAAAACTATTCTGTGCATGAAAAAACTCTCCCAACAACCAAGATTTTTAGTGGTACAAACACAATATCAAAATAAAAATATTAAAGTTGTAAAATCATTAAACTGAATCCGTTTCATATCAATTTCAATTAAATTGATTCTTTATCTTTATTATGAAATAAATACCATCATCCCAAATATAAAAAAATAATCCCTCTTACATGGGGAATATAAATGAGAAATGAAGGATACCCTACCTAAATGAATATTTTAGATCTATAGCACAAGGTTGGAATAAGTGGTGTATATAACTAAGAACCATGATGAAGGAAGGAACCTTCACTAGACCAAAACATAATAACCCATTATACCCTTGCTAAAGAGACACCAAAGTCCAATGATTTACCTTGTAATAACTATTATTAGGTGAAGAAACAAAATATATTGGGAAGAGAAAATAAGGGAACTCAACTTAACCACCACGGATTGACTCTAAATGTTTTGGGTTGAAAGCTGCTGAAAAGGGGTTAAAAGGAATCCTTGGGATGCGCATGGGTCACCTATGAAATGATATAAATGTTGGGAAGTGATAGGATATGATGGGATTTTGTAATTTATGGTTGTTCAATAAAATAAATGACCACATCGCATCCACCCTTCACTACTCCGCAAAGGGATATGACTATGATGTAGTGGGGATAAACATGCCACAGATAGGATGGTCAAATCAACGTCCAAGATCTGTGTATCTTCACATTCCATGAATCTTATACAACTGGGGGTTACCATGGAATAACCCAAACCACTATGTCATAGAACACCAATAACTAAGAAGAGGTTGTGCCATAGGCCTAGCTCAACAGAGGAGTGATTCCTAAAAAGGAAAAACCATTGTAGCCTCCACATCGAGACATTATACTATTGGAAACACTTAAACACCATAGATATACTGATATTCATAGTAGATCCAAAACACCTAATTGGGATGAATATGCCACAACTAGCTCCTCTACATGTTAACAATTGCCCCTATAGCACAACCTAAGGATCTAATCCATACAAATCCACTAGCTATATTTTCTAGCTACACCCACTCCAATACTCTCCAACTCCTTAGGACTCCTCATGGACAACAACTCCATCAAAATTCTCATAAAGTAATAAGATAATAGGTTTAATCCATTAAAATATATATGAAAAAAATTGGTTTTGATTATTAATTTTATTAAAGGTTTAAATAATATAATTTATAAGAAATTTAGATTATGTAAAAATGTTAACATAATAGAATTTAAATTATGAAATGATTATGATTAATAAAATATCATATGTTTAAATTGAAATTCTATATAATGTAAATATAAGAGGTTTCCATATTGAAATTAGATGTAAAATTGTTTTTTGTAAGATTATATAATATCCATAATGTTTATCTTAATCAGAAAAAGTTTATAGTAAGCTTTTAATTTTTGTAATGTTTTTACATTTTTCACATCATTAAATTTATGAAATACTAATTTATTTATTTTATTTATTTTTTTATTTTTTTATATAAATTTTTTTATTTTTTGAACATTGTGAATGAAAAAGTTATGTGATAAATTGCATATAAAAGATAGATCTAGGCATTAAATTCTAGGTATGACTCCATATAATATAGTTTTCACCTACCTTCGTCCTGGTTTTCTTTTGAGTTATGAGCATAAAAATATATTTTAAAAATAATTAGTGCATATTTTTCATTATATATATCATGAATCAAATTTTCTCTTGATTAAAGTCTCCCTAGAGAGTATGACTTAGGGTTGAACTACTCACCAGCCTAGAGGATTATGCGTCATTATAAAAAGACAATGGTTTGTCTATTTTTCTCTCTAGGCTTACTCGGGTAGAGATTTTCAATCTCATATATCTCTATGTCTTTACATAGAAATTCCATGTACAATGTGTGTATCACTAAGCCAAAATTTATATTTAGCGGTGAATTTTTTCCGTTTAACAGTGGTATAAACCGCGGTGAAATCGTTCAACGATAGTTTTGGAAAACTGCAGCTAAATTGTATGTTGGGAAATAATTAGCGGTGGTTTTTTAGCGGTGGTTTTTTAGCGGCCGTTTATACCGCCGCTTAATCGTTTTCAAATTTTTCTTTATAAAATTTTTATGTTTTTGTAATTTTTTAATTAGAAAAGGGTTTTTAGCGATGGTTTAACAGTCGCTAAATCATTTTTATTTTTTTTTATTTTTTTTGATTTTTTTAATTTTGTTAATTTTTATTATATTAGTAATTTATTTATTTATTTATTTATTTATTATTACAACAAACATGCCCATACATCTCCATCCATAAGTCTATGTCCATGCGCATGCCCATGCACATGCCCATGCCATATATATAAATTCTGCGATGGGTGAGATTTGAACCTCTTACATCTTGTTTATTCTCCAAAGACTTTACCACTCCAGCAGGCTCTTCATGTGGTCAATAAATCGAATTTAATATACTTATACATATATATATATATATTAATTGGAAAAACAAGTAATACACAACAAATAGATAAAAACTAAATAATTATTAATCATTAATTATTAATCAATAATCAATAATTAATAATTAATCATATATAATATATAATATATAATATATAATATATAATATATAATATATAATATATAATATATAACATATACCATATAATATATAATACATAATACATAATATTTGATATCTAATATCTAATATATAATGTATTATATATAATATATAATATTTAATATATAATATATAATATATAATATATATTATATATTATATATTAGGTATTATATAATAGATAATATAAAATACATAATATATAATCGATAATATATAATAGATAATATATAATATATAATATATAATATATAATATAAAATATATAATATATAATATATAATATATAACATAATATATATATAATTAATGTACAAATAATAAATTAATTAATAAATAATAAATTAAAAAATAATAGATAAATAAATAATAATAATAATAATAAATAACAAATAATAAATAACAAATAATAAATAATAAATAATAAATAATTAATAATAAATAATTAATAACTAATAATAACTAATAATTAATAATTGATCATTAAGAATTAATAATTAATAATTAATAACTTATATTAAAAAATTTATAAATAATTTATAAATAATTAATAAATAATTAATAAATAAATAATAATTAATTAATAAATATTGAATAATGAATAAATAAATAAATAAATAAATGAATAATAAACTAATAATAAATTAATATTTAGAAAATTTAAAAAATAAATAAAAATTAAATAATAAATGAGAATGAATAAATAATAAATAAATAATAAAAAACAAAAAATTACAGAAAAAATATATAAATAAATAATAATTAATTAATAAATATTAATTAATAATAACTAATAAATAATATTTGAAAATTATTCATTGAATAATTATTAATTAATAATTAATATTTTAATTTTAATATTTAATAGGAAATATTCAATATTTAATATTCAATAAATAAATAATAAATAATAAATATTTAATTAATAAATAATCAATAAATAATCAATAATAAATAAATAAATATATAAATAAATAAATAAATAGATAGATAAATAATTAGTAATTTATAATTAATAATTAATAATTAATAATTAATAACTAATAATAATAATAATTGATAATTATTATATTAATAATTATTAATTAATAATTAATATTTTAATTTTAATATTTAATATGCAATATGAAATTTTTAATATTTCATAAAAAATAAATAATTAATTAATTAATAATAGATAAATAATCAATAATTAATAAAATAATAATAAACCAATAATAAATTAATATTTAGTAAATTAAAAATAAATAATAAGGAATAAAGAATAAATAATAAAGAATAAAAATTAAAAAATATAAAATAAATAATAAATAATAAAGAAATAAATACATAACTAAATAAATAGATAAATAAATAATAAATAATAAATAATAACTAATAACTAATAACTAATAACTAATAATTTATAATTTATAATTAATAAATAATAATTAATAAATTAATTATTAATTATTAATTATTAATTAATTAAAAACGAATAAATAAATAAAAAATGAATAATAAACTAATAATTAATAATTAATAAATAATAATTAATAAATTAATTAATTATAAATAAATTAATAATTAGTGTGTACATAATAACTAAATAATTAATAAATAAATCAATGAATAAATACCTAATAATAAATAATATTTAAAAAACTAAAATCTAATTATTAATTAACTAATATTGAATAAATAAATAAATAAATAAATAAATAAATAAATCATAAAACGTTAAGAACCTCTATAAACCCTAAAAACACTAAAATGGTCATAAAATATGATATGATACTCATTGTCAAGTGCCAAAACCAGTAAAATCGAAGATCGTGAAATGAGCTTCGATATGATATGTGGTACAGGCCGAATAAACACATGGATTGAATGTCATAACCGTTTGAATTTTATGTAATCTGTGTCTGTAACTAAAACCTCTATTTCGAAGGCCTTCTAGGCCTTTATGGAGGAATAAATAAGGGTATAATACTCAAAGAGTTGGTACCAGACCTTAGTGGTGTAGATCTCATCGTAGGATTCGATTTGATATGTGGTAGAGCACAATCGGAGACCCGGATTAAAAGTTATGGTTCTTTGAAGTTCGAGTTCGATTTCCGACGTTTGAATTTTGAATATATTTTTTCCATTAAATATCACACATTTTAATTCTCACCTGGTTTTTTCTCATTTGATAAACTTCGATTTGACTAGTTGTGCAGCTGAAAAGGACACTCGGATCAGAAATTATGGTCATTTGATGCCAATGTATGTTCTTCTAATTATTTAAGATTTGCTTTCAGTTTAAAAATATTATTAACTAATAATTAAAAATATTAATTAATTGACACATCATAAATATATAAAATTATAAATAATAAACTATATTTAATTGTAAATAATAAAGAAATAATAAATAATAAATAATAAATAATAAATAATTTTTTAAAAATTGTTCAAAAAAAAATTTCTTAAATTTTGCGGCGGTTTTCAAAAAACCGCTGCAATTTTTCAGTGGTTTTTTAAAAAACCATCATAAAAAAATTAGTTTTTTTGAAGATATTTTTTAAGAAAAATTAAATAAATAATAAATAAATAAATAAATAAATAAATAAATAAATTATGAAAATAAATAAATAAATAATAATAAATAAATGATAAATAATAAATAAATAAATAAATAAATAAATTACTAATATAATAAAATTTAAGAAAAAATAAATTAAAAACATTAAAAAAATTAAAAAAAATTAAAAAAATTTAAAAAAAACTAACAATATTAAAAATGATTTAGTGACGGTTTAAACCACCGCAAATTAAAAAAATAAAAAAAATTGGCGGCGATTTTTTCGTGCCGGTTTTAGAAACCACCGCAAAAAAAACGCCCCTAAAACACTGTTTTCTCATAGTGTATGATGACTTCAAATGAGTATGAATATTCTCATATTCTATTTTTTGGGTAAATAAAAAAACCTTATGGGTTATGTAAAAGATTTAAAATTAGTGTGGTGTGGACAGATTAATTTGAAAGAAAGAATATGGATTTCAAAACTAAATCATTAGAAGAATTCATACACAAAGTTAAAACATGAAAAGGTAAATATTTCATAAGATTAAATAATCATGAATTTAATTTATATATATAGAATCTTAAATAGGTGATAATTTTGAAAGGAACTCCCCATAAATATTAATTTTCATATTAATTTAAAAGAGTCTCTTATCAAAACTTCAACCATCCAACTGGGTAAGTAATTCCAAATTTGGGTGTATTTGAATTATATTGTGGAAGACATGAATGTTATAAGTAAATCTAGATTATCTTGTTGGGTAGGTCATTCCAAAGTTGGGTTCACATTGATCCTCAAATGTTAGCTTATTCTTTTCATTTTCCATAGGTTATAGTAGGTAGAAGACCCTAATAGGATTAGTTTATCATATGAATAGAGTTGAGTATTACCCAAAAGGTGGATATAGAAAAAGTGATGTCTAATTAACTATTCAAGAGTTGTAACTATTCTAATTGGGAGGATTCCCAACCTAAATAACTATTCATTGATATAATCACTCTAGTAGACTAATTTCTTAGTGAAATATGGATTATGGATCACAAAATGGATATAATGTTCTTGTTCATCATTTTTAGTTCGAGCACCTTCACTAAAATTCATCGATGAAAATATATAATACATGACACACATATGATAAGAGATTTTGTTATAGATAGGTAATATCATCACCATAATCATTAAAATAAACATTCAATTTAATCATTCAAAGGAGAAATATAATGTAAGTAACCCATAATATTGGTAACATAAGAATATTTTCTTAAGTAAAATAAATTCAATGTGTTGGAGAATGACCTTCCTATGTAACCAAATGTCCAATTTTTTCAAAAAATTAATTTATAAAAATAAGTCAAGAATAAAAGAATTGGATATAAAAAAAATAAAAAAATATGTATCCGCTCAAAAAATCATTATGATTGATTATGATAAAAACTTAGTGAGAATATCGATTTCCTTATAGCTTTTTTTGGTTAATAAATTTGTTCATTTTTTCATCTATCTAATTGTTCCAACATGATGGACGAGTTTATGAAAATTTTTCATGATATTATTAGTTTTGATAATCAATAAACTATGTGTTATGTTTATATTCTTATATAGTATTGACAATAAAACTGTGAAAATATTAAAATAGGATGATGAAAAGTTAGTTAAAGTGTTCAAAAATGTTTCTTCTAATAGTAAAGGTTATTGAAACATATAGTTCCTATAAGTAACCATGTTTTTCTAAATTGTGAAATTGATAAAAAATCAATTTCTTGATTCCACATGCTTTTATGGGTAAACATGTATTTTCCCTAAGAATATGACTTCAGATGATTTTATTAACCACTCTGTTGGTCCCATAATATAGTGATTACCCTAGGATAAGAGTTTGGGGGAAATCAAATCTATTTCAATTTTTATGAAATAAATAATATTTATTTTATATTTAATTAAAAAAAATTCTATTCACACATGATCTTATTTATGTATCATTTAAAAAGAGCATTGTATTGAGATTCTATCTCCAATATTGTGTCCGAAATGAGGAGTTTTTCCTAGTTGAGGAATAAACTCAAGTTTGTGTCAGGGCCGGTCCCAAACTCCTTTTTCTTTTTCTTTACTTTTAATGCCATTTATTCTTCTATTTTATTTTTTATCCTCCCCCAATATTATCACATACACTCAATTGGGACTCCTATGTCACTTTATTGGGATAGAAAAAGGAATAATGAGATAGGGACGAGAATAGAGGTTTTATCATGGAACTTAGGAGGAGTTAGATCATCATGTGACAATAATGGAAAACGAATTGGTTAGAAGATTAGATGTATTTTATCCAAATTCTTGAAAATTTGATATACTTTTTTCCCATAAATCACCATATATTTATCTTCTTATAGTTTTAAGGCCATATTATGACTAAATAGGACCCCCTGATGTGATATCTACAGCTTTTGTGGAGAAAATGGAGTTTCATGCCGATTAAAGGGTTTTCCCTTGCGGAAATCCTAATCACATTGTTTGTAGTTCAAGAACACACACCATTTGTTCTTCCCATTCAGGGAAGAATAATTTTTATAAGAAAATGGCATATACCATGAGTGCACTCTATATATTGGGAGTACACACTGTGTATTGGTTCCTATCCATGAAGGTAAAGATCTGGCCAAACATCCCATGTAAGGGGCACTTGACCATGTTGAGTACACATCCAAAACCCTAGTGGGTCGCACACCATGTATAATGTACTTGAATAGGAAAAAACACATGACCAAACCATGTGAAGTGCATGGGAAGGTACGCCATGTAGGGTATACACTATGTACTTGTTATACAGGTTTTGTGCTTGAGTAGTACATGCCCTGTGAGATTAAAATACATGCCAAGGTTGGGATATGAGGTTACGCACATTATACTCAAGTATACAAACTGTGTATTTCACCTTACTACCCTTTGAGGTGTTTTCATGCTTTCACTCCCCAATGTCATAAATGGATGTTTGAGAAGTCTATTTTGATCAATTTCTTTCAATGATCATGATGGTGGAACTCTTAGGATGACTTGAGGACTCCTAAAATGTGTTTTGTACTTAATAAGATATAATGGAGAAGATCATCCTTTAGTAAATAGTTTTAGTTATCTCCTTGGAGTGAGACCTTGATCCGATATTTTCCATGTTTCATATCTCTTAATCGATGCTTATATGGATTTTCCTTCAAGGACATATCATTTGTCAGATGTTCCCTTCTGGTCCATGAGGTGGTGAGAGTAGGTGTTTTCATGTGTCCCCTATAGTATTTCTCCATATAAATTTCAACATAGAGGAATATGCATTGGATTCCTTCTCTTACCTACATCTTTCCAAGGATCCAATGTAGGATACCTTCACTTGTTTACTTCATCCACGGATCCCAATAGGGATTCCATTCCTTAAATTCTATTTTATAGGATCCCAAGTAGGATTACTCTCTATTTTTCTTACCTAAGGGACCTAGTGGGTGACCCTAGTACTTGATCAACAATGAGCTAGTGCATTATAGGCCTAAGTAGAGATGGTAGTGGTTGTCACCTTAGAACTCAGACTGGACATCGAAGCATATGAGGATTTTTTAGTAGTGGGGGGTTTAGGAATTTGACCACCCTCACTCTTTTATTTATGATTTCACTTGGTTATTGTTGATACAGCTATGATTTTCATATGTACTTATTGGATTTTGGATAATGATCATAATGTGAGGCGGTTTTTGTTTTGGGATTCCAAGAAATAATTCATGGGATTATTATTATATTCTTATTGATTTTGTGGGCTGCTCATACTTTTTTCTTGGGATATATATTTGGAGACTACATATTTACTCGGATGCCTATACATTCTTCCTGGGATCTAGCTATTGAGAATAATTTTTTATTGGGATACCTAGAAGTTCTTCCTAGGATCTTTATTTTGAAAATTTAATTTATTGTTTCATGATTGAGATGCCTAGACATGCTTCCTAGGATTGATCCTTGAGAAATATTCACATTTTAGATACGGAATACCTGTATGGGCTCAAAAGTTAAAGGGGTTTATAATATTCAATGAGAGTGATAAATAAATTCCTTATACGGAATTTAATTGATGGTAACATAGGTCAAATTGAATTATTATTACTTGGGTGACACTCAAATTCATAATACATAATGCCTCATATGGTCTCATAGGTCAAATGGAATTATGATTCCATGGGAAACACTCATGTTCCTAATATAGAATTCCATGTCCAAGTTCATAGGTCAAGTGAAATTTTACTATTCATTGATCAAAAAACGGATTACCATTATCGAATACCTTAGATAATCTCATAAGATAGATGGAATTTAAGGAAATGGTGTCCAACAGATGATATTTCCATTTTGGGTCCCTTCCCCTAAGATCTTGATATACATATACTCTCGAGGATGGCCATGCTCTCCTAAAGTGACACCTAGGATACTCCTCAAGGTCATGGTGGATGTACCATTTCTAGATTTTCTACTATATACCTTGAGTGATACTTATATTCCTGTGTAGGAATGCATTATAAGGACTCATAAGGAAAATAATTTATATACTCCTTGAGTGATATATGGATTCCTATGTAGGAATTCCTTGGCTGGACTCATAGGAAAAACGAAATTATTTTTATTCTTGTTTATCATTATACATAAATTCCTTGGATACAAACCATGGGGCCTAGTTTATTTATTTTAAGTAAAAGTTACATTTCTATAGGATGTTTGGCTATTATCTGGAAACCTTCATTACAGTGAATGGAGGTGAGTGCAGATAATCCTAAGGCTAGGATATATATCCCCCTATGACTATGTTGTTCGCTCAGTGATATTTTTTGTGTTGGATGGAGAAACTATTGTTCATTTGAATTATGGTCCCAATGATTTATTTAATTATACATGACTTGAGTGTCATTAACTCTATATCAATTCCATTTTCATAGGATTTCTATAAAATCAGGATTACATACCTAAGGATTGATTATTGTTGATTTATATTATTTTTCCTCTTACACATATAAAAATATGTACTTGATGAAATATTATCAAGTTGGACAGGATTATGGACCTTGGGATCAACTGAGGATTCACCTTATTTAATTTATTTATCATTTTTAGTTGTGTATCAAATGATTTGAGCATATTTCATGAGCTTGAGGTTTTAACATCAGATTATAATATTGTTGTTGGGGGTAGATTTTTGATATTTATTTCTCACCCCCTATACATGAACATTTGTGTGGATGAAAAACTTATGTATTATTTCAAGATGATAATAGATGGTTAATGGATAGGGTTGAGGCCCAAATTCACATGATCAAGTGGAGTTGTTCATGTAGATTATTATGATCGAGATGGAGTAGCTTAGTATGGTCTTGGAGGATGGGTATGTGTTTTAGTTTAGAGTTAGCAGTAGATCTATGTGCTTTTATTTCAGTATGTTTTTGAACTCGTTCATGTATGGATAGACTAGTGAGTGATGAGTGTTGTATGTATGGCATGATCATTCTAGAATTAAAAACATTTACTTTGTTATTACAAACTTTTTATATTTATTTCTTTCACAATTTTGTTATTTAACAATTTTTTTATGTTTAATCATTTTTGATATTGTTTAATTTGATATGATAGAATAGTATCCCCAAAGACACACCTCAGGCCCTCGCTACTAGTCTGTAGCCTCTAGAATATGGAGAGGCATGCTAGATGCATTGTGGTGAACTAGCTCTGGTAGTGAATTTATGGAATCTAGTTCAGGACACTAAAAAATGTTTTTATATAATTCCTTTTATCTTATACTAATATTTAGGATATGGTATATATATGTTTTAGAAATGTGTCAATACATGTGATGGAGTTCAGACTGGTGGGTTGAGAACACCTATTATGATAAGAATTCATAGTTTCTAGGGATATGATATTGTTGTTCTAAATTGGGATGTTATAGTTGTATTTTATTTTTTCTTTTAAAGATGCACATTTTGTTTGGAGTTTATTAATTTTTATCAATTTATATCTCTTGGACCATTATAAAGAGAATAATGATTGATTTTTCTCCTGGATGGCCAAGGTAAAATGCCCCTCATGCAACATATTTGGAAAATGGAGTCCAAATATTATAAGATATCAATGTTTTATTTTACTGATGATCAAGGAAATTTTTTTAATGTATATGAACCAACCTATTTTTTGTTCACATATATAGGTTATTGGTGGAATTCCACTCAATTAACCAAAATGCATATATATCTCCTTCTAATGGAAATTTATATGGATCAATGGTGGGATATTTGAATATGAGGTTGATGACTCATTCTCCATACAAATAAAGTGCAGCAACCCTAGTAGGTTGATAGGGAACATGATTCCCAGGTGATAAACCACTTTTAGGGTGTTGTTTCAAAGTTTTGGTTATTTAATGTGTTAGTAACAGCCTATATAGTGTTTCCCCATATATCATAGAATGAAATTCTCATTAAGTGAACTGTGTGAGTACTATTAAAACTTAGATCTTGACATTGGAAGTTGACTCTTTTTTATGGTTATCTAGTTGAGTCACTTTGTACGACATCAATAAATGCATAAATGATTATTGTGAACTAGAATCCTGAGGGGGTATTACCAAATATTGATTCCCGGTGAGTTCCAATTCATTGTTCTTTTTTATTAGTATCAAGACCCTTTATAGGGAAGTCCCTTATAAAAGAGGATCAGAGAGGATGAAGTCCATATTTGGTTGATTATTGATAGTGTTTTACCATTGTAGGTCAATTTTTTTATTTACCTCCCTTGTAGAGGGTTGATAGGTGTGTTATATTTCTTTAATTGAGAAGGGTGTATAGATGAAATCCCATGATATGTGACCTTGTCGAAAGGTTTGACCATTGTCTAGGATGTCAGACCTAGTGACCCAGTTATGAGAATTGATCTATAGGGATAGTTGGGAGACATATAGTCCCTTATTCATGACTCATACACTGGAATGTTGATGTTTCGTTTGATTGAGGGAAACTTACGAGGTGGTTAGATCTGGTTTTGGATTCTTTTATAGATAGTGAGCTTGGTTGTATGCTCATTCTAAGACTGATGCATGAGAGGTGATCAAGAATATTAATATAGGAAGGTTTATTCTTTCAATTTTAGATAAATCACTTAGGGTTATTGTGTATCAAGACTAAGTTTGATGGAAATTCATATTCAGTTGCCTAGCCTTATTGACTTATAGTTGTGTGTTGGATGTTTAAATTTATGAAATAAACATCATGTGATGAGCATTCGTGGAATAAATTGTGGTGAAAGTGAGGCGACTAATTTTGAAGAGGACATTCTAGGGATCTTCTAGTTTAATGTGAATGATGTTTCATGTAGTACAATCAACTTTTCTTTGTAATGGATCAGTTGAGGGAGCATGATTCCAGAGGTAATTGTATGTTTTTGTTATACAAGGTATGATTTTAGATCTTAAATCAGTGGGTATCCATGTGTGAGATGAAGAATAATGTTTTTAAATAAATTAGGAAAACAAGATAGAGTGAGAATTACAATAAAATGATAAATTTAATTATGTGGTATAGGGGATAACAATTATATATTGGGCATCATAATATAGTCGACCATGGATAGTTCTTGATAGAGACTGTTAGGAGACATGGTGTTAGGAGTTGGTAAATGGAAAGTGTATCCTAGATTGATGTTATCATAGATTAGATAGAGGGATACATGTCTATTGATGAAGTATTCACATACTCCTAGTTTAGAGGTTATTATTCACTATATATTGACATTTTTAGAATACACTGAGAGGGAACTAATTTTATGTTGAGCATCTTTTATTTTTAAATATCTTTCCCAATTTGATGAAGGAATCCATTGTGATTGTGCTCAAAGAGTGGTATATGTTAATCTTGTTCGTGGGGAGTTCACAGTTATCCATTTTAAGATGGACACCCACGTATTTAGTTGAAATCTAGTGTTTTTTGTCAAAATTGTTCTCAGGACGAGGGAATGAGTAAATTTTTAATGCTTTTGTGTTGGAGATTTGATATGGATGGTTTTATCCGTTCTAGTGTTTGTGTTCAGTGATGGATGGATCTTGGTAATTTGAGCATGAGAGGTTATGATAATCATATTCTTATAGTGGGTATTATCATATCATTCATAGTTTAATGACTTCCTTAATGGAAGAGTTTTTAAGGCTATGAGACCAGTTTTTGGATGATCAAGATAGTGTAGTTTTGGGGATGTTTAGGATGAGATTGTTTCTATGTTTGACCACCACGGATTCTCATATATGATAAGGGTGACGATGGGGAGATTTTGATGACCTGGGTTTTTTATGTCTTTGAAATTGAGAAAAAACATGATTTTTTCCTTCAAATGCATGTATGGGATAAAAAAGTATTTTATGCCATCATATTAGATCATATTACTTTTTTACCACTCTATTGGTCATCGAATATGGTAATTTCCAAGTACATGAATTTTTTGTAAATATATGTTATTCAAATTTTTATGGAATAATTAATATTTAATATATATTCAATTAAATATAAATTTATTCAAACACATATGTTCGACTGTGTATTTTAAATCATGTTTTGTATTGATATTATATCTCCACCATTGAGTCTATAACATGGATTTTTTCCTAGGTGAGGCATAAACTCATGTTGGGTGTCAGGGTCGGGGTCGGTACCCTTATTATTTTTCTTTTTCTTTTTTTTCTTTTTCTTCCTTTTCATTTTCCTCTTTTCATTATTATTCTCACCATGTCTTCTTACAAATGCCCATAGGGGATCCTATGTCTCATGAATGGGAGATAAAAGGTTGAGGGAGATAGATTGTGAGAGATAGGGGGAGTGATTAAGAGATGTGTTGTCATGGATCTTAGAATGAGATGAATCATTGTATAGTATTGGTGGAATGTGGATTGATGTAAACCATCGGTGGATTCCATATAAATTTAGGTTTTAATTTTTTTTACCATAAATACCTATATTTTTACCACATTCTAGTTTTATGAAAATATTATGACTACTTAATACCCCTTGAAGGTCAATCTATTGTTTTTATACAGAAAAATGGACTTTCAGACCAATTATAGAGGTTTCATGTTTGGAAATATTTATCTCACAAAGTTTTGTTTAGGAACACACACCATGTGTTATTTCTATTCTGGGAAGATGGATTTTTAGAAGTATACACCATGTAGTAGGATTACACGCTGTGTTCTAGTGTTTTACCATGCTATCGAGAACCTAGCCAGGTAGCTCATGTGAGGGGCACTTGGCCAAGTAGAGTACTTGGTCAGACCTCAAGAAGGTCGAATTACATGTATGAAGTACATGAATAAGATTAAATATATGTCCAAGCCATGTGTGCTAAATGGGAAGGTATCCTTATGTAGGCTACATGCCTTGTACATTTTATAAATACCGTTTACATGGGTTTTAATTTCCAAGTTAGAATAGAGTACTTATCCAGGTGGGGCTATGAGGTTACACATTGTGTACTAGAGTATATATTCCATGTATTTCCACCTTGCTGCCATTTTGATGTATTTTCATGATTTTACATCCCAGTGTAATAATTGGACAAATGAGAAGTCCATTTTAGGCATTCTCCCAAATAGATCATAATGGTAGAACCCTTGGGATGATGTGAGGACCCCAAAAAGGGTTTTTTTGGAGAACTAGATATGATGGAATGATTATTACTCTAGTAAATAGTTCCATTTATCTCTTTAGAGTGAGACCTTGTATTGATTTGGTCCTTTAACCATCTATCTTAAATGATTCTTATATAGATTTACCTATGAGGAATCATCCTTTAGGAGAAGATCCCTTTTGGACAATGAGGTCTTAATATTATCTATTTTAGGGGATCCCATATAGGATCCCAATTATTATTCTTCTACCTATAGGATCCCATGTAGGATTTCTTTTCATACCTACTTCATTTCTAGGATCCCATGTTGGATGTATCCACTCATGTAATAAATATGAGGATCCCTAAGGAATGAATTTTCATACACGATAACTTATAGGCTCCCATGTAGGATGTACCCCAAGTTTTATAACCCGAGGGGCCCATTGGGTGAACTAACTACTTAACCACCTCTGAGATAGTGTATTATAGGTCATGGTAGAAATGTTTTCGGGTGTCACATTCGAACCCATAAAAACCTTTTAATCCCATGAGGTTGGGGCAGTCGAGGTGGGTTTAAAGGGTTTGAACACCCTCACTCTTTTATTTTTGAATTCACATGGTCAATGTTTATGCATCTATGAGTTTCAGAGTTACTTTATGGCCATTGGATAATGAGCTCACCAAGGGGAAATTTATGTTTTGGGATGCCCATCTATACTTATTAGGATCTATATTATGTGCCTATTTTTTGTTGGTATGTTTAAACGTTTATCCTGGGATTCAGCTATTAATCCAACTAGTTTAGTGGGATTCCCAAACATGCTTCTTTATATCTAGATATTGTTCCTAATTATTGATTGGGATACTCATAGGTGTTTCCTTGTATCTTAATTCTCAGTTTTTTATTTTTTATTTCATGATTGATATTCTCAAACGTGCTTCATCGGATCAAACCTTAAGTTATACTTGGGTTCTTGATATGTAATTCCTTGAATGGGATCACCAAAAAATGAATTTTTTTTATTCCTTGAGAGTGATACATGAATTAAATTGATAAAATTCCTTTTATGGACTCATATGTCAAAATGGAATTATGATTACAAGGGAAACACTCTGGTTAATGATGAGGAATGACTTGGTTAGGATCATATGTCAAATAGAATTATGATTCCGTGGGAGACACTAGAGTTACTGATACAGAATTCCTTTGAAGGGATCATGGGTCTAATAAAATAATATTAAACCTTGTGCGAAACTTAGATTCATTTTATGGAAGTCATTAGATGGGCACAAAGGCTAAATGGAACTCATGTTCATAGCATTCCACATATGATATTACAGATTTGGTTCACTTCCCTTGAGCTATTGATATACATATACTCGAGGGTGATTATGATCTCATCACGCAACACCTTGAATACTCCTCAGGGTTTGGGTGGATGCACCATTTAAACATTGTCCTCTATATTCCATGAGTGATTCTTGTATTGTCATGTAGTAATTATTTGGACAGAATCATATGGAAAATTATTTTCATATGCCTTGAGTGACACTTATATTACCTGTAGGAATTCCTTGGACAAACTCAAAGGGAAATGAAATTTTTTATTTTTTATCATTATAAATAGATTCCTAGGTTACATACCTCAGGTCTCAGTTTCTTTATATAAATTAAAAGTTATTTTATAGGATGTTTGGTTATTAATTGGAATAATTTATTATAGTGAATGGAGATGAGTACGCATAATCCTAGGGCCAGAAAATATTTCACCCTATGGTGACATAGCTTTCTTAGAATTTTTTTTTCACTATTTGAAGCAAGTATTATCGATTGGGATTACTAATCCAAGGATTAACTTAATTATAAACTACATGATTACTACAACATCTTTCTTAATTATCTTTTCAATGGATTTTAATATGATTGGGATTACTATCCTATTGATAGACTATTATTAATTTATATTATTTTTCAACCTAATCATATATATATATATATATTGGAATATATATACACATAAATATATATATATATATATATATATATACATAATGTAACATTTTCATATTTTTCATGATCATAGACACATGGATCTATTGTGGCTTCACCTTATTTATTTTATTGATCATTTCTTGTTGTGTATCATCTGGGATGATCATATTACATGATCATTCACTTTTGACAGCAGATTATAGATTCATCATTGGGGGTGTCCTATAAAAATTTATTTCCCACTCCCTTTATGTTCACCTCAGTGTCTATGTTGACCTTATATCTGCTTTTAGGTTGAGAACTTGTATACGATGGATTGGGATGAGCCCTATAGTTTCATGATTGAGTGCAGATGCTCATGTGGATTATTATGATTCAGTAAGAGTATCTATTCATTTTCTTGGAGACTGAGTATGTGGTTTATCTTAGAGTTATAAATAGATCCATGTACTTATATTTCATACCCTTTTTGTACTCTTCCATGCTTGGATAGGGCCCAATGGGTGACCAATGATTCATATATGACATGGCCATTTAGGAATTTACTTGATTTTCTATATTATTATAGATTTGTCGTATTTATTTTTTCTACACTATTATTATTTATAGGTATGTATGTTGTTTTGTTATTTTCATTGTTGTTTATTTAGATATGAGGGCATAGTCTCTTCACAAACACACCATTCGTAAAAAACCTCTGGTGTACAGAGATGCATGTTTGAGGGCCTAT
This sequence comes from Viscum album, assembly GCA_963277665.1. Taxonomy (NCBI): domain Eukaryota; kingdom Viridiplantae; phylum Streptophyta; class Magnoliopsida; order Santalales; family Viscaceae; genus Viscum; species Viscum album. The sequence goes on from OY728127.1 coordinate 1,915,637,619, forward strand.
AGAGAACCATATTGGGGAACCAGATTAGTGTAATTCAGGTCGAGGCCTTAATATTATATGGAAATGGTTGTAAATGATTCCATGAGATGGAATTTTTTGATAATAATAAAGAAGTTTGTTAAACACCATAGAATGTTCTTATCATGTATTAGTATTATAGAAAGTAATTATTCAGTTTTTAATTTTATTAAATTCCAAATGAATAATTTACATCTTTTCTAAATACACATGAGTTAAAAATAAAGGAAATAATTGATTGATATTATATATTACAGTCAAGATATGATGAAATTAATTTATAAATCAATGATTTGAATATAAATGAGTACATCAATCTAGATGGATCTTAAAAGGATGTGTATATTAATCTAAATTATCATATAGTATAATAGATTTTATTTGTTAAGAAATAGTTCGTATAAAAAATTTGAGATGACTGGTTGAATGATCACCCTTTATGGTTCATCGGATATTATAACATGTTTTGAGGTGTAGGTAAGGATAAAAGTGTTATATCAAAGATAAAATTTTTATCAAGATATTTATTAAAATATAAGGGAAGATTCCCTTACCACCATTCATCAATAGAATATTTTTATGAATTGTATTCCTTTTAATGATCAAAACACATAAAATACAATATGTGACATGGAAAAAATATTTTATTTGTTAAATAATCCTCCTAAAATAAAATAAGTTATAAAGATAATAAATTTTTGTTGAATCTGTGAAAAATATTCTAATAAAGAATTTAATATCTAATGGACTAGTAGGAGTATGTTTGAACATAGAGAAGATCATAGTTAAAAAATAAAATATTCTTTTAGTATTAGTTTAAGTAAATATTCAACTACTATCATAATGATTTAGGATATGTTATAGTAAAGAAAAATGTACATAGTTACATTTCGATACTATGTGAAAGTGAAAATCACCATTTATAAAAAGGAGTATTCCATCCTATAAAGTGAATGACAATTTATCTTGAAAAAGTTTATGATATACTAATTAGTAACAATGTAAATAGATAATTTGATTTCAATGAATCTTTTTTATTGTATAGGTTATAAGTATAACGAGTTTAATGTTTGGTAATGTTTTATGTAGACAAAAATAGTTTACATCATAACATTTGATGTTATGATTTTAAGGAGTTTGGATATGTTCAATGAGTTGATTTTTTGGAAAATGATTACCAAGTCTCCCTAATACATAAACTATCATACATCATATATTTTACTCACTCAGATTTTAGTGGGAATATTTTATCATGTGTTCACGTAGAGATGTTATAAGAATTGCATATAAATTTAAAGAGTTAAAAAAACTTATAAAATGAATTAAACATAAGGCTAAATTGGCAGTTTATTATATATGATATGATAGATAAGTTATTATGTATGATTTTGATTAATATTATTTAAATTGTTTAATAATAAAATATTTATTATGGTTTTTAATAAAATAAATATCCATTTATCATTTATTCATGTTTCTCACAAATTTACATAAAAGTTATAATGATAAATATCCTTTCAAAATACATTTTGGATCTGTACCTAATCGATGATCGTCATAGATTATAATTGGTTGTGATGATATGTTAATATTTAAATAAATATATTCTAGTACTCATTATAAAGGATTGTATATGAGATGTGAAGAATAGATTCATGATGTAATAAGTAGAGTCTTATTACATGGATTGACCTACCAATTATATCTCAGGTAATGTAATATTGTAATTTATATCATTAGGGATGTACTCAAATTATCAATCCCTATTACAAAAGGTTTTTTAGATACCTAAAATGTGAAACATTATATATTAATACCTTACTTACACCCGTCAAAAGTGACATATATAATATCATGTTTATGGGTATGTTTCTGATAATGTTGTTGGTCAATGTTTAACCAAGATGGAATTTTTTTCACTTGTATAATGAGTAATGACATATAGACCTTGATTTAATTCGATTATGGAAATGAAAATCCATTTTTATTTAAGGTCATATATGATGTTCTTAACTACATAGATGGGGGGAATGTGATTTTTTAATTAGTCGGATGATGGATATGTGATGTAATCATAAACATTGTCCTTTCATTTTAGAGTATCTAGAAAATATGAGTAAGCCTATACTAGATTGGAATGTTATATGTCCAAATGTCACTCAATGTCATAGAAAAAGGGATTATATAGATTTAAATATTATGTATATGATTAATATTATTCTGGAAATGTTCATATAGAGGTAGGAGTATGTTTTATTGAGATCACACCAGATCCCTTGGTATCTTGAACATCGATGTTGCTTTGTTGTTGGTTTCTCTTTCCTTACATCTATGAAATATGTATTTCATATTTATTATTAATATTATCAGTCCCCATAGGGTCACAAAAATTATTCCCTTGGACAAGGATTATTTTTTACACAAATTGTTTGTTATAAAATGAAGTGAGCTTGATGAAATTGTATTCAAACAAGTTTAGACAGATTCCCAAAGCATTGTGCAGTTCATCAAAATGTCTCAATGAAATTTTAGTGAAAGTGGGAGATTCTTAGTTGTGCACTAAAATATAGATTTATATAATTCAGATACATTAATTAATTGTATATGATACATATATATGATATATGTATATGGTGAATGTTGTATTGGTATATATCTAGTTCACATATAATCAAAGAATATTATGCATATAGAATATATTCATGAGATGAATTTATACATGTTATTTAGTTCCCTATAATGAAAACTGAAAATGAATTCTTACTACATGATCATTATCATATGGAAATAGATATCTCCTAATATGGATTTCATCTGTTTTATTCTATTAAAAATGTATTAAAATATTTTCATTTATATTGTTGAACACATTCATCAATGAGGAATCAATCAGTGGGTGTCATTTGATTATAATTGTAATGATTGATGAATTATTTACTCAAAAATAACATCAGATCTTTACTTATAAACATATTATAGGTTATCCCCATTTAAGGGTAGATTATTCTGTTAATTCAATGTTGATGATGATCATCAGTATCATGCCATGTTATAGAAGATTTCCTCCCCTCGGTATGAATTTGTCAAGATATATGAATATGTTATCATCACTTTTAGACATAGGGGGTACTGATGAAATGTTCATAGATCTAACGGTGGTTGTTCCCCCCCTAAAATTTAGTAGGCATTAATAAAATGCTCCTCAATATCTTCTTCAAGAGTTCTCCCCACAATAAGTAAAAAAGAAGTCATTTACATAGGAGAACCAAGTATGCTCTATTTTTGGGTTTTTTTCATTTATAATAACAGATATATTTTCCTATTTCTTTATCTTCCAATTTCAATAGATCATATGATGATTCACGAATTCCCATCATTGAACACCCACTACACTCAAATTTTTTTTCACCATTCATGGAAATATGTTGAGTCTCACATTTTGTTATTTTTAATGGAATAGATTTTTTCATCCATCACATTCCTCCGTATTTCATTGGATTTAGATTACTTAAAACTAGTAGAATCAGAAGTCTCTAAGAGTCAATACAAGTTCACATACCCTTATATTGTTTTTTTTTCATTCATTTATTTCTACAAAACATTGAATATTTTGGGATTATATTTCAAAAAAATCATATTAAATATTTTTTGATATAGAAGTACGTTGTCATGATGTCATTAGTTCTTCAACTCATCATTCCTCTATTGATCTTTTTCAATGTTTTCTTCTTCTTATAAAGTGAGTTTTATTTCACTTGAATCTTCTTATTGATTCCATTTTAGGAAAATTTTCTTCAAGGGTGACATCTCAAATAAAAATAATCTTCTTATGGATAGGATTATACAAGTGATATAACATTTCTAGATCTTAGTATTTAAGGAGATGTTCCCTAAAGCCTAATATGTATATGATCTATATTTTATGGTTTTAATCTAAATATTTATTTTCATGTATAAAAGGGTATATCATTTTATACTACATGTTATTACAGTTAAGGTTTGGTAGTTGGATAATATTAAATTATATCATTAAAGGATCCATTACATAAGATTTGATGAATTAGGGGTCTATCATTCATGAATTTATGATTGAGTTGGTCAAAGAAGAGAATCTCTTGTGTTATAATGGTTTAAGTAAATGTGACAACCTAGGCAGTGTCCTTGTGGCTTATAAAAACATTTCCACATAATTAAAGGAGGTATGAAATTATTCTTTATAAACATTACCAAACTATTGGAAAACATGAATCTCTATTCATACTACTCCATTTCATTATAGGGACCATTGTACCATGGAGATAGAATAGATCCTATATAAACATCAGATGATCCACCTAACGTATGGAGACCTATAGAGGTTGTATGTCTATTGGATTCCACTCTAGTGATCTCAATTAAATTTATGAATTTATGATTGAGATTTTGTAGATTCTTTTTAGTGTACAGTACACATGATTTACATTATTTCTTCATTTCAGTTTATTTGAACTTTCACACATTCCTATATAGATATTTCCATAATAGGATTTAATTTGATTATGATACTTCAATAAAGGGTTATTTTACATATTTAAATACAAATCATGTTTGTAAAAGTCATCCCAAATTTTATATTCATGAAATCATGCATGAAATGGAGAAAACGAGAAAAATATGGCCTCATGTTTCTAAAAAATGGACATCTTGAAAAATGAATTGTCATTTTATTAAAGAGATTTGTGAAATGTTAATTTTTATTTACCATTATATAGATAAGTCTATATAAGAGTCGGTCCATTTTACACTTAGGTATAGTAGACTATCTAAGGGTGATACATAGCTACCTTTATAAAAAATGGTTCTATATAAAGTTCATTATTGTTTTTTCCTTTATGTAGAGGGTTCTATTAAAATTCCAAGGAACATTTCCTTTACATATATGGGTCTATATATAGGTAATTATCATTTACCTTAACATATTATATACTATATAAAAGTATCATATTGTACTTTTACATTGCATGGGTGTATTTAAAGGCAATCCATGTTACCATTATGCATAAGGCTTCTGTATAAAGGTAAAAGAACATTACATTTACCTAGATATGATATATTAAAAGATTATATGAAGTTAACTTCATATTTTAGGGTTCTTTTAAAGGTAACTCGAGTTAACTTTAATAGAAAATAAAAAATGATGTCTGTGTAAAGGTAAACTGGGTTACCTTTTTGCACGAAGGGATTCTTGCATTTGTGAAAACAAAAGTTTTCAATATTTTAAATTTTGTTATGTTTGATTATAATTTATTAATTGAATTTAAATTATAATAAAAGTTATTTTGTTGATATTTAATAATTAATAAAAATTATTAATTAATTATAAAATATTTTCAATAAATTATTAATTTTTTTAAAAACATTTATTGTTTAATATACCATAAATATTAAATTTTACTATTTTAAATACCTTTTTTAATGCATTATATGGCTTGTATTATGATCTATAAATAATTTTTTAAAAATCATAAGGGGTCATTTATAATGTGTTATGAATTACATAAACAATGAGAAAATATAAAATATTATATTCAAATTAGGAATTATTCATAGTTAACTAATTTGAATTGTTCAAACTAAAGGGGAATTATTAGGGCTATATAAAAAGGGTTTTTATGATTACTTTTATCATCAATTTAAATTTTTATGTATATCATATTAGATTCTTTAAAATGTTTATATAGTAGAAATTATATTTTAAATTGTATATAATTCTTAAAATATCAAAGATTTATGGTTAAAAAATTATATAATGATGAATATAAAAGAGTTCATATTGGAATGAATATAGTGGTTTTATATTAAAAATTGTTTAATTTCTATAACGTTGAAGCTAAAATTATTAAAAATTTATAATTATATTTTATTTATGATTGTTTCCTAAAAAAATTTCTCATGTTTAAATATTCAAATTGTTCATTTATTTTATGGTTATTACATGTTTTATTCATAGTTATAAGCTATTAATATTTTTAATGATGTGTACACTAGGTTAAATGTTGAAAAAGATCTAGGAAATGGAACCTTGCATTACATGAAAGGTATGTAAATGAATTTAGATTGTCATCTTCCATGTATTTAATTTGTAACATAAATTATGAACTTTAATTTAGTTATTAAATATATTTTATTAATACTGGGTTTTAGAGTTACATTGAATTTAGTTCTATATTGAGTGAAGTCTCCCAGTGTAGTGGGACATAGGGCCAGACAATCAAACAGTGTGCAGGCCTATGCCTTTTCTAAAATGGTGAATGGGGTTGTCTATATATCACTGTAGTCTTATTCATGTATATATTATCAATTTCATATAATTTTATGCATTTACATGAAATGTTCAAGTACATTATGCATACGATGCTTTTTGGTTTGTGTAAATATACATCAATTAGATTTTGGGAGAGTAATACAAAATTTTGGGTTATAAAAAGAGTTAAACATCAATATGGTTAGAACATATTATTTTGGTGTAGGGAATATGATTGAAAACTAAATAACTAGATGTATACATACGTAAAATGGAAAAAAAAGATAAGATGGTGAGATTAAATCATCCTAAAGTAGTATGTGTTAGATTCTTTCTGAAATGTAACTTGTCATTAATTTTATCATAAAACTTGTTTGTTCATGATAAATCTCGGTTCCCAAACATTACCTTGTGTAAGAAAATAAATTATACATAACAATTGGTCATCCTTAGGAGGTTCATGCTAAAATTGGGTGCCCATGTATTGTCCTTTATTATACTATTATTGGTGCTTTTTCTAGGTTACACTACCTGGGAGACCATAATGGGATTAGGTTTCCAAATGAATAGAGTTGGGTTTATACATATGATGGATTGGATAATGATTTATACATTCAACTATCCAAGAGTAAAAAATGATTTTATTGGGATAATAACCTACATAAATAGTTATGTGATGGGATAAATGATAAAGTGACATATATCTTAATGATATATGTATCTTGTCCCACCAATGGCTATTATGTATTTTAGAAGGCGGTCAAAATTTTATTGGGTCACCATTTAAACAAAGTTCTTATTAAGTTGTTATAGAACATGACACTCATCTAATAAATGATTCTATTGTTGAAAAATAACATCATCAATATTATCAAACTTGACTTTCAAATAAATCATTTGAAGTGGTTTGATATAAAAAACTCTTTAGATTGGTAACATAATAAATGTTATTAATTACAAGAATTATTTTACATGTTAGAAAAATATATATTCCCAAGTAATCAGGTGTCTAAATTGATCAATATATTAATTTAGATATTTATTGAAGCATATAATGATTCACATAATGTTTTAAAGTAATTATATGAAAAATGATCAAACGAATCTTAGTATCAATTCATATATGCAATATGATAGGGCAAATCAATAGTGAAATGGATTTATGTATCATATAATTGATATGATTGTGTATGCCAAATGATATTAAATATGATTAAAAAAGTTAATCACTATGTGATACTAAAGGTTTCCTTAAACATTTATTGGTTATAGAATTCAATTCTATTATTCTGACATATTCATGATATTGATTTTATGATTTGCAAGTGTTGTAAATATATAGAGGTCAAAAAGTGAAAATAAATGAAAAATATATCTTGATGTAATAGAAAAATATAGTTATTTTATTGATAAATTGGATACATCAAGATTGGATGAACATGTCATATAATGTCTATATTTTAATTTTTGTATGGTCAGTACTTGTGGATAAAAGTTCAAACTGGAAGAAGAAAAATTTGTTTAAATTTTCAAAAATGTTTTTACAAGTTGTCAGTCTAGGTTATTAAAACATAATGTTTCCAGGAAAGAGGAATAATAATTACAATTGTTGGATTATCCAGAATACTTGAAGGAGTTTATGTGACTCCATGGAATTTTCATATTACTTATATGGGTTATATAAATTAATTATCTTATTTTGATGGTTCTTTCATAAGGATTTTAAATTTTTTATGTGTTTTAAATATACTATAGTTCAAAATTAATGGAATAATTGTTATAACATATAGTATATATTTAAATTATGAATAAAAAAAGTAATAGCAACAATTATTTGACTATAAAATATTTTATCAATCATAGGTTATTTTTTCTAAAGGATGTGTAACTTAGAATCATATATATTATATGATAAGGGAATTGGTTATATAACATATATTTTATGTATAAAAAAATTAGATGATTGATAGAATACTCATGGTTTATAATTCATTAGTTTTTATAAAATTATTTGAGAAAAATATAAGGATAATACAGTAACCTAGGATAAAGTGTTTATCAAGAAATTATTTAAAATATGATGGAATATGATTCCTTCCAATTATTGTATTATTTTAATGAATAAAATATTCTTTTTATGAAATTTTCCAAGAACATAGAATAATATAAATGATATATAATAATATTTTATTTTTATATATTCTCTCTGAGGGAAAATAAATGTTATTCCTAGAATAAATGGTTTTCTTTGTTTCTTAGAATGATATTATGATAATATTTCATTACTTAAGAAGCTAGTGGGAGGGAGTTTAAATTTAGAAAAGTTTAAATTTAAAAAATAAATGATTACACCTATTTATTGTTAATGTGATTTCTAATTAATATCTTAAATATTTTAGGATAGTAAAAAAATTTAATGAGTTACATTAAGTTACCATAGAAAGTGGATATCACTATTCCCTAATTTCCTAATGTGATTATTATATATTACGATAATAGAAAATATAAAGGGGTACATTATGTTATATTGAATAAGTGAGCATCTTTATTTCCTATATTATTTTACTAGTAAAATCACAAAGTGAATTACTCTTGAAATCATTAAAGAGTTTAGGGTACTTTGGTAAAGAGAAATATAAAGAGTTACATTATTTATCATAACAAAGTAAATTACATTTTACAATAAAAGAGTTACATTATTTATCATAACAAAGTAAATTACATTTTACAATAAAAGAGTTTATGATATGCTGGTAAAAGCTATATTATTTGAAAAAGTTTGAGGAAAACCTTTGATGGAAATAATTACAAGTATGATGATGATGCACTTTTAAAGAGTTCTATGTAGATAAAAAAATTTGACATCGTAATATTTATTGTGATGAAGTTAAGACGTTTGAATATGTTCAAATAGTTCAATAGATTGGAATTGGATTCCTAAATCTTACAATTATTCTAATTATCTTACATTACATATTTTTATCACTAAATAGTTAATGTGAGTGATGTATCAAATGATCACATTGAGATGTGATAGGAATTAAATATGATGTATTGAGTTAATAAAAGTCTTAAAAAGTGCAGTATACATAAGGTTAATCAATGATTTTATCATATATGATATGAAACATATGCGCTTATGTTGGGTTTGTAATAAATTCTTAAATGATTTTTAGAATATTAAAATGTAGAATATAATAGTAAATTCCTATTTTATCATTCCTTCACATTGGGTTTATAAATTTAGATATATAGATATATATTTCATGTAGTGTAATGAAAATATCTCAATGTAAGGCTTAGTGTTATCTCTAACTGATGTTTGGTATAAATTGTTATATGTTATGATGAAATATTAAGGTTAGCATGAATTTGACTCTTGAATAGAGATACAAAATATGATGATGAGGCCCAAAAAAATAAAACAAAATGTGCTCTAGATTGCCCTCTTGTAGGTCAATTTTTTATTTGCCTCCCTTATAGAGGGTTGATAGGTGTGTTATATTTCTTTAATTGAGAAGGGTGCATAAATGAAACCCAATGATATGTGACCTTATCGAAAGGTTTAACCTTTGTCTAGGAGGTCAGACCTAGTGACCCAATTATGAGAATTGATCTATAGAGATAGTTGGGAGACATATATGCCCTTATTCTTGACTCATACACTGGAATGTTGATGTTTCGTTTGATTGAGGGAAACTTACAAGATGGTTAGATCCAGTTTTGGATTCCTTTATAGATAGTGATCTTGGTTGTACGCTCATTCTAAGACTGATGCATGGGAGGTGATCAAGAATATTAATATAGGAAGGTTTATTCTATCAATTTTACATAAATCACCTAGGGTTATTGTGTGTTAAGACTAAGTTTGATGGAAATTCATATTCAATTTCCTAGACCTATTGACTTATAGTTGTGTGTTGGATGTTTAAATTTATGAAATAAACATCGTGTGATGAGCAGTCGTGGAATACATTGTGGCGAAAGTGAGGCGACTAATTTTGAAGAGGACTTACTGGGGATCTTCTATCTTAATGTGAATGACGTTTCATGTAGCACAATAAGGTATCATTTTAGATTTTAAATCAGTGGGTATCCATGTGTGAGATGAAGAATAATGTTTTTAAATAAATTAGGCAAACATGATAGAGTGGGAATTATAATAAAATGATAAATTGGGCATCATAATATAGTCAACCATGGATAGATCTAGACAGACGCTATTAGGAGACATGGTGTCAGGAGTTGGTAAATGGAAAGTGTATCTGAGATTGATGTTATCATAGATTAGAGAGAGGGATACATGTCTATTGATGAAATATTCACATACTCTTAGTTTACAGGTGATCATTCACTATATATTGACATTGTTAGAATACACTGAGAGGGAATTAATTTTATGTTGACCATCTTTTATTTTTAAATATATTTCCTGGTTTGATGAAAGAACCCATTGTGATTGTGATCAAGGAGTGGTATAAGTTAATCTTAGTGGTGGGGAGTTTACAGTTTTCCATTTTAACATGGAGACCCACGTATTCAGTTCAAATCTAGTGTTTTTGTCAAATTTGTTCTCAGGAAGAGGGAATGAGTAAAATTTTAATGCTTTTGTGTTGGAGATTTCATATGGATGGTTTTATCTGTGCTAGTGTTTGTGTTCAGTGATGGATGGATCTTGGTAATTTGAGCATGAGAGGTAATGATAATCATATTCTTATAGTGGGGATTATCAGATCATTCATAGTTTAATGCCTTCCTTGATGGAAGATTTGTTAAGTCTATGATACTAGTTTTTAGATGATCAAGATAGTGTGGATTTGGGGATGTTCAGGATGATATTGTGTCTATGTTTTACCACCATGGATTCTCATATATGATAAGGGTGACGGTGGGGATATTTTGATGACCTGGGTTTTTTATGACTTTGAAATTGGGAAAAAACTTGATTTTTTTCCTTCAGATGCATGTATAGGAAAAAAAGTATTTTATTCTATAATATTATCTAATATTATTTTTTTACCAGCCTATTGGTCATAGAATATGGTTATTTCCTAGTACATGATTTTTTTTTAATCTATGCTATTCAAATTTTTATGGAATAATTAATATTTAATATATATTCAATTAAATAAAAATTTATTCAAACACATATGTTCAACTTATTATTTTAAATCATGTTTTGTATTGATATTATATCTCCACCATTGAGTCTATAACATGGATTTTTCTTAGGTGAGGCATAAACTCATGTTGGGTGTCAGGGTCAGGGTCGGTACCCATATTATTTTTCTTTTATTTTTTTTCTTTTTCTTCCATTTCTTTTTCTTCTTTTCATTATTATTCTCACCATGTCTTCTTACATATGCCCCTAGGGGATCCTATGTATCATGAATTAGATATAAAAGGTTTAAGGAGATAGATTGTGGGAGATAGGGGGAGTGATTAAGAGATGTGTTGTCATGGATCTCAGAATGAGTTCAATCATTGTGTAGTAGTGGTGGAATGTGAATTGATGTGAACCATCAGTGGATTCTATATAAATGTATGTTTTTAAAGTTTTTACCATAAAAACCCATATTTTTACTACATTCTAGTTTTAAGAAAATATTACGACTACTTAATACCCCTTGAAGGTCAATCTATTGTTTTTATGCAGAAAAAAGGGGTTTTAGACCAATTGTAGAGGTTTCATGTTTGGAAATATTGATTCCACAGAGTGTTGTTTAAGAACACACATCCTGTGTTATTTCTATTCTAGGAAGATGGATTTTTAGAAGTATACACCATGTAGTAGTATTACACGTTGTGTTCTAGTGTTTTTTTATGCTGTCGGGCACCTAGCCAGGTAGCTCATGTGAGGGGAACTTGGCCAAGTAGAGTACTTGGTCCGACCACAATAAGGTCGAATTCCATGTATGAAGTACATGAATAATATTAAATATATGTCCAAGCCATGTGTGGTATATGGGACGGTATCCTTATGTTGACTACATGCCTTGTACATTTTATAAATACCGTTTACTTGGGTTTTAAATTCCATGTTAGACTGGAGTACATAACCAGGTGGGGCTATGAGGGTACGCATTGTGTACTAGATTATATATGCCACGTATTTCCACCTTACTACCATTTTGATGTATTTTCATGATTTTACGTCCCAGTGTAATAATTGGACAAATGAGAAGTCCATTTTAAGCATTCTCCCAAACAGAACAAAATGGTAGAATTATTGGGATGATGTGAGGACTCCAAAAAGGGTTTTTTTGAGAACTATATATGATGGAAAGTTTATTACTCTAGTAAATAGTTCTATTTATCTCCTTAGAGTGAGACCTTATATTGGTTTGGTCCATGAGCCTTCTATCTTAAATGATTCTTATATAGATTTTCCTATGAAGAATCCCCCTTTATGAGATGATCCCTTTTGGACAATGAGGTCATAATATTATCTATGTCATAATATTATCTATTTTAGGGGATCCCATATTGGATCCCAATTATTATTCTTTTACCTATAGGATCCCATGTTGGATTTCTTTTCTTACCTACTTCATTTCTAGGATCCCATGTTGGATATATTCACTCATGTACTAATTAGGAGGATCCCTATAGAATGAATTTTCATACATGATAACTTATAGGATCCCACGTAGGATGTCTCCCAAGTGTTATAACCTGAGGGGCCCATTGGGTGACCTAACTACTTAACCAGCTCTGAGATAGTGTATTATAGGTCTTTGTAGAAATGTTTTCAGGTGTCACATTCGAACCAATAAAAACCTTTAATACCATGAGGTTGGGGCAGTAGAGGTGGGATTAAAGGGTTTGAACACCCTCACTCTTTTATTTTTGAATTCACATGGTCAATGTTGATGTATCAATGAGTTTTAGAGGTACTTCATGGACATTGTATAATGATCTCACCATGAGGAAATTTATGTTTTGAGATTCCCATCTATACTTATTGGGATCCATATTATGTGCCTATTTTTTTGTTCGGATGTTCAAACGTACTTCCTGGGATTCAGCTATTGATCCAACTAGTTTAGTGGGATTCCCAAACATGCTTCTTTATATCTAACTATTGTGCCTACTTGTTGATTGGGATATTCATAGGTATTTCCTCATATCTTAATTCTCAGTTTTTTATTTTTTATTTCATGATTTATATTCTCAAACGTGCTTCATGGGATCCAACCTTAATTTATACTTGGGTTCTTGATATGTAATTCCTTGAATGGGCTCACTAAAAAATGAATTTATTTTATTCCTTGAGAGTGATACATGAATTAAATTGATAAAATTCTTTTTATGGACTCATATGTCAAAATGGAATTATGATTACAAAGAAAACACTCTAGTTAATGATGAGGAATGACTTGGTTAGGATCATATGTCAAATAGAAAAATGATTTCATGGGATACACTACAGTTACTGATACAGAATTCCTTAGAAGGGATCATGGGTCTAATAAAATTATATTAAACCTTGTGCGAAACTTGGATTCATTTTATGGAAGTCATTAGATGAGCACAAAGGCTAAATGGAACTCATGGACATAGCATTCCATAGATGATATTACTGATTGTGTTCACTTCCCTTGAGCTATTGATATACATATACTCGAGGGTGATTATGATATCATCATGAAAATCCTTGAATACTCCTCAGGGTTTGGGTGGATGCACCATTTAAACATTTTCCTCTATATTCCATGAGTGATTCTTGTATTATCATGTAGTAATTATTTGGACAGACTCATACGGAAAATTATTTTTATACGCCTTGAGTGACAATTGGATTACCTGTAGGAATTCCTTGGACAAACTCATAGAGAAAATGAATGTTTTTTATTTTTTAATCATTATAAATAGATTTCTTGATTTTATACCTCAGGTCCCGGTTTCTTTATATAAATTAAATGTTTTTTATAGGATGTTTGGTTATTAATTGGAATCATTTATTATAGTGAATGGAGATGAGTACGAATAATCCTAGGTCTAGAAAATATTTCACCCTATGACGACGTAGCTTTCTCAGAAATATTTTTTCACTATTTGATGCAAGTATTATAGATTGGGATTACTAACCCAGGGATTGACTTAATTATAAACTACTTGATTGGTACAACATCTTTCTTAATTATCTTTTCATAGGATTTACATACGATTGGGATTACTAGCCTATTGATCGACTATTATTAATTTATATTATTTTTAAACCTAGTCATATATATATATATATATTGGAATATATATACACATAAATAAATATATATATATATATACACACATAATGGAACATTTTCATATTAGTCATGATCATAGACACGGGGATCTACTGTGGCTTCACCTTATTTATTTTATTGATCATTTCTAGGTGTGTCTTATCTAGGATGATCATATTACATGATCTTTCACTTTTGACAACATATTACAGATTCATCATTGGGGGAATCCTATAAAAATTTATTCCCCACACCCTTTATGTTCACCTCAGGGTTTGTGTTGACCTTATATCTGCTTTTGGGTTGAGCACTTGTATGCAATGGATTGGGATGAGGCCTGTAGTTTCATGATTGAGTAGAGATTCTCATGTGGATTATTATGATTGAGTAAGAGTATCTATTCATTTTCATGGAGACCGAGTATGTGGTTCATCTTAGAGTTATAAATAGATCCATGTACTTATATTTCATACCCTTTTTGTACTCCTCCATGCTTGGATAGGGCCCAATGGGTGACCAATGATTCATATATGACATGGCCATTTAGGAATTTACTTGATTTCCTATATTATTATAGATTTGTCATATTTATTCCTTCAAAACTATTATAATTTATAGGTTTGGATGTTTTTTAGTTATTTTAATTTTTTTTATTTAGATATGAGGGCATAGTCTCTCCACAAACACACCATTGGTCGAAAACCTCTGGTGTACAGAGATGCATGTTTGAGGGCCTATAGAGAACCAGATTGGGGAACCAGATTAGTGGAATTCATGTCAAGGAATTAATATTATATGAAAATGGTTGTAAATGATTCCATGAGATGTAATTTTTTTATAATAATAAAGATGTTTTCTAAACTCCATAGAATGTCCATGTCGGTTATTAGTATTATAGAAATTAATTATTCGGTTTTTAAGGTTATTAAATTCCAAATGAATAATTTACATCTTTTATAAATACACATGAGTTAAAAATAAAGGAAATAATTGATTGATATTATATATTACATTCAAGATATGATGAAAGTAATTTCTGAATCAATGATTTTAATATAAATGAGTACATCAAGCTAGATGGATATTAAAAGGATGCGTATATTTATCTCAATTATCATATAGTATAATAGATTTTATTTGTTAAGAAATAGTTCGTATAAAAAATTTGAGATGACTGGTTAATTGATCATGGTTTATGGTTCATCGGATATTATAAAATTTTTTGAGCTGTAGATAAGGATAAAAGTGTTATATCAAAGATAAAATTTTTATCAAGATATTTGTTAAAATATAAGGGAATATGCCCTTTCCACCATTCATCAATAGAATATTTTTATGAATTGTATTTCTTTTAATTATCAAAACACATAGAATACAATATGTGACATGGAAATAATATTTTATTTGTTAAATAATCCTCCTAAAATAAAATAAGTTATAATGATAATAAATTTTTGTTGAATTTGTGAAAAATATTATAATAAAGAATTTAATATCTAATAGACTAGTAGGAGTATGTTTGAACTTAGAGAATATCACAATTAAAAAAATAAAATATTCTTTTAGTATTAGTTTATGTGAATATTCAACTAATATCATAAAAATTTATGATATGTGATAGTAAAGAAAAATGTACATAGTTACATTTATATACTGTGTGAAAGTGAATATCACCATTTATAAAAAGGAGTATTCCATCCTATAAAGTGAATGACAATTTATCTTGAAAAAGTTTAAGATATACTAATTAGTAACAATGTAAATAGATAATTTGATTTCAATGAATATTTTTTGTTATATAGGTTATAAGTATAATGAGTTTAATGTTTGGTAATGTTTTATGTAGAAAAAATATTTTACATCATAACATTTGATGTTATGATTTTAAAGAGTTTGGATATGTTCAATGAGTTGATTTTTTGGAAAATGATTACCAAGTCTCACTAATAAATAGACTATCATACATCATATATATTACTCACTCATATTTTAGTGGGAATATTTTATGATGTGTTCACCTAGAGATGTTATAAGAATTGCATATAAATTTAAGGAGTTAAAAAAAACTTATAAAATGCATTAAACGTAAGGCTAAATTGGCAGTTTATTATATATGATATGATAAATAAGTTCATATGTATTATTTTGTTTAATATTCTTAAAATTGATTAATAATATAATATGTATTATGGTTTTTAATAAAATAAATCTCCATTTATCATTTATTCATGTTTCTCGAAAATTTAATTGAATGGTATAATGATAAATATCCTCTCAAAATACATTTTGGAGTTGTACCTAATCGATGATCGTCATAGATTATAATGGGTTGTGACGATATGTGAATATTTAAATAAATATATTCTTCTACTCATTACAAAGGATTGTATATGAGATGTGAAGAATAGATTCATGATGTAATAAGTAGAGTCTTATTACATTGATTGACCTACCAATTATATCTCAGGTAATGTAATATTGTCATTTATATCATTAGGGATGTCCTCT
This sequence comes from Viscum album, assembly GCA_963277665.1. Taxonomy (NCBI): domain Eukaryota; kingdom Viridiplantae; phylum Streptophyta; class Magnoliopsida; order Santalales; family Viscaceae; genus Viscum; species Viscum album. Next base: position 1,915,654,656 of record OY728127.1, read on the forward strand.
AATTATCCATCCCTTTTATAAAAGTTTTTTTAGATACCTAAAATGTGAAACATTATACATTAATACCTTACTTAAACCCATAGAAAGTGACATATATAATATCATGTTTATGGGTATGTTTCTGATAATGTTGTTGGTTAATGTTTAACCAAGATGGAATTTTTTCACTTGTATAATGAGAAAAGACATATAGACCTTGATTTAATTCGATTATGGAAATGAAAATCCATTTTTATTTAATATCATATATGATGTTATTAACTACTTAGATGGGGGGAATATGATTTTTTAATTAGTTGGATGAGGGATATGTATTGTAATCATAAACACTGTCATTTCATTTTAGAGTATCAAGAAAATATGAGTAAGCCTATACTATATTAGAATGTTATATGTCCAAAGGTCACTCAATGTCATTGAAAAAGGTATTATATAGATTTAAATATTATGTATATGATTAATATTATTCTGGAAATATTCATATAGAGGTATGAGTATGTTTTATTGAGATCACACCAGATCCCTTAGTATCCTGAACATCGATGATGATTTGTTGTTGGTTGATCTTTCCTTACATCTATGAAATATGTATTTCATATTTATTATAAATATTATCAATCCCCATAGGGTCACAAAAATAATTCCCCTGGACAAGGATTAATTTTTACACAAACTGTTTTTTATAAAATGAAGTGATCTTGATGAAATTGTATTCAAACAAGTTTGGAAAGATTCCCAAAGCATTGTGAAGTTCATCAAAATGACTCAATGAAATTTTTGTGAAAGTGGGAGATTATTATTATTTCACTAAAATATAGATTTATAAAATTCAGATACATTAATTAAATATATATGTTACATTTATATGATATATGTATATGGTGAATGTTGTATTGGTATATATATAGTTCACATATAATCAAAGAATTTGATTCATGTAGAATATATTCATGAGATGAATCTATTCATGTTATTTAGTTCCATATAATGAAAACTGAAAATGAAGTCTTACTACATGATCATTATCATATGGAAATAGATATATCCTAATATTTCTTCCATCTATTTTATTCTATTAAAAATGTATTAAAATATTTTCATTTAGATTGTTGAACACATTCCTCAATGAGGAATCAATCAGTGGGTGTCATTTGATTATACTTGTAATGATTTATGAATTATTTACTCAAAAATAACATCAGGTCTTTACTTATAAACTTGTTATAGGTTCTCCCCATTTAAGGGTAGATTATCCTATTAATTCAATGTTGATGATGATCATTAGTATCATTCCATGTTATAGAATATTTCCTCCCCTCGGCATGAATTTATCAAGATATATGAATATGTTATCATCACTTTTAGACATAGGTGGTCCTCATGAAATGTTCATAGATCTAACGGTGAGTGTTCCCCCCCACCCCACCCTCAAATTTAGTAGGCATAAATCAAATACTCCACAATATCTTCTTCAAGAGTTCTCCCCACAATAAGTAAAAATAAGTCATTTACATAGCAGAACCAAGTATGCTCTATTTTTGGATTTTTTTTTCATTTACAATAACAGTTATATTTTCCGATTTTTTTTATCTTCCAATTTCAATAGATCAAATTATTATTCACCAATTCCCATCATTGAACACCCACTACACTCAAATTGTTTTTCACCCTTCATGGAAACATGTTAAGTCTCAAATTTTGTTCTTCTTAATGGAATATATTTATTCATCCATCACATTCTTCCATATTTTATTGTATTTATATTACTTAAAACAAGTAGAATCAGAAGTCTCTAAGAGTCAATAAAAGTTCACATACCCTTATATTGGTTTTTTTCTTTCATTTATTTCTATAAAACAATGAATATTTTGGGATCATATTTCAAAAAAATCATGTTAAATGTTTTCTGATAAAGAAGTACATGGTCATGATGTCATTAGTTCTTCAACTCATCATTCCTATATTGATATTTCTCAATGTTTTCCTCTTATTATAAAGTGAGTTGTATTTCACTTGAATTTTCTTCTTGATTCCATTTTAGGAAAATTTTCTTCAAGGGAGACATCTCAAATAAAAATAATCTTCTTGTGGATAGGATTATACATGTGATATAACATTTATAGATCTTAGTATTGAAGGAGATGTTCCCTAAAGCCTTATATATATATATATGATCTATATTTTATGGTTTTCATCTAAATATTGATTTTTATGTATAAAAGGGAATATCATTTTATACTACATGTTATTACAGTTAAGGTTTGGTAGTTGGATAATATTTAATTATATCATTAAAGTATTCATTACATAAGATGTGGTGAATTAGGAGTCCATCATTCATGTATTTATGCTTGAGTTGGTCAAAGAAGAATTTATCTTGTGTTATAATGGTTTAAGTAAATGTGACAACCTAGGCAGTATCTTTGTGTATTATAAAATAATTTCCATATAATTAAAGGAGGTATGAAATTATTCTTTATACACATTACCAAACTATTGGAAAACATGAATCTCAATTCATACTACTCCATTTCATTATAGGCACCATTGTACCACGGAGATAGAATAGATCCTATATAAACATCAGATGATTCACCTAACCTATGGATACCTATGGGGGTTGTATGTCTATTGGATTCCACTCTAGTGATCTCAATTAAATTTATCAATTTATGATTGAGATTTTGTAGATTTTTTTAGTCTATGGTACACATGATTTACATTATTTCTTCATATTAGTTTATTTGAACTTTCACACATTCCAATAGAGATATTTACATAATAGGATTTAATTTGATTATGATACTTATAAAAAGGGTTATTGTATATATTTAAATTAAAATCATGTTGTAAAAGTCATCCCAAGTTTTATATTCTTGAAATCATTCATGAAATGAAGAAAATGAAAAAAATATGGCCTCATGTTTCTAAAAAATGGACATTCTTGAATTTTTTTTATTTTATAAAAGAGATTCGTGAAATGTTAATTTTTATTTACCATTATAAAGGCAAGTCTACATAAGATTCGGTCCAATTTACGCTTATGTATAGTAGACTATCTAAGGGTGATACATAGCTACCTTTATAAAAAATGGTTCTATATAAAGTTCATTATTGTTTTTTCTTTTACTTAGAGGGTTCTATGAAAATGAAAAGGAAAAATTCCTTTACATATATGGGTCTATATATAGGTAATTATCATTTACCTTCATATATAATATACTATATAAAAGTATCATATTGTACTTTTACATTGCGTGGGTGTACTTGAAGGCAATCCATGTTACCATTATGCATAAGGCTTCTGTATAAAGGTAACAGTACATTACATTTACCTAGATATGATATATTAAAAGATCATATGATATTACCTTCATATGTTAGGGTTTGTTTAAAGGAAACTCAAGTTAAATTTTATCAAAAATAAAAAATGTTGTATGTGTAAAGGTAAACTGGGTTACCTTTTTGCATGAAGGGATTCTTGCATTTGTGAAAACAAAAGCTTTCAATATTTTAAATTTTGTTATGTTTGATTATAATTTATTAATTTCATTTAAATTATAATAAAATTTATTTTGTGGATATTTAATAATTAATAAAAATAATTAATTAATTATAAAATATTTGTAATTAATTATTAATTTTTTAAAAAACATTTATTATTTAATATTCCATAAATATTAAATTTTACTATTTTAAATACCTTTTTTAACGCATTATATGGATTGTATTATGATTTAGAAATAATTTTTTAAAAATCATAAGGGGTCCTTTATAATGTGTTATGAATTACATAAACAATGAAAAAATAAAAAATATTATATTCAAATTAAGAATTATTCATAGTTAACTAATTTGAATTGTTCAAACTAAAGGAGAATTATTAGGACTACATAAAAAGGGTTTTTAGGATTACTTTTATCATCATTTAAATATTTTTAAGTATATGATATTAGATTCTGTAAAATGTTTATATAGTAGAAATTATATTTTAAATTGTATATAATACATAAAATATCAAAGATTTATGGTAAAAAAATTATATAATGATGAATATGAAAGAGTTCTTATTGGAATGAATATAGTGGATTTATATTAAAAATTGTTTAATTTCTATAACATTGAAGCTAAAATTATAAAAAACTTATAATTATATTTTATTTATGAATGTTTCTTAAATAGTTATCTCATGTTTAAATATTTAAATTGTTCATTTATTTTATGGTTATTCCATTTTTTATTCATAGTTATAAGCTGTTAATATTTTTAATGATTTGTACACTAGTTTAAATGTTGAAATAGATCTTGGAAATGGAACCATGCATTACATGCAAGTTATGTAAATGAATTTATAATTTCATCTTCCATGTATTTAATTTGTAATATAAATTATGAACTTTAAGTTAGTTATTAAATATATTTTACTAATATTGGGTTTTAGAGTTACATTGAATTTAGTTCTCTCTTGAGTGAAGTATCCCGGTGTAGTGGGACATAGGGCCGGACAATCTAATGGTGTGCAGGCTTATACCTTTTCTAAAAAGGTAAATGTGATTATCTATATATCATTGTAGGATTATTCATGTAGATATTATCAATTTCATATAATTTTATGCATTTATCTAAAATGTTCAAGTACATTATGCCTACGATGCTTTTGGGTATGTGTAAATATACATCAATTAGATTTTGGGAGAGTGACACAAAATTTTGGGTTATAAAAAGAGTTAAAAATCAATATGGTTAGAACATATTATTTTGGTGTAGGGAATATGATTGAAAACTAAATAACTATATGTATGCATACGTAAAATGGAAACAACAAAAGATAAGATGATGAGATTAAATCATATTAAAGTAGTAAGTGTCAGATTATTTTGGAAATGTAACTTGTTATTAATTTTATCATAAAACTTGTTTGTTCATGATAAATCTAGGTTCCCAACCATTACCTTGTGTAAGAAAATCAAGTATAGATAACACTAGGCCATCCTTAGGAGGTTCATGCTAAAATTTGGTGCCCATGTATTGTCCATTATTATACTATTATTGGTGCTTGTTCTGGGTTACACTAGCTGGGAGACCCTAATAGGATTTGGTTTCCAAATGAATAGAGTTGGGTTTATACATATGATGGATTGGATAGTGATTTATACATTCAACTATCCAATATTAAAAATGATTTGATTGGGATAATACCAAACCTAAATAGATATGTGATGGGATAAATGATAAAGTGTCATATATCTTAATGATATATGTATCTTAGACCACTAATGGATATTATGTATTTTAAAAGGCGGTCAACATTTTATTGGTGCACCATTTAAACAAAGTCCTTATTAAGTTGTTATAAAACATGACACTAATCTAATAAATGATTCTATTGTTGAAAAATAACATCATTAATATTATCAAACTTGACTTTCAAATAAATCATTTGAAGCGGTTTGATATAAGAAACTCTTTAGATTGGTAACATAAGAAATTTTATTAATTACAAGAATTATTCTACATGTTAGAAAAATATATATTCCCAAGTAATCAGGTGTCTAATTTGATCAATATGTTAATTTAGATATTTATTGAAGCATATAATGATTCACATAAGTTTTTATAGTAATTAGATGAAAAATGATCAAAGGAATCTTAGTATCAATTCATATATGCAATATAATTGGGCACATCAATAGTGAAATGGATTTATGTCCCATATACTTGATATGATTTTGTATACCAAATGATATTAAATATGATTCAAAAGGTTAATCACTATGTGATACTAAAGGTTTCCTTAAATATTTATTGGTTATAGAATTGAATTCTATTATTCTAACATACACATGATATTTATTTTATGATTTTTAAGTGTTGTAAATATATAGATGTCAAAAAGTGAAAATTAATGAAAAATATAGCTTGATGTAATAGAGAAATATAGTTTTTGTATTGATAAATTGGATACATCAAGCTTGGATGAACATGTTATATAATGTCTAGATTTTAATTGTTGTATGGTCAGTACTTGTGGATAAAGGTTCAAACTGGAAGAAGAAAAATTTGTTTAAATTTTCAAAAAGTTTTTTACAAGTAGTCAGTCTAGGTTATTAAAACATAAGGTTTTCAGGAAATAGGAATAATAATTACAATTTTTGGATTATCCATAATACTTGGAGGAGTTTATGTGACTCCATGGAATTTTCATATTACTTATATGGGTTATAGAAATTAATTATCCTAATTGATGGTTATATCATAAGGAATATAAATTTTTTATGTGTTTTAAATATACTAGAGTTCAAAATTAATGGAATAATTGATATAACATATAGTATGTATTTAAGTTATGAATCAAAAAAGTAATAGCAACAATGATTTGGACGTAAAATATTTTATCAAAAATAGATTATTTTTTCTAAAGGATGTGTAACTTAGAATCATATATATTATATGATAAGGGAATTGGTTATATAACATAGATTTTATGTATAAAAAATTTAGATGATTGATATAATACTCATGGTTTATAATTAATTAGTTTCTATAAAATTATTTGAGAAAAAGATAAGGATAAAACAGTTACCTAGGATAAAGTGTTTATCAAGAAATTATTTAAAATATGTTGGAATGTGATTCCTTCCAATTAGTGTATTATTTTAATGAATAAAGTCTTCTTTTCATGAAATTTTCCAAGAACATATAATAATATAAATTATATATAATAAAATTTTATTTTTATATGTTCCCAATGAGACAAAATAAATGTTATTCCTAGAACAAAAGGTTTTTTTTGTTTCTTAGAATGATATTCTGATTTTATTTTATTATTTAAGAAGCTAGTGGGAGGGAGTTTAAATTTAGATAATTTTAAATTTTAAAAATAAATTATTACACCTACTTATTGTTAATGTTATTTCTAATTAATATCATAATGATTTTAGGATAGTAAAAAAATGTAACGAGTTACATTAAGTTACCATAGAAAGTGGATATCACTATTTCCTAATGAATTTTACAATTCGGAGATTAACATGATTTTACACATAATTTCCTAAAGTGATTATGATATATTATGATAATGGAAAATATAAAGGGGTAAATTAAGTTATATTGAATAAGTGAACATCTTTATTTCTTATATGATTGTACTAGTAAAATCACTATGTGAATTACTCTTGAAATCATTAAAGAGTTTAGGGTACTGTGGTAAAGAGAAATATAAAGAGTTACATTAATTATCATAACAAAGTAAATTACATTTTATAAAAAAATATTTTATGATATGCTGGTAAAAGTTATATTAGTTGAAAAAGTTTGAGGAAAACCTTTGATGGAAATAGTTACAAGTATTATGATTATGCACTTTGAAAGAGTTCTATGTAGATAAAAAATTTGACATCGTAATATTTAATGTGATGATGTTAAGAAGTTTGAATATGTTAAAATAGTTCAGTAGATTGGAATTAGATTCCTAAATCTTACAATTATTCTAATTATCTTACATTACATATGTTTATCACTAAATAGTTAATGGGAGTGATTTATCAAATGATCCCATTGAGAAGTGATAGGAATTAAATATCATGTATTGAGTTAATAAAACTCCTAAAAAGTGAAGTATACATTAGTTTAATCAATGATTTTATCATATCTGATATGAAACATATGCTCTTATGTTGGGTTTGTAATAAATTCTGAAATTATTTTTAGAATATTAAAATTTAGAATATAATAGTAAATCCCAATTTTATCATTCCTTCACATCGGGTTTATAAATTTATATATATAGATATATATTTCATGAAGTGTAATTAAAATATCTCAATGTAAGGCTTAGAGTTATCTCTAACTGATATTTTGTATATATTGTTATATGATATGATGAAATATTAAGGGTAGCATGAATTTGAATCTTGAATAGGGATACAAAATATGATGATGAGGCACAAAAAAATAATTTTTTTGTGCCCTAGATAGCCCTTTATGTATACAACATGGAGTGTCATTAATATGTATTTGGTATACTAGAGATGCATGGATAATGTTTGAGTCCCCACTATATGAGGTTGGAGAGATAACATGTATAAGAACATTCATTCTTGAATACCCTACTAACACAATTATACATATTTAAAAGGCTAAAATGAGGGTGGTTGGGTATGTTGTCTATCATGTCATCAATTTGAGCTCGAATAGATATTGTAATTTTCATATTTCACAACGAGTATAACATATAAGACCTCTATTGAGATAGAATTTGGAGTGTGAAACCACACATAAATAATATATATGATGTGATTATATATTCTAATAAAAGTAATGTGATATACTTTTCTGTTAGAGTGAATAACATGTGATGTATCCACTGATCAATTCAGTTTATTCTCTCCAAATTAAAAATGTTTGATTTGCATATATGTGATTGACATCTGTGTTCCATGAATACTCAATATCTTTTATAATGTTAATGTATGAGAATTCATGTTTTCATATGATATAGAGTGGTGGACATAGGTATTGAGATACATGTGTTTGATAGAGATCATGCCAGGTCCCTTTATAGATGAAGTAGTATTGATTCTTTTTAAAGGCAACTATTTGCTTATATTTATAGATCCAATAATTTTTATTTTTTTGATGTCATAAAAATATATGGGGATGAACTTTCTAGTTGACTGAATGAGGATTAGGTTTGAATCTGATATCTACTTTAAAAGTATTTTAGAAAAATTTAAATGTTTTTTGAATGGGTATTCATAAGGTATTCCATATGATGCGATACAAGGTGAATGAAATGATATCTTTCAAAAAATGTTTTAGAATATATTCAAAAAATATTTTTGAATATGATTGAATAACTTACTGTATATGATACAATATAAAGTGAAATGAGACAATATTAATTAGGCTTTAGTGCAGGTGATAAATTTAAGGGGATGTTCCATAAAGCCTTATATATATATATATCTATAATGAGATATATTTTATGATTTTCATAAAAACTGTTATTTTCCAACATAAAAGGTTATATAATTTTATACAATGAGTGATTATTTGTATGTATGGGTAGTTCAATCATCCAAAATGTTATCCTTTACAGAGTCATTATATATAATATTATTCATTGGGAGGTCATCATTCATGCATTTATTCTTGAATTTTCCGAAGAAGTATTGGCTCATGTTTTATAAACACATACATAAATAAAACATCCCAAGATCACCCTTGTGGATTGTAAAAACACTAACATGAAACACAAGGAGTTATACTGGTATTCTTTATACACTTGGTTGAACTTTTGAGAATCCTAAATTTCTCTTCATACATCTCATTTGCGTTTGAGGCACTCTAATGCCAATGAGATAGAATGAATCTCATCTGAAAATCTGATAATTCACTCAACCCATGGATTCCATTGATGGTGGTATTCCTTTATGTGTCACTCCAATGTATCCCATAAGTACACACATCACTCCATTTTCATAAAAAAAATTCATTAGGACCACGAGTTTCTGCCATAAGAAATAGAACAAAAAACAATAAGATGGCTTATAATAGGATTTGGTGTACTCTATGCTTTATGTGGTGTATTTTCTTCAAAAAAAATAGGTAATATATTGAGTAGATACATCACACCCCAATCCACATCAGCCTAAAAATTCTTTTTCAATCCTTTGTCTTTCAAAAATCTTCTTTCTATGTTGATAATGGTGTGATTATTTCTTTTTGCTGCTCTATTTATTTTAGGTGTGTAATATAGCGTCAACTAGAGTTCAATTCCATATTGATTGAGGTACTGTTGAAATGAATCATAGGGGTACTCCATGCCCTGATCAAATCACAATATTTTTATGCGATAGTTTCTTAAATTTTGAACCAAAACATTGAACTCTTTGAAGACATCAAACACCTATGATTTCATATTGAGAAATTTTATCCAGGGTTTCCTTTAATAATCATAAATAAATCTAAGAAAGTACATTAATTTTAAATTTTATTTGGGATTTAATGGAAAAAAACATTGGTGTGGATGTACTCAAGTGGTATAATATGTATCAAATATTCTTTATTTTAAAAGCTATTAATATTTTTATTTCTTATAACATATATTTCACATATTTTATTTCGGTTTGTAATAGTAGGAATCTCATTCACCATATTATTTATTCCTAATAATCTTAGGAATTCAAAGTTTAAATGTCTAAACGAGAGATTCTATAACCAAACATACACCTCAAATACCACCATCAAACATCTGGGTACATCAGTGTAGATAATAAGCAGAAACACACAGTTCTCCATCAAGGTAAATTTTATGATCATTCCTCATTCACCATAAAAATTTATCATTTTCCTATTTTTTAGGAATATATTAAATCTTTTATCCACTAATTTATTGAGACTCTAGATGTTGGTCTTTATGTTAGGTATATAGTAGACATGAAAGATGAATTCATGGTTTCCATCTTTTTCATTGATCAGAATACCTCCACTTCCATGGAAAATATTATTGAGAGATCATAAAGTGAAATCTCTCCATGGAACCTCTCATATAGGTTCTTAAACAAGTGTGTGGTCCTATGATGTGGTTTCAGGCTCCATATTCAAGTTACCAAATACCTTGATTTTGTGTTCATTTTTATTCCATAAATATAAAGAACTCTCTAGTAATATCCCCTACACCAATGATATTTTCCCCCTTAGGGACATTCTCTGAGAGTTTTTCATTTTAATGATCGCATTTATAATTTTCATATTTTTGAAAATTATATCACTAATCATTTTTATTATCCATTAGCCCATGATTGTTGAATCCTCCCATTCTTAAGTATCCACATCCTTAGGGAGTATAATTTTAATTTACAATAACTCCTTGATTTTGGAATATTTTACTTATTCCACCTCTTCTTAGATCAATTTACTATCCACTAAATCTTTTTCCTAGTCCTATTTGAAATTTTAACCCTTTAAATTTTATTTATTTGTTGGAGAAAACTTTTATTTGTATTGTGTGATACAATCTCCCTTTGAATCACTCTGCCAAATCACATTCAATTCATGGGATTATAGAGACCATATGAGTTCTTCTACAAAAATCCTCTATAAGTTTTGAGTTTCCTCCTGGGCTATGACTATGTAACAAAATTTTAGATATAAGGATCACAAATGTTTCCCACATAACCGCATGTTGCCAGTATTTTCTCTATTTATTTAGAGTTGGTTCACTACTACAATTACATGAGTATGATACTAGAAAATGGTTTTAGAATATTTCATAAAAATGGATTCAACCACTACTAATGATAATTATGTTAATAGTGCTAGAAAATGTATTTTTCAAAAAAAGAAAATCACTAAAAATATAAGAGATGTTAAAAGAATGCAACCTTTATTAATACTCAGAAGAGCACTGATAAAGGGGGACTTTTTCATCAATTTATTTTATCACTGATAAAGTGGTCCTTTATCATTGCTTTAGGTGATGTTGATAATGGTCATGCAGTAACTTCAATGCTACCGCATCCCTGAAGTAGCCCTATAATATCAATCCCAATTAGAAACTAAATAGACAGAAATAGAAATATGGAGAAAAGAATATTAAAATAAATATAACATTTCACTATCATTAAAATTCAAAATTTACATAAAATATATTTATATTGATGTGAAATTCAAATTTAATCCAAAAAATTACAACCAATAAAAAAATCATCACTATTATAGAAGTATTTCTCCAATGATCAAACTTTATAAAAAAATCTTGTCCATATAATAAAATCAATGTAGTTTTTATTAATGGTTTGTAAAAAATTATACAAATTGTAATTTTAATGTTATATAATCCACATATGAAAAATAATATAATTAATTATTTAATATATTAATGATTTTATAAGTTAATCATGCATCATATTAACATGTAATCAATTTCTACAGGTCACAAATCAGTTATGGATCATTATCCTAATGTTTGAAAATTATATGAGCTTGTTTTCCCAATTCTGACCGTATGATAAACATTTTAAACTAAAATGGATCTTTTATATTGAAAACATGCACATAAAGTAATACCAACCACATCATGGGTTGGATTAACATGCCATAAATTGCTACATCTCACAAATTAATTATGGATCCTTGTCCTTATGTTTAAAAATAATCAAAGCTCATTTTCTTGGTTTTGGATATGTGACATGAGTTTTAAACTAAAATTTAACTTTTATATTGAAAACATACACTTCGATTCACTCCAACCACATCATGTATCAGATTAATGTGTATTCAATTTTGACATGTCATAAATGAATTATGGATCGTTTTCATAATGTTTGAAAATAATCTGATCAATTTTTCATATTTTTTTCTAGTGATGTGTATTTTATAATAAAATGATACAATTAAATTGGAAACACATACTTCAAGTCATACTTGGAACATAATATGTTGGATTGACATACGAACAATTCCTACATGGAATAAATAAATTTTCGATTATTTTCCTAATGTTTAAAAACAATATGATATTATTTGGTTGATTTTGGCTATCTGATGACTGTTTTAAACTAAAATGGAATCATTGTATTGAAAACACACAATTTGAGTCATATCAGATACACCATGTGTCAGATTTATGAGTGGTCAAATCATAAATATTAGAAATTAATTGAGGAGAATTTTATTAATGTTTGAAAACAATCCATGATTGTTTTCACTTTTATGGAAAGTGAAGTATGTTTTAAACATAAATGATGCTTTTATTTAAAAAAATGTATCTTGAGTCATATCAGCCACATCATTCATCTAATTTATGTAAATTCAATTCCTACATATCACAAAGGAATTATGGATCATTTTTGTAAATTTTCAAAATAATCCCAGATTGTTTTCTCATCATTGTCTTTGTTATGCCTGTTTTAAACTAAAATGACACTTACAATGAAAACAAAAACTTTGAGTAATACTGACCACATCATGTGTCATGTTGATGTGTGGTCAATTATTACACATAAAAACTAAATTATGGATTGTTTTTCTAATTTTTAAATATAATCTAATCTTGCATTCTCAGTTTCTCCAATTGATGTGTGTTTTAAACTAAAATGAAGTTTTTATATTAAAAACACACACTTAAAGTCATATCAACTACATCATGTGTTAAATTGATGTGTGGTCAGTTTCTTCACATCAAAAATGAGTTATGAATAATTTTTCTAAAGTTTGAAAACAATATGTTATTGTTTGATCAGTTTTATCTATGTGAAACACATTTTAAAATAAAATAACACTTCTATATTTAAAACACACACTTTGAGTCATGATTTTCACATTATATGTCATATAGATGTATAGTAAATTCCTACACTGTCAAAAATTAGTTATGAATTTTTTTAACAATTTTTTAAATCACAATGAGCTTGTTTACCTGTTTTTGGATATGTAATGCTTGTTTTAAAATAAAATAGTACTTTTATACTGAAAACATTCCCTTCCATCCATACTGACATCAAGTTCCCGATTGATGTGTTGTTGATTCTTACACATCAGAAATGAATTATGTATTCTTTTTCCTTTAAAAAATTGATCTTATTTGATCAGTTTTTGATATGTGATGCATGTTTTAAACTAAAATGGATTTTTAATATTGAAAACATGCATTTAGAGTTATTATGAACTCATCATGTGTAAGATTGATGTGTGGCCAGTTACTACATGTTAGAACTAAGTTATGGATGATAGTTCTATGTTTTTAAAACAATATGAGCTCTTTTTCTTATTATTGGATATATGAAGTGCATTTTAAAAAAATGTTACTTCTATATTGAAAACCCACACTTTGAGTCATACATTCCACATTATCTATCAGATTAATGTGTGGTCAGTTAGTATAGAGCAAAACCTAATTATGGATTATTTTCCTAAAATTGTGAAAAAAAAATTGAGCATTCTTTCTAGGATTTGGATAAGTGATGAGTTCTATGCTAAAATGAAACCTTTATATTGGAAATGCGTACATAAATTCATACCAATGAAATCTTCTGTGATATTGATGTGAGGTTAATTGTTGCACATTAAAAATGAATTATTAATTTTTTTACTAATGTTTGAAAATTATTTGGGATCATTTTCTTGGTTTTCTCTATGTAAAAATACTTTTAAACTTAAATAGAACTTCTATATTCAAAACATGTACATTGAGTCATACTAGACACATAATGTGTCAGATTGATGTGTAGTTAATTCCTACACATAAAAAATAACTTATGGATAATTTTTATAAATTATAAAAACAATATGAATTTTTTTTTCATATGTGAGTATGTGACGTTTGTTTTGAACTAAAATTTCAATTTTAAACTAAAAACACACATTTCATGTCATAACAGTCACATTGTGTATCAGATTAAGGTGATCCAAATTGCTACTATTCAAAAATGAGTTATGGATCATTATCCAAAAGTTTCAAAACAATTTTAATATGTTTTCTTAGTTTTGAGTATGCCACATGTGTTTTGAACTAAATCTCAATTTTAATCTAAAAGCATACAATTTGATTCATATAGATAACACCATGTATTAGGTTGAGTTTAGGTTAATTCCAACACATTATAAATGACTTATAAGTATTTTCCAAAATTATTAAAATAATTTGAATGGGATTTCAAGATTCTGGGTATGTGATGTGTGTTTTCAACTAAAATTTCAATTTTAAACTAAAAACATAAAATTTGAGTCAAACGGGATACCCCATATATGATATTGAAGTGTAGATAATTTTTAAACCTCAAAAATTACTTATAGATTATTGTAAAAAATTATCAAAATAGTTTTAATGTGATTTCTTGGTTTAGAGTATGTGATATTTGTTTTGAACTGAAGTATCATTTTTAAACTAAAAACATATACTTAGAGTCATACTGAGAACCCCATGTATCATATTTAGGTTTGGTCGATTCATACATATCACACCATTTCTTATTGTACTGAAAAGGTGTTTCTCATGAATTGGTTGAATTCTAAGGTGATTTGAAACTCTCACAATGGATATAAGCTAATTAAATATAATTTCATTTTTAGAATAATAATTTTTTAACTATCATATCATTTCTTGTTCATCTTCAAGCATCGTATCTTTTAAAATTAACTAAATAAGTATCAGATAAAAATGATAAGGAAATTAACTATATAATTGTATAAAAAATGATGAGAAAAATAACTAAATAATAATTAGGAAGTCTCTTTTTCATGATGTATGTATACATTATTGACCTGTTTCCTTATCACCATCATCATAGTTACAACCTGGAAGAATAATCTCTCATGAACATGAGTAGCTTCTTATATGTTACTATATGTTCTACAATCCATATAATGTAACCCTATATTATACTTCTTCTTGAGAAATTAGTCCAAAATAATATATAAGCATTAAAATACTAATGTTTCACATCCCAAATGTTTCTCTTATTTCATAAACCATACCATATCACAAACATAATATGCAATCACCTAAATTTTATTTTTGAAAACATTCTAACACCATTTAATTTTCCCACTCATCAATAAAAAAATTCATTTCTTCTTTTATGTATGTAGGTTGTTGAAAATATGTGTGTTAATGATTAAATATATAATAATAAATGATTAAAAAATATTTTTAATGAAACATTAATTACATTTGAAAAATGCATGTTCAAGGATTCTTTTTTATTGTATATTACATCATTTATAAATTTGAAAACATAATATTTGAAATCATTTTTATTATTTTTCTTTGGAAATTGCAGAAACATTTACCCAAATAAGTAAATTATTTTTAAATATGTTTTGATTTTTAAATCCTAATATATATATATTAATCTATTTCTCTTTGAATAAATCAATTTTATTTTTAATTTTATTCATTGACCTAATACCATGATTTTATCTATATTTTTAGATCACCCAATAATAAAAAAATCTCATTAAAATACTAATTGAAACATATAATTCTAATTTTATCTGTAAAATGATTATTGTTGTGCATTAAAAACTCACAATAGACAACATGCATGGTGAGTTTGATGGAAATCCATGCATTGGATCTGAAAAATAAAAAATGGGGGTATCCAAATTGATTAAGAAGAGAATATGGTGCTTTTTAAAAATACAAAAATAAGTATGTAATGAGTACAATATAAATATATTTTATATGATTATATTGTAGAGTTTTCCTGTACATTTTAGGCATCATTAAAAGTTTATTAATTTTTATTTTATTCTCAAATATCTTCATTAATTCATATTTTTTATTTTAAAGTTCATATAATTCCATAGAATCTTTCTGTATAGAAATGATATAGGGATTAGTGAGTTGAAATCATGCTTCATAGTGCGTTCCCATTATATAGTAATAATATATATGGATTTAAAAAATATGAATAATTATTAACTGTAACAAACATATAAGATCGGATTCCGGATAGATGGATTATGAAAATTTACCTCAGGTATGCAATCACGAATGAGACTCCCAATAATTCAAACTTGATAATCTCATTTATACACTTTGGATCAACTATGTATGTAATGAAATATATAAATATTTATTATTTATATAGAATGTAGTAAATATTTCCATCTTTTAATTTTTTGTATGTGTGATCATGTAATATTAACATATGGTGTACTGTAACTGGAAGTTAGAAGGTACTCCTAGAATTTCCATTTGATTTCTTAGTTAATTTATTAGATTGTCTTGATCTGACCTTCCATTTCCCCATTTATTAATTTGTATGTAATATCATACGCCATTTCAGGTATTTTTCATCACTAGTTAATGTTTTTTCATTTGAAAAAAAATTGTTAAGGACATACCTCATGTATTTTTATCATATTATATGGTCATTCTATGAATGTTCGAATAGAATTATCAAGCATAATAACATCCATATCTTCAAGCAGAAAAGGAAAATCAGTTCTCAACTCCTATGATACTTCAATCCACACTCTCAAGTGATATTTTTTTAGTTTTTTGGTGTATATCATGTATCCATGGATATTATACACCATACCCTTCAAAACAAGGTGATTAATGGGTTTTGAAAGATATAAATCACATACAGCTTCACCGAGAGGAATTTTAGTAAAATAAAGATACCATGAGTTATTTGATGAAAATTTAGGGGAAATAATAATGAAAAAATTGATTACCTCAGGTAAGGTAATTGTTTGAAGGTAATGGATAGCCTCAAATATAATGGGGTCATATGGTTTCATTACTTGTTATTCATTCCAATCATGGTTCTCATTGATCCTTTCACATATATTGGTCTGCTAAACCAAACCATATAATAATATCTTTCAAAGAACCTATCTATGTCGATGGACTTTTTATCCTATCATATATATCTTCTTATGGATTTTTCATCTCAAGATTTGTTCATAGAGACATTCCAAAACCTGCACCTATAATACGAACATATTAACTTGGATACATAAAATCTACTAAAATTACATTTTCTATAGGTATAGTCGTTGTAGATTCTTATTTCTAAACTGTATAAAAACCTATAAACAATAAAAGATATTTTTATTTAATACTATTATAAATAATAATTAATTGTTATTAAGTCCTAGATTAGCTTGTTTCTATATTTCTTACGTGTCTTCATCAACTATTTTACACTATTTATGTGGGCCTCTTTTCATAGCACATGACATTGAGTAAAAGTGGATTTGGATTTTGATTCGTTAATAAATATATAAAAAAGACCATATGTTGCCTCATATCACATAAAAATTTTATTATTGATTTAAAATTAATAATATTTTCTTTTCTAGTGATGTGTGGCCCATATTTTCTTTATTCTATGTGTACATTGGTTTTTTGCACATTTTTTATTTTCATCACTCCTTTATTTTTTCATAAATTGAAAAAATTTGAATAAAAGGGAAAAAATAAATAACTTAAAATAAATTATTATTTACTACATTATACTAAAAATGATTTCACATCATGGAAACTAATGAAATATTTCCTTGTTTCCTATTTTATAATGTGTCCATACATAACTGGTGGGTGGGAGTTTACTCAACCCTCATAATACTTGAGATGATGCTTTATAATAAGTGTATTTAATCCTCCATGATCGTATCCAGTGATCATTAAGACATATTTCATACAAAATCATCTTAAATAAGAAAAATATTCTGGGCATTATGAAAAGTAAATCAATGTCTAATTATATAGTTTTTTGTAAAATAGATAAAGTGTATCATTACAATACCTTAATATATTTCCAAAGGGTTTCCTTCAAAACATGAAATACATGGTGCCACATATCTATATCAATTTTCACATGAGTTATAATTGTAATTCCAATATAACTAATGAACAATGATGTGTTGTGGTTAACAAGTTGGCCATCTTGATTCCAACCGACCACAAATTTTCTTGAAATCTTGTTCATCCTTATACCCTTCAACACATTAATTCACCTCTACGAAGCCCAATTCCTTAACTTTAACTACACATTTGTTGTTAACACATTTGAATTGGTAAATAATTACTTGAAATTCTGTATAATACAACTCATATATTTTCGTAATGATTCCAAAATATGACATATTCACATAAATTGGGTCTTTATTCTTGAAATTGGATATGTGAATCACTTCTACCACATGTGTAACCCCATTGTTTTTAATTGTACTACATTAATGTTATTACTATTTATTAAATGTATAACCATTAATTAAAATCCCATTATAAGGTTTTATAATTACATTTGGTTCTCTGGATAGCCATCAATGTCGTTCGACAATTGAACTTGGATTTTTAGATTACTCCTTAGAAAAATGATCTCAGGACCATACTTGAAATTATAGAATATGGGTAATTTATTTCCATCCTTTATCCCATAATGTATTCAAATGTATAAAAATTAATTTTTGTGATTCAGTGTATAGAGTAACCACTTATCTATTATATAAAATTTAAAGGTGAGCTTGCTCCAATTCTGTGATGGTGATTGTAACAACATATCTTCTAGAAATTCCTTTTCCCATAAGGCTTCCACTGTATTGAGACTTTTGGAGACTGATTCTTTCAACATCTAATAGTTAATCCATATATAGTTTATTAGTTTCTTCCAAAATATATCATTCTATAATATAACTTTTGGGATTCCTCATTTCATGCATTACACTTTTAAAATCACAAAATATCATTTAATATGGTACATATATCTATAATAAATAGGACCACATGGTTTAACCTATAAAATTAAGTGATCCATTATATGGACTATTATATCAAATAATGATGGTAATAAGAACATGTCGAATTCACATTATTGACACAATCTCTTTATCTGCATGTTGTACATTTTTATATAGAAAAAATGTAAAGATACTAGAATCAAATATTTCATCCAAACATGACAGTCATGTGATTATAGACCCTATAAATTCAAATTATTCATTGAAATTAAATTCTTGATATTTTATGAATACGCCTCTATAATTTTACACCATTAAGGTTAATGAAAAATTTTAATTTTTCTTGTCTGGATATCATGTATTTTACTAGAGAATGAAAATTCTAACATTCACACTTCATCGATTCCAAATATTCTATTATCTCCATGTCAATCACTTCCAACCTGGACATTATGACATTTTTTTCATGAACATTTAGTAATGTTTAAAATAACACTACCAAATACATTTTTTTCTATATGCATGACATTAAGAAATTATCAGACATAAAAAAATTATAGTATAGTAATTCAAAAAAATATATCTTTTCCAATCTAATTTCTTATGGTTTTCTGAAAAAGTTTTCCTGAAAAATGTATCAATATCTTTTACTTTCATGAAAATTTGATCACATGATATTGGATAATGTGTTGTACCTATTTCTTTATTCCCATCAAATCATGTCATCTGTGATAGAAATTTATGTTTCCTAGGAAAGAAATTGTGATGTCCTAAAAACATAGTCTGTGAGGAATGTTTCAATTTAATTGAGTGTGTGAATTCTTCACAAATGGGACACCCCAGTATTACTTTAACTCTATATCCTAAAAACATTCTATAAGTAGGAAATTCTTTAATCTTCCCATGAAACATGGATAATAATTTAAATTAATTAATTATTTGACAATCATACAATGTCACACATATATCCCATAACAATTTTAGATCATTGATCAACAAATCCAAATAGACCTCAATATCATTACTAGGTTGTTTTGGGTGATATATAAGCAGAGAAAATATAATATATTTTCACTTCATGCATAACCATGGTGGAATGTTTTAATTTACCAACATAACTGGATATTTAATATGAGTACTAATTTTTACACCAAAATTATTTATCTTATATGTATATTAGGAAAGATAGAGGTTTCTTATCCCATTTCCAAATTCAAGATACTTATAATCAATTTTCATCCACTAAAGAGAGTCTTTCAGGTGATGTAATTTCCCATATTCCATTCTGGTATCCACATTACACATCAATTTTCTATCGGTTTACATACATCTATATAGTCATTAAACTATGGAATGATTGGAAAGTACCATGCATATTTTTATGGACTTGATTCATCATTATTATGTAGATTTGTGACACACTTATGGAATTTTTTGAGTGATTCATGGACCTTGAGAAACAATATGGAATAATTTGGTCAGGAATATATATTTTCATAGATCATTCTCATTGAATGTAACATTCATAGAGTGTCATATGTTTAGTAATAAATCACATTTTCTTTCAGTATAATGTCATTTAGGTGACCAATTAGTTATATAGATTTGGTTCATCTCTATCCTTTTCTAGCTTTCATATTATATAACATTAATATAGCTGATAATGTTATATATTTTGTACAACTAGTATACGATGTTCTCTTAGAACAACAATTTAACTTCTCAAATGGTGTTTTACAATCATAATGGTAATATTAAATTAACATTTTCATTTCATCTATATGATCTCCATCATCATATACACTGGTATTCATATCATATGATTCATAAAAATTAGTATCATCCCAATCAGTATGTACATTCATTTTCTCCACAATTTTTGTGTAACATTTATATCTATGATCTATTTTGTGACAAATAAAATGTTCTACCAACCCTTATAGACTAATTTTTCATGAATAAAAACAACATAAACATGAATAAAGGATTTTATTAGGGTTGTATGCATTCCCCATAACAAACATGATGTACCCTTTAACTCCATCCTCGCACTCATTTTTTATATGATTTGTGACCATTCATTTTCAATTCATATTCATCCTATTACATTCATAAAATATTAATTTTCTAAAAAAAAATTAAATCAATACACATAAGTTATTCACAATCAAAGGAGAATGTTATAAATACTTATAATCAGGGGAACATAACATTTTATTTTTATTGGTGATGATTCCTACAAAGTTAATATTTTACACAAGAGCGACATGAAAAAAAAACCTATGGTAAATGTATGGTTTTGGACCAGGTTCTTAATTTGATGTTTTCTAGGACACAAAGGTGTTAATTCTAGTACATTTCTTACAAATTTTCTATCTGGGAGTCTAAAAAGAGAGAGGGGTTGATGTTTTTTAATTTCTTCACTTGGTATGTGGTGGTATAAGTGGTGTTTCAGGGACATGGTGCTTGGGAAACAATGTTGTTGATATTTTTTAGATGATGAAACAATCAACTGTAAAGCAAGTTGAAGGAGTGTCCTAGTGGGATTAGAATAAATCCTAATCATAAAATAATGATTGGATTATAATCCCAATGACCTGGGATCATATGGAAACAAAAATAAACCTCAGTGGAAACAATAGAGAGAATAAAATCTTGAAAAATCTAAAAATGGAATGTATGAGTGAGGTTTATACTAGACAGAACCACTAAGAGAATCCAACACCTTATACCATATATCAGGACCATCTAGCTTCAGATCTAGCCTCTGCAGCTTTAGGGAGGACCAACAAAGCAGATCTGGGCATGGTCACCTCTCCGCTGGTCCCGGTCACTGGACCGCTTACTGCTGACGCTCTACCATGGTGCCATTCACCTCCCATCACCGCACCTCCCTCGGTGAACCCATGCATGACCGTCCACTATGAGTCACCTCTCTTATCTTGACACTACCCTCTACTGATTCAAGATCTGCATTGGATACCTTCTTCGAAGTGGCCAACACCAGCCTAGCTCTGACCGAGCTCCCTCGATCATGTGGCGACCACTACTATAGCGTGAGGTAACTAGATGGTTCAGTTGAGTCTTCCTAATCAACAATTGGTTTGGATAGATCTTCCTTAAGCTAGGAACTGGTTTTTTCGAGGCCATTATAGGTCTGTGCAGGTCCGACGTGACCCACAATGGGTCAGAGTGGTGTTTTGGGGATCATATAGTTTTAAATTAATCAAAAATATATTATTAACTTAATTACAATATAAGATTAAATTAATTAAAATTTATTTTGGTTTATTTAAAAATTTAATACCCGGAGATTCAAATTAATTTAATTTTGGATTTGAAATTTAATTAATAGATTAATTTAATTTTTGGAATTAAAATTAAATTAACCATTGGCCTGAAAAATAATTAAATAATTTTATTTATTTAATTCATTTAATTCATTTATTTTAATTAATACCCTTGTACTTATATAATTCAATTTATTTTTTATCACGTATTATTTTTACCCATTTACTGGTTTTGATCACGGACTCATGTATGTATTCATTTAATTAATTATTTCTAATGTGTGCGATATTTGTAAATAATTAAATGACATTTGTGCATCATCATTAATTTCGGTCAATTCCTATAAGGGCCTATGAGGCCAAATTCACCTAATGTACATTTATACCCCTAGTCCTCATCGCTTATGTGCAAGTATTTTTGAACTTCAGAAGAAGGTGGTGTACATTGACCAAGATGATGCAAGATGCGATGTAGACACTCCCAAGACTAGACAGTACCCCAAGACATCATGTGGACCCCACCAATCACAACTAGAAAAAATGCATATTGGCACGGTTCAAAACCATTGTAATAGGCCCCAAAATCGTGGTCATAGTCTATAACCACGATTTTGGCCAACCCTGGCTGCCATTGCTCTAGAAATAGGCCTCCAAATTGGATATTGTGGTAGTTAACCTATAACCATGGTTTAAACCGTGGCTATAACTTCGGTAAACCATGGAAATACCCTAAAAAATGTGGCTTCCATGTTTCAATCCCTGCACCTCCTGGGAGCCCCACCAGATTTTAGCCACCTGGGAATGGATTTGATCCACAAGAGTTTCTCGACATTTGAATAAATATATAACATAAGATGGGATTTCTTGGGCAACAAACATAATGAGTACTTCCATTCCTGCCTTGGAAACCTTTCTACTTGGCTATAGTCAAGTCAAATTTTCCACCCTCTCCATAATTAAGGAGAACACTAGTTTCTTAGATCTACTAATTAGGGTTGGGAGGCCAAGATATTTAGGATGCTTCTCAACCAGTGAAAATCTGGACACCCGCTACAGTTACACCCTCTTTGTATGTAACACACTCATACTAAAAGATAATTCTGATTTCAAAGGATTGATATGTTGTCCAAAATCCATCTCATACATATTATTGATTTTTAGCATTAAACTGCATTCCTGTGGGGTGGCACGTGCAAAGAGGAGAAAATAATCTACAATGAAAAGATGGGATATGTGTTTCATTTCTACATACCGTAGCCCCATGGATATTTCTTTGATCCACCGCTTTTAAGAGAAGATGAGAAAACACATAAACCACCAAAGTAAAGAGATAAGGTGAGAGTGGATCCCATTATTTCTATCCTCTTGAGGATTTAAATCTTTCCGAATGGGCCCCATTAATATTAATTTGGAAGGATACATTCGTCACACAATTCATGATATTAGATATCCATTTTTCCCTAAAGCAGAATTTGGAGAGAAAAAGTTCATGAAAAGGCCATTCAACTCTATTGTAGGCATTCATTATATCTAATTTAATTACCATGAAACCTCTTTTGGATGAGGAACGAATTTTCATAGAGTAAAATAATTCAAATGCAATGGAAGAATTATCTGTAATGAATTTCATTGGAACAAAATAATATTGGTTTTTAGTAACTAGTAGTGGGAGACAGTCCTTCAGCCTAGCAACCAAGATCTTGGAAAATTTTTGTTAAACAACATTGCAAAAACTAATAGGTCAGAATTCCCTGATTTTTTAAGGGAAATGGGTTTTGGGATGAGGGTAAAAAAGGTTTTCATTCAGGGGATCAAGATAAGCTCTTCCTGCCCACAAGTCCTTCATCAGGGCTACCACATCTGGTCCAAAAATATGCCAAGAACATTTGAAAATAGGGAATGAAAGCCGTTAGGCCCCGAGGCCTTGGTGGAGTGAATATGCTGAAGAGATCCAATCACTTCATTCTCAAAGATATCTCTCTCCAACTTATGGTTCACATCCTCAATGACAATTTTTGGAATACAACTATTCAAATATGATGGTGTGTCAATACTTTACAGCCTATAGAGGTTACTAAAGAAATTCTTTATAATGCATTGAATATTATTGATGTAGTAAACAACCCCACCGGTATGATCTTTGAGTTGAGTAATGTGGTTTTTATATTTCATTGTAGATTCCCTTTGGTGAAAAAGTGAGTATTTTGATCACCTTCCTTCATATGGGATTATTTTGCTCTCAAAAACCAAAATATATCCTTCTCTTTCAATGCTAAATTAATATTATTATTTTTTATTGAGATATCCCTAAGAAAAGAGTTACAACATGGAATAGAAAGAAGTCTCTTCAAGTGATATTCTGCAGCATTAATATGTCTGTCAAAATCCGCAAATCTAACTGAACTCCACTTTTGTAAACAACATGAAATGCTGTTGATATTGGAAGTGATGGACCGGTACAGTCCTTACCAATCTGATCGAACCACCTTCTCATAATTACTTTCAAGGATCCAGAAACATTCAAATCGAAAGGTCCATAAAGGAATCTTAAATTCCCTATGAGAGTTCGTTGACAGCATGATTGGACATCAGTCATAAGATAATGGAGGCAGGTGAACAATAGAGAATGCATGGATGATGGATTTCTATTAATCTCTTCCAATAAATCTCTCATGCCTTTCGGCAATACGAATCTCCAATGATCACCCTCTATGCCATGTGAATGGAGCGTCCAAAAACCCAAGGTCAATGAGAGAATTCAAAATTAGAGAATTCCTAATATCTTCCATAGCATCACCACTCCTCTAACACGGTCTTTTTTATTAGATAGGATCTCGTTGAAGTCTCCTCCAACTAGCAATGGGCCTTGTAAAGAGGTTTTCACCCGGTTCAACAGGTCCAATGACTTTTGTTTATCTTGGTACCCAGACCACCCATTGAAACCAACAAAAGACTATGGTGGAGATCCTGGGGAAACAACAGTCACAAAAATGTGATTACTTGAGAAATTAGTCACCTGAACCCCCTAGTCATCTTTCCATAAGAGGCACAGACCACCAGAGTTCCCCTATCTTCTAACATTGAATACATTTTAAAAAACAATCGTCGAACCAAGGAGACCAAAATCCTTGCAATCAAACATAGTTTCAGATATAAGAACTATGTCAGAGTAGTATTTTGAACTCTATTGAAGGATCGAACGAATTGTTCTGGGGTGGCCATGTCCCTGATAGTTCCAGAATAATATTTTCATTGCTCGAGGCGGGGTTGGGACACACCCGCCTCCACCTCCATAAATTTGAAAAACTGTATATCACTTTCCATTTTCCAACACATTGGCAGGTACTCAGGCCTCTTCCCCACCTCCCGGCATTGTTTTTGTTCACCGGGTTTTTCATAGATTTGTACACCATCTCAATCTCCTCTGGTAACCCATCTCCATGCTTGAAATTTTTGATCACATGAAAATGTTAATCCAACCATGTCTTCTTCATCCTGGGCCATAAAACCAGGTGCTTCAAGATCTGTCTTAGGAACTGGAACAAGGGGTTCCCCAATAGTTTTCTCCCACCCCGCAGCTAGGTATGGTGGTTCTTTAACTTTTGGTGATGACCCAGAATGTGGGGAAAATAAATCCTTCACATAATCATGGGACCAGGATAAGTCAAATTTTAGATCCTTCCCCTTACTGACATGATTTTCCATCGAGTCTATCGCGACTTCAATGATTTATATTGTTATTTAAATCACCAACAGATCCACCAGGTTTCCCCTAGAAAACTCTAGTGGACCAAGCATTAAGATTTTATTGTGAATTGGATCAGACTGATTCTTGAAATCCTTCACTAGTCTTTCATTATTTTTCTGTTGTTCCTCTTCTGGAATCAAACTTGATCAAGTTATTTTTTCATGAATTCAAGGGCCATATTGCAAAATGAAATTGCCTTTTTCATCCTCCTTTTTTTATTTACAATCCATTTCAGATAGGCTTCCGTATGAATTATTTCAAAGGATTGATAGGATTTAGAGGCATTTGGTTGCTCACCGCCATCAGATCGGATTTTGACAGACTCTTGTGGGTTTTCCGTGTGTCAGACTGACAACAGATAGGCTCCAAAGGATCTGACTCGTAGAGGAGAGTTCACGTGATGCGAGTGCTTGCGTAGGGCGGGTTCGCGAAGGAGGTGGTTCACAAAGTGCATGGTGGGAAACGATTCTAGTTCAGGAACGGGTGTCTTCCCAGTGTTTTCTTTTTGTGGTGGAGTGGGTGTGGGGTGTGTGCACCAGGGGTAGGTTCACGAAGGAGGTTTTCACAAAGTAAACTATGGGAGTTAATTCTAGCTTGATAGGGGGGGGGGTCTTCAAGTATCATTTCCTTTGTGGTCAAGTGGGATCCCTAAAGGATACAAAGGGGTGGACCTTCTTAGAGAGGGTTGCTCTACAGATGCATTTTCCTAAGGGTGGGTTGTTCCATGGATGCATGTTCTTGGGGTTTTTTACTTGCAAAGGAGCTCTAATTTCCCTCTTCAGGTACATAACAATGGAATCAGACCTGGTGAATAGATTGTAGAAACTATCACTGAAAAATAAGAAAAAAAATGACAATTTCCACATGAAAAGATGATGATATATATATTTTATATAAACCATGGGAATAGACTCAAAACTATGGCGGTAGGTCTTTCAACCAAATTTATGGCAGAAATTTTATTCCCTAATAATGCACGGGAATCCTATAGCAATGGTTTTGGAAAACCATAGCTACAGGATTTAGAATAAATTGGATTACTGCCACAGTTTTAAAAATATGCCTAGAGGCCACAGAACCGTGGATATAGCCATGGACTGTAGGAACATTTTTGAAAACCGTGGACATATGCCATAGAAAATTGGCCAATATCCACGATTCTAAAATTGTGGCGATATGCCACAGAACATTGGCGATAGGGAACTATATCCACGATTTTAAAAATTTGGCTATAGGTTAGTGTCAGTAGCCACTTTTTCTAGTTGTGAATATAAGGTGATACTCCAAATGAGAATCAAACATATAGGGCGAGGGTGATATGCATCACAAGTCAAGCGATGACCCTGGTATGATGCCCCTAGGTCGTTTAAATTCTTAAGACCATTTTGGTATTATTTTATAATTATGAATTTATTTATTATTTTATATATTTTATAACATTGCGAAAATAGATAAAATAATAAATAATAAAATGCAACAAAAAAGTGATGTGTTTTTTTCTATTAATGTTCAGTTGTAAGTGAGTGTAACACCCCCAGATTTTATGAAAAATATTCTTTTAATTTCATTAATTTCTTGTGTTGTATTCTACACCAAGATTACCTTGCGCTATACGCAACACCGTATTAGCTTGCAGTATACGCAACACTATTCTTGGATCGCGTTACACACAATTTTGATAATAGTTATTCTACGCAACATTGAGTATATATATATATATATTTAATGTATAAATAAAATGTGGTTGGATTCTGTTATACGAAACAACGAAGGATTCTTTCACAACATGCAACCCTGACTTGGCTTGCATTACACGCAATCACGACCTTCCTCGATAGCATGTGTTGTACGCAATACCGGGTTTTAATAAACAACGATATATTATTATAATATTGTCATGAACTAGACGTTATGAATAGTATTAACTAAATTTTGAATTTTATAACATTGTTATTCATCTTACAAATTTTCTAAAACATGGTATAAGAACAAAATAAATTTTTCGGGTAAAATAAGTATTTTTCAAAAAATGAAGTTTTGCCGCCTTTTGATGGCACACCCAATTTAAATCTAGTTTTAGACATGTTTATATGTTAAATTTGACATAATAAAATTCTTCTTTTGAATCAGGATATAAAAATTTACATTAGATAATGTTTTTATATATTTCCGATAACTTTCATATTTTAATGAATAGTAAAAACACGCTATATTTTAATTAAAAACAAATTTTTTCATCGTAATATCTTATGTGGTTAAATTATCATATTTAATGGTTTTAAATTATAAATAGAATATATTTTTTCCATTTAATATAATGTATTTCATTAGCATTGATTTTACCTGGAATTCGTAGGTTAAATCAATTCAATCTTTTGCAATGTTTTAAAGAAAACCCCGTTTTCTTTCGACAACGAGATTAATTTTAATTTAATTTCTGCATATTTTTTGTATTGAATTTGGAAAAATGGACTCCATATTTGGAATCAGTGGGTCCAAATTATGATAATAAGATACTTTTTATTTTTGGGCATTGTGAATAGTAACTACGGTAAATTTTATTTACTATAGTTAAAGGTAAATCGGGTAATTAAGGGTAAATATAAGATTATAAAATTATCCTAACACTTGCAAAAATCCTATTGGATGGATAAAAGTAGACCCATATAACCTAAGGGTCGGATTAGATTCATTTTATGGACTTTTTTCCTAGAAAATAATTTAATTATTGTTAAAACCAAAGAATGTGACAACATGTCACTTTCTTAAATATTATAAGTATAATAATTTAAATTTGGTGATAAAATTCATGAAACTTCTAACATTAATAGTCTCCAGGGATCTAATACCATTATCTACATTATAGGAATTTATTTAGAATTTTTAGGGATTAAATAATTATCATTTATTATGACACAAAGATGATGTAGTAATTGTCTTATTAATGAAATATTGACATAATTTATGTTATAAATGCCCAAATAAATGTAATTTGAGACTTTCTATGACTTACATTAATTTTATAGGTTAATATGACATGTTATTGTTGATATAAGTAACTTTTTTCGAACCTATCACTCTATTATGAATTTTATAAAAATCATATACCAAATAGTGTCAAAATTGACATAAATTAGTTTTTAAAACAAATATTATATTATTAATTGTCATTTAATTCCTAAAAAACTAAGGTTCAGCCAAATGACTTAGATAAGGATATATATTAATAATACACAACTTGGGGTTCTTTTGGATTGTTATAGTAAGTTTATTAACCATATAGTGTAAGAAAACAAAAAGACACGGTAAAAGTTAAATTATTTAACTTAGAGTTAAATCTAATTGATAAGGTTAAAATAATAACTTAAACTTGTCTAAATCCTATTTTATGAGAGGATTTCGACCCATCCCCACTTTATCTTTGAAATAAGACCCTTTGGAACCATTATAAACCGAATTTGACCTTAATATAAAATAATATTTTGAGATTTTTCTAAGATGCCCCTCTCCTCCCTTATAAAAGGGCACCTCCTCCCCCTCTTCCTCACACCAATTTGAGCCTTCAAGCTCGGCCAAACCCTGCCAAAATCTATTATCCACTTCCCTAGTATCATCCTAGAGGTCATGTTCTTCTTCAAAGACCATCCTTAGTTCTTTAAGTGGTGGTTAAGAAAAGGCGCGTCAAAAAGAGGTAATATCCATTACCGATCTTTTTCAATTTCTTTCTTCTTCAAATTATTCTTCTTTAGTTTTTTCATGATAAAGTAATAAAATAAGTGTTTCTTATATACTGAAATGTTATTATAAATATGAAACAACTCTAATTAACCTTCAATACATCCTACGGAAAAAAGAAAATCACCGCACGTGCGTACGTATGGAATACCGTCTCCATGCCGTGGTGTAATCTATTTTCCGCCACCACCTTAATTGGATGGGTAATATGGTGTAATGAGTAACTATATATGATGATTATAAATTTATATTGTTACTGAAATAGTATACATACAATTCAACACAAGTTCACTATCATGAGAACGATATCATCGCTCGTGCGTACGTACGGACTACCGTCTCCACGACGCGATGAGATTCATTCTCCACAATAACCATTCATGAATGATTATAAAGTATTTATAATGAATAATAATGAAATATATGACATGTTAAATATACTGGATTTATGTATATATATACATGTATGTCATCTACTTACTTCCATTCAAGACAATAAGGAAAGGAAAACAGCGTTCATGCGTACGTACGGACTACCGTCTCCATGAACGGTGTGTTTCATTTCATTTATCTATCTATTATATATATATATATATACTGAACATAAATGATATATAAATCATGTTTTATATTCTTTAAGTAATTAAATCATGATATAAGTAATAATAATGTCAAGAACTACAAGTCCAAACACCTACGATAAATGAAACGATTTTACCCAAAACGCTTCTTTAACATGGAATTTACAAAAGAACGGGTGATATAAAGTCATAAGTGAACCATATATGATATCATAAAAATGAATATGATTTTTGAATAAGTTAATGACATTATTTAAATCATTATACAGTAGTTTCGGATATGTACAAAGCATATCGGACATAAGGTAAGGGAAATATCACAATCTCATTTTTATCCGAGATTGTTTATACTTTGGTATTTACTGGGGTGTATTTTATCATCCACATCCATGTTTTCTCAATATGTAATATTATTTCCATCCACCTACAATTGTGTAAATCCTATTTTACCCTTTGATAAGTTTTTAGTAAAAGATATTAAAGGAATCTTTTTTCGTTTTTCTTACGAGGTACTTTTTGACTTTTCCGACAAAAGTATGAGAAGAATGTTTTTTTTAACTTATACGGCATGAATGGATTTTTAAAACATTATTTCCAAGAAGCCTCCTTTACAAGTTTTCTGGTTTATTTTTAATAAAATTATTTTAGTTTAAAATTGTATGACATATTAAGAAAAGAAAATGTTTTTGAAGTAGAAAGGATATTTTCCTCAAGAATGGAGTTCAAGTGTTTTATCAAAATTATTTTCCATCTAAGATAATATAGAGTTCTGTTTCTATCCCTATTCTTACATTTATTTTATTATGTTGTGATGGAATTATTTTTATAAATTCCTTTATCTTATATGAATTTTTTTATGATGTCATGATGTTTAAGAATCCAATTTTTATTACGTGGGTTATGAAATGATGTATGATTTATGATTTTGTGGCACACATAATAATGGTATAATTATGAGATGGGTGGGACCTATATATCCCTCCAATGCATTGGGTAGAGGTTTTATATCTCATGAGATAGACATGGCTGGAATGGTAGGTTATACCGGTTCAGTGAAACATGACTGAAATGAGGGTGACTCGGTTCAGAAATGGGCTTTGTCCACTAAGATAGTCTGGGAAATGAGTATTGACTAATAAGATATGATTCTCTATGATTATGTGTGTATTCCACAAAGTTTCATGTTTTAATTTATGATTTACATTTCACTACTATGATTTATCGCATGTTATGAAATTATGATCTCTTTTGCAGGTTAAGATTTCCAAAAGATATGTTCTTATGAATATGATGTGATTGATATTTCTTTTGTTTACCCTTACTGAGCATTTGAGCTCACCCTTTTATGTTTTCTTTTCCCCAGGTGATAAATAAAGGTTTTAGGTAAGAAAAAAAGGAAGATCATTATGGGAGATGTTAAAGATCATTCACCATGATTAGAAGATTACGTTCCGAGTTTCCAAAGACACAAAACTATTACGGTCCTTGTGTGTGTGTTTTTGTTATGTACTAAGTATTCCACAAAATTAATGTAATGTACATGTACGTCAAGCTTCGGGTCTCTACAATTGGTATCATAGGAAAGGTTTAGTCAACCTTTGGAAACTAGGATGTGAGAACGTTAGTGAGATCCCTAGAGATATTTCTAAGGTATGTCTAGGGATGTCCCTAAGGATAAGTATACGTATAGGATATGGTCCTAGAACTACGGTAACGATCTTAGAATTTAACCTAAGATGTTAGATATTAAGGGTACTCCCCCTTTACAATGTTGGTTTCCCTAACATTATTTTTTCCTCTCACACTCTTCTTTCTGGGTTTTAGATGATGGCTGGAACCCGAAGGAACCGTGTTGATCACTGTAATGGACAATGCAATGATTGTCCTCCTGAACAAACAAGTGTTATGGGAGATGGAGTGAAAAAATATTATTTCTATACTTACACAAGATATGAATAATTCTGGACTTCCAAATGAGCAGAGAAGGGAACAATATTCTATTGAGTCCTTCATGAGGCAACTTCCACCTTCTTTTAGTGGGTCTTCCGATCCACTTATTGTTGTACAATGGATCAGTACCACTGAAAAGTTATTTTCAGTTCTTCAATGTTCTGAACATGATAAAGTCATCTTAGTAGTATATCGTTTGGAATGTGAAGCTGATCAATGGTGTAATCATATCAAGAATATGAGGCCAACAGATGAAATTGAGTCCATGGAATGGGACGAGTTCAAGAACTTGTTTAGTACTTCCCTCGTATTCTTCGAAAAAATATGGAAAAGGAGTTTCTTGAGCTGAAGTAGAAGGATGATGAATCTGTTGGTATATACGAAGTGAATTTTACAAGACTTGCAAGGTATGCATCTGGCATTATCATCCAACCTGAAAGTAAAGTTGATCGATTTTTCAGTGGCTTAAAACCAAGTCTTCGAAGGGAATTAGCTATAAGAGACTTCAGTAGCTATGAAGAAATTGTGCGTTGTGCTATCAAGGTAGAAATGGAAGTTGGTGTAACTTATCCATCTCATAGTTTTGACAAGAAACGAAAGATGGAGTTCAAGGAGAAATCTCAAAATAATGGTGAAAAAAAGATGAATGTTTCCTTATGCTCAAAGTGTGGAAAGAAGCATGGTGGAGATTGTCTTAATGGGACAAGTAAATGTTTCAAATGTGGAAAGGAAAGTCATTGGGAATTTGAATGTCGCAATGATGGGAAGAAGATGTCTAATGATGCAAACAAAGGAAGGGATACACAGAATGAACCTATTACACATCAATGCTTCAAGTGCAAGGAAATGGGGCATTATTCTAATAAATGCCCTAATCCAAGGGTTAGTGATGATCGACATGAGAAACCGCTTAAGGAAAAGGACAAAGGGAAGTCACATGCGATCACTATTTATGATGTTGAATATGACAACGATGTGGTGGAATGATTAAGTGTTTATGTAATGGGATTCCAAAATAATGTTGTATCATGGAGTATTGGAATATTTATGTATTGGTCTAATGTGGTATTCAAAGTGATTGAGATATTTTTGGAAATAAGATGATATGCCCATAATGAAGGGAAAACGAGAAAATGAAATGTTTAACAGTATTCACGAGCTCATGATTGATATAAGTACTAAGTGATATCATGGTTTGAGTATATAGAATTTTGAGGATTTTGGTATGTGGAAAGTGTTAACTTTTAACTGCATTCATGTTTTCACTATGGTTCAATGGGTATTCATTTTTTTCAAGAGAATACATGATTAAGGTATTCACATGATTGGAATGTGACCAACAATATATATATATGGGGGATAAATGATGGTATTCACATGCTTGGTTGATGACATTTCAAGTAATCGTTTTCTTTATACTATGAGCTTGGACCGAAGTATTTTAGATAAGCCTAAATATTGGAATGGATTATGTTGGACATATGCTAAGTATTATTTAAGGATAGAACTTTTTTTGATATTACTAATGGGATTTTATAGTAATGTAGTTTTAGAAAAAGGACAACCTGTAGGACGGGCGACAACCCATCACGTCGGACAAGGCTATGGGAATCGAACCCACAACCGAAGTGCGACTGGCCTTTATGGCCTACCACTGGCCTACAGGAAGTCCCTGTTTAGTAGAAACTAGTTTTATTATATTAAGCAGTATGATATATGAAGTATAAGTCCATTTTAGGAACCATATATGATTAATCTCACTATAGATCGACTTATGTATATAACTTTTGCTAACCTTTTGTTTGAGACAGATAGAATGACCCGTCATTCTATCACATGATCTACTAACACTTCATGAAAAACAAATTCAACTTCATTTATTTAAGAGATGAAATGTAAATTGTTCAAGGCATGAACAACAGTGAGATTGTACCAAAATAAAGTAAGTATTTATTCTAATTCAAATTCTTCAACTTTAGGGAAATGATCTTGAAAACCAAAAATGTTGTCCTAGTGCCCTTATATTCGATGAATCAGATGGTACCCTAGATCATCACAAATTTATGGCTTTGTGATTGCTGGCTTTTCCATAGCCATGTTCTCTACCACTCTCCATCAGAACATGATGGTTATATTTCTCTTCCATATCCATATTTTCACCTATGTGGAAACCCAATGATTAGTTTATTTGGGTAACCATTACGTTTCATACTTTTGTTTTTAAAGATTGGTTTTGGTATTCCTTTTTACGATGTGGCTTTCTATTAAAGAAACTTTTGAATAGTAAACCATTTATAACCCCGACGAATTTCGAGGGAAAAATTCATTTTAAGGGGGGTAGAATGTAACACCCTGAGATTTTATGAAAAATATTCTTTTAATTTCATTAATGTCTTGTGTTGTATTCTACACCAAGATTACCTTGCGTTATACGCAACACCGTATTAGCTTGCAGTATACACAACACCATTCTTGGATCGTGTTACATACAATTTTGATAATAGTTATTCTACGCAACATTGAGTAT
This sequence comes from Viscum album, assembly GCA_963277665.1. Lineage (NCBI taxonomy): Eukaryota > Viridiplantae > Streptophyta > Magnoliopsida > Santalales > Viscaceae > Viscum > Viscum album. The sequence goes on from OY728127.1 coordinate 1,915,689,687, forward strand.
ATATATATATGTATTAAATGTATAAATGAAATATGGTTGGATTCTGTTATACGAAACAACGAAGGATTCTTTCACAACACGCAACCCTGACTTGGCTTGCATTACACGCAATCGCGACCTTCCTCGATAGCGTGTGTTGTACGCAATACCGAGTTTTAATAAACAACGATATATTATTATAATATTTTCATGAACTAGCCTTTATGAATAGTATTAACTAAATTTTGAATTTTATAACATTATTATTCATCTTACACATTTTCTAGAACATGGTATAAGAAAAAAATAAATTTTTCGGGTAAAATAAGTATTTTTAAAAAAATGCAGTTTTGCCACCTTTTCATGGCGCACCCACTTTAAATCTAGTTTTTGACATGTTTATATGTTAAATTTGACAAAATAAAATTCTTCTTTTGAATCAGGATATAAGAATTTACATTAGATAAAGTTTTGATATTTTTTCGATAACATTCATATTTTAATGAATAGTAAAAACACGCTATATTTTAATTAAAAACAACTTTTTTCATCGTATTATATTATGTGGTTAAATTATAATAATGAATGGTTTTAAAGTATAAATAGAATATATTTTTACCATTTAATATAATGTATGTCATTATCATTTATTTTACCTTGAATTCGTAGGTTAAATCAATTCAATCTTTTGCAATGTTTTAAAGAAAAACCCATTTTCATTCGACAACGAGATTAATTTTAATTTAATTTATGCATCTTTTGTGAATTGAATTTGGAAAAATGGATTCCATATTTGGAATCAGTGGGTCCAAATTATGATAATAAACTACTTTTTATTTTTGGGCATTGTGAATAGTAACTACGGTAAATTTTCTTTACTATAGTTAAAGGTAAATCGGGTAATTAAGGGTAAATATAAGATTATAAAATTACCCTAACACTTGGAAAAATCCTATTGGATGGCTAAAAGTAGACCCATATAACCTAAGGGTCTGATGAGATTCATTTTATAGACTTTTTCCATGAAAATAATTTAATTATTATTAAAACCAAAGAATGTGACAACATGTCACTTTCTTAAATATTATAAGTATAATAATTTTACTTTAGTGATAAACTTCATGAAACTTCTAACATAAATAGTCTCAAGAAATATAATACAATTATATACATCATAGGAGTTTATTTATAATTTTTAGTGATTAAATAATTATCATTTATTATGACACAAAGATGATGCAGTAATTGTCTTATTAATGAAATATTGACATAATTGATGTTATAAATGCCCAAATAAATGTAATTTGAGACTTTTTATGACTTAAATTAATTTTATAGGTTAATAGGACATGGTATTGTTGATATAAGTAACTTGGTTCTAACTTATCATTCTGTTATAAATTTCATAAAAATCATGTACCAAATATTGTCAAAATTGACATAAATTAATTTTTAAAACAAATATTATATTATTAATTGTTATTTAATTCCTAAAAATCTAAGGTTCGGAAAAATGACTTAGATAAGGATATATATATTAATGATAAACAACTTGGGGTTCTTTTGGCTTGTTATAGTAAGTTTATTAACCATATAGTGTAAGAAAACAAAAAGACACGGTAAAAGTTAAATTATTTAACTTAGAGTTAAATCTAATTGATAAGGTTAAAATAATAACCTAAACTGGTCTAAATCCCATTTTATGAGAGGATTTCGACCCATCCCCACTTTATCTTCGAAATAAGACCCTTTGGAACCATTATAAACCGAATTTGACCTTAATATAAAATAATATTTTGAGATTTTCCTAAGGTGCCCCTCTCCTCCCTTATAAAAGGGCACCTCCTCCCCCTCTTCCTCACACCACTTTGAGCCTTAAAGCTCGGCCAACCCCTGAAAAAATCTCTTCTCCACTTCCCTAGTATTATCCTAGAGGTCCTGGTCTTCTTCAAATACCATCCTTAGTTCTTTAAGTGGAGGTTAAGAAAATGTACGTCAAAAAGAGGTAATATCCATTACCGATCTTTTTTAATTTCATTCATCTTCAACTTCTTCTTATTTAGTTTTTTCATGATAAAGTAATAACATAAGTATTTCTTATATAATGATATGTTATTATAAATATGAAACAACTCTAATTAACCTTCTATCCATCCTACGGAAAAATGAAAATCACCGCGCGTGCGTACGTACGGAATACTGTCTCCATGCCGTGGTGTAATCTATTTTCCGCCACCACCTTAATTGGATGGTTATAATGGTGTAATGAGTAACTATATATGATTATTATAAAGTGATATTGATACTGAAATAGTATACATACAATTCAACACAAGTTCATGATCATGAGAATGATATCATCGCTCGTGCGTACGTATGAACTACCGTCTCCATGACACGATGAGATTCATTCTCCACAATAACCATTCATGAATGATTATAAAGTATATATAATGAAAAATAATGAAATATATGACATGTTAAATCTACTGGATTTATTTATATATATATATATGTATGTCATCTACTTACTTCCATTCAAGACAATAAGGAAAGGAAAACAGTGTTCATGCGTACGTACGGACTACTGTCTCCATGAACGGTGTGTTTCATTTCATTTATCTATCTATTATATATATATAATGAATATATATGATATATAAATCATATTTTATATTCTTCAAGTAAGTAAATCATGATATAATTAATAATAATGTCAAGAACAACAAGTCCAAACACCTACGATAAATGAAACGATTTTACCCAAAACGCTTCTTTAACATGGAATTTACAAAAGAACGGGTAATATAAACTCATAAGTGAACCATAAATGATATCATAACAATGAATATGATTCTGTAATAAGTTAATGACATTATTTAAATCATTATACAGGAGGTTCGGATACGTACAAAGCATATCAGACATAAGGTAAGGGAAATATCACAATCTCATTTTTATCCGAGATTGTTTATACTTTGGTATTTACTGGGGTGTATTTTATCATCCACATCCATGTTTTCTCAATATGTAATATTATTTCCCTCCACCTACAATTTTTTAAATCCTATTTTACCCTTCGGTGAGTTTTTAGTAAAAGATATGAAAGGAATCTTTTGTCGTTTTTCGTACGAGGTACTTTTTTGACTTTTCTGACAAAAGTACGAGAAGAATGTTTTTTTAACTTATACGGCATGAATGGATTTTTAAAACATTATTTCCAATAATCCTCCTTTACAAGTTTTCAAGTTTATTTTTAATAAAATTCTTTTAGATTAAAATTGTATGACATGTTAAGAAAAGAAAATGTTTTTGAAGTAGAAAGGATATTTTCCTCAAGAATGGAGTTCAAGTGTTTTATCAAAATTATTTTCCATCTAAGATAATATAGAGTTCTGTTTCTATCCCTATTCTTACATTTATTTGATTATGTTGTGATGGAATTATTTTTATGAATTCCTTTTTCTTATATGAATTGTTTTATGACGTCATGATGTTTAAGAATCCAATTTTTATTACATGGGTTATGAAATGATGTATGATTTATGACTTTGTGGCACACATAAGAATGGTATAATTATGAGATGGGTGGGACCTATATCTCCCTCCAATGCATTGGGTAAAGATTTTATATCTCATGAGATAGACATGGCTGGAACAGTAGGTTATACCGGTTCAGTGAAACAGGACTGAAACGAGGGTGACTCGGTTCAGAAATGGACTTTGTCCACTAAGATAGTCTTGGAAATGAGTCTTGACTAATAAGATATGATTCTCTATGATTATGTGTGTATGCCACAAAGTTTCATGTTTTAAGTTATGATTTCCATTTCACTACTATGATTTATCCCATGTTATGAAATTATGATCTCTTTTGCAGGTTAAGATTTCCAAAAGATATGTTCTTATTAATATGATGTGATTGATATTTCTTTTGTTTACCCTTACTGAGCATTTGAGCTCACCCTTTTATGTTTTCATTTCCCCAGGATATAAATAAAGGTTTTAGGTACGAAAAAAAAGTAAGATCTTTATTGGATATGTTAAAGATCTTTCACCATGATTAGAAGATTATGTTCCGAGTTTCCAAAGTCACTAAACTATTACGGTCCTTGTGTGTGTGTTATTGTTATGTACTAAGTATTCCACAAAAGTAATGTAATGTCCATGTACTTCAAGCTTCGGGTCTCTACAGTGAGACAACATAGATGAACAAGAATAATAGAAATAGATTAAATATGTGGAGAGAGAAAAACATAAAACCCTCAATGTAATATTAAGTCTATAACACCTTTAATCATTCAAATTTAGATAAAACCAGGGGTTTTGGGTACTTGTCATTCCATAGCTGAGGGTGCCTCTTACTAATGGGGTGTTCTTATGAGAGTGGTCAGTTGATTTAACTATAGGGGTTGTGAGGATTAGCCTTAGGTAACTTGATATCATTTTCGAGGAAATCATTGAGTAATCATGTTGATATTTTTGAAGCTGGGACTTCACTCAACAGATCAACGAACCCCGAGTTAATGTAGTTGGTCATGAAAACACCTACATTGAACCATCCGAGTAGTGGAATATCCATTGTTTGTGGACTATGAGAGGAGGTTCAAGGATCCTTTCCACTAGCACCCTCAAGTGACAGAGTATTCTGATTCTAGTACAGAGGGTTACTATAATTCAATATAATTGTGGGAGATAGTTAATGATATGATTAATCAATAATGTCTAATTTGGTAATTAACATAAAAGTACTAATTTTTTGAAGTTTTATTTTTGTGGAAAATGGAAATTAATACCACATGAAAAACTGTGACAAATTTTGGACAAAAGTTAAATCTGCAAACCAGCTTGAATTTCCAAGTTTAGTACAACTGCTTGCACATAATGCTACTATATAGGAAATTCAATGTGTTGTTGTCCCTACCTGTTAATCCACCTCAGAAAGCATGGTTATAATATTTCTTATCGGAGACTCGTGAATTAAGAATATGATGGTTCTATCATAATTCTATCATCAAATAATAATGTTTGTTGTGGGTAAAAAATCAGATCATGGATGATATCACATGTAGTCGCATATCAAAAAAAATTCATGGAGAAAGTGAGGCAACATATGAATGTGATGATTACAATTGATTTTTGTAAACATAAAAGAAGACAATGATCTTTTATATAATCCCGTTATTATACATCTTCTCCTGATTACTCTAGTTTTATTTAATATTTCAAATGAATAGTACGGAGTAAGTGCTTCATTACCTTTTAGGTAAGGTTTTAAAGTAATAATAATATTAAATAAAGTACCATATTTATTTATTATAGATAATGAATTGGAAGAAATCTGGAAATTCTAATGAAAATTAATGCCAAATGAACCTTCGTAATGTTATTCAAGGAATATAGGTTGGTAATTTATTAGGAGGTTATTTTCATCACATATTTGAAATAATTTATAGATATTTGAAAACACAATGAACTGAATTGAATAAGTAATAACTCACTTCCTCATTACTGTATATTCATCAAATTAAAGTATTATTACTGACATAATTCATGGGTGTTAAATATAATAAGTTGATCACATGTGTGTCTTGAAATACAGTAACCATGTATGTATAGAAACATTACTAAAAGTAAGGTGTCTTATTCAAGTAGCTGAGAAGGGAGATTCCTATGTGGGCTATAAGAAGCACATAACTTCTATTTTCATTGTGATTGATTGTAGTTGAACAAGTTGTTGAGTATAACCAATAAAATTATCACACGTTCCACTTGTACATAATGAGACATTATTATTAGTTTTGGAATGAATGTTGTTTGTGGTGTCTCATAATCATCAAATAGTTCAGTAATACTAGAATCATAGGCAATAAGTGATGAATATATAAAATGTAAAACTCTTTACCCAGTTCTGGGATGATTATTCTTTATCAGGTAAAGAAAAATTGTGGGCATCACGTATATACCTAGTATGGTATTTAGGCTTGGTATAGCTAAAAGGATTGGGTATTATTGATGTATTTGGTTTGGACAAAGACACATTTATATATAAAGGTATTATATAAAACATATAGAGTTAGTTCAATAAGAGAGTGTAAACTATTTCAAGGGAAAGATAGTGGTAAAAATACTCCATAAGATTCCTTTAAGATATTAAGGAATGTGATAGTGAAGTATACGCATGGTACAAATATTTGAGTTCCTTTGGATCTCCATGCTAAAGAATATCATGACCAAGCATTCATAGATCATGATAATGTAGCATGGAGTAATTATTAAATTCACATTACCATTTCTACATCACAACATTTATGTTCATATGGAGGATCGATGATGAGTTTTACACATTAAAATTGATTAAAAAATGTAGCATGGAGAAATTTCTAAATATATGTTTTATACATCAAATTTGGGATGTAATTAGTAACAATGTCACAACCAAAAGTAACATCAATCAAATTTAATGATGTGATTTAAAATAACTATGAAATCCCATAACTTTTATGAAAACTAAAAATGAAATATGGATATCATGTGAGCCTTAGTATGATGGAAATCCATTATGTTGTAAGACATGTGTTTATATGAAAAGAGTTTGTTAGGACATAAACCAACCAGAATCAATATAAAAAAATTGTGCATCTAAGTAATTATTATAATAGTTTCTTAGGATATTATATAAATCCAGAATGTTGAATAGTGGTAGTCAAGTGATAGACTAAAGTTCTATATAAGGGTTCACATATCTATTAGGGATAGTGGGAGAAATATCAACTTGGGTTAAGTCAATGATCGAGATACACAGATGGTTGGAATAGGAACAAGTTCCACAAGTACATGTGGAATAGGAATGTTCTAGAGGAACATACACTGTAGTAATGTTAAACCCATGGTGATGGTTTTGAGTTTACTATGGGTGGTGACACATTAGTCATTGAGAATAATAATTCCTGCAAGTAATTATTACATTTCAATTTGAAAAAACTGACAAGATCTATTAATATTAAATAATGGATGCCATGTATCAAATTGTAAAGGGGCATATAAATTGTATACTATGGTGGGTATTCAAGAGATATGATTCATGAGTGGTACAAGATAAGTACCAATAAGGCTCGACTGGTTATACCATGACAGTATTCCCAAATCCACTATAATTTTAATTGTAAAATCCAACTTCTACGGTCATTTAATTGACCTTTGGATGTCAAGATCAATTTTCATGGAAGGTGTCTATACAACACAACGAGAAATGGATGATGACACCATTGAATTCTAAAAACCTTTAAAAGTTACTGAAATCCAGTTTAGGATAAAAGTAAGCAGTAAGATCATAGAGCATTAATTGGTAATGAATTATTATCATGTATCAACCAATTGGTAGTGTTAGTGTTATTGTTTTCCAAGAGAAATATGTTTAGAAACATTTGCAAAATAAATATTGGTCTTACAGTTAGATAAAACAAGGTTCAAATTAATTCTCTAGAGATTCAATTAAAGTAGAAACCCATGATCTAGTGATCAAGATCTACTGAGGTAGATCAAATGGTTCCTTAAACCTAATTAATCACATATACTAACTTGGTATTGAAAAACACAAACAATTCAAGTTAAGAATTGTTTCCAATGTCACATGGTATAATCTCTCCAAGTTGACATGTTTGGAACATGGGAGGATATAAAAGTTGGGAGTTGAGTTCTATATGCTTCAGTGATAGATCAATCATGTATTCTGTGATATTTACAAAAATTGATATTCTTTAAATATACATTATATTAGGCAGATATCAATTATATCTTCGAGATATTTAAGCAAAGTAGTCAAAACTATCCAATTGGACTTCAGAAGGTACAAATGATATGTACCTGGTAAGTTGATAAAGAAGGATACTAGTTATTTTGGGACACAAACTAGTCTTCCTTTGTTCAATTTGTTCTAGTATCATAGTAAGGCTAATGTAATGAACGAGTCAAGATCATAAAATCCAATGATAGTCATATCTAAAAATACTGAGTACTTGCAGCTTCTAAGGTAGTTAAGAAGTATTTAAATGCAATGATTTGTTCCAGTTCTTAGAATCAAACTTTGTGAATAAAGTATTATCATAATGTAAATTATTATATTATTACTAGCAACGATGATAAGACATGACAGAAAAAAAAACATGGTATACTTGGGGTTGCCATATCATGAGAAGTTTTACTCAAGGAGATTAGGCCGTAAATTGAAAAATTTTCACACAGAAGAATCATGGAAGGCCAAACAGCTAAAGTCATTACTTATCAGAAACATGATCTTTATCATGTGAGTAGCTAAATAGTATAGTTAGCAAGTTGTCTCTTCTGAATCTGGGAGTGTTGAAATAGTGCGTTCAATAGAACAAACTACACAGTGTTTTTGATTTACATATCTTGTGTACTGTTAGATATACATGATGATAACTTAACATTATAGTGTTGATATTTGTTCATCCATTATTTAATGGTATTTTCCATGGAATAATTATCATATAAAAAAGAAATATTAGATCCCAAGCTATAATGAGAACCTCATGATACCATGCCATTAATCATAAACATTTATTATGGTCTAGATCCTTATTATTGACTAGACATAGTAGATGTTTGACTATAAGGTGATGGGGGAACATAATCATTGATTCCTCTTCTCACAAAGTTCCCACTTGGTGAAATATAATAGTGAGATCATGAGGATAGGCCATTTAATAATAACACCACATGTTTTGGGTGTACTTGGTTGTTCCTATCTATGTAAATATATAAAATATATTACATGGGATGGCATGTTGATTTAAATGGAATCACTTTATCATGTAATATATTATATATATATTATTTGTATGTTATAAATTATTAATAATATTTATGGAATAGTTTATCTATTATAATTATTATATAATGGATGTTGAAATAAATGGGGGTTGGGTAACCCAACAGGGTACTTAGCAACTCCATTATAAATAGAAGAAGATGCTCTCTCACCCTAAACTATTCATTAATTTATGAATGATAGCCTCTATCTTCTACCTATTTCTAGAGAGAGAGTATCTCCCTCTTATGTGATGTTCCATGTTCAACCTTTAAGGATCAAAGGCAGAGGACTGCGGTGATCATTAGGATGTTGAAGATATCATCGAATTTCCGTGCTAGCACCTATAATTTGATGATCGGGGCTCCCATGGATTTTTGAATATCATGAGGATGATCTAGAGGGATCCTTATATGGATCCTTCAATTAAAGATCACCAAAAATGTGTTTCATTCGACCGTGCCTTCATATCTAAACAAGTATGTTCTCAGTTTTAATTTATGTGATCTCTTAATTTACGAGAGATCCTTAGAACTGACTAGAGATTGGATCGTCAGCGACGATAAGTTTAGTCACTCCATAGATGAAAATTTTAAATTCCCAACCCACTATCTTACTCTGTGGTCCTTGGTACCTTAAAAAGCTTGATCCAATCCCTCACTCCAAAATTATCTCAGGATGTTGAAGGGGAGGGGATGTTTGGGGGACCATCACTTTTATGGGGCCAAATGTCATGTATGATAAATTCGAAGATATATCATATGAATACACATAAAAGATGATTAAAAATTAGTGATAAATTTAAATCATACATAATAATTGGATACTGATATATATCAGTCACCCAAAAATGAAGTCAATAGAAAATTTAAAGACTTAGAAGAACTATAACAACCCGTGTCTAGAGCGAAGGTGAAATTCCAAGGGAATTTGTATTATGGAATTTACTAAATGGTTTGTTCCCTGAACAAATATTCAGGACATAATTATAAGAGATGGAACAATTAAATGACTTTTTAGATGTTTTTAAAGGCCCAAATGGTTCCTCAGGTTCTCCATCGAGTTTCAAGCTGGTCAGACTCTAAAAACACAAAATAGAATATGAATGGATAGGGAACATAGTTAGTCTAGAACTGTGTGGCCCCTAGAAAAAAACACTACATTTGCAGCAAGGGAGAAGAAACATCCCGCATGGGCTACACATGGTTTGTTCCACCTATTCAATACCCTCCCACTATTCATCACACGATTGGTGAAAGGATAGGATAATCATGTCGGACAAACCTTGTGAGGTGGTTTACAAAGGAATGGGTGTCGCACGATTGCCGCATGGTTTGGCCAAACCATGTGGCCAAACCGTACAACCCAGTTTTATGGATGACAATATCAAAATTCCAGTAATGAGTTTTATTTCCCCTTTCTTCTTTCTTTCTTCTTCCTCTGATATATTCCTCTTACTCATTGCACATTGTGGGTCTCTCTAAATCCTAACCTAGTATTTCATAGATCTCCTCCATATTTCATCATAATCGAGTGTCTTCAGTCTCAATTGATACACCTTGGTAAGCCCTTTTATCTAATATAATCTATTTCATGTTCTACATTCCATTTGTTGCACTATTTTTGTGTAATCTCATTTACCATATTTTCAGGGAAAATTTCCATTTTGTGGATTTCTTCCAAACTAGATCGAATCATACCTCAATGTTGGGTGAAAATATCATCATAAGCATGAGGTATGTGTTATACTACATTTTCTGAAGTGTTTTTTCCAATTTCTGAATGTTTCTATATTTTCATGTGCTGAACTTTTTCCAGCCTCCTGTTTTAATTGAGTTCTTCATATCAAATTGATCAAATCTTTTAGATACACTCCCTATGATCCTTATTTAGTACATAGAGGATGTCATCCTCAAATGAAGACACCCCGTAGGTGTTCCATCTTGTTTTTACCATTTTTAAATAAATTATTAAATGAATGTAATTCCTTTTAAGTGTTGGCTTGGAAATTAAATTAAATTTTCATTGTAAGAAATTTCCCAATTAATCATAGCTTATCTTATATTGTATGTTAAACCTTTATGAATTGAATTTCTATGTTGAGTAGTTTATATAAAATTATTCATTTATGTAAATTTAGATTAAATTCTTGAATGTGAAGATTAATTTATTAAATTAATTGTTTTATAAAAAATTTCATACTTTTATAATAAAACCCATGGGATGAGGTGTACTGTCATAGAAATTACAAGGTGTATATTAGCGATTTAATGCATGTTTGTTCGTTTGGCATTTGTTGTTATCTTATGATTTTATTTTGATATATATAAGGCATGATTTGTAAATTTAATAAAATTACAACATTAAATGGATTGGACTTCTTCTATATAAATTTTCATTTAACCAGGGCACCTTCTATGTTCATGTTGGACACTCCTAAATAAATGAGCAATGAAATAAGATCCACATAATGGCTTGTCTTGATTAATAAATGGGATTACCAAGTATCTTCTTTCCCAATGGACCATGGTACCTTATAAGAAACTATTTGAGATTTTTTAAATGAATTTCCATTTTTTGTTAATTAAATGTAATGTATTGGTTAGAATAGCTTGATTATGATGTCTTGCTTACATGAATGTTTTAAATAATAAGTAATGATTATATTGAATGGAATGCTTCAAAATATATTGCATTCCTTGAATGAATTCAATGTTATTATTGAAATAAAATTTAATAGGTGGCAAGGCCATGCCATTTATTTCATGATTAAGAATATTCTTAAATCAAATTGTAATAAAATGGAACACCCTTGTTTATAATGGGATTTATAAATGTATAGAACGAGAGGTAATTCCCCATGGAGCCTATTATTATTATCATTACATGATTACACCTTAAATGGGTTATGGAATGATAGTTAGGGTAGTGTTGAGCATGGTGGAATCACACTCCCTTATATCGAGTGTTGATTCATGGTGTCTCACAGTAGTTATATTTTGTGGACTGTGGGTATTGTGTGCCATGTCCCTTGTGATATTTTACATGATGGAACACTCAATTTTATTTGAGTGTTGACATGATGGCACACTCACCATCTCGATGAATGAGCATAGAATCTCCCACTCATTATGTGATTTAGGGCATGTACCCTATTTCTAGGGATTATATGATCATATAGACTACTTATAGATGAGTGAGTTATGATAGGCCCACCCAACAACTAATATTCTTGGTATATGAACACTTACGTCCACACGTACTTGGTTTATATAGGTGGATGAAATATATATAATTATGTTATATATATATTCTATTAAAATGAATATATGGTATAAGATCAGACATCTCTTTCTGGCCCTGAACCGAAGTAGGTAGATCCTCCCAGTGCCCATTAGAAACTTGAGTGGGATTTTGTTTATTTGTTTTAGTATTTTTTATTGTTCATATTTATTACACACTACATTACATTATATTCATGGACTATATTCATTTGTAGACATCATGGGTGGTAACTTATGGAGATTTATATCTCTCATCTTGATCGGGCAGCCATTGTACCAAGGTACACAAGTAGACCTTATGTTCACTGGACCTTGGATTTTCTCCTTTTATATATGAGTTAGGAGTAAAATACTGGGATAGAGTTCGGGATTCTCGTGGTGATAACCCTTGGGTATTTTTTCTTATTTTCCTTTATCTTATATTTTATTGTACTACGTCCTCCAGTATATATTGTGTTTTGTTATGTATTACCATCATGACATTCAATCATTATGTACATTGGATTTGGCCATCTTTTATATTCAGATTATATTATTCTTCAATAGTTATATCCTACATATCTTACTAGTTCAGCTGTTTTGTGTTATTTATTACCTGATATACCACAGTGATACTCTAATCATGTGTGTAACAACCCATGATTTCATGATATGTTATCTTTTAAATGAAATCCCATAGCTTATATTTTACACAATATCAAATTCAAGCGCATCATGATCTATCAAACTAGTTGTTTAAAAAGATCTTATAAATAACATTAACCAAATTATGAAATTTATAATTTTTCTGGAAAATAGCCTTCATTTTTTAATTCGGAATATCAAAAGAAGCTTGTGGAGAAATTTTGGTATTTTTATGAAAAATTTCAATTTTTGATGAATAGTGAAAAATACTACATTATTGTTAATAACAAACATTTTCATTTAAAAAATGATTTTACTTTAAATTGATTTTAAAGACAAAATAGATAAATAATACATATATTAATCCAATTTTGTTCATTGAAAACATCTTCATAATATATTTAGATATAGAAATGTATTGAATATTTGGACGTCTCTTTTACCCACATTCTAGCCACATCAACAAGATTAGCATTAAAATTAATTTAACCGCTTCAGGGAAATGAATTTTAAAAAAATTACATAAATGGTTGTAATCATTATAAAAAATTTGGTCTAACATGACCAAAATAATTTTTGGTGACTAGTAACTTTTCAATTTTATTTACCACGATTAAAGGTAAATAAGGTAATAAAATGAAGAAATAATATTATAATAATATAAAATTACCCTAACACATGTCCTAATTTAATTAGAGAATTGTTTTTCAACCAAAATCAACCTTATGTAGAAAATATTATCTTTTTTAGGCCACATGTGTTAGATTCATAAATTTGTTTATTTTATTTAAAAAAGAGTTAAAAATATTGTATTACAATTTGAAAACTAAATCATTTTTTATATAGGGTTATACAAAAGATAAATTTGACTATAAATTATAATTATAAATATAATATGTTTATATACATCATGGTAATTTATTAATAATTTTTTAAAATATATAATTAAAGTTTATGGTGATATAATGATGATGAAGTGATTAAATTATTAAAGGATTAATTTAATAAATGTTATTAATAATATTAAAATAAATATAATTTAAAACATTTGATTACATCCATGAATTTTAAAAAATACTATAACATGTTAGGGATGTGTTAATGTAGTTTTTCTAATGTAATAATGATGTTATGACTTTTTTTAAATGTCAAGTGATAAATAGTGTCAAAATTGACATAATTGAGAATTTAAAATAAATAATATTTTATTAAATAATATATAATTCATAAAAATATATATCTCAACCAAATAACTTGTATAATATTAAATATTTCATAAATTATCCAATTGGGTTTCTTAGGTCATTTTATAGTAACTATATAAACCCTATATTGTAAAAAAACAAGTAGTCACAGTAATAGTTAAATTATTTAACTAAAGGTTAATGCCAAAAGATAAGGTTAATTTTCTGAGCTAAATATGTATAAAATTCATTAGGTGAGAACATTTAAACTCATACTCATATTATACTATAAATAAAAAAATATGGAGCTATCTTAAATAGAAAATTAATTTAAAATATATTAATAGTTTTGGAGATTCAAAAAGTTCCCCCTCTTATAAAAGGGAACCTCTCATTCTCTTTTATTCACAACTCTAAATCCCTTAAGATGAGAAATAAACGAGACATTTATTCACATAAATTTCATAAATTCATACTATATTCCATACATTTGGCAGAAACTCGGCGTAATGAGTCATTGTATACAAATCAAATGGAGACACTCAATGAAGAGGCATGTTTTTTACCGACTCTTTCAATGTTCTTTTCTTCTTCTACTTCCTTTTGCTTAGATGTTTACATACTAAAGTGATAACCATAGAATTTAAAATATACTGATATATATTTATGATTATGTTACAACTATATTAATCCTTTTACCCATCCTATGAAAAACAATATCACCATGTGTGCGTATGTACGACTTACCATCTATACACATTGGTGTAAACTATTTTTCATATATACTTTATTTAGATTGGTATAACTTTTAATATAAAATATTTAAATAATAAATATGAAATTATTATTACTATGTATAATTAATATATTATCCAATTCTATACCAATTAACCATTAAGGTAATGATACTGTCACTCGTGCGTACATATGACCTACTCTCTCTATGAAGCGATGAGATTCATTATCCACATTAACCATTCAAGAACGATTATAAATATATATATATATATAATATATAATAATGAAATATATGAAATAATATATATATATATATATATATATATATTTCATTTACTTCCTTCCATTCAATACGATAAGAAAATTGAAACAATGTCCATACGTACGTACGACCTACAATCTCTGTGAACATTGTATTCCATTCTATATATCTATCTGTTATATATATTAATATAATACATATATATGATATATAAATCATGTTTAATTTTTTTTAATTAATATAATCATGATACAAGTAATAAAATCAAGAATAACATGTCAAAACACATATGATAATCAAATCGATTGTTACTTGAAATATTACATTAACATGGAAATTGATTATAAATGGGTAATATAAAGTCATAAAAGAATCATTTATGATATCATAAATTTAATTATTATTCCTCTAGAAGTGAATAATATGTTTAAAACCATTATAAATGATCTTTTTACTTGTATGGAGAGTATCAGACCAAAGGTAATGGAATTTTTGTTTAACTTTTAATTTTCATGAGATATAAGCCATGTTAACCTCTTATTTATTGTGTGTGGAGTATGTAAATCCCCTATTATATTTCATATCATGAATAAATTTATCATTATGGTATTTAAAAATTCATTAGAAGATATCAGGGTTATTATTTAAATGTTCAAAGTGGTATGGGATGCTTTGAATGTTTAAATAATTAATCTTTTCTCCATTTCAATATTCTTGAAATTATTTTACATAACTATTTATATGGATATAAAAGGATTACAAATGATATTTTAGGATTATTTTGAAGTTCATTCAAATTTTTTCAAATTTAATATATTAAGGTTTTATATAAGGTTTAATTTCACAGCCCCATTATTATCAGAGGTTGTTTATATGTAAGTATCTACTAGGATAAATTTTTCATACATGTCCAAGTTTTATAAAAATGTATTTAAAAATATTATCAAAAACTATTTAAATTCATTTTTACCCATGTTTTACTTTTTATAAAACGTTTTCAAAGGAATATTTCCATCATTTTCCAAATGAGGTTCTTGATGACCTTTTCGAAAAATTATGGGAAGAATGTTTTTTTAACTTATACGGTGAAAATATCTATTTTTTTCATCATGACTCCTTAACATTTTGAAGCTTCCCTTACAAGATTATAAGTTTACTTTTTAAAAAATGATTTCCTTTATAATTTCATGACTATTTCAAATTAAAAAAAGGGATATTTCTCTCATTGATTTTTAATGATTTTATTAGATTATTTTTTATTATTTCAATATCCTTTGTTGGATTTTGTACTTAATTGAGGTTGATTTATTATGATACAATATAAAAAATTATATCAAAGGTTTTATGATATGTTTGATTGTGGTTGTTCTATTTTGGTACCATTCAAGGGTTATGATTAATGTATTAACATTTCATATGCTAATTTTAATATGAATGTTTATATTGGTTATGTTTCACCCTTTACATATGAGGAATGCATCGTACATGATATGTTATGGGTTGGGGACTGCTTAATGACATACCTACGGTTTGGGGACTGATTAATAAAATACCCTCAATACATTGGTAGTTCTCATGAGACTTAATATTCTGGATTTTTAATAACATCTTACTCGTATATGTATGGTCTAGGGAGAAGGACTTGACTGTGTGGTTATGATGTTCAACATTATGAATTACCTAATTATGAGATTAGTTATTGATATTACATGTGATTATTTAAATAGTATAATATCCATGAGAATGTTTAAATGATATTATTTGATTTATTCATTCTCTATTATGCTAAAGACTTTGATTAAGAGGATTTATTTTCATTTTTATACAATACATTAACATATTACGGTTATTTAGGATAGCCTTTTCTATATAGTTTACCCTTATAGAGCATTTGATCTCACCGATTTCTTATGTTTTATTTTACTATGATGCGAAGAAGTGTTTTCTGATTGATATGTAGGGTTAATCTAGGATAATAATGGTGTCCTTAAAGAATTATTTATGTTTCCTTTTATTCATTTAATTGTAATGTAATGTTCTTGTACGTAATCTATTTTCCAATACTACTAAATTGATTAGTCATTCAGGATTTTATTCCTTGTAATCATGCCATTGTATTAAAATAATGTGTCATATTCAGGCATTTGGGTTCGGGCATTACATTTGGTATCAATAGATATTTAGTAGAAACCATGGGAATTATATTTAGAAAACAAAGATTTGGAAACATAACCCTAAGATAGAATTCAATGATACTTATAGGCTAACATCCTATAATTTTGGTAATGTAGAGATTATGTGGGTATTCCATGAAAATACATCAATTTTTGGATACTACAAGTGGACGTGACTCTATAATAGATGTAACTAGGATTAATAACCCTGACAATGTGTTCTGGCCTTAACTCAGGGTAAACTGGTACACAAAAAAAGACCTAATTATACACCTATGTTAACAATCTTGGGTGATATTCTTAGGATAATTCACATTTTATTTTAAAACCAATATAAAGGATTTAAAAGTAAATATGTCACCCAAGAAACCATTTTTATGATTATGAGATTATCTATGCATAAATTTTTAAACTTATGTCAAGTGTTTCATTAGTTGGGGGATTATACATTATTTTAAAATAAAATATAGTATACTCCATTATTGAAAAATTAATCCTAGAAGAAGGAATGCGAACTCCACTAATGCACATGATTCAAAGAGTAATAAGGATTATAACTTTAATGGAATTAAGCCATAATTTCGAAGGGAAATAATCACCAATGTATTCTCATCATATAATAATATAATAACATGTGGTAATGAAATGTGTAAAGAATTATAAAAGACTTATGGATTTAAAGGAAAGAAAGAAAAGAAAAGGATTAACTGTCCACATATGTATAATGGTAAGAAGGGAAATAATAATTTTACCACATGTGATAATTTTGGATTGAAACACCCTAGTGAATGATTAAAAGAAAAAGGAGTTTTCATCATGTGTGGTGAGAAAGTACAACTTGATCATGAATTTAAGGGAAGGAAATA
This sequence comes from Viscum album, assembly GCA_963277665.1. Lineage (NCBI taxonomy): Eukaryota > Viridiplantae > Streptophyta > Magnoliopsida > Santalales > Viscaceae > Viscum > Viscum album. The sequence continues at coordinate 1,915,707,628 of OY728127.1, forward strand.
AAATTTAAATGTTTGATCCATCCATGGCAAGGATATTGGACACTAAGAGAATCAACGTATCATGCTTTAATAGAATATACCCCAAATGATGCTATCAAATAATGATAAAGTTATGAAACATCCGTAGATGAAGAGGAATGATTAATATTGATATTAAATAATTATGCCATTTGAATATATTATTAGTAATGCACTGATTATAATAATAATGGAATATATAATTATTGCACTATATTACTATTTCATTAAGTACTTGAGATTGTATGGTACCAAGAAATGTGACTCAGTTGCAGGTTAAACTTTTTTGAAAATTTATGGTTGAGGGAAAGACAACCCTTAATATATTAATGATACATAGATAATTACATTGTAATAAAGAGATGATTGAATTGAATAATTTAAATTTTATATTATTGACTACCATGGATCTAATTAATGGTTTGTTTATTCCATCATTGTTGGTGTTTAAAACAATTTTGGATTTAAGGAGTATATCCAATATTCTATGTTTTACTTAAGAAATAAGGAATCACAAATATATTTAATAAGGTTTTATGGAAATTAATTTTATTACCATGTTTTAGTAGAATACATGATGATTGAATTCACATGGTTGGTATGTGACAAAAAATGATCTGCATTATGTTTTGTTGATTTTAGAAATTTAGTGACCTTATAAAATTTTGGACTGTATGTTTGGAAAGAATTACTTTAGATAAGTCTAAAGGATAGAATGGGTTATGTTGAAAATTGGATAGTATTTTTTAATAATAAGACATTTCATAAGGTTATTTTTTGAATTTTATAATAATATAGGTTTAAAAATGGACAACCCATAGGTCGAGTGACAACATACATCTGGTAGGGCCGCGAGACTTGATCCCACAACCGATGGGAGACAAGGGTGAAGCACCTATCACTGGACAACATGATGTCCTGGTTAGTATACTATAGATTTAATTATTTAAACTATATGATAGATTAAGTATATGATTATTTTTTGAACCCCATACAATTAAGAAAAATAGAATATTTTTGAATTTTATTATCTTTTTAAGAGAATAATAAGTTTATGATAGGAATTAGTTGTTGGATAAAACTCTACTTGTCAAATAAGTATGCATCCTTGTGTTATTAGTCTGTGAATTAAATTAATTCTTCAACCTTTGGGAGAGTATCATAAAAACAAAAATTCTATCCTAGTAATTTTTTCGATGAATAAAATGGTCCCTTAGATAATCACATATTTAGATTTTTTGTGATTGTTAACTTTATCCTAATCAAGTTCTCTATCACTCTCCATCAGAATATAATAGTATGTTTTTTCTTTATTGTCAATTTTTTTGCTACATGGAACCCTTTTATGTGTTATCTCTTTCAACCATCATACTTCCCTTTCTTTATTTTAAAGTGGTAGTTTTATCAACCCCAGTTCTGATGTGGGATTGCAATAAAGGAATTTTGAATAGTCAAACCTTAGTTAAAAAAATAAAATTTTAAAACTATGAGGATGTAATTTATTTAAGGGGGAATAATTCTACACCCCTTGATTTCTTGGTATATTATCATTTTAAATAAATTTAATAACCTATGTTTTACGCAACACCGAGTTCGAGCACACCATGATCTATTAATCTAGCCGTTTAAAAACAGTTATGAATAGTGTGAAACAAATTATGAAATTTATAAAATTTATTTCTGAAAATAGAATTTATTTTTCAATTTATAATATAAAAATTATCTTAGGTTAATTTTTTGGTATTTTTCTAAAATGTTTCAACTTTCAATGAATAGTGAAAAATACTACATTGTTGTTAATAACCGACTTTACATTTAAATAATTTTTTTACTTTAAATTTATTTTAAATACCAAATAGATAAATGGTAAATATATTAATCTAATTTAGGTTATTGGAATCATTTTTATAATATAATTAGATGTAAAAATTTATTGTAATTTTGATCGTCCCTTTTACCCGTCTTCTAGCCACATCTACGAGATTAGCATTAAACATAATTTTACCACATCTGGGAGATTAATTTTGAAAAATAGATATACATGGATGTAATCAGTATGAAATAGTTGGTCTAATAGTATCAAAATAATTCTTGGTGAATATTAATTTCTTAATTTTATTTACCACACTTAAAGGTAAAAATGGTAATTAAAGGTAAAAATAATATTATAATAATCTAAAATTACCCTAACACTTGTCCTAATTTCATTGGATAATATTTTTTAAACCAAAATCTGCTTTAGTTCAAAAATATAATTATTTTTAATCCAATTTTGTTAGATTAGGACAATTATTTTTTTTTATTAAAAAACGAGTTAAAAAGGTCATATCCAAATTTTAATAAATAAAATAATTTTTAATACAGGGTTATACAAAAGGTTAATTAGACTATAAATACTTATTATAAAGATAAAATGATTATTTAAATCATTGTAAATTATTTATAATTTTATAAAAATATATAATTATATTAAATGGTGATACAATGATGATGAAATAATTAAATTAATAAAGGAAGAATCAAATAAATTTTATTAATAATATTAAAATAAATATAATTTGAAATATTTTATTCCATAAAAAACTTTTATGGATTACTATGACATGTTAGGGACGATTTAATATAGTTTTTTAGAAGAAATAAATTTGTTGTGATTTTTTAAAAAGTCATGTGATAAATAGTGTCGACATTGAAAAAAATGAGAATTAAAAAAATATATTTTATTAAGTGATATAAAATTTATAAAAATATATATCTCGACCCAATAACTATGATAACATCAAATATTTTATAAATGAACCAATTTTGTATCATTTGTAAATTTATAGTAACTATATTAACCTTATAGTGTAAAATGACAAGTAGTCATAGTGATAGTAAATTGTTTAACCAAGGGTTAAAACCAAATGATAAGGTTAGGTTTATGACCTAAACATGTCTAAATTAATTATTTTAGAATATTTATACCCATAATAATCTTATATGGAAAATAAATTTCTTTTGAGATATTTTAATTCGAAAATAAACTTCTAATAAATCAATAGTTTTGGAGTTTACTAAAGTGCCCCTCCCCGCTCTTATTAAAGGGCACATATCCTTCACTTTTATTCACACCTCTAAATCCCATTATTTTAGAAAAACCATACCCATTTATCCTCTCATATTCCCTCACTTAATCTTATAGGCCATAAATTATTTAGAAACCCAGCCTAAGGAGTCCTTTTACGCAAATCAAAAGGAGACACTCAAAGAAGAGGTAATTGTTTTACCAATTCTTTCAATGTTTTTTTCTTTATATACTTCCTTTTTATAAGTTGTTTCTATAATAAATTAATAAATAAATCATATAATATATACTAAGATGTTTTTATGATGATGGAACAACCATATTTCTTCTTTTACCCATCATACGAAAAAATAATACCATGTGTGCGTATGTATGACTTACCATATCCATATCGGGATGTAAACTGATTTTCCACTATAAATTATTTAGATTGGTATAAAGATGAATATAAAGGATTTAAATAATAAATATGAAATTATAATTATACTTTATAATTAATATACCATCCAATTTCATACCAATTTACCATTAAGGGAATGATAATGTCGCTCGTGTGTGCGTACGACCGACCGTCTTCACGATGCGATGAGATTCATTCTCCAAGTTAACCATTCAAGAATGATTATAAAAATATATATAATGAATAAGTATGAAATATATTTCATAATATTTCTACTATAATAATAATATATATATATCATTTCTTTTCTTTTATTCAATACGATAAGAAAACAGAAACAACGTTCAAGAGTACATATGACCTACCATCTCCATTAATGATGTATTTAATTCCATATATATATCTATCATGAACCAACCTGGGTCGACCCTGAACCGGTCACCCGAGTTAGCCCGCGACATGGCCCGAAGGGCATTCCCGATCCCCACAGGCTGGCAACCAGTGCTGGGCATTAAAATTTGATCATTGGGAATGATTTCAGCCCAAACAAAAGTAGGATTAAGGAAAAAAACAAACTAAACAGAAGAGATAAACACTAATAGAAGAAAAGAAATAAAAGTCACACGACCAAACATACCTCCATGTGACCTCTCATGTCACCACCCAACTAAAGACCAACCTCGCTCCAACATCGAGCGACTCAAACAAGAAAACCTGAACAAGAGAACCTGCAACTGAAATGGTAAAAGATAGGCGTGAGTACAAAAGTACTCAGTAGGTATTCCAAAGTAAACCACTCAATCCAAAAGATTCATTTCCCAAATCAATCCACTGACACCAGTTTGAAATACTATTATAAAATTATGCTTTTCAAATTTTAAAACAAACAACGTACCTTTTCTTTCATTTGAAAATCCAACACACGCTACATACCATTTCCAAAATAATTTATCATTTCATAAAGAAAATCAAAATAGAAAGATCTAGATTTTATTTTCTAATCAGTAAGCAAGTAGACGAAACAAGCTGGAACACACTAGCACAATAGAAAGTGAATAAGCCAACAAGGAAAACAAACAGTGCTAACGGAAACAGGTGACGGTAAGAACTGTATAGTAAGTACCACTGAAAGTGAACAAGTAACGTAGTCAAGTAACAATGGGTGATCCTAAAAATCCCTAGAAAACCCCTGGATGTACTTGGTTTGGAACCAACTACCGGCGTATGGTGAACCCCATAGTCTATAACTAACTGATCGCCCTCGTGACAAAATCAGTGGCACTTCCCATCTGGCCTCTAACTCTACCAGTGGGTACCAACCCATCTAATCGGGGTTAGTAAGCAACTATTACTCGATAATCTATAAGACGCCTAGGAACCCATGGTAGTTTTAATAAGACTGTGTAAGTGGGAGGCCCTCGCACGTGTTACTCATCTCACCGCACTTTCCAACCCCTTACACGGACATCGCTACACGACAACCCTCAATGGGAAGTCCCCCTTTAGAGGTGCCCCGTAAGTATGTATATATATATATATATATATATATATAAGTATACATATATCACATCACCAAAGTACCAATCGGGCCATCACAAAACATGACATTCAATCCATTTTCTAAAACACATTATGTTTCCAAACAGGCATTTACATTTTCACAAAGCATATTCTTTTCAAAGATTCAACACAAGTATTGCACTAATGTTTGAAGATCCAAACGAGCCCTAGCCTCCAACCACACACCCACGTACTTTTCAAGGCCAATCCAACCAATGAAGAGGGACACATTTTGGAACCATCTTTTGAACACAAGAAGCACCATTTACCCAATTTTGGAAAACAAATAAAAAATTTAGAAGAAATAAGAGGGAGGGATGAAGAGGCGTTCTTGAGGGAGACTAGCTCTAGGGTACCATCATCCCTTGATTGCACAACAATGTGTGCACCTAGTGCACCCATGGTTGTGTCTTTATCCAATGGAACACTCTAAAACCAACCAAAACATTTTAAACCAAATTTAATAGATGCACCATTTTCTTTCAACTCAAAGTCATCCATTTCTCCCATTTATAAAATACAACACATGATCATGAATCAAAAAGATCTTTCTAAAAAAACATTAAACCATGCAAAGAGGGAATCAACACATTTATCATGTAAAGTTTAAATCATGATCCAAACCAATTTAACAAACAATTAAACGGTAAAAACTCCACTCAACCATCCAATTTCACCCAAGGAACATAAATTACGTTTCTTTAGCAACCGCCTTAAGCACAATACACAAGGGAATAAACCAAGATTTAGATAAAAATATATTATCAGCAAAACATGAAAACATGAAAACATCCTAACAAGCTTAACATGAGTATCATATAGGTGTGAAACAAGGTTATAAATTTAAATAAACATCAAAGAAATGCAATGGAAAGGATAATCATGGATTGTCCTACCTCAAACCAAGCGCAGATGCGATGAAACTTCAACGTAAGGACTAACAACACCCCGCGGGCCAATCACACATCCTAATCAATGAGATGAACATGATAATTACAACCTGCGACACTAGGTTTTGGCCAAAATAAATAAAAACACCAATGATGAAAATAAAATAAAAAGAACAAACCGTAGCGGATGGTCGCGAGCAAGGGGCGAGCATCGGGATCGGGTTGCGCTGATCGGAGTGCGCCGAGCAGAGGAGCTCACCAGAGCGGGCTTGTGTGAAGCGGAGTGGGGCTGGACAAGGACGGGCTGGCCAAGCGAACCTCACCGGAAACTGTGCTAGACAATGGGAAGACGGCACCGGAATGATGAAGTCGGAGGGGCAGGGGTGCAGAGGCACGACGGAGGGCCGGGGAGTGGCGGTGCTCGGGCTGGGGTGAAGCGGGAGGTCGGGGAGTGGCGGAGGGAGCTGGGACCGATGAAGGGGAGGGAGGCCAGAACGGTGGAGGGATCCATGATGAAGGAGGGATCCGGGACGGCGGAGGGAGCTGAGACAGCGGAGGGAGCCGCGCAGGGGCCGGCGGTGCGGTGAAGATGATGCGGGGGCCGAGACACCGACGACAGGGAGTGGGGACGCCGGGACACCAATGACGAGGGGGATGGGAGGGAAGGGGGGGGGGGGGGGTTCGGGTGCCGCATAGGGGAAAGGAAAGGGGGGGGGGGTTCGGGCACTGCACAAGAGAAAGGGGGGAGAGTTTAGGGTTTCCATCTTTTTTCATTTTATTAACAAAATAATAATAATAATTATAATAGTAATAATATAATAATAATAATAATAGTTATAGAATAAGTAAATAAACAAAAATAAAATCCTGATAATATTAATAAAACATTATAAAGATAATAAAACTTTATAATAATAATAATAATAATATCGCAACTATAATAATAATAATACTTTAACAATCCTAATAATAAATTAATAATAATAATATTCATAAAAATTTAATACTACTAATTATATTAATTGTGAACATAAAAAATTTAATATTTAAACATCAGGAGAACACTATGTCACCCGGGCCGAACGCACCATCACCGCTAGCGATGCGGTGATTGTGCACCGGCGCAAAACCCGCCAACACAATTAAACGTAGAAAAATTCAAACCGGGACCAAGAAAAGATTAAAAACAAGGGAATTTGTGGTCGGGGTGTGACAATTCTCCCCACCAGAGACAGTTTCTGCCCCTAGAAAGTCACCAAGGAAAAAGTTTGCCAAGATTCAAGTCTATGCCCAAATAGAACTAAAGGAACCGAAGAGAACTGAGAATCTCAGGATGACCTTACTCTACACAGGTCACACCCTACCGATTCAAGAGAAAACTGAAGTCCAAGGTTGAGTGGAGAACACAAAGGGGTTCTCCCCACCACAAGAGCTCACTTTGTCCAAAAAAATTAACCTTCTAAATAGAAAACCCTAGGAAAGGGGGGGTCGATGAGGGAACACCTAACCGATTTAAACCAACTCTTATAGCACGAGTGAAAAACAACACCTTCGTCGAAATGTTGAATCATCGACCAAAGTCAACAACCATCAACACCAGGGGGAAACCCATGGAAAAGACTTAACCAGACCTCGAGTTAAAAACATAACCCATTTAAATCCACAATACATAACCACATCAACACAAACGGGACTACTTAGATCAGAATAGAAAGAGTCCATGACAACCCCATGGTAAAACAATGAACTTACTATAACGTCAAAACATTAATAGTAGAAAAACAAGTACAAAAAGATTTTAATTGTTCCACCACCAACACAGAACAGAAAACCCGGGCCAAGGCTTCACACACTTGGGGACTCTTGACTATGTGCGAGATCCACCCCAAGACCTGTGGCTGGGGCTCTGATGGCTGAAGCATCTCCTGCCTCACAGTGGGGTACTGACACTCTCCGAACACTGTGTCCTCTTCATGCGACGCTTCCTGAAAAACTTCTCCAAATGACCCAGACAGCCGCAATGATGAAATGTCTTCGGAGGGTTGCAATAGGATGGCTTCAAATGTCTGAAACGACCACACTGATAGCATACCACTGAATGATCTGACGAACCGGGAGCTGGGAACAAAGGTGATAACTCCTTAGGAACAAGTTTCTCTGGCATCCTTTACTCAGCAGATGGAGAAACCCCACGAACAACTGGGTACGCTGGACTGCAAACCACCTGTGCTCCAGACACCAACACAGTTAAAAATGCTTCCTCCACCAGCTTCTCGAAACGATGGCCTTTAAGAGGGAGGACCCACTCCTTGATTTCTGGACGGAGACCCCCGGTAAAAAGAGAGGCCTTCATGAGCTCATGTGATGCCACCTCTGGAGAAAAGGAAATCAGTTCCTTGACATGGTCAATATATGCTTTCACCGTCTATTGACCTTGTTGAATATGCACGATCTCTCCCTTTTTCTTTGCCTTCACTTCTTTAGGTATAAATCCTTTGATGAAGATGGTTTTAAAGACATCCCATGTCATGCCGACTTGCATTGACGGTGGGGAAACCACCTTCCACTGGTCCAGAGTTGGACCTTCAAACAACCCCATAACAGCATGAACCCTAACAGTCTCAGGAGTTCCCAATGTTCTAAAGATACTCTCCAATTCTTCAAGCCACTCTACTGCTTCTAACGGGCCTCGATCACCACAAAGAATAGGCAACGTCCAAGAAGGAACAGAAACTGGTCATGACTCATTAGAAACTTTGGGGATCTTTCTGGGTGACATTCTCTAAACAACATAAAAACACAAATCCAAAAATCTTCATCCAATCAAATCTTAATCAAAAGGACAATCGCATACCAAGAACTGGCTCGCATGACAAAAATCCACTTTTCAAAAATCACAATTTCATTTCAAGACTACTTCCAAACACAAAACCCACTTTCCGAAACAAAATCCAACTTCCAAAATCATTTCCTCTTTCAAAAGACGTTTTAGAAAGACAAGGTCAAAACTTTGGTTTCAAATAAACACCCATAGCATCTCATGAATCATCGCATGTGTGTCCATCTATTCCACTCATGTCATCCATGAACAAGTGCCTCTCACGCACTTTTCGCACAAACCCACACACATGCGATCATTCATAAGGAAAAGAAAGGGTCACACCCAAACCATTTCCCTACCAATTCCATGAAAACACCCAGTTTTTAAAACCAGAACACTTTAAATTTCAAAAATCCCTTTACCAATTTAAACCCATTTTAAAGAAAACACTTCCTGTAACACCCCAAGATTTCATAGTGTGTTATTTCTTCCAAATAATTCAATAACTTGCACTACACGGAACATCGAGTTCAAGCACACCATGACTTACCAAAAAAGTCGTTCAAAAGAGGTTATGAATAGTATTAACTAAATTTTAAACATTATATAATCCTTATAATTTTAGAATCCATATTATGAGTTTCTTAGACATAATGTAAGAACAAATTCATTTTCAGTATTGCACTTTTACCAAATTTTAATAGTGAACCCTTTTTAAATACAATATTTTAAACTTTTTGACTAAATAGGGACATCAAAAATTTAAAATGAAACATCCCAAGCTTCCACGGTATGCTTTCCTTTGAATAATGCAGTAGCGTGTGTTGTACGCAACGTCGAGTTCTAACACACACCACAACCAATCAAACTAGCTGTTATGAATAGTAATACCTACATTTTAAAATTATATATATTTTATATTTCAAAATGGAATTCATTTTTGGATTCAGAATATCAAATTTAGCCTAGGGTGAAAATTTGGAACTTTTCGGATAACTTTAATATTTTGATGAATAGTGAAAATTGCTAAATTTTAATTAAAAAACAAATTTATTAATTGAAATAATTTATATTGATAAATTATGAATTTTAGTGGTTTTAAAGTATATTTAGAATATATTTTTACAATTTAATACAATGTTGGTCATTGGACATAATTTCACAATTAAACCGAACATAAACAAGTATCAATCTTTTGATAGTTATTATATCTAAAAGCACGCTTTTTGTTTTGACAGCGGGAATTAATTTTAAATTAATTTCTGCCACTTCTGTGTTTTGAATTTAGAAAAATGGATTCCATATTTGGAATCAGGATTTTCAAATGGTGTAAATAGGTATCTTTTATTTTTAGACATTTTGAATAATTACTGCGGTAAATATTTTATTTACCACGGTTAAGGGTAAATCCGGTAAATAAGGGTTAAAAAATAATATTATAATAATAATAAATTACCCTAAAACGTGTCCTAACCTTATTGGTTGATACATGTTCGACCATAGTCATCTTTGGGTCGATTTTGGGACCCCATGGAGCCACTTGTAGGGGATAGAGACACTTTATTTTAATTAAGTTAAAATGAATACAAAAATGACACAAGCATATATCTTTTAGAAACACAATTTTTAAATAGGGTTATATATGTTGGATTTTCGACTATAAATATTCACTAGAAATATAGAAATATTTCCTACATAATGATATTTTATTTATAATTTTTAGACATTATATAATGTAATTTATTTATGACACAATGATGATGCAGTAATTACCATAATAGTGAAAAATTAAAATAATTGATATTATAAATACACAAATAAATATAATTTGAGACTTTTTATGAATTAAAATAATTTTATAAGTTAATATGAAATGTTAGGAATGATTTAATTAAATATTTTCGAAGTAATCATTCTGTTATGAGTTTGACAAAAATCAACTATTGAATAGTGTCAAAATTGACATAAAAGAATTTTTAAAACAAATATTATATTATTAATTGATATTAAATTCCTAAAAATCTAAGGTTCGGCCAAGATACTTATATAATGATATGTGAATCATTAATGGACCACTTGGGGGGTCTATTGGATGTATATAGTAAGTTTATTAACCATATTATATAAAAATACAAAGAGACATTGTAAAAGTGAAACTAATTAACTAAGAGTTAATACTTAAAGATAAGGTTAATATAATGACCCAAACCTGTATAAATTATATTGGTTGAGTTTTTTTTGACACATACCCACCTTAACATTTAAATAATCAACTTTGTAGACATTAGAAACCGAATATTAATTTATTATAAATTAATATTTCTAGCTTTTCCAAAGGTGCGCCTCACCCCTCTTATAAAAGGGAACTCCTCCTTATCTTTTCTTCACACCTTCAAAGCCTTTTGGTTTGGCCTAACTCTGCCCTAATACTATCCCAAATTCCCTCACTACAACCTAGAGGCCTTCTTTTGATCATAAATCCAACCTAAGGAGCCATTTTGATCAAATCAAAAGGAAGAACCCGAAGAAGAGGTAATGATTTCACCACCCTTTTCCAAGTTCCTTTCTTCTTCCACTTATTCTTCCTTTGTTATTAACATTATAAAATAATAACTCCAGTATAATATATATAATGTGATGTTATTATAAATATGGTACAACTATATTCAGTATTATATCCACCCTTTGAATAACATGTCACCATACGTGCGTACGTACGGCTTACCGTCTCCACGTCGTGGTGTAATTGTTATTCAAAATACTATTATTTGGATGGGTATAATAATGATGTGTAACTCATGTAAATAATAAATTTAACATGTTAATAATTCTGTATATATGATATACCATCCATTTATATATTATTTTAATATCAAAATAATGATATTGTCGCTCGTGCGTACGTACGGACTACCATCTCCACGAACGCGATGAGATTCATTCTCCATCGTATCCATTCATGTATAATTATCATTTTATGATTAATAATAGTATCTAAGGACTTGATATCATTCTTGATATGATTATGATACAACCTATCCATTACAAACATGGCTTATGTAACAAAACATATAAAATAAAATGAGTAAGTTAACACCCAAAACAACGATAATACTAAGATATTATTAACAAATCAATTTTAAAAGATCATATATGATATCATATGAATGTATATGATTCTTGTATATTTTAATAACAATTATTTCACTATTATACAGGAGGTTAACCTACCCCAACCAAGGAAAAGTACAAGGTAAGGTTTATTTCACAATCTCTTTATTATCCGAGGTTGTTTATACATAATAATCTACTGGGATCTCTTTATCATCAAAATCCATGTTTCCTAAAAATGTATTTCAAAACATTTTTACAATTTACAATAATATGGGTTAAAGTCATTTATACCCCTGTTTGACTTTTTATAAGAGTTTTATAAAGTAATATTTTCGTCGTTTTCCAAACAAGGTGCTTTTTAACTTTTTCGACAGAATTAAGGTAAGAATGTTTTTTTTTAACTTATACAGCGGGTGTGGTTATTTTCCGCCGTTATAAAATCGTTGAAGATTCCCTTATAAGCTTATAAGAATATTTTCAAAGAAAATGTTTTACTCTTAAATGATTTCAAAATTAATATTTTAAGAATTTTTGAAAGGTACTCTTTATCAAGATCATAATTTTATATGTTTTAAAGATTTATCATTCTAAATATTTTTAATTAATGTCCATGTTTTCAAGATGATTTTAAGGATTTATTTATATGGACATGAATGTTTTGAAATGAAATATATTTTAAAAAGTTTCAAAGTGGTATGGGACACTTTGATTCAAAAATCTCTTTTAAATTACTTCCTTTATAAATGTGTGACTTTTCAATGATTTCGAGAAAAGAGATGTTTCTCTCAAATAGTTTTGATTTCATCTATGCCAACATCCTTTGATGGATTTTAAGCTTATTTGAAGTTGATTTATTATGATACAAAACTTCTATATTGTATTGAAGGTTTTGTGATATGTTTGACTGTGGATGTGCTATTTTTATACCATTCATGGTTTATGGTGAAAATATTGACATTTCGTATGCTAGTTTTAATACGAATGTTTATGTTATGTTTAAACCTTTGCATATGGGAATGCATTGTACTTAATATGTGACGGGTGGATCCCTCTATATCTCCTCGATGCATAGGTAGGTCTCATGAGACAAAATAGTGTCTTGGCACAAGGCCTTGACAAAATCTTATTTGTAGTCTTGGCACGAGGCCTTGGCTATGCGGTTATGATAGTCTTGCATTATGCATTCCATCATTATGAAAGTGGTTATTGATATTGCATGTGATTATTCGATTAGTAGAATATCCATGTGAAAAAGTAAATGGAATTATTTCATTTTACCTTTTCCATACTATGTTGAAGTTCAAGTTTAAAAGTCTTTTGTTTTAGTTATACATTGCCTTAAATGTTTATGCTTATTTTTGAATGTTTATGCTATATTTTTATCCTTACTGGGAATTTGAGATCACCCCTTTTCTATGTTTTATTTTTCCCAGGATGTGAAGAAGTAAGTTGTGAATGAATTGCAGGGATAGTATGTGGAGATATGAGTGTGGAATATGGAGACTATGTTGTTGTTGTTGTTTTTCACTTTATGATGTAATGAAAAACTGTATGAATATATCTAGTGTTTCCAAGGCTACTAAACCAATCAGTCTTTCGAGATTTGATCTTTCTTGTGATCATTCCAATGTTATGTAATAATGCACCGACTCTGGGTAACTAGGGTCAGGGCGTTATAGTTGGTATCAGAGGATGTTTAGTACAAACCTTGGAAGCTAGATTTAGATAAAATCTGATTAGAGCACAAAGACCTAAGATGGATTTTGAGGATTTGTATAGAAGAACATCCTAGAATTTTGGTATTGTAGAGATTTTGTGAGTTTTCTGAGCAATAAATCCATGTCTAGATACGAGCCGGTAGAGGCGGCTCTGGCACAGATGTACCTAGGGGTAAAACCCAAAAACACCGCTTTGAGCTAGACTCGAACGAGAACTAGTGCATGACAACGGGCCTTGCTGCACTCTTGGTTACGACACTCCCGGGGGATATGCTTCGGATAACTCTCATTTTCTATACAAACCATAATGAAGGGTTTATGAGTATATAATTCCTCAAATGATACATTTTTATGATTATGGATTATATCCATAAACTATTTAATTTATGTTATGTGTTTTACAAGTTTGGGATTAGGTATTGTTATTCATAAACTAATCTAGTGTATGCCATTGTTTAGAAATGGTGCCCAGTAGAAGGAATGAGAACTCCAGCAATTCACATGATCCAAAGAGAAGGAAGGATCATATCTTTCATGGTCTTAAGCTAGAATTTATAAGAGAAATAGTCTCCCATGTATTATCATCATATGAAGAAATAATATCATGTGTTGATAAGATATGTAAAGAGTTTACTAAGTCCTATGGCTTTGAAGGGAAGCAAGAGAAGAAAAGGACGGAACAGAGAAAGATGGATAAAGGTAAGAGGGAAAAGAAGAATTTTACCATATGTGATAACTGTGGGAGGAAACACCCTAGAACTTGCCTGAAAGGAATGGGAGTTTGTTATAAGTGTGGAGAAAAAGGGCACAAAGTACGTGACTACAAGGGTAAGAAAATGGTTTCAAATGTACAATGCTTCATTTGCAAGGATTTTGGACACTACACGAACCTATGTCCTAGTCATCAGACTATGCCGCAAATGATTCTATTGGATAATAATCAAGTTATGATACTAACACAGATGAAGAGGAATGATTAGAGTTCTTATGTTGATCATGTCATATGAGTGTTGTATCAACAATGTACTTGTTATAATAGTTATGGAGTAATTAAGGATTGTACTCCAGTACTATTTTATTAAGGACTTGAGATTGTGTGGAAAAAATAAAAGTGACTCAATAGCAGGATAAATTTTTGGAAAATATATGGTTGGGAGAATGATAAACCATAATATAATTCTGATACCGAGGTAGTGATTTTGGAATAATACATGATTGATTTGAATAAATTATATTGGATATTATTGATTGCCTTGAATCTAATTAATGATTTGTATATTCCATCATTGTTGTGGTTTAAAACATTTTTGGATTGAAGGAGTATATCTATTATTCTTTAAGGAATAAGGGATCATGAATGTAATCAATAAGGTTTTATGGTAATTCAGGATGTTGCAGTGTTTTAAAAGAATACAAGTTGAAGATGTTCACATGTTATTACGTGAAAAAAAGGATCTTTATTGTTTTTACCTTCCTTATAAATTTTGGACTGAAGTATTTTGGATAGTTCTAGTTTGGATTATTTTGGATTTCCATAAAAGGACAACCCGGAGGTCGGGTGGTAACCTGTCGCGTCCGGCATGGCCGCGAGACTTGAACCCACAACCGAAGGGCGACAAGGGTGTATCACCTACAACTGACCCACGTGATGTCTGAGATTAAATAATGTAGTTTTTTTAGATCTGGTAGATGAATTATAAATTCGTTTTTTAACCCTATACGAATAGGATAAATAGAATTTTTTTACGTTCTATTATCTTTTAGAGTGAAAGATGAGTTTGTGGTAGAAATTAGTTAAAGGATGGAACTATACTTGTCAAGAATATATTTTTCTTCTTCTATTATTCTATGAAGAAATTAATTCTTATACTTTATTTAAGGAATCCTAAAACCAAAAATGTGTTTTCCTAATACCCTATGTTTTGTTGAACCGATGGTATTTCAAATCATCATAGATTGATGAATTTAAGGACCTCAATTTTACACTTGTTTGTGATTGATGACCTCAATCACTACCTATAAATATTTACGTTTTTCCTCCAATTATATGTCCTTAATTGCCACCAATGTTCTCCTAATCGAGATCATAATTTGGTGGTGACCCTTTCATTTCTCTTTTCCTCATATTAAGACTAAATTTTTGTAACCAAATTTCCGATATGGGTTTTCCCACAAAGATATTTTCCATTTTAAACCTTTTATTTTCGAAGAACAATTTCAAATTGTGAGGACGCAATTTATTGAAGGAGGGGAGAATGTAACACCCCAGGATTTCATAGTGTGTTATTTCTTCAAAATAATTCAATAACTTGCACTACACGCAACATCGAGTTCAAGCGCACCATGACTTACCAAACATGACGTTAAAAAGAGGTTATGAATAGTATTAACTAAATTTTAAACTTTATATAATCCTTATAATTTTAGAATCCATATTATGAGTTTCTTAGACATAATGTAAGAACAAATTCATTTTCAGTATTACACTTTTACCAACTTTTAATAGTGAACCATTTTTAAATACAATATTTTAAACTTTTTGACTAAATGGGGACATCAAAATTTTAAAATGAAACATCCCAAGATTCCACGGTATGCTTTCCTTTGAATAATGCAGTAGCGTGTGTTGTACGCAACTTCGAGTTCTAACACACACCACAACCAATCAAACTAGCCGTTATGAATAGTAATACATACTTTTTGAAATTATATATATTTTATATTTCAAAATGGACTTCATTTTTGGATTCGGAATATCTAATTTAGCCTAGGGTGAAATTTTGGAACTTTTCGGATAACATTAATATTTTGATGAATAGTGAAAATTACTAAATTTTAATTAAAAAACAACTTTTTTAATTGAAATAATTTATATTGATAAATTATGAATTTGAGTGGTTTTAAAGTATATTTAGAATAAATTTTTACCATTTAATACAATGTTGGTCATTGGACAAAATTTCACAATTAAACCGAACATAAACAAGTATCAATATTTTGATAGTTATTATATCTTAAAAACACGCTTTTTGTTTTGACAGCGGGAATTAATTTTAAATTAATTTCTGCCACTTCTGTGTTTTTAATTTAGAAAAATGGATTCCATATTTGGAATCAGGATTCTCAAATTGTGTAAATAGGTAACTTTTATTTTTGGACATTTTGAATAATTACTGCGGTAAATATTTTATTTACCATGGTTAAGGGTAAATCCGGTAAATAAGGGTTAAAAAATAATATTATAATAATAATAAATTACCCTAAAACGTGTACTAATATTATTTTTTGATAAATGTTCGACCATAGTCATATTTGGATCGATTTTGGGACCCCATGGAGCCACTTGTAGGTGATAGGGACACTTTATTTTAATTAAGTTAAAATGAATACAAAAATGACACAAGCATATATCTTTTAGAAAAACAATTTTTACATAGGGTTATATATGTTGAATTTTCAACTATAAATATTAATTATAAAGATAGAACGATTTACTACATAATTATATTTTATTTATAATTTTTAGACATTATATAATTTAATTTATTTATGACACAATGATGATGCAGTAACTACCATAATAGTGAAAAATTAAACTAATTGATATTATAAATACACAAATAAATATAATTTGAGACTTTTTATGAATTAAAATAATTTTCTAAGTAAATATGACATGTTAGGAATTATTTAATTAAATATTTTCGAAGTAATAATTCTTTTATGAGTTTCACAAAAATCAACTATTGAATAGTGTCAAAATTGACATAAAAGAGTTTTTAAAATAAATATTATATTATTAATTGATATTAAATTAATAAAAATCTATGGCTCGGACAAGAGACTTATATAATGTTAGGTGTATCATTAATGGACAACTTGGGGTTCAATTGGATGTATAATAAGTTTATTAACCAAATTATATAAAAATACAAAGATACATTGTAAAAGTGAAACTAATTAACTAAGAGTTAATACTTAAATATAAGGTTAATATAATGACCCAAACCTGTATAAATTATATTGGTTGTGTTGGTTTCGACACATACCCACCCTAACATTTAAATAATCAACTTTGGAGCCATTAGAAACCGAATATGAATTTATTATAAATTAATATTTCTAGATTTTCCAAAGGTGCCCCTCACCCCTCTTATAAAAGGGAACTCCTCCTTCTCATTTCTTCACACCTTAAAAGCCTTTTGGTTCGGCCAAAATCTACCCTAATACTCTCCCAAATTCCCTCACTACAACCTAGAGGCATTATTTTTATCAGAATGCCAACCTAAGGAGCCATTTTGATCAAATCAAAAGGAAGAACCCGAAAAAGAGGTAATGATATCACCACCCTTTTCCAAGTTCCTTTCTTCTTCCACTTCTTCTTCCTTTGTTATTACCATTATAAAATAATAACTCCAGTATCATATATATACTGTGATGTTATTATAAATATGGTACACCCATATTCAGTATTATATCTACCCTTTGAATAACATGTCACCATACGTGTGTACGTACGGCTTACCGTCTCCACGCCGTGGTGTAATTGTTATTCAATATATTATTATTTGGATGGGTATAATAATGATGTGTAACTCATGTAAATAATAAATATAACATGTTAATGATTATTTATATATGATATACCATCCATTTATATATTATTTTAATATCAAAATAATGATATTGTCGCTCGTGCGTACGTACGGACTACCGTCTCCACGAAAGCGATGAGATTCATTCTCCATCGTATCCATTCATGTATAATTCTCATTTTATGATTAATAATATTATATAAGGACTTGATATAATTTTTGATATGATTAAGATACAACCTATCCATTACAAACATGTCTTACGTAACAAAACATATAAAATAAAACGAGTAAGTTAACACCCGAAACAACGATAATACTAAGATATTATTAACAAATCAATGTTAAAAGATCATATATGATATCATATGAATGTATATGATTCTTGTATAATTTAATAACAATTATTTCACTATTATACAGGAGGTTAACCTACCCCAACCAAGGAAAAGTACAAGGTAAGGGTTATTTCACAATCTCTTCATTATCCGAGGTTGTTTATACGTAATAATCTACTAGGATCTCATTATCATCCAAATCCATGTTTCTTAAAAATGTATTTCAAAACATTTTTAAAATTTACAAGAATATGGGTTAAAGTCATTTATACGCTTTTTTGACTTTTTATAAGAGCTTTATAAAGTAATCATTCCGTCGTTGTCCAAACAAGGTGCTTTTTAACCTTTTCGACAGAATTAAGGTAAGAATGTTTTTTAACTTATACAGCGGGTGCGGTTATTTTCCGCCTTTATAAAATCATAGAAGATTCCCTTATAAGCTTATAAGAATATTTTCAAAGAAATTTTTTTACTCTTAAATGATTTCAAAATGAATATTTTAAGAATTTTTGAAAGGTACTATTTATCAAGATCATAATTTTATATGTTTTAAAGATTTATCTTTCTAAATATTTTTAATTAATGTCCATGTTTTCAAAATGATTTTAAGGATTTATTTATATGGAGATGAATGTTTTGAAATGAAATTTATTTTCAAAAGTTTCAAAGTGGTATGGGACACTTTGATTCAAAAATCTCTTTTAAATTACTTCCTTTATAAATGTGTGACTTTTCAATGATTTCGAGAAAAGAGATGTTTCTCTCAAATAGTTTTGATTTCATCTATGTCAACAACATTTGATGGATTTTAAGCTTATTTGAAGTTGATTTATTATGATACAAAACTTCTATTTTGTATTGAAGGTTTTGTGATATGTTTGACTGTGGATGTTCTATTTTTATACAATTTATGGTTTATGGTGAAAATATTGACATTTCGTATGCTAGTTTTAATACGAATGTTTCTGTTAAGTTTAAACCTTTGCATATGGGAATGCATTGTACTTAATATGTGACGGGTGGAGCCCGCTATATCTCCTCGATGCATCAGTAGGTCTCATGAGACAAACTAGTGTCTTGGCACAAGGCCTTGACAAAATCTTATTTGTAGTCTTGGCACGTGGCCTTGGCTATCTGGTTATGATAGTCTGGCATTATGCATTCCATCATTATGAAAGTGGTTATTTATATTGCATGTGATTATTAGATTAGTAGAATATCCATGTGAATAAGTAAATGGCATTATTTCATTTTACCTTTTCCATACTATGTTGAAGTTCAAGTTTAAAAGGCTTTTGTTTTATTTATACATTGCCTTAAATGTTGATGCTTACTTTTGAATGTTTCCGCTATATTATTATCCTTACTAGGCATTTGAGCTCACCCCTTTTCTATGTTTTATTTTTCCCAGGATGTGAAGAAGTAGGTTATGAATGACCCGCAGAGATAGTATGTGGGGATATGAGTGTGGAATATGGATACTATGTTGTTGTTGTAGTTTTTCACTTTATGATGTAATGAAATACTGTATGAATATATATAGTGTTTCCAAGGCTACTAAACCAATCGGTCTTTCGAGATTTGATCTTTCTTGTGATCATGCCAATGTTATGTAATAATGCACCGACTCTGGGTAACTGGGGTCAGGGCATTACAGTTGGTATCAGAGGAAGTTTAGTAAAAACCTTGGAAGCTAGATTTAGATAAAATCTGATTAGAGCACATAGACCTAAGATGGATTTTGAGGATTTTTATAGAAGAACTTCCTAGAATTTTGGTATTGTAGAGATTTTGTGAGTTTTCCGAGCAATACATCCCTATCTGGATATGAGTAGGTAGAGGCGGCTCTGGCACAGATGTACCTAGGGGTAAAACCCGAAAACACCGCTTTGAGCTAGACTCGAACGGGAACTGGTGCACGAAAATGGGCCTTGCTGAACTCTTGGTTACGACACTCCCGGGGGATATGCTTAGGATAATTCTCATTTTCTTTACAAACCATTATGAAGGGTTTATGAGTATATACCTCCTCAAAGGAGACATTTTTATGATTATGGATTATATCCATAAACTATTTAATTTATGTTATGTGCTTTACAAGTTTGGGATTAGGTATTGTTATTCATAAACTAATCTAGTGTATGACATTGTTTAGAAATGGCCCCCAGTAGAAGGAATGAGAACTCCAGCAATTCACATAATCCAAAGAGAAGGAAGGATCATATCTTTCATGGTCTTAAGCTATAATTTATAAGAGAAATAGTCTCCCATGTATTATCATCATATGAAGAAATAATATCATGTGTTGATAAGATAAGTAAAGAGTTTACTGAGTCCTATGGCTTTGAAGGGAAGAAAGAGAAGAAAAGGATGGAACAGAGAAAGATGGATAAAGGTAAGAGGGAAAAGAAGAATTTTACCATATGTGATAACTGCGGGAAGAAACACCCTGGAACTTGCCTGAAAGGAATGGGAGTTTGTTATAAGTGTGGAGGAAAAGGGCACAAAGTACGTGACTGCAAGGGTAAGAAAATGGTTTCAAATGTACAATGCTTCATTTGCAAGGATTTTGGACACTACACGAACCTATGTCCCAGTCATCAGACTATGCCGCAAATGATTCTATTGGATAATAATCAAGTTATGATACTAACACAGATGAAGAGGAATGATTAGAGTTCTTATGTTGATTATGTCATATGAGTGTTGTATCAACAATGTACTTGTTATAATAGTTATGGAGTAATTAAGGATTGTACTCCAGTACTATTTTATTAAGGACTTGAGATTGTGTGGAAAAAATAAAAGTGACTCAATAGCAGGATAAATTTTTGGAAAATATATGGTTGGGAGAATGATAAACCCTAATATAATTCTGATACTGAGGTAGTGATTTTGGAATAATACATGATTGATTTGAATAAATTATATTGGATATTATTGATTGCCTTGAATCTAATTAATGATTTGTATATTCCATCATTGTTGTGGTTTAAAACATTTTTGGATTGAAGGAGTATGTCTATTATTCTTTAAGGAATAAGGGATCATGAATGTAATCAATAAGGTTTTATGGTAATTCATGATGTTGCAGTGTTTTAAAAGAATACAGGATGAAGATGTTCACATGTTATTACGTGAAAAAAGGATCTTTATTGTTTTTACCTTCCTTATAAATTTTGGACTGAAGTATTTTGGATAGTTCTAGTTTGGATTATTTTGGATTTCCATAAAAGGACAACCCGGAGGTCGGGCGGCAACCCGTCGCGTCCGGCAAGGCTGCGAGACTTAAACCCACAACCGAAGGGCGACAAGGGTGTATCACCTACGACTGACCCACATGATGTCCGAGATTAAATAATGTAGTTTTTTTTAGATCTGGTAGATGAATTATAAATTAGTTTTTTTACCCTATAAGAATAGGATAAATTGAATTTTTTTACGTTCTATTATCTTTTAGAGTGAAAGATGAGTTTGTGGTAGAAATTAGTTAAAGGATGGAACTATACTTGTCAAGAATATATTTTTCTTCTCTTATTCTATGAAGAAATTAATTCTTATACTTTATTTAAGGAATCCTAAAACCAAAAATGTGTTATCCTAATACCCTATGTTTTGTTGAACCAATGGTATTTCAAATCATCATAGATTGATGAATTTAAGGACCTCAATTTTACTCTTGTTTGTGATATATGACCTCAATCACTACCTATAAATATTTAGGTTTTTCCTCCAATTATATGTCTCTAATTTCCACCAATGTTCTCCTAATCGAGATCATAATTTGGTGGTGACCCTTTCATTTCTCTTTTCCTCATATTAAGACTAAATTTTAGTAACCCAATTTCCGATATGGGTTTTCCCACAAAGATATTTTCTATTTTCAACCTTTTATTTTTGAAGAAAAATTTCACATTGTGAGGACGCAATTTATTGAAGGATGGGAGAATTTAACACCCCAAGATTTCATAGTGTATTATTTCTTCAAAATAATTCAATAACTTGCACTACATGCAACATCGAGTTCAAGCGCACCATGACTTACCAAACAAGCCGTTCAAAAGAGGTTATGAATATTATTAACTAAATTTTAAACTTTATATAATCCTTATAATTTTAGAATCTATATTATGAGTTTCTTAGACATAATGTAAGAACAAATTCATTTTCATTATTACACTTTTACCAACTTTTAATAGTGAATCCTTTTTAAATACAATATTTTAAACTTTTTGACTAAATGGGGACATCAAAAATTTAAAATGAAACATCCCAAGCTTCCAAGGTACGCTTTCCTTTGAATAATGCAGTAGCGTGTGTTGTACGCAACTTCGAGTTCTAACACACACCACAACCAATCAAACTAGCCGTTATGAATAGTAATACATAATTTTTGAAATTATATATATTTTATATTTCAAAATGAAATTCATTTTTGGATTCGGAATATCGAATTTATCCTAGGGTGAAATTTTGGAACTTTTCGGATAACTTTAATATTTTGATGAATAGTGAAAATTACTAAATTTTAATTAAAAAAAACTTTTTTAATTGAAATAATTTATATTGATAAATTATGAATTTGAGTGGTTTTAAAGTATATTTAGAATAAATTTTTACCATTTAATAAAATGTTGGTCATTGGACATAATTTCACAATTAAACCGAACGTAAACAAGTATCAATATTTTGATAGTTATTATATCTTAAAAACACGCTTTTTGTTTTGACAGCGGGAATTAATTTTAAATTAATTTCTGACACTTCTATGTTTTTTATTTAGAAAAATGGATTCCATATTAGGAATAAGTATGTTTAAATTGTTTAAATAGGTAACTTTTATTTTTAGACATTTTGAATAATTACTGCGGTAAATATTTTATTTACCATGGTTAAGGGTAAATCCAGTAAATAAGGGTTAAAAAATAATATTATAATAATAATAAATTACCCTAAAATGTGTCCTAACCTTATTGGTTGATACATGTTCGACCATAGTCATCTTTGGGTTGATTTTGGGATCCCATGGAGCCACTTGTAGGTGATAGGGACACTTTATTTTAATTAAGTTAAAATGAATACAAAAATGACACACGCATATATCTTTTAGCAAAACAATTTCTACATAGTGTTATATATGTTGGATTTTCAACTATAAATATTAATTTGAAATATAGAACGATTTAATACATAATTATATTTTATTTTAAATTTTTAGACATCATAAAATATAATTTATTTATGACACAATGATGATGCAGTAATTACCATAATAGTGAAAAAATAAAATAATTGATATTATAAATACACAAATAAATATAATTTGAGGCTTTTTATGAATTAAACTAATTTTCTAAGTTAATATTAAATGTTAGGAATGATATAATTAAATTTTTTCGAAGTAATCATTCTGTTATGAGTTTCAAAAAAATCAACTATTGAATAGTGTCAAAATTGACATAAAAGAGTTTTTAAAACAAATATTATATTATTAATTGATATTAAATTCCTAAAAATCTAAGGTTCGGCCAAGAGACTTATTTTATGATAGTTGTATCATTAATGGACCAATTTGGGGTCTCTTGGAGGTATATAGTATGTTTATTAACCATATTATATAAAAATACAAAGAGACATTGTAAAAGTGAAACTAATTAACTAAGAGTTAATACTTAAAGATAAGGTTAATATAATGACCCAAACCTATCTAAATTCTATTGGTTGAGTTTTTTTCGACCCATACCCACATTAAAATTTAAATAATCAACTTTGAGGCCATTAGAAACCGAATATGAATTTATTATAAATTAATATTTCTAGCTTTTCGAAAGGTGTCCTTCACCACTATTATAAAAGGGAACTCCTCCTTCTCATTTCTTCACACCTTCAAAGCCTTTTGGTTTGGCCAAAATCTGCCCAAATACTCTCCCAACATCCCTCAGTACAACCTAGAGGCCGTAGTTTGATCATAAATCCAACCTAAGGATCCCTTTTGATCAAATCAAAAGGAAGAACCCGAAGAAGAGGTAATGATTTCACCACCCTTTTCCGAGTTCATTTCTTCTTCCACTTCTTCTTCCATTGTTATTACCATTCTGAAATAATAACTATAGTATCATATATTTACTGTGATTTTATTATAAATATGGTACAAACATATTCAGTATTATATCCACCCTTTGAATAACATGTCACCATATGTGCGTACATACGGCTTACCGTCTCCACGTCGTGGTGTAATTGTTATTCAATATATTATTATTTGGATGGGTATAATAATGATGTGTAACTCATGTATATAATAAATATAACATTTTAATGATTTTTTATATATGATATACCATCCATTCATATATTATTTTAATATCAAAATAATGATATTGTCGCTCGTGCGTACGTACGGACTACCGTCTCCATGAACGTGATGAGATTCATCCTCCATCGTATCCATTCAAGTATAATTCTCATTTGATGATTAATAATAGTATCTAAGGACTTGATATCATTCTGTATATGATTAAGATACAACTTATCCATTACAAACATGGCTTATGTAACAAAACATATAAAAGAAAACGAGTAAGTTAACACCCGAAACAACGATAATACTAAGATATTATTAACAAATCAATGTTAAAAGATCATATATGATATCATATGAATGTATATGATTCTTGTATAATTTAATAACAATTATTTCACTATTATACAGGAGGTTAACCTACCCCAACCAAGGAAAAGTACAAGGTAAGGGTTATTTCACAATCTCTTCATTATCCGAGGTTGTTTATACGTAATAATCTACTGGGATCTCTTTATCATCCAAATCCATGTTTCAAAAAAATCTATTTCAAAACATTTTTACAATTTACAAGAATATGGGTTAAAGTCATTTATACCCTTTTTTTACTTTTTATAATAGTTTTATAAAGGAATCTTTCCGTCGTTTTCCAAACAAGGTGCTTTTTATACTTTTCGACAGAATTAAGGTAAGAATGTTTTTTTTAACTTATACAGCGGGTGCAGTTATTTTCCGCCGTTATAAAATCTTCGAAGCTTCACTTATAAGCTTATAAGAATATTTTAAAAGAAAATGTTTTACTCTTAAATGATTTCAAAATGAATATTTTAAGAATTTT
This sequence comes from Viscum album, assembly GCA_963277665.1. Classification (NCBI taxonomy): domain Eukaryota; kingdom Viridiplantae; phylum Streptophyta; class Magnoliopsida; order Santalales; family Viscaceae; genus Viscum; species Viscum album. The sequence continues at coordinate 1,915,733,288 of OY728127.1, forward strand.
TGAAAGGTACTCTTTATCAAGATCATAATTTTAAATGTTTTAAAGATTTATCTTTCTAAATATTTTTAATTAATGTCCATGTTTTCAAAATGATTTTAAGGATTTATTTATATGGACATGAATGTTTTGAAATGATATTTCTTTTCAAAAGTTTCAAAGTGGTATGGTACACTTTGATTCAAAAATCTCTTTTAAATTACTTCCTTTATAAATGTGTGACTTTTCAATGATTTTGAGAAAAGAGATATTTCTCTCAAATAGTTTTGATTTCATCTATGTCAACATCCTTTGATGTATTTTAAGCTTATTTGAAGTTGATTTATTATGATACAAAACTTTTATATTGTATTGAAGGTTTTGTGATATGTTTGACTGTGGATGTGCTATTTTTATACCATTCATGGTTTATGGTGAAAATATTGACATTTCGTATGCTAGTTTTAATAATAATGTTTATGTTATGTTTAAAACTTTTCATATGGTAATGCATTGGACTTAATATGTGACGGGTGGAGCCTGCTATAGCTCCTCGATGCATCAGTAGGTCTCATGAGACAAACTAGTGTCTTGGAACAAGGCCTTGTCAAAATCTTATTTGTAGTCTTGGAACGAGGCCTTGGCTATGTGGTTATGATAGTCTGGTATTATGAATTCCATCATTATGAAAGTGGTTATTGATATTGCATGTGATTATTCGATTAGTAGAATATCCATGTGAATAAGTAAATTGGATTATTTCATTTTACCTTTTCCATACTATGTTGAAGTTCAAGTTTAAAAGGCTTTTGTTTTAGTTATACATTGCCTTAAATGTTTATACTTATTTTTGAATGTTTCCGCTATATTGTTATCCTTACTGGGCATTTGAGCTCACCCCTTTTCTATGTTTTATTTTTCCTAGGATGTGAAGAAGTAAGTTATGAATGACCTGCAGGGATTGTATGTGGGGATATGAGTGTGGAATATGAAGACTATGTTGTTCTAGTAGTTTTTCACTTTATGATGTAATGAAAAACTTTATGAATATATCTAGTGTTTCCAAGGCTACTAAACCAATCGGTCTTTCGAGATTTGATCTTTCTTGTGATCATGTCAATGTTATGTAATAATGAACCAACTCTGGGTAACTGGGGTCGGGGCGTTACACTTCCATTTCAAAGTTCAACTTTAATTTTCAAAAACACGATCACACCAACCAGAACCAAACATAGTACAACTAAAAAGAATCGCTAGAATGAGGAACTAGCAGTTAAGCTTAACCCGACAACATGGTAGTGAGCCACGCCCCAAGTAAGTATCAACAGCTTGGAGGATCTTAAACCATGTACTCAGACTTCACATGGTTCACTACTCCATGTGAAATCGCGACTTGATACTGGATCGTATCATTTTTCATTCCTCAATCCAAAACGAGGTCAAAAGACACAATTTCCAGACTACCCCTGGTAACTTGAGGATCAGCGCGAGCAAGAGTTCACGACACTCTTCCCGTACCTACCTCTTGAGTTCTGACAGTCCTAACCTCCTTCTACCGAACAACCCAAATAACAAGAACCTGAACCTCCCTCTGATACCATTTTGTCATGAACCAACCTGGGTCGACCCTGAACCGGTCACCCGAGTCAGCCTGCGACATGGCCCGAAGGGCATTCCTGATCCCCACGGGCTAGCAACCAGTGTCGGGCATCAAAATTTGATCGTTGGGAATGATTTCAGCCCAAACAAAAGAAGGATTGAGGCAAAAAAACAAACTAAACAGAACAGATAAACACTAAAAGAGGAAAAGAAATAAAAGTCACATGACCAAACATACCTCCATGTGACCTCTCAGGTCACCACCCAACTAAAGACCAACCTCGCTCCAACACTGAGCGACTCAAACCAGAAAACATGAACAAGGGAACCTGCGACTGAAATGGTAAAAGATAGGCGTGAGTAAAAAAGTAATCAGTAGGTATGCCAAAGTAAACCACTAAATCCAAACGTTTCCTTTCCAAAATCAATCCACTGACACCTGTTTGAAATACAATTATAAAAGTAGGCTTTTCAAATTTTAAAACAAACAACATACCTTTTCTTTCACTTGAAAATATAACACACACTACATACCATTTCCAAAATCATTTATCATTTCATAAAGAAATTCAAAACAGAAACATCTAGATTTTCTTTTCTAATTAGTAAGAAAGTAGACAAAACAAGCTAGAACAAACTAGTATAATAGAAAGTGAATAATCCAACAAGGAAAGCAAACAGTTCTAAGGGAAACAAGTGATGGTAAAAACTATAAAGTAAGTACCACTGAAGGTGAACAAGTAACATAGTCAAGTAACCATGGGTGATCCTAAACATCCCTAGAAAACCCATGGATGTACTCGGTTTGGAACCACCTGTCGGTGTATGGTGAATCCCCAAAGTCTATAACCAACTGATCGCCCTCACGACAAAATCAAGGGCACTTCCCATCTGGCCTCTTAATCTACCAGTGGGTACCAACCCGTCTAATCGGGGTTAGTAAGAAACCATCACTCGATAATCTATAAGATGCCCAAGAACCCATGGTAGTTTTAATAAGACTGTGTAAGTGGGAGGCCCTTGCACACGTGACTCATCTCACCGCACTTTCCAACCCCTTACACAGACATCGCTACACAACAACCCTCAAAGGGAAGTCCCCCAGTAGAGGTTCCCCGTAAGTATGTATATATATATATATATATAAATATAATTATACATATATCGCATCACCAAAGTACCAACCGGGTCATCACAACAAATGACATTCAAACCATTTTCTGTAACACATTAAGTTTCCAAACGGACATTTACATTTTTGCAAAACATATTCTTTTCAAAGATTCAACACAAGTATTGCACAAAAGTTTGAAGAGACAAATGGCCCCTATCCTCCAACCACAAACCCAAGTACTTTTCAAGGCCAATCGAACCAACGAAGAGGGACACATTTTGGAACGATCTTTTGAACACAAGAAGCACCATTTGCCCCATTTTGGAAAAAAAAGAAAAATTTTAGAAGAAATAAGAGGGAGGGAAGAAGAGTCGTTCTTGAGGGAGACTAGCTCTAGGGTGCCATTATCACTTGATTTCACAACCATGTGTGCACCTAGTGAACACATGGTTGTGTCTTCATCCAATGGAACCCTCTAAAACCAACCAAAACATTTTAAACCAAATTTAATAGATGCTCCATTTTCCTTCAACTCAAAGTCATCCATTTCTTTCATTTATAAAATACAACACATGCTCATGAATCAAAAATCTCTTTCTAAAATAAACTTTAAACCACGGAAAGAGGGAATCAAGACATTTCGCATGTAAAGTTTAAATCGTGATCCAAACCAATTTAAAAAACAATTCAATGGTAAAAACTCCACTCAACCATCCAATTTCACCCAAGGAACATAAATTACATTTCTTTAGCAACCGCCTTAAGCACAATACACAAGGGCATAAACCAAGATTTAGATAAAAATATATTTTCAAGAAAACATGACAACTTCAAAACATCTTAACATGCTTAACATGAGTATCATATGGGTGTGAAACAAGGTTATAAATTTAAATAAACATCAAGCATCAAAGGAAATGCAATGGAAAGGAAAATCATGGATTCACCTACCTCAAACCAAGCGCAGATGTGACGAAACTTCAACATAAGGACTAACAACACCCCGCGGGCCAATCGCACATCCTAATCAACGAGATGAACATGCGAATTACAAACTATGAAACTACGGTTTGGCCAAAATAAAGAAAAACACCAAAGATGAAAATAAAATAAAAAACACAAACCAGAGTGCATGGTCACGAGCAAGGGGCGAGCATTGGGATCAGGCCGTGCTGATCGGAGCGCACTGAGCAGAGGAGCTCGCCAGAGCGGGCTGGTGCGAAGTGGAGTGGGGCTGGCCGGGGACGGGCCGACCAAGCGAACCTTTCCGGAAACTGCGCTGGACAGTGGGGAGACGACACCGGAATGACGAAGCCAGAGGGGCAGGGGTGCGGAGGCGTGGTAGAGGGCCCGGGAGCGGCGATGGTCGGGCTGGGGTGAAGCGGGAGACTGGGGAGCGGCGGAGGGAGTGGGACCGACGAAGGGGAGGGAGGCCGGAATGGCGAAGGGAGCTGGTACGACGGAGAGAGTCGGGACGGCAGAGGGAGCCAGGACGGCGGAGGGAGCCATGCAGGGGCTGGCGGCACGGTGAAGGGGATGCGGGGGCCGAGACGCCGGCGACAGGGAGCGGGGAAGCCGGGACGCCGGTGATGAGGGGGCTGGGAGGCTGACGCATACAGGAGGGAAAGGGGGTGGGGGGTTCGGGCGCCGCATAGGAGAAAGGGGGGGAGTTTAGGGTTTCAATTTTTTTTCCATTTTATTAACACAATAATAATAATAATAAAAGTTTTAGAATAAGTAAATAAAAAAATAAAATCCTGATAATATTAATAAAACTTTATAAAGATAATAAAACTTTATAACAATAATAATAATAATATCGCAACTATAATAATAATAATACTTTAACAATCCTAATAATAAATTAATAATAATAATATTTATAACAATTTAATACTACTAATTATATTAATTGTGAACATAAAAAATTTAATATTTAAATGTCGGGTGAACACGCGGTCACCTGGGCCTAACGCACCGTCACAGCTAGCGATGCGGTGACCGCGCAACGGCGTGAAACCCGCCAACACAATTAAACATAGAAAAATTCAAACCGGGACCAAGAAAAGATTAAAAAAAAGGGCATCTGCGGTCGGGGCGTGACAATATCTATTATGTATATTTACTTATAGAATATATATGATATATAAATAATTTTTTGCATTCTATAAGTAATTTAATCATGATCTATGTAATACAATCAAGAATAATAAGTCAAAACATATACGACAAACAAAGCGATTATTACATAAAATGTTTATTTAACTTGGAAACTATTAACAAGGGGGTAATATGAAATCATAAATGAATCATATATGATATCATAAATTAAATTATTATTCTTTTAGAAGTTAATAATATGTTTATAACCATTATATAAGAGTTTCAGATATGTACGAGGGAATATCAGACTTTTGGTAAGGGAATTTTCGTCTCACTTTTAATTTTTGTGACATATAATCCATGTTCACCACCAATTTCTTGTGTGTGGTCTATGTACTACTACAATTATATTTCATATAATTAATACATTTATCTTCATGGAATTTAAATATTCATTTTATGATATCTGGCTTATAATTTAAATGATTAATGTGGAATGGGATGCTTTGAAGGATTAAATAAGTAATCCTTTCTCCATTTCAATATTCTTGATATTATTTTACATGACTATTAATATGGATATAAAAGTTTTATAAAGGGAATTTGATGTCTATAACGACCCATAATTTACATACATTGTTAATACTTCAAAATTAAAGTACACTTATTACAACATATAACAAAACAGTGAAAGGACCGTATAGGTATAGAGTCGTTAGAAACTGGGAAACATAAACAACTGGTTCATAAATCATCTACACGGTCTCCCTTATATTTTATCATATCTAGAGTCCCTTTTGTCATATCTTACTTAATAACCTTTTTCCTGACCTGGGAAAAAAACATACAAAAGAGTGAGCTCAAATGCTCAGTAAGGGTAAACAAAGGAAATATCATATCCATAAGAACATAGAATTTTGAAAATCATAACCTGCAAAAGAGATCATAATATCATAACAATGGGATAAATCATAGTAGTGAAATTTAATCCCAATAATTCTAACATAAAACATGTAACTTTTTTTCATACACACATAATCATATAGAATCATTTCTTATTAGTCAAGACTCATTTCCATGACTATCCTGGCGGACAAAGTCCATTTCTGAACTGATTTCACTCCTCGTTTCAGTCCTGTATCACTTAATCGGATTAACCTGCCATTCCAGCCATGTCTATCTCATGAGATATAAATCTTTACCCAATGCTTTGGAGGGAGATATAGGTCTCACACATCTTATAATGACACCATTCTTATGTGTGCCACAAGATCATAAATCATACATCATAGCACAACCCATGTAATAAAAATGGTTTTCTTAAACATCATACCATCGTAACATAATCCATATAAGATAAATGGACAGTATAAAAATAATTCCATCATAACATAAACAAATCAATGTAAAAATAGGGATAGAAACAGAACCCTATATTATCTTAGATGGAAAATAATTTTGAAAAACACTTGAACTTCATTCTTGAGGAAAATATCCTTTCTACTTTAAAAACATTTTTCCTTTCTTAAAATGTCATACAATTTTAAACAAAAAAAAGTTGATTAAAAATACATTTGAAAACTTTTAAAGGAAGCTTCATGGAAATAATGTTCTAAAATTCAATTTAGGCTGTATAAGTTTAAAAACATTCTTCTCATACTTTGGTCGGAAAAGTCAAAAAGCACCTCGTACGAAAAACGGCCAAAGATTCCTTTCACATCTTTTACTAAAAACTCACCGAAGGGTAAAATTGGATTTAAACAATTTTATGAGGATAGAAATAATATTACATATTGAGGGAACATGTGTGTGGATAATAAATATGCCCCAGTATATTCTGAAGTATATAATATCTTGGATAAAAATGAGATTGTGAAATATTCCCTTACCTTAGGTGTGATTTGCTTCCTACATGTCCGAACCTCCTCTTCTTTAAAGCGCCTCTTCTTAACCTCCTCTTAGGGCACTAATGATGGTTTTTGAAGAGGACCAGGACCTCTAGGATGTTTCTAGGGAAGTGAAGAAGAGAAATTGGCATGGGTTGGCTGAGCTTGAAGGCTCAAAGTGGTGTGAGGAAGAGAGGGATAAGCTACCCTTTTATAAGGGAGGCGAGGGGCACCTTAGAAAAAACTTAAAATATTATTTTATTATAAAGTCATATTCGGGTTTTAATAGCTCCAAATTGATTTATTTTGAAGCTATGGCGGGGATGGGTCTAAATCCTCTCAACCAATAGATTTTAGACAAGTTTAGGTTACTATTTTATCCTTATCATTTAGATTTAACTCTAAGTTAAATAATTTAACTTTTACTGTGTCTTTTTGTTTTCTTACACTATATGGTTAATAAACATACTATAACAAGCCAAAAAAAACCCCAAGTGGTCCATTATTAATATATATATAAATATCCTTATCTATTTCATTTGGCCAAACCTTAGATTTTTAGGTATAAAATAACAATTAATAATATAATATTTGTTTTAAAAACTATTTTATGTCAATTTTGATACTATTTGGTATTTGATTTTTGTGAAAATCATAACAACATGTTTAGTTCTAAAAAAGTAATTAAATCAATACCAACATGTCATATTAACCTATAAAATTAGTTAAATTCATAAAAAGTCTAAAATTAAATTTATTTGGGTATTTATGACATCAATTATGTTAATATTTCATTAATAAGGTAATTACTGCATCATCAGTGTTCCATAAATAAATTAAATTATTTAATGTCTAAAAATTATAAATAAAATACCATTAGTTAGGAAATATATTTATATTTCTAAATAATATTTATAGTTGAATTTATCTTATGAATAACCCTATATTAAAAATATTTTAGTTATTGAACTTTGATTTTAACTATTTTAACTCTTTTTAAAATAAAATAATAATAAATTTCCTAATCTAATCCAAGTGGACCTAGAGGGAAATATTTTCTTCCTACAGTTATTTTTGGTCGAATTACACTTATCCAATAGAATTAGGACTTGTGTTAGGGTAATAATAATATCATTTTTACCCTTTAATTACCCTATTTACTTTTAACCGTGGTAAATAAAAGTAAAAAGTTCTATTCCCCAAAAATTATTTTTATCCTATTGAACCTCATTTTAATCCTTGATATTAGCCGTGTCTCTAGTATTTTTGAAATTCCACTCACAAAAGCGGTAAAATTAAGTTTTATGTAAATTTTGAAACTCTCCTTGGAAGTGGGAAAAAGACGGTGAAAAGTTCAATAAAATTTTTATATATCTAAAATTATTATAAAATGAATCTAATGAATTAATTTGTACTTATATAAGTATTATGTATCAATTTTGACCTAATATATATTTAAATAATATAAATAATTATTTAAATAAAAATTCGGTTTTTAAATAGTAACCCAGTGTTTTCACTATTCATCAAAAATTGAAAGTTTTCAGAAAAATACCAAAATTTCACCCTAGGCTAATTTCGATATTTTGAATCAAAAAATGAAGTCAATTTTGAAAGATATAATTTATAAAATTTCAGAAATTGGGTATTACTATTCAAAACGGCTAGTTTTAATAATATTTTAATAGCATATCGTTGTTTAGTGAAACTCGGTATTGTGTACAATGCAAGCTATCGAGGAAGGTCGTGATTGCGTGTAAAGTAAGCCAAGCTAGTGTTGTGTGTAGTGAAATATTCCTTTGATGGTTTATATAACATAAAAACAAAATATTTCTCATGAAAATCTCGGGTGTTACATTCTACCCCCCTTAAATTGAATTTCGCCCTCAAAATTGATCACATTGTAACAAATAGATGAGGATACCTCTCTCACATCATATCCTCAAGCTCCCATGTAGCTTCTTCTAATTGGTGGTTCCTCCATAAAATTTTCACCAAGTGATTGGTCTTGTTCCGTAGGACCTTTTTGCTACGATCCATAATCTCTATCGGATGTTCTTCATAAGAAAGATCTTGCTCCAGTGGTACAACTTCTAAGATGAGTACATGTGAAGGATCGGGTATGTATTTTCTCAGGATAGATACATGGAACACATCATGAACTTGAGAGAGATTTGGTGGAAGATCCAATCGGTCAGCTACCTTCCCAACATGATCCAGTATTTCAAAGGAACTGATATACCTAGGGCTCAGCTTTCCCTTCTTTACAAATCTCATTACTCTCTTCCAAGGAGATATTCGTAGGAACACTTTATCACCCACTTCAATCTCTAGGTCTTTTCTTCAGCTATCGACATAACTTTTTTGTCGACTCTGAGCTGCTCTTATGTTTTGTTGAATAGATCGGACCTTTTCTGCCATCTCATCAACAAGATCAGGTCCTAATATCTTTCTTTCCCCAACTTCATCCCTGCAAGTTGGAGTTTGGAATTTCATTCCATAGAGAGCTTCATAAGGAGCCATATGAATACTACAGTGAAAGCTATTATTATAAGAAAATTCCACCAAAGGTAGGTGTTGATCCCAACCTCCTTTGAAATCCATAGAGCAAGGTCTCAACATATCTTCTAGAGTTTGAATTGTCCTCTCAGACTGACCGTCTATATGAGGATGATAAGGAGTGCTAAAACTCAACTCTGTATCCAGAGTATACTGAAGACTTCGCCAAATCATTGAGGTAAACCTCAGATCCTGATCAGATATAATGGAAAGTGGTACTCCATGCAATCTTACCACCTCCTTTACATATATCTTGGCAAAGCGATCCAGAGAGAAATCTTCTCTAATAGCAATGAAGTGTACCGACTTCGTAAGACAATCAACTATAACCCAGATAGCATTATTGGCTTTGGATGTTTTAGGAAGTCTAGTGACAAAATCCAGAGTGATGTTTTCCCATTTCCATTCGGGTATGGGTAATGGTTGTAACATCCCCTTAGACTTCTGTCTCTCAGCTTTAACTTGTTTCCAAGCCAAGCATCGAGAGACATATTCAGCAACATCTCTTTTCATGGCATCCCACCAGAAATACTCTTTCAGGTCCCTATACATCTTTGGGCTTCCAGATTGAATAGATAATGAAGAACTATGAGCCTTATCCAGTAGATCCTTCTTTAATTCTAGGATGTGAGGAACACAAACGCAATTCCTGAACCTTATTATCCCATCACAATCAAGGTTGAATTCAAGAACATTTCACACCTTCTTTTTTGAATCTACATCTTTTTTATGCCTCTTTAATCTTCACATGTATAGATGGTTGAACATTTATTTGAGAAAGATATGATTTTCCCCTTCCATTATAATTTCAAGATCAATCCTTTGTAAATCCATAAATATTGGGTCTTTTGTGATCCTCATCATGGATAAGCTAGCATGGTCTTGTCGACATAATGCATCTGCCACCTTGTTTGCTTTCCCAGGGTGGTAATGAATTGAGCAGTCATAATCCTTAATCAGCTCCAACCATCTTCTTTTGTTCATATTCAGATCCTTTTGTGTGAAAATATACTTTAAACTTTTATGATCTGTATAAATATCACACCTTCCCCCATAAAAATAATTCCTCCAAATCATTAATGCAAAGATTACCGCAGCTAAATCCAAATCATGAGTTGGGTAATTTTTCTCATGGATTTTCAACTGTCGTGAGGCATAAGCTATCACCATATCATTTTTCATGAGAACACACCTCAATCCCTTCTTGGATGCATCACTGTAGATCACAAACCTTTCTCCACTACAAGGCAGTGTGAGCACAGGTGCACTGGATAGCCTTCTTTTTAACTCCTTGAAATTATCTTCACACTCCTCTGTCCAAATAAACTTAACTCCTTTTCGAGTCAACCTGGTGAGTGGATTAGATAATCGTGAAAAATATTTCACAAAACATCGATAATATCCTACCAAACCAAGAAAAATTCGGATCTCAGTTACTGTTGTTGGTCTTGACCATCTCTCGATAACCTCTGTCTTTGGTGGATCCACAGATATCCCCTCTTTTGAGATTACGTGACCCAAAAATGCAACTTTTTTAAGCCAAAATCACACTTGGTAAACTTGGCAAAAATCTTTTCCTTTCTCAGGATCTTCAATATAATTGTCAAGTGATCTTCATGTTCTTCCTTTCTCTTTGAATAGACATGAATATCGTCTATAAATACTACCACAAACTGATCAAGATAGTCTTTAAAGACTCTATTCATCAGATCCATGAAGATAGCAGGGGCATTAGTAAGACCAAATGGAATCACTATAAATTCATAGTGTCTATACCTTGTATGGAAATCCATATTTGGTATATCCTCCCTTTTGATCCTTCATTGATGATACCCTGAATGAAGATCAATCTTGGAAAAGTATTGAGCTCCGCGTAGTTGGTCAAAAAAGTCATCAATGCATGGGAGAGGATATTTGTTCTTGATAGCGATCTTGTTAAGTTCTCGATAATCAATGAAGAGTCTCATTGATCCATCTTTCTTCATAAAAAATAGAACAGGTGCTCCCCAAGGTGATACACTAGGGTGTATGAATCCTTTATCAAGATTCTCTTGGAGTTGCTTCTTCAATTCCTGCAACTCAATTGGGGCCATTCTATAAGGTGCCTTTGAAATAGGTAAAGCACCCAGTACGAGTTCTACTGAAAACTAAACTTCATGATTTGGTGGATGACCAGGAAATTCCTCTGTAAAGACATCATCAAATTCCCGTACAATGGGAATATTCTTAATTGTGAGTTTCTCTCCAACCATTTGAGATAAATAACCTTAATTTAGTGGTATCAAGGCCCATAAGATGGAAGAAATTTCCACTGGAAGATTATGTTCATCCTTGCATCGATAGATGATCATAGATTGATCTCGAATATGAAATGTGACTTACCTTATTTGGAAATTGATATGAGATCCATATAATGAAATCCAAACCATGATAATAGTCACATCAAATTCCACTATAGGAAGGATCACAAGATTTGCAGGAAGCACTTTCCCACAAACTTCAATCGGAGAAGAATTGTATACTTTTGATGTGACAGTTGTGCCATTAGGGGTTGTCACAGCTAACTCAAAATCTAATTGTTGAGGTAATACGGTGATACCCTTAGAAAATTCTTCAGAAATAAAAGAGTGGGTGAATCCAGAATCAAATAAAACATTTTATACTTAGAGTGGATGGTAAGTGTACCTTTCACCACTTCATTCTCATACTCCACATCACTGATAGAAATTGCATGTCACATTCCTTTGTCTTTAGCCTTAAGAGTTTCTTTACATCGATCATCATAAAAAACCCTTGGATTAGGGAATTGAATTGCATAATTCCCAATTTCCTTTCACTTGTAACATTGAAGTGTAGGAGGTGCACTCTGTGTAGCCTTTTATTTTTTTTCATCAGTAGACATCTTCTTCCCATCATTGCGGCATTAAAATGCCCGATGACCTTCCTTTCCACATTTGAAACATTTACTTGCCCCTTTAAGACAAATCACTCCATGTCTCATTCCACACTTTGAGCATAATGGAAAACTCATCTTCTTTTCAGTGTGCTCTTTAGATTTTCCTTTGAATTCCATTTTCCTCTTTTTATCTAATACATATGACTGATGGGTTACTCCGACCTCCATATAAACCTTGAGAGCACATAAAATGATTTCCTCATAGCTATTGAAGTCCCTTATGGCTAACGCCCTTTGAAGACTTGGTTTTAAGCCACTAATGAATCGATCGATCATACTCTCAGGTTGGATAATAATACCAGAAGTGTACCTTGTATGTCTTGTAAAATTTTCTTCATAGGAACCAACAGATTCATCATTCTTTTGATTCAGTTCAAGAAACTCCTTCTCCATCTTTGTTTGAATAATACAAGGGAAGTACTTATTGAAATATAAGTTCTTGAACTCATCCCATTCCATGGACTCAATTTCATCTCTTGGCCTCATATTCTTGATAATATTCCACCATTGATTAGCTTCACCTTCCAAACGATATACTAATAAGATGACTTTATATTGTTCAGAACATTGAAGAACTGAAAATATCTTTTCAGTGGTACTGTCCATTGTTCAGCCACTAATGGATAAGTAGACCCACTGAATGATGGTGGACACTGCCTCATGAAGGATTCAACATAATGTTGCTCCTTCCTTTTCTCGTTTGGAAGTCCTGTATGATTCATAGCTTGAGAAATTTGTGTGAACATGGAAAAAATATTTTTCATTCAAGCTCCCATAACGTTTGGTTGCTCAGGGGGGATAATCATTGCATTGCCCATCGCATTCAGCATTAATACAGTTCATTCGAGTTCCAGTCATTGACTAAAACCAATAAGCATAGTGTGAGAAACACTAATCATAATAGGAAAACCACATAATCAAGAATAAAATTTTACACTTAAGTTCTTATCATAGGTTATTCATGGACATTTCTAAAACACTAAGATTTTGTTCTATGCTTATACTTATCCTTAGGGTTCTTACTAAGGATTTCACACCCTAGTTTCCAAAGGTTGACTATAAATTTCCTCTGATACCAACTATAATGACCCATACTTTACAAACATTGTTAATACTTCAAAATTGAAGTACACTTATTACAACATATAACAAAACCATGAAAGGACCGTATAGGTATTGAGTCTTTAGAAACAGGGAAACATAAACAACTGGTTCATAAATCATCTACACTGTCTCCCTTATATTTTATCATATCTAGAGTCCCTTTTGGCATATCTTACTTAATAACCTTCTTCCTGACCTGGGGAAAGAAAACATACAAAAGGTGAGCTTAAATTCTAAGTAAGGGTAAACAAAGGAAATATCATATTCATAAGGACATAGAATTTTGAAAATATTAACCTGGAAAAGAGATCATAATATCATAACATTGGATAAATCATAGTAGTGAAATGTAATCCCAATAATCCTAACATAAAACATGAAACATTGTGGAATACACACATAATCATCGAGAATCATTTCCTAGTAGTCAAGACTCATTTCCATGACTATCCTGGCAGACAAAGTCCATTTTTGAACTGTGTTTATGACAACCCTGATTTTTATTACAACTTAAACATGCTTTATTACATAAAACTTCACTTGATACAACAAAGAAGATCGAGAGGTTTAGTGTCTTTGGGGCTTAGGATTATTACATAAAAACTTTAAACTTGAAATACAACATCCTTATTGAAAACTTCCTTTACATGACCACTACATTCCTTCGTACCTAGCATTGCATGGGATAACCTGAGGACATGCATAAGAAAAGGGTGAGCTATAAAGCCCAGTAAGGGAGTACATAATGAATAACATGAGGAGTACAATACATGTTAGGCAATAGGCATATCAATAGAGCATAAGAGAGACATGAACATAAAGGCATGATAAAGCATGATAATCATAACATGGAAATGTGGCAACAACACTTAACATTGAATTAGCATGAGCCAAGGCTCATTGCACATGGAGCATGAGTAAACCCTCATTGCACTTGAAGCACGAGTAAACCCTCGTTGCACTTGAATTAGCATGAGTCAACACTCATTGCACATGACGTATCATGATACTATACTTTACCCAATGCATTGGAGCGCTATCAGGGCGCACCCTTCTTAAACATTTCATTTCATGCATAAGTGTGCCACATGGATCATAAAACATGGATTCATAAAACATAATCATTTATTCCACGATAAAGGAATGTGGAATTCATACATGAAGCTTTACAATCAATAAGTAAATGTGCATAAAGGTGAATACCCTTGATGGAGAAATGGGCATGGTATTCACTACACAAAGACATTGGCTTAGAAAATCGGTGCGATTTCGGCGGCGTAACGGCGTGACATAAGAATTCATAAAAAGGTTGATGAGAGAGAAAGGGGTTCCTCATCATATTTGCATGTAATGGACAGTAAGTAGATCATATATATACATGTCCCAACAATAGAAATGGAATTTCGATTCATGATACAAAAGTATTGCTTGAATATAAAAGAAGAGAGAGAAGCTCCTTTCGGAATTTCGGCATAGTAACGGGTGTACATGGGAGGCATTTAATGAGAGAGAAAGGGGTCTCCCATAATTCAAACAATAAGAGGGCAGTATGGGGGAGGTGCGAAACCATACCCCAACATTCATAATTGAAATTAAAAAGGCAATACAACTTAAATAAAATTTACAAAAATGAGAAAGGAAGAAAAACCCTTACTTGGAAGTGTGCTTCCAAAGGCTAGAGAGAGGCTTGTGAGAGGCTTCTTGGGATCTTGGGGCACCTTGAGAGGATTCTAGAGAGAGTAGGGCAGAGGTTGGACGAACTTCAAGGGCTTTGAGTGAGGAGGAAGTGGGAGCTTGGGTGGGTTTATATAGGAAAGGTGAGAGAATTCTTTATTATTTAGGTTTGGGACCCCTTATATTAAAATAATCCAAACCACAAACCATCCCATGGTATTTGCCCATGGTTTCTGGAAAAGGAGAGAGGAAGACAATATTTTACAAGGACAAGGTCCGAACTTATTAAAAAATTAGGGTTGCTTATGTGGAGGTGAGTCACACTCCCATGGAAATTAATTTAAAAAGGCAAAGTGTTGAATAAGTCTTGAGGGCTCCATTAATGCTTTGAAAAGTGATTCAAACAAACCCAAAACCTCATTATTTTAATGATAAAACATATATTGGCCGAACCTAAGGATTATGGTATTTTATTACATCACCATTGGGTCATTATGATGTCATAAATCACATTATATATTTAAAAGGTATTTAATTTTTACCCAAAAATTGGACTGTCTCAGAAAATTATGAAAAATTCACCGTTGGATAATTTCGACGTCCTGATTCCAAAAATAATATTTATTTTATCTAAATAATTTTCTAAATATGTGAATTTTCACTTTTAAAATAAAAACCGACATTTATAAAAAATTCACGGGTTTTGACAGAAATGGCTTTCAAACCTTAATAAAAATTTTAATTGCATTCATAAAATTATAAGATCATTTATATTTAATAAAAATTAATTTAATATTAATAATAATATTTTATTAAAATATTATTTAATTCAAAAATCCTTTAATTTAATAAAATATAATTCTTAATTAAATAATAACTAAAAACATCATTTGTACTTTAAAAACTAATTACAATGCATCAAAAATGACTAGAAATTATATTCATTATTATATACAAAAATAATGTACATGAACATGGTGCTACTTATTTGTTACATAACCCCTTAAAATAGCCGCATAAGACCTAAGGGTAAGGTGTGCGATGGTGACAGACTCTTGGGGTTGCTCGGATAACATCGCTCGAGTGGTGATCTCTATCAACTTCCATTTTTCCCGTAGACGATCACGTTCGAGCTTGACTTGATGAAGCTCAGCTTGGGCTTGGTCAAGGGAAAAGCCCAAAGACGCCACCTCCTTTCCGAGCTCCGACAAATGGGCTTCGTAAGGGGAAATTCTACTGGATGAGGCCATCGCTTCCTTTGTCTGAGTAGAAAATTGGTTCGTTAAAGCCTTATATTTAAACTACCCAGATGATCACTGTTCAACGGCTATAAAAGTAATGGTCACAAATCTTAACGTTAAACTAAATAAGTTGACATCATATAAAAACATAAAGAAACATTTAACTGGATCAAGAGGGATTTTCCATTAATGAAATTTTGGGTCGTTACAACATTCCCCCCTTAAGAAATTTCGCCCTCGAAATTTTCCTTTTCCCACACTAAAACAAATGTGGGTAACTTAGCTTCATCATATCCTCCGACTCCCAAGTTGCTTCTTCAAACTTGTGGTTTCTCCACAACACCTTGACGAGGGGCATTGTCTTATTTCGTAGAACTTTTTCTCTACGATCTAAGATCTTCACTGGTTGCTCCTCATAAGAAAGATCGTCTTCTAATTGTACCACCTCGGAAGAGAGTACATGTGAAGGGTCTGGTATGTATTTCCTTAAGAGGGATACATGGAAGACATCATGCACCTTGGCCATAGTAGGTGGAAGTGCTAGTCGATAGGCCACAGCCCCAACACGATCAAGAATTTCGAATGGGCCGATGTACCTTGGACTTAACTTCCCTTTCTTTCCAAACCTCATGACCTTCTTCCACGGAGATATGCGTAAAAACACCATGTCTCCGACTTTAAACTCAAGGTCTCGTCGACGATTATCTGCATAACTCTTCTGTCGACTTTGGGCTGCCTTGATATGCTGCTGAATGGTTTTCACCTTCTCCACCATTTCTTCGACCATTTCTGGTCCAAGCAGCTTACGTTCACCGACCTCATCCCAACATGCCGGTGTTCTACACCTTTTCCCATACAGGGCTTCATATGGTGCCATTTGGATGCTCGAGTGGAAACTATTATTATAAGAGAACTCAACTAGGGGAAGATGTTGATCCCATCCTCCTTTAAAGTCCATTGAGCACGCTCTCAACATATCCTCAAGTGTTTGGATAGTCTGCTCGGATTGGCCATCAGTTTGAGGATGATAGGCCGTACTGAAGTTCAGTTCAGTATTCAGAGCATGTTGAAGACTCTTCCAAAACTTAGAGGTAAATCTTGGATCTCGGTCCGACACAATAGATAGTGGTACTCCATGCAACCGTACCACTTCCCTGATATATATCCGTGCCAGTTGATCCAAAGAGAAATCCTCTCGAATAGCAATGAAGTGTGCAGTCTTTGTAAGACGATCCACAATAACCCAGATTGCATTGTTGCTTTTGGATGTCCTTGGAAGTCCAGTGACGAAGTCCATGGTGATGTTCTCCCATTTCCATTCTGGTATGGGCAATGGTTGCATCCTCCCCTTAGACTTCTGCCTCTCTGCCTTCACTTGCTGACACACCAGGCACTTTGATGTATATTCGGCGACCTCCTTCTTCATATTATCCCACCAAAAGTTTTCTCGGAGATCTCGATACATCTTTGTGCTCCCTGGGTGAATAGAGAAATTTGAACTATGTGCATCATCCAAAAGTTCCTTCTTCAGCTCCGAACATGATGGGACACATAGTCTTTTCCCAAACCGCACAATTCCTTCTTTAATAACATTAAACTCTGAGGATTTTCCCTTTTTGATAGCTTCCACTTTTTCTTGGATTCTCGCATCATCCCTTTGAGCATCCTTTAAACTTTCCAAAAGAGATGGTTGAGCAATCATTTGTGAAAGGATTGATGATGTTCCCTTCTTTATGATTCCCACGTCCATCTTCATCAAGTCTAAGAAGATTGGTTCCTTCTCAATTCTCATCATTGATAGAATTGCTGGATCCTTTCTACTTAGGGCATCCGCCACCTTGTTCGCCTTCCCAGGGTGGTAATGTATTGAACAGTCATAATCCTTTATGAGCTCTATCCATATTCTCTGGCGCATATTAAGCTCTTTCTGTGTGAATATATATTTAAGACTCTTGTGGTCAGTATATATCTCACATTTCTCCCCATAGAGATAATGCCGCCAGATTTTCAAGGCAAAGATCACCGCCGCCAACTCCAGATCATGCGTTGGATAGTTTCGCTCATGGATTTTCAACTGTCTTGAGGCATAGGATATCACTTTATCATTCTGCATCAGCACACATCCTAAGCCCTTCTTTGAAGCATCACTGAATACCACAAAAAGCTCCACACTTGTGGGTAAAGTGAGCACAGGTGCAGTGATAAGCCTCCTTTTCAACTCCTTGAAGCTTTCTTCGCATTCATCACTCCAAGAAAACTTTACTCCCTTTCGAGTTAGCTTGGTAAGAGGGTTGGACAATCGTGAGAAGTTTCTCACAAATCGTCGATAATATCCAGCTAACCCCAAGAAGCTACGGATATCAGTTACCGATGTTGGCCTCGGCCATCCCTCAATTGCATCTGTTTTGGAGGGGTCCACAGATATCCCATTGCTTGTGATGATATGGCCCAAGAATGAGACCTCCTTCAACCAGAACTCACACTTGCTGTACTTGGCATAGAGCTTCTCCTTGCGCAAAGTCTCCAGTACAGTTCTTAAATGCTCCTCATGGTCCTCCTTGGTTTTGGAGTATATTAGAATATCATCTATAAAGGCTACCACAAATTTATCTAGGTAATCTCTAAAGACTCTATTCATCAAGTCCATGAATATTGCTGGAGCATTGGTGAGTCCAAAAGGCATTACTATGAATTCATAGTGCCCGTACCTTGTACGAAAAGCAGTCTTGGGGATATCTTCCTTCTTCACCCTTACTTGATAATATCCCGACCGCAAGTCGACCTTGGAGAAGTATTGTGCTCCACGCAGCTGATCAAACAAGTCATCGATTCTTGGGAGAGGATACTTGTTCTTTATCGTGATTTTGTTAAGTTCACGATAATCGATGCAAAGCCGCATTGACCCATCCTTCTTCTTGACGAAGAGGACTGGTGCACCCCATGGTGATGCACTTGGGCGTATAAACTCTTTATCCAGATTCTCCTGTAGTTGTTTCTTCAGTTCTTCAAGCTCAACCACAGCCATTCTATATGGAGTCTTGGATATTGGTAGCGCCCCAGGTATAAGTTCAATTGAGAACTCAACATCTCTTCTTGGAGGAAGACCAGGAAGTTCCTCGGGAAATACTTCAGCGAATTCCCTCACAATAGGCATTTCTTCAAGGGTGGTTTCTTCCTTGGACTCAATCATCTGAGACAGATATGCGTGCTCATAAGGTAGTAATATCCATGCTTGAGATGATGTAGTTAAAGGAGATTCATCTTCCTCCTGACACTTGTAAAGAATCGGGGGTCGATTCTCCATATGGAGTGTGATTTCCCTCTCCCGACAATTTATGTTGGCTCTATATAAGGAAAGCCAATCCATGCCAAGAATTGCATCAAATTCCACCAAAGGGAGTATGACAAGGTTCGCCGGGAAATTCAATCCACAGATTATAACAGGGGAGGACTTATACTCATGGGATGCAATGATTGCCCCATTTGCCGTACTCACCGACATCTTTACTTCCATGATTTGTGGTGGTGCAGGGATTATTCTACTAAACTTTTGAGATATAAAAGAATGCGTAGAACCTGAATCAAAAAGTACGTTCGCTATTCTTGAATGAATAACTAGAGTACCTGTCACCACTTCGTTGTCGGGGTTCACTTCGGCAGAAGTGATGGCAAAAGCTCTTCCTTGCTGTCTTGGAGGTTGTTGATTGCCTCCGATAACCCTTGGATTAGGGCACTGATTCGCAAAATGACCCGGTTCTTTGCATTTGAAGCATTGAACAACGCGTTGAGGTTCGAACGGAGCGTTCCTCCCCTCCGTCGCAGCCGCGGGTCCTTCTTGCTGACAGTTAATAGCTAGGTGCCCTTCTCTTCCACACTTGAAGCATTTTCTTGTCCCCCTAAGGCAATTCCCAGGGTGCTTCTTTCCACACTTTTGGCAAGTGGGGTGCTGGAATTTCTTAGCGCCGTTGGATTTATCCATCGGACCACCAGCATTGATGTCCACCTTCCGCTTCTTGTCCCCATGATACCCCTGTGATTCTCCGATCTCCATTTCAACCTTAAGGGCACATCGGACAATCTCCTCATAGCTGTCAAAGTCACGGATCGCTAATGCTTTCCGCAAGCTAGGCTTCAGCCCACCAAAGAAGCGGTCAACTTTGCATTCGGGGGTAACGACAAAGCCGGAAGCGTATCGTGCAAGCCTTGTGAAGTTTGCCTCGTACGCTCCCACAGATTCTTCATCTTTCTGCTTGAGGGAAAGGAAGTCCCTTTCCATCTTAAGACGGAGGGTGCGTGGAAAATATTTATCGAAAAACATCTTCCGGAATACCTTCCATTCCAAAGCCTCGATGTCCTCCTCAGGCTTCGTATTTTTGATCAATGTCCACCATTGATCAGCTTCACCCTCCATACGATAAGCCGCCAGGAGAACCTTCTCTTTTTCAGAGCATTGGAGGATGGAGAATATCTTCTCAATGGAGTTGATCCATTGTTCAGCGATCGTGGGATCAGATGATCCACTAAAAGTAGGAGGCCTTTGTCTCATGAAGCTTTCAATAGCGACTTGTTCTTTCTTAGGGGGGGTTGAACGTTCCTCTTGACCAGTGTTTCTATTCAAAACTTGAGTTAGCTGAGAGAGAAGCGTGACAAAGTTCACGATTCCCGCTCCCATCGGATTGGGCATCTCATTAGTACAATCATCACACTGATCTTCACAACGGTTGTTAGCCCGAGTTCTCCTATTACCGGCCATTGGCTGGAATAAAAGGAAAGTTAGGGGTAACACATAGAGGGTAATCCAAAGACAAAAGTTGATGACTTATAAATAAACTTTGATCTCTTTAACTCATGAGTCTATAGGATTCAATCCAGGCTTTTCAGGATCTTCCTTCTAACATATATTCTTAGGGGAATTTTTCCCTTAATAAGGGTTCATACTAAGATTGTGAATTTATCAAAACATATCCCCCGGGAGTGTCGTAACCAAGAGTGCAGCAAGGCCCGTTGTCGTGCACCAGTTCCCGTTCGAGTCTAGCTCAAAGCGGTGTTTTCGGGTTTTACCCCTAGGATACATCTGTGCCAGAGCCGCCTCTACCTGCTCGTATCCAGACAGGGATGTATTTGTTTGATAAACCACTTAATTAGTATTTACCAAAACTTAGGGATGTTTTTATTATGATTAGTCTTGTATCTAAGGCTTTACTAGGGTTTCCTAATCCCAAAAATAACTAAACCTATCCTTTGATACCAACTATGACAACCCTGATTTTTATTACAACTTAAACATGCTTTATTACATAAAACTTCACTTGATACAACAAAGAAGATCGAGAGGTTTAGTGTCTTTGGGGCTTAGGATTATTACATAAAAACTTTAAACTTGAAATACAACATCCTTATTGAAAACTTCCTTTACATGACCACTACATTCCTTCGTACCTAGCATTGCATGGGATAACCTGAGGACATGCATAAGAAAAGGGTGAGCTATAAAGCCCAGTAAGGGAGTACATAATGAATAACATGAGGAGTACAATACATGTTAGGCAATAGGCATATCAATAGAGCATAAGAGAGACATGAACATAAAGGCATGATAAAGCATGATAATCATAACATGGAAATGTGGCAACAACACTTAACATTGAATTAGCATGAGCCAAGGCTCATTGCACATGGAGCATGAGTAAACCCTCATTGCACTTGAAGCACGAGTAAACACTCGTTGCACTTGAATTAGCATGAGTCAACACTCATTGCACATGACGTATCATGATACTATACTTTACCCAATGCATTGGAGCGCTATCAGGGCGCACCCTTCTTAAACATTTCATTTCATGCATAAGTGTGCCACATGGATCATAAAACATGGATTCATAAAACATAATCATTTATTCCACGATAAAGGAATGTGGAATTCATACATGAAGCTTTACAATCAATAAGTAAATGTGCATAAAGGTGAATACCCTTGATGGAGAAATGGGCATGGTATTCACTACACAAAGACATTGGCTTAGAAAATCGGTGCGATTTCGGCGGCGTAACGGCGTGACATAAGAATTCATAAAAAGGTTGATGAGAGAGAAAGGGGTTCCTCATCATATTTACATGTAATGGACAGTAAGGAGATCATATATATACATGTCCCAACAATAGAAATGGAATTTAGATTCATGATACAAAAGTATTGCTTGAATATAAAAGAAGAGAGAGAAGCTCCTTTCGGAATTTCGGCATAGTAACGGGTGTACATGGGAGGCATTTAATGAGAGAGAAAGGGGTCTCCCATAATTCAAACAATAAGAGGGCAGTATGGGGGAGGTGCGAAACCATACCCCAACATTCATAATTGAAATTAAAAAGGCAATACAACTTAAAGAAAATTTACAAAAATGAGAAAGGAAGAAAAACCCTTACTTGGAAGTGTGCTTCCAAAGGCTAGAGAGAGGCTTGTGAGAGGCTTCTTGGGATCTTGGGGCACCTTGAGAGGATTCTAGAGAGAGTAGGGCAGAGGTTGGACGAACTTCAAGGGCTTTGAGTGAGGAGGAAGTGGGAGCTTGGGTGGGTTTATATAGGAAAGGTGAGAGAATTCTTTATTATTTAGGTTTGGGACCCCTTATATTAAAATAATCCAAACCACAAACCATCCCATGGTATTTGCCCATGGTTTCTGGAAAAGGAGAGAGGAATACAATATTTTACAAGGCCAAGGTCCGAACTTATTAAAAAATTAGGGTTGCTTATGTGGAGGTGAGTCACACTCCCATGGAAATTAATTTAAAAAGGCAAAGTGTTGAATAAGTCTTGAGGGCTCCATTAATGCTTTGAAAAGTGATTCAAACAAACCCAAAACCTCATTATTTTAATGATAAAACATATATTGGCCGAACCTAAGGATTATGGTATTTTATTACATCACCATTGGGTCATTATGATGTCATAAATCACATTATATATTTAAAAGGTATTTAATTTTTACCCAAAAATTGGACTGTCTCAGAAAATTATGAAAAATTCACCGTTGGATAATTTCGACGTCCTGATTCCAAAAAAAATATTTATTTTATCTAAATAATTTTCTAAATATGTGAATTTGCACTTTTAAAATAAAAACCGACATTTATAAAAAATTCACGGGTTTTGACAGAAATGGCTTTCAAACGTTAATAAAAATTTTAATTGCATTCATAAAATTATAAGATCATTTATATTTAATAAAAATTAATTTAATATTAATAATAATATTTTATTAAAATATTATTTAATTCAAAAATCCTTTAATTTAATAAAATATAATTCTTAATTAAATAATAACTAAAAACATCATTTGTACTTTAAAAACTAATTACAATGCATCAAAAATGACTAGAAATTATATTCATTATTATATACAAAAATAATGTACATGAACATGGTGCTACTTATTTGTTACATAACCCCTTAAAATAGCCGCATAAGACCTAAGGGTAAGGTGTGCGATGGTGACAGACTCTTGGGGTTGCTCGGATAACATCGCTCGAGTGGTGATCTCTATCAACTTCCATTTTTCCCGTAGACGATCACGTTCGAGCTTGACTTGATGAAGCTCAGCTTGGGCTTGGTCAAGGGCAAAGCCCAAAGACGCCACCTCCTTTCCGAGCTCCGACAAATGGGCTTCGTAAGGGGCAATTCTACTGGATGAGGCCATCGCTTCCTTTGTCTGAGTAGAAAATTGGTTCGTTAAAGCCTTATATTTAAACTACCCAGATGATCACTGTTCAACGGCTATAAAAGTAACGGTCACAAATCTTAACGTTAAACTAAAGAAGTTGACATCATATAAAAACATAAAGAAACATTTAACTGGATCAAGAGGGATTTTCCATTAATGAAATTTTGGGTCGTTACAGTGTTCACTCCTCTTTTCCATCCTATATCACTAAACCAGAATAACCTGCTGTTCTAGCCATGTCTATCTCATGAGATATAAATATTTACCCAATGCATTGGAGGGAGATATAGGTCCCACCCATCTCATAATGACACCATTCTTATGTGTTCCACAAGATCATAAATCATACATCATAGCATAACCCATGTAATAAAAAAAGATTCTTAAACATCATACCATCATAACATTATCCATATAAGATAAAAGGACAACATGAAAATAATTCAATCATAACATAAACAAATCAATGTAAAAATAGGTATATAAATAGAACCCTATATTATCTTTCATGGAAAATAATTTTGAAAAAAATCTTCAACTTCATTCTTGAGGAAAATATCCTTTCTAATTCAAAAACATTTTCCCTTTATTAAAATGTCATACAATTTTAAATTAAAATAAGTTGATTTAAAATAAACTTGAAAACTTATAAATGAGGCTTCATGGAAATAATGTTCTAAAAGTCCATTCAGGCCGTATAAGTTAAAAAAACATTCTTCTTATAATTTGTCCAGAAAAGTCAAAAAGTACCTCGTACTAAAAACGACAAAAGATTCCTTTCATATCTTTTACTAAAAACTCTCCGAAGGGTAAAATTGGATTTAAACAATTATAGGAGGATAGAAATAATATTAAATTTTGAGGGA
Source organism: Viscum album (assembly GCA_963277665.1). Lineage (NCBI taxonomy): Eukaryota > Viridiplantae > Streptophyta > Magnoliopsida > Santalales > Viscaceae > Viscum > Viscum album. The sequence goes on from OY728127.1 coordinate 1,915,758,083, forward strand.
ACTTGGATGTGGATGATAAATATTCCCCAGTAAATTATGAAGTATAAACAATCTCAGATGAAAATGAGATTGTGAGATTTTCCCTTACCTTAGGTCTGATTTGCTTCGTACGTGTCTGAACCTCCTCTTCTTTGAAGCGCCTCTTCTTAAACTCCTCTTAGGGAACTAAATATGGCCTTTGAAGAAGACCAGGACATCTAGGATGTTTCTAGGGAAGTGGAGAAGAGAAATTGGAAGGGGTTGGCCAAGCTTGAAGGATCAAAGTGGAGTGAGGAAGAGAGGAAGGAGGTACCCTTTTATAAGGGAGGAGAGGGGCACCTAGGAAAAACTAAAAATATTATATTATTATAAAGAAATATTCGGGTTTTAATAGCTCCAAATTGATTTATTTAGAATATAAGGTGGGTATCTGTCTAAATCATCTAAACAAATAAATTTTAGACAATTTTAGGTTACCATTTTATCCTTATCATTTAGATTTAACTCTATGTTAAATAATTTAACTTTTACCGTGTCTTTTTGTTTTCTTACACTATATGGTTAATAAACTTACTATAAAAATCCAAACAAACCCCAAGTGGTTCATTATTAATATATATATATCCTTATCTAAGTTATTTTTCTGAGCCTTCGATTTTTAGGAATAAAATAACAATTAATAATATAATATTTGTTTTAAACACTATTTTATGTCAATTCTGATACTATTTGGTATTTGATTTTTGTGAAAATAATAACAACATGGTTACTTCAAGAAAAGTAATTAAATCAATATTAACATGTCATATTAACCTATAAAATTAGTTAAATTCATAAAAAGTCTAAAATTACATTTATTTGGGTATTTATAACATCAATTATGTTAATATTTCATTAATAAGGTAATTACTGCGTCATCATTGTGTCATAAATAAATTAAATTATTTAATGACTAAAAATTATAAATAAAATAACATTATGTAGGAAATATATTTATCATTATAATGAATATTTATAGTCAAATTTATCTTATTAATAACCCTATATTAAAAATGTTTTAGTTATTGAACATTGATTTTAACTATTTTAACTCTTTTTTAAATAAAATAATAATAAATGTCCTAATCTAATCCAAGTGTACCTAAAGGGCAATATTTTATTCCTAAGGTTGTTTTTGGTCAAATTACACTTATCCAATAGAATTAGGACATGTGTTAGGGTAATAATAATATCATTTTTACCCATAATTACCCTATTTACTTTTAATCGTGGTAAATAAAAGTAAAAAGTTATTATTCACCAAAAATTATTTTTATCTTATTGAACCACATTTTACTCCTTGATATTAACTGTGTCTCTCATATTTTAGAAATTCCACTCATAGAAGCGGTAAAATTAAGTTTTATGTAAATTTTTAAACTCTCCTAGGAGGTGGGTAAAAGACAGTGAAAAGTTAAATAAAATTTATATATATGTAAAATTATTATAAAATGACTCCAATGAATTAATTTGAACTTATATAAGTATTATGTATCAATTTTGACCTAAAATATATTTAAATAAAATAAATAATTATTTAAATAAAAATTCGGTTTTTAAATAGTAACCTAGTGTTTTCACTATTCATCAAAAATTGAAATTTTTCAGAAAAATACCAAAATTTCACCCTAGGATAATTTCGATATTTTGAATCAAAAAATGAAGTCCATTTTGAAAGATATAATTTATAAAATTTCAGAAAGTGGGTATTACTATTCATAACGGCTAGTTTTAATAATATTTTAATAGCATATCGTTGTTTAGTGAAACTCAGTATTGCATACAACGCAAACTATCGAGGAAGGTCGTGATTGCGTGTAAAGAAAGTAAAGCTAGCGTTGTGTGTAGTGAAATATTCCTTTGATGATTTATATAACATAAAAACAAAATATTTCTCATGAAAATATCGGGTGTTATAATTTATATATTTATTTTCATTCAAATATTTTCAAAATGATTTTTTAAGGTTTTATGTAAGGGTTAATTTCGCAACCTCATTATTATCTGAGGATGTTTATATATTATTATCTATTGGGACACATTTATCATCCATGTTCATATTTCTTAAAATGTTTTTAAAAATATTATCGATAGTTGTTTAAAGTCATTTTTACCTATATTTGACTTTTAATAAAATATTTTGAAATGAATCTTTCTATCTTCTTCCAAATGAGCAGCTTTATGGCCTTTTTGACAAATTAATGAATGAATTTTTTTTAACTTATACGATCAGAGTGACTATTTCAACCATCATGATGCCTTAACGTTTTGAAGATTAACTTACAAGAATACATGGTTATTTTTAAAATAAAATGTTTCTTTTAAAATTGCGAGAATTTCTCAAAGTAAAAATGGGGTATTTATCTCAAAGAGTTTAAATTATTTTATTGGATTATTTTCAAATATGTCAACATCCTTTGTTGGATTTTATTCTTAACTGAGTTTGATTTATTAGTATACAATCTAATATATTGAATCTAAGGGTTTATGATATGTTTGACTATGGATGTTATTTTTTGATACCATTCATGATTTATAGTTAATTTATTAATATTTCATATGTTTTTTTTAATATGAATGTTTATTTTAGTTATGTTTCAACCTTTTCCAATGAATAATGCATTATAAATAATAAGTGTTGGGTTGGTGACTTCTTAATGAAATCATTATAGGTTGGGGACCAGTTAATGAAAGCACCTCGATGCATTAGTAGTTCTCATTAGAAAAACTATAATGGGTTTTGAAAAATGTCTTACCCACATATGTATGGTCTAGGCATGAGGCCTTGATAGTGTGGTTCTGATGTCTGGATTTATGCAATCCCTCAATGTGAGATTAGTTGTTGATATTACATGTGATTATTTGACTAGTAGAATATCTATGTGAATGTTTAAAAGGAATTATTTGATTTATTCTTGACATATTAAGTTGAACATTACGTTTAAATTTTTTTTTCTATTTTTATACATTTCCTTAAAAGTTTATGCTTATTTATGATAGATTTCGCTATATTGTCTACACTTACTGAGCTTCTAATCTCACCCCTTTCTTATGTTTTTTTCCAGATTCTAAGAAGTGTTTTATGATTGATATTAAGGATTAATCTAGGATAATAATGGTGTTATGAAATAATTATCTATGTTTCACTTTATAATTTGAATTTTAATGTAAATTTCATATATGTTAACTATTTCCCATGACTAGTTAAATGATCGGTCTTTCAGGATTTGATTCTTTATAATCGAACCCATGTATCAAAATAATGCAATGTCTCCTGGCGTTTGGGGTTGGGCATTATAATGAGGGTATAGTCTCTCAACTATCATCTCATTAAACCCTCACTACTTGTTAGAAACCTCTATCATATTGGGAGGCATTTTTGTGGACCTGTAAGCCACCATTATTGCTACCTTCTTAGTGGTTAGTCATGTCAGGACGTTACAAAGTGGTATAAGTGTTTGTTTCTTTTCCTTTGACTTACTATTTTGGGCTGTTAGAAAAGAGATGAGAAATGTTTTAGTTCTTGGTAAATAGTCTTGTCTTGGACTAATCACACCAGACAAGGTCAAAATTCCAAGTGTTCGGGTATGGGATAATTTTTTCTGGTTTATTCTATTACAATTGATTTTTATTTCACCTTGGGTGAGTGATGTACTTTCCACTACTTATTGGTTTATAAATTTATGGTATATTTTCATTGTCCTATTATTGCAAGGATAAAGCATTACATGAATCATTATAGTCAGAGAGATATTGACATGTCATTCATATGTCATGCCATATAGTTGCATTTGTAGAAAACTTGCTGATTTTGATTGTGTTCCTTGTGTGTTATCTCGTGCTTTTGTTTTATTTAGAATTCCAACTTATATAACATGCTTAGGTGTTTATTCAGAATATTAAACTGTTTCCTTGCTTAGTTGATCATATTCCATGATACCTATTTTTTATCAGGTTCATCATTTTTTACTTTTTTTGATAGCAATATATGTTATGATTTTGATAATATGTAAATGTTTGCATGGGCTAAATTTATGGGTTGCGAGTAAACAGGAATCAGTTTTCAATTGTAATGTGTATGGGTGCCTTATAATTGGAAAAATTCTACCCATATACTCAAACAATCTTGGATATATAGGAAAATTTAGACACCTTTGATAAAATTTAATGGCTGTTAAAGTGTAAGTATTCTAGTGGAATGTTTTCAATTAATGGGTGCCAAATGCCAGACTATAAAGTGTATAGGTTCTTTATGGATTGGTAGATGGATAACCATATAAATAAAGAATTATATATGAATATTATATATTAAAAAATGGTTATAAATGTAAATACTGATTAATTTTAATCTGAAAAGATATGGATTCCATTATAAAGGCATGTGACTCTATGACACAGGTTTGGCGATCGTGTGATTACCTTCTTAAATTCATAACTAGACACAATTAGGTTTAATGGGGATTGATTCTTATGAGATAAACCACTTAAGGTGTGTAAAATATTATTGTTTAATATACTTCTATTGGTTTTCATTTTAATGAGTCCATGTTGGCTTATAATTACCCTTGTAGGATGCCTTATCTGTTATAAATTAAAAAGTAATTTTTTGACTTTCCAAATTATGATAGGATTTTAATAAATGTGCAGTGTTTTAAAAAAGGAATTTTGGAAATAATTTTTTATATTCCTTTGTGTTTCATTATAAATCTTTTAAATTTTTTAATGTTTTGATGTGAATCAATGTGATGATTTAAAAATGGAACTCGAAGTGGTGTCCTTTGTTCAAACCCTCATGCAAGGGTATTTTGAACTTTTCATTTGAGTTGATTTGGAATGTAAATGTTATCATTTTCTATATGCCTCTTTTATTTTTAGAAATGGCATAAATAATAGGCATTGGACATAGTTAAATCATTTGGTATTACATAGTTATAGGGTCAATATTTTTTCTTTTGTAAGGTGATAGACCATGGTAGGTAGCACCCTTAAATCTTAACTACCCTGCTAAATGTTCTGAGTTTCCTTATGTTTGTTGTTGTTCGAGTGTCATTTTCCCTGGTAGAACTCATGGTATCTAAATTAAACTCTCGTTCAGATTGGTGCTCATGAAATCCTTGAAATTTATCATAGGTGTGAAAATTGAGTAATTCTTGGTTTCAATTGGTTGGACATTCTTATGACATGGTTGGCCACTTGGTTGGTCTCATGACCCTGATTCTCTTTCCCTAGATGAATAGTGACGTTGTTAGTCTTTTTACCATCATTTTGAATATTTCACCTTTGACCCAGTTTTCTATGTGAGTTATATGATTCTTCAGTGAAAAGGGATGAAATATTATGAATACAATTAAAGATGTTCTATTTTGTTTTTAAAACCTCGGGGTAGTGTGTATACATATATGATAATCACATAGATATGTTAAATGGTATAAATAACCTGTTTAGTTCAGTAAAATTGTTGAGTCTGGTGCTATAGAGTTTTTTCTCATGTCAACAATGAAGTATAGTGACCTATGAGTTATAGAATCCAGTTCATCCCAATGCTCAGGATGAATTCCAAAATGATTGGGTTTATTGACATGAAATTCTGTTTGGTTTCCGTTTTCATTCAAAGTGACTTGATGCTTGTGTTCAAGACTAAGAGGAGTTCCACACATGTGTTTAAGGTGGTTATGATCCAACACACTTGTGAGTGGATATCCTATCAATCTTCTTTCAATAACTAGGAATCTCTTAAGGTTGGGGAATTTCATCAGTTTTGGTGAATATATGCCCTTCCATGTATAAGGAACACAAGTGGAGAAGAGTGTTTTGAAATTTTCAATCTTGCTTGAATTCATTTGGCACTATTGAGTTATGTAAATGTAAATTCTTTCTTGGAATCATGAAATTGAAATGGTTGGATGTGTATGAAACCTTTGTAAATGTCATTGGTCTTGGATGGGATTATATTATAAAGATTTAGCAATCAGGGAATTCCTTCGATGGTAAAAGAGTTGTGATTAGTTAATGGCGATGTGTCAGTAGCTGAAGTTGTGATTATTTCAAGAATTAAACTATTAGTGGTTATATAATTCTTATTTTGGTTTCTTGTTTGGTTTAAAAACATTAAAATGTTCTTAGTGTAATATTTTTAAAGAAGAAACCATATCCCCTATCTTGACGTCGGGCTTAATGCACTAAGAGAGCATTGATCTTATGTCACACAAAAGTATTTAATCCATTGGGATTGAGATATAGTTTACATATTAGTTGTGTTCTTGATCTATGGTTTTTATTGAGGATTTTTTGGTCTTTAGTGATAATGGATTCCAATATAGGAGTTCCTTGGATAGACACCTGGACAACAACCATTTTCTTTTGACTCGAATGCAAGGTGGATACTGCACTAGGCTCATTCTATGATCTATTTTTGACATATTAGATTTGTATCAACGTCTCACTTGTAAATATTGAGTTTGGAATACAATGGTTTATTTCATTGGAATTTGATATGATTAATCTGAGGTTATCCTATACTATTTGCTGGGTTCAGAGGTGTTTTAAAAGGTGATGATTCTAGTGGGATGGATTTGGGTTACACCCTTGTTCGTGTGGTGGAATAACAGATCAAATGGTTAGGTGGTTTTCTGACCTAGTTTCATCACCAGAAGATAGGTATGGGATTTGGTGACCACACTTATGGTAAAAACATAATGCCTTAGATGAAGTCACTACAGTTCAGTTGGTAATGCTTCATCCATTTAATTCATGCATCTTCAAGATAAGTCAGTCGGAGAGGATCAATTTGTTATCCATCTTGTTTGATGTCTACAAACGAATGGAACCATTTTAAAACATGTAAATAGGTTAAGGTGGGTTTGGTGTAAGGTTGAAAGTTCATTCCTAGGAAATATTGAATGACCAGTTTCAATTTGGTCGATCGAGATTAAAGTATTTCTTTCAGATGAGGTTACTGTTATGGCCTTAGAGGTAATAGGGTTTTCCCAGTCAAATAAATCGCACTAGAATCATCACTAGAATACTTAGAGGCATGATTTGTAAGGAAATTCTGATGGTGGAGGTTCTATGGAACAGAATTGGACCCTTCTAATGTTAAATACCTATGGTGGAAAGTACCATCGACCAAATTTTGAACAAGATGACGAGATGACAATATCTCTAGATAAAAGGGCTGGTGTAAGTTCTGTATCGATGTTTCAGTTCGAAAAATAGAATTTAATTGGGTTTTTATGACATAAGCACCATATTCTTATGTTATATATTGTAGGTGCATTGGGGGTCTGGAAATGTTACATGGCCGATTGAATGATACTTCAAGACCCTTGTAGGTCGGGTGATGTTTTTTATTCTGAAATGATTATCATGGATGAGATGTTCTAAGGTTGGGAGGTTGTAACGAATTGTGTCTTGATCCAAGGTGAACATCTAATAGAATTTAAATTTTGGCATTTACTAGATTGTCCCTTCTTTGAACCGAGCATTGGAATGTTATTCTGAGATTCTAAACAATTCAATGTGTTGTGTTTAGATGTGGTTGAAGGTCCAAAGGGTTCCTCAGGTGATCCATTGAGTTTTGGAAGCGTTGGACTCTAAAAAATCAAAATTAAAGAGGATGAGATAGAGTGTGTGGTCTGCCTAAAACAATCCATCCCTCTCAGAAAACTGTGTGGCTACAAAAAGGGAGAAGAAATTCCCCACATGGTATTTGTACAGTTTACCCAAACCTTGTACATAGCCCTCACGAGTAGTGATACTTAGGAAGTACCCTCACACTATTCATCGCATGGTGGGTGAACTGTTAGGGTAACAATGGGAGATAAACCCTATGAGGTTGTTTTCTAAGGAATGGGTGTCGTGTGGTTGGTGCACAGTATGACCAAACCAAGCAACCAAACTGTGAAACCCAGTTTTTGGGGTTAAATGACCAAAATGCCCTTAATTAATTTTATTTCTCCCTTTATCCTTTCTTTCTTCTTCGTCTAATGGGTTCGTCTTCCTCCATGTGCATCGTGGGTCTCGCCAAAGCCAAACCTAGGATTTCTGGGATCTCCTTCATATGTCTTTAGAATCACGAATCGTCGATCTCAATAGATCTACATCAATTAGATCTTTGATCCTCTCTAATATATTTTAATTTATTCTTTCCATATGTTGCACTATTTTGGCGGGATTTCATTTTCCCCATTTTTATGGAAAATTTCCATTCTGTAGATTCCTTCTATCCTAGATCAAATTAGACCTCGATATTGGATGAGTTGATATTCTTAAGCCCGAGTTTGATGGTCTACAACTTTTTCTCAAGTTCTCTATCATTTTATGAATGTTTATGTTGTGTTTTATACTGGACATTACTGAGTGTCTCCTTTTAATTGGGTTTTTCATATAACATTGATCAACAAACCTAGATACTCTCCCTATAGCCCTTTTTTAGTATATAGAGGATGTGATAATAATTTACGAACACCCCTGGGGTGTACCATATTTTCTCCTAATTTAATTAAATGATTAAATGCCTAAAATTCCATCTAACCATTCGACTTTGACTTTAAATGGAATTGCAGCTGTATGAAATTTTCCAATTAATGATAGAATCTCTTAAAATCCATATTAATCCTTTATTAATTGAATTTCCATGTTGGGGTGTTCCTATAAAATGTTTTTTTTGTGAATTGATTTTAGAATCTTGAATGTGAAGCTTAGTTGAATAAATGATTTTTTTTATAAATCATATCAAGTTTTTGTAATAAAACCCCTTATATGAGGTGCACTATCTTTGAAATTACAAATTTTATTAGTGATTTGTTTCATTATAGGCCATTTGGAATTGGAGCTATCTTATACCTTTTTATAGCGTTAATGTAGGTTTTATTCATTTCCTCCAATGACATCGTTAAATGGACTATCCCTCTTATATATAAATTTTCACTTAAATAGGTAACCTTCTAAGTGCATAGATTGTCCACTCAAGAATAAATGACCAGTTAACCCAGCTCCACCTAAGGGATTATATGGCGTAATTAATGGGATTACCAATGTAGGTAATTTCACAATAGACTATGGTACCTTATAAGTATCTCTTTGAGATATCATAAATGAATTTTCTTGTTTTGATAATTAAATGGATTTTATTGGTTAGAATAACTTGTTCATGATGGATTGGTTCCTTGAATTTTATAAATGAGATGTATTAATTATATTGACTGGGGTTATTCATGATGCATTTCATTCCTTGAATAAATTTAATGTTATAAATGAAATGAAATGTATAGGGTTTAAAGTCCATGTTGTTTATTACATGATTAAGCACATACTTATATCAAATTGAAATAAAATGGAATTCCCTTGAATATAATGGGCTCAGTTAATTGAAATCATGAGAGGTAATGCCTTTTGGCTCCAGTTATTATTATCATTGCATGATTATTCTATAAATGGGTTGTGGAATGGTGGAAAGGGTTTTAGTGAAAATTATCTAATCACTATCCTTTAATTTGGGTTTTTATTCATATCATCTCACTCCAGTGATACTATGTAGATGGTGGGAATTGTGTGCCACACCCCTTGTTAATGTTGACATGACGAAATACTCGCTTCTATTCAAGTGTTGAAATGATGGAACACTCACCATCAAATGTGAGAATCATGATGTCTACTATTCTATGTGAGATTTCAGGACTGTACTCTATTTATAGGTCTTATATTCCCATTTAGACTGGTTATAGGTAACTAAGTTACACCCAGTCCATCCATCCACTAGTATTCTAGGTATATGGACACATGTGTCTACACATACTTGGTTCATATAGGTGTATGAAATATATATAATTATACTGTTTATATATTCTATTAATATATATATATATATATATGGAAAAAGATCATACATCTCTTTCCAACCTTGAGCCGAAGCAGGTAGAGGCGCCATGTGACCTTTAGAAACCAGAGCAGGATATTGCGTATTTATTTCAGTATTGTTTATTTTTCATATTACCTAGACACTTATTTAATTTATATTCACAATATGGATTCATTAATAGACACCATGGGTGGTAACATACTGGGATTTATATCCCACACCCTTATCGGGCCCCCATTTCACTGGGGTACTAGAGTAGACGTTATTTCGGAGGACCTTGGATGTTTTTCTTGTACATGGGAGTTAAGAGCATAGGACTAGGATGGAGCTTGGGATTCTCATGGAGATCACCCTTGGAGATTTTTTCTTCCTTTCCATATTCTTGTACAATATTGTACTACTACCTTATATAATTATTTTATTTAGTTATGTATTACCATCAGGACATGCAAGAATTGTATACATCAGATTTGGATATCTTTTATATTCTATTTATATTATTCTTCTATTGATCTATCTTTCATTTATTATCACTTTTGTTGTTGTCTATTATTCATTATCTAATATACCATTGTTCTACTGTGATCATGAGGGTATAATATCCCAACAATCACCTCATTTAACAATCACATCCAGTCAGTAGCCTATATCGTACGGGGATGTGCGCTTGAGGCCATCTGACCCATCGGTCCATCTACCATCTTAGTGGTCAGCCGAGTTAGAATGTTACAAGAATCAAGTGAACCAGTAAAATCATGATTTTGGTAGTAAACCAGGTGCTACACCTACTTGATAAGGATGTTTTTGGGATAGTAGGAAGTAGTGTGTGATAGTGGTTCCATATCAGGTATGCATAAGGCAGGTGATGCACATCGTTGGAGCTATCATAAGGACAAATTAACTGACAATGGAGAACAATTGATGTTGTCTAAAGATATAATTTTTTTAATAAAGTATATTCATCAATATAAATCAATTTACATTAATTTTGAAACAATCTAATAATAAAATATTTATAATCTTAATTCCAATAAATTAGTAAAAAACAAGATCTCCAAAAAAAATCAGGCATGGGGTATTTTAAAAACTAATTAAAATTAGAATATAATACTATATAAAATTCTTTTAAAATTAATCAAATTGATTTAAAAAATAATAATCCTCATCCTATTTAATGATTCGCTCTATATAAATTAGAAAATTTCATATTTAAAGGCATTTTTTGAAATTTTTGTAAATATTTTAACCAGTATAAATTAAATTTATATTAAAATTTTAATAATTAGAAATATTTAAAAACAATATTAATATTAAATATTTTCTTATATGATTTAAAAAAATTAAAAATATATTAATATCTAATGTATATAGCAACATAATAAAAAAACTAAAATAAGTGTCCAATTTTAAGGTGGAGTCATATAGAACATTGGATCACTGATGGAGGGTATGGGAGATTGTAGAGAAAAGATGAAACATACACAAACCATTGATAAGGAGAGGTATAGGTGGATTGAGGAAAAATAAACATGAAGGCTTAGGAGAGGGTGAAGTTATCATTGCTCGATGCGAGGGAGATTGGATGGATAATCAAGGAGGTAGATCAAGATAAAATAAGATCACTCATGGTGTTGAAGTACTTTTTGGAAAATTAAAAACACCCAAACAAGAACTAAAAATGATAAAACAATGAAATAGCTTGAACTATGGATCACAAATCACCTACCGTGTTATTTGAAAGTGACGATTTTTCTAAGGAGTTTGAGGGATAGCGGTGACAATACTTCAGTTCTAAGAGAGCATGAATACTGCGAGCATAGGGGTCCTCTATTAGGGTTCTATATAAAATATTGGTAAGTTTTTATCAGTGCGTTTAAAAAACACTAATAAATAACAACATTTATTGGCACTAAAATAGAAAGTGCTAATAAAACCTCCCTTTATCTGTGCTACCACTTAATGCTAATAAATATGGGTCTTTATATTAACATTCCATTTTAGCACAAACAAAACATATATTTATCAACGCTCTTTGGAAAGTGCTGATTAAAACCAAATAAAATAAATTAAAAAATATTAAGTGAATATATATTAATAATGAAAAAATAATAAAAAAGGTTAAAATTAATTAAAATTGTTAATTAATAGATAATCTTAAATGTGTTAATATTATAAATGAGTCAAACTTAATAACTAAAAATATATAGAGTTCAAGAATATTAAAAAAAATGAAAGAGTTTTATTAATTATATAAATTATTAAACAAATTAAAATGAATGTATACTAAAATGAAATTAATACATATTAAATATGTACGATACAACCATATTAAAAATCATAAAATTTAATGAATATATAAGTGTGAATAAATAATAAAAATGAAGAAAATCCAAAAATATTATAAGAATAAAAATTAAAAATGAATAAATTATGATGAAAAGAAAAAAAAGTAACATTCTTAGTGAATAAATAATAATAAATAATATTAAATGAATTAACGTTACAAAAGATTGAAAATAAAAAATTTGAATATTTTGAAAATATTACCAAAATGAAAAGGTTTTATTAATTATATATATTATTTAAAAAGTAAAAATGAATATATGTTAAAATGAAAAAGTATTTAAATATTAATTATATAAATTAAAACTATATTAGAAACATTAAATGATAATGAATAAACATGCATAACAAAATATCGAAAAATAGATAAAATCACCAAAAAGATTAAATAATGAAAAATCGAAAATTAATAAATTTAAATATATTAAAAATATTCGATGATAATTTTTGGATAAATAATATTAAAAAATGAAAATTTTCAAAAATTATTAAAATGTAATAAATAGTTTATATTGTATAAAACAAAAAAATGAATAAAATTTACTGATCTGAAACATAATATTTACAAAATATATAAATTTATTAAATATAATTCTAAAATGAATATTAGAAATTTTATAATTTACAAAAATCTTATTTGTGTGTGTGTTCTATATAAAATTCCTTAAATATGTATATGTATTAGTGAAATTAATAAACACATGTTTCAAATATTTTAAATTGCAAAAAATAACATTTAATTAAATGTCCACTACTCAATACAATAAGGAAATAGTTTTAATAAATATAATTTTTTTATTATAAATCATTTTTCATTAAATATATGACTTATTTAATATAAATATACATATTTTTTATTATATAAATTTTATTTAATGGAATATTATATATATTAATATATTAAATTTATTAATGAATTAGAATATATAAAATGCATTAAAATGAATATATTTAAAAAATATTAAATGAATAAAAATTTGAAATATATAAATTATATAAAAATTAAAAAAAGTAATATTATTAAAAAATAAATAATATTAAATAAATTCATGTTAAAAATTAGAGAGATTTAATTAAAATATTAATAGATTGAAAAATATTTAAAAAAATGAATAAGTGATTAATTATATACATTTTTAGTAAATAAAAATGAATATATATTTAAATGAAAGTGAATATACATTAATTAGGTAAATTATAATCGTATTAAAAAAATTAAATTTAGATAAAATTTTAAAATGAATATAATGAAAAAAAATATATTAAGAAAATAAAAAATGGATAAATTATAAAAATATAAAACAAATTATTAAGGAATTAATTATTACTATAAATGAATAAATTTAATATATATATATTAATTATAAATAGTAATAATAGTATATATTTATTATAAATATTAAAAATGAATAAAATGTAATAATTAAAAACATATTACATTAAATATTAAATATTAAATATCCATAAATAAAAATATGAAATGATCATATTAAAAATTTATATTATTTTTGTATGTTTGTCTCTATAGAATTGAGTTAATTTCTTATATGTATACTTGTGAAATTATTATACAACATATTAAGTATAACATATTTAGTTATTTTTTTAATTAATAATTAAATATTTTTTATTTGATATATATTTCAAATTGAAAAAAAATCATATTGATAGATCAAAATGTCCTAATTAATAAATATTTTTAATTGATATTAAATTTTATTAATTAAATAAATAAACAAGTTTCAGTAAATATATGACATATAAATCAATATGATTTATAATTCACATTTGGTATTATATAAATAAGATTTAAGAAAATTATATATATATATATATATATAATTTTTAATTTATAAGGAATTTTTAAGTAAATATCATATATATCAAGTTTAAATGTATATTTAGTCATATAAAATCATATATAATAAAATATGTAGTATTTTAATCAATAAAAATATATTTATATATTAATATATGATTTTAAATGATATTATTTTATTAATGAAGTATACTCTTTATTAATGATGAATAAAAGTGTTGATAAAAGGTAGGCTTTATGAGTGCTAAAAAATCACTAATAAAGGATTCCCTTTATTATTGATTTTTATTACTAAAAAACACAACTAGAAAATCAATTGTTTGTGATGGGTAATTTGTGATGGAATCCCATCACAACTAGCATGTGGTTGAAAAACGAGTTGTAAACACTTTTATTGTGATGGGTTATTGCAAAAAAATATTTTTTTATGATGGAGGCTTCACCCATTTCTAATAGATCTCACTGATTACATATTTGGAAGAAATTACGACATAATACTAATTCCATCAGAAATAGTGTATTGCGATATGATTATCCTACTGTAGAAAATTAAATTAATTATAAATTAATTAATTAATTAAATTAAAAAAATTCGAAAAAATTTATATTAAATTGTGAACATATGAATTAATAACAATATTACACATAATATGTTCATTAAATTCATTTCATAATAATTTTTCCACCAAAAAACATAAAGTGCTATTGATGTGGTGGGTTATCTCGAGGAGGTGGTAGAGGGAACTCCATCACTCAACATTGTGTTAGTCATCGCATGAATATACTCCATCTTCTCATGTTGTTTCTCATGTCATCAACACTGCTCCTCCTCCTTCTATAGCTGGTGTCGAAGAAGTTCATTGTGCTCTATACATACGACCTCTATAACTCATTCTGAGCTCGCATATTCTCATCATACTCAGTAGATGATGATTATGAAGTCCCTCAAAGATCCCCCCTCAATCTGGACGATGACCATGAAGCATCGCCATTATAATTGATAGGAATCAATCAAGAACTAATATCAACCCCTCATCCTTTTTTAGCATAATGAGAAACTGACATCCAACAATCATAATCAAATCCCAGAACACTGGTGGTATGACCCTCAACCTCAGCCTAACACTCATCATTTGTGAGAGAAGTAGTGGCCTCATATGACTCTTTCATATTGAAATTGAAATTCATATAGTTAAAATAGTATTTTCAATTAATTTTAAAACTTAAAAAATTATACAAACCACATTTTGACATTTTCTACAACCACTAAACTCTCTAAAGATAGGATCAATATAAACTCTGTAACATCCGATTACCAATTTTATGTATTCCTAAAGCTCTCTTTTGATCATGTCTTTGTTTGGTTTCATTTAAGTGTGATTTGGGTGAAATTTGTTAAAATTTAAGAAGTTCTTTGGCTTTGTATGGTTGGCACATGGTTTTCCCAAACCCTGCGACCTACAAGTGAAAACTGTGAAAACTAAGGTAATAATGTTTTGCATAGTTGGCGCACAATTTGATATGTTTTTCACTCACCAAAACCTGGGAAAAAGGGTGCATAGTAAGGGAATACAATTTATCTAACCATGCGGCTCTACCCAGGAAAACCTGAATGGGATTTAATTAATCCAAAAATCTAATTTTAAATTCCTAAAACCTCCCTTTTAGGATTCTGATGTACCAAGCCTGACCTCCTATGGTTTCTTCTTCATCGAGAGCTCTGAAGAGGTGATTTTAGCCCCACTACACTCTCCCAAAAGCAGATTGAATCTTAGATAACAATGGTCGATTTCTACCCAATATGTTTCCTCTTCATATTCTTTTTATCCTACATTGTCTTATTTTCACCCTAGGGTTTTATAGATATCTATATTTATTGGAAGATCTAATTCCTACTATTCCATATATTGGATATAGTGTTGATTCTCAGATCTTCATTGATGGTGTTCTTCATGAGTTTTCCCAGTTATGGTTTGGCATTTTGAGATCACATGATTCTGAGGTAGGCGATTTCATTATGGTGGCTAGTTTTTATTAACCCTAAATTTAATTGTTGATTTAAATTTAATAGCATTATATATATGAAATTACTTTCTTTGGGTTGATGAAAATCCCAATTTCATTCAATTGGGGTTTTGAAATTGGATTTTTGAAATAATTTTGGAACCCCCCCCCCCATTTTTTTTGAATTGTGATGTATTTGTGAAATTTATGGAATTTTGTGAGATTTAACTTTTTTAATTTAAACTGTAAAATTTATTTGATAAGATTGATTTCAAATTTTATCTGAGAAAATGGCTTAAACTATTTTGATGGAAACCCTATTGTTTTATCTTGGAAAAAGGCATGAATAGATTAAAAGCTCAGTTTTGGTTTTTAAATAGAAATTAGAATATCTTAAATGGATAATGGGATAAGTTATATATTAATAATACTTAAAATTAATTTCTCATCAATGGGTTTTATTAGAGAACATTCAATCCTAGGTTTTTAGTGAGTTATACAGAGAACACTCGATAACATAAAACACTAAAAATACATAAATGCCGCAGGTCACATCCCCGATGGGATGAAGATGAATCCCCTTAGGTAAGTATCATAGGGACCTATGTATACACATATTATCATGACCACTATTTGAGTGTGAGGGAATCTTGTAACATGGAACTATCGTACCTCTTCTAACAAGAGTATGTAGCTCATTTAAGGTGTGTATACACATATCCTCAATACTTAAGCCATTGGTTTATGTCACCAGCTGTGGTTTGGGAAAGACTCCATTGGGATTAGTTCTAGATTATGAACTATTTTTGTTTGGGATAAATTGTAAACAAAATATTATTTTTCTATTTGTTGGGATTAATTTCCCTTGTTGCACAGTATTTGTGTTAATCTGATGTATTCAGTGTTATCTGTGGATGTTGTGTAGTATCATGCCTTCGAGAATATGTGTGAATCGGATCCAAGAGGAATTTTCTGATGAAATTTAATGATAATATCCTCTAGTGGACCCAAGTCTAATTTATATGATTTTGCGCATTGTCCAAGCACTAGGATAGAAACCGCCACTACTTCCTACATAGGATATAGTTGTGGAACCTCAGAGGGATGTTCTTCAAAATCATTCTCGAAAGTTCCTTCACTAGAAACCACCAGCATTCAAAGGATCTAGTGATCCTCAAGAGGCATTAGAATAGTTGAGTAGGATTGAGTGTTTTTTTGGTTTCTTAGCTACACTTGAGTAAATCAAGTTTAAGTGTTCCACCTTCATGTAGGAAGGACAAAGCATGAGATGGTGGGACACAATGGTGATTCAAAAGAATCATCATGGCTTATAGTGTAAATATTTCATTATTCTTTTCACCAACCAATTCTATCTACAGTCAATGTTTTTGTCCAAGGATATTATGTTTTTCAAACTCGAGTAGGCAGAAAAGACCATGATAGAATATGAAAAATATTTTATTAAGCTGTATAGTTTGAACCAGAGATTATGTTGAATGTGAAGATAAAGACTCGATGGTTTGAGTTCAGACTCTGATATTATATTTATTCTCATGTTTTTTTGTTGAATATGCCTTCTTATTTTTATGTGCAAGATAGATAATTGATGGTCAAAATAGAAATAGCAGGAATGTTAGGGTTTATAGGAGTTTCCTTTTCACCCATTGGTAGTGTTAATTCCTCTAAAGGAAAGAGGATGTGTGATGATTTTAATGGTGGTACTCGGTAGTGGGGGCATTCTAGACATTCTGCAATTCTTGGAAATGGCCCTTTGATTTTCTACCAGTGTGGAAATCCTAGGAATTTTAATAGGTTTGGCACTGAGGCATCCAAGATATGGGGTTCCTATAGATGATCAGGTCACTTTTAAAATTTTTTCCATTTTTATTACACTCCACACAGTGGAATAGGATTATCAGCGCCATCGAAAACTATGGTGCAATCAGATGCATCATGTACACAAGGGATCCAACCTCATGCATCTAGAATGAAGCTACTTGACATAGTGGAAGAGTATCTAGAGAAATCGAATATGGTTCTAGTGAGTATGAGAGGTACCATCACTATAGCTTCATCTTTAGTGACTACATTATTTGACACTAGTGCATCTCATTCATTTATTTCAACCCATATTTTTAATATGCTAAATATTCCTATAGATATTTCATCTTATGTTTGGGATATTACTACACCCCTTGGAACAAAGAGAGAACACGGTCTCTATAATCCCACTTGTGTTTTCTACATATCATATTTGGAGGTTTCATGGTGTTTTCTGGTTCTCGACATGAATCCACTAAATATCATTTTTGGGATGGATTGGCTCATTGAAAATTAATCTTGTATTTTTTGTTACCTTCAATGGGTACACTTTACAGCACCCAAAGGGGATTTCCATATCTTTCTAGTGGAATTAGACTCGAGTTTGAGTAGATTCGATCCTCATTATCTAGATTTGGGTAATGTGATATATATTGTTTCTTTTGACCTGGAGTGATAATCTTTGAGTGGTGATCACCCTCCAGTTTTTGGTGAGCCTCCTGATGTATTCCTTTAGGATTTCTCTATTTTTTCACCAGTAAGATAAGTGGATTTTATAATTGATACAGTTCCTAGTACTCAACCAGTGTTTATTCCCTCTTATAGCATGGTTCCAACAATAATTTAAGATTTGAAGACTCAGTTGGATGATCTTCTTGAGAAACACTTTATATACCTGAGTGTGTGATATTGGGTGGTGCATGTTTTATTTGTTATGAATGTTGACGGTTCACTTCACCTTTGTGTTGATGACTGAAAACCCAAATAAAAAGTATAATTTTCAATATATTTATGATCTATTCAATCATTTTAAAGGGGTGAAGGGGTTCTTGATTAATTATATTTAATCTGGTTACAATCAATTGAGAATAAAAGAATATGACATTTAAAATATTGGATTTTGGTGTAGGTTTGGCCATTATGTTTACCTTGTCATTCCGATTGGTTTAGCTAATTTTCCTATAGTCTTTATGGATTTAAGGAATATTATTTTCAATGAGAATCAAGATACCCTCATGGTAGTCTTTGTGGATGGAATCCTTTTTTACTCTCTGTCTAAGGAGGATCTTTTGCGTCATCTGAGAGATGTTATGGAATTGTTGTGAAATCGCTAACTTTATGCCATTATTTTGAAATGTGATTTTTGGATTCGAGAAGTGAGGTTATTGGGAAATGTGGGGTCAGAACATGGTGTTTCAGTTGATCATGAAAAGGTGAATTCTATTATGACATGGGAACAACCATGAAATTTTTTCTAGATTTAGTGCTTCTTGGGATTAGCATTCTATTACCACTAATTCATTATTAACTTCTCAATGTTGGATTCTCTGATGAATTCTCTAACTCATAAGGAAGTAATGTTTTATTGGGATGATATATATCATAATTATTTTGTTGATCTGAGTCTTCTTTTGACTACAACATTAGTGTTAACTCATCCAGAGGCTGGGTAGGGTTATGTGGTCTTCTGTGATGGATCGGGTTCGGGTTTGGGCTGCATTCTTATACATGGTGATCATGTAATTACTTATGGATGTCATTAGCTAAGGTCACACAAAAATAATTACCTAACCCATGACCTTGAACTACGAGATGTTATGCACAAACTTATGATTTAGTGGAATTACCATTTTTGATAAATGATTACCATGTATTCTAACCATAAGATCTTGAGGTGTATGTTTTATAAAAAAACATTAATCTCCTCCAATGGTGTTGGGTGGAATTCTTACAATATTTTTACTTTGAAATAACATGTGCCCCAGGTAAAGGTAGTTTCCTCACATAGGCATTGAGCAGGAAAATTCCAATCCAATCGATGAAAGAATATTCAGAATAATGGATCATAATGGATATTTTTTCACATTTTAATATTGGAGTTCTGGAGTCAACGGTCGAGGTTACATTGTCTAGTGCTCAATTGACATCCACTCTCCTCGAGATGATTCTTCAAGAACAACAGCTCGATGATGGGTTCCATAGAATTATGTACTCTCTTAATGATGGGAAGACCATACATTACTTGTCATTCTCCCATGAACGATTTCTATGTTATCATAATATAGTTTTTGTGTCGTTAGTGGTAAAACAACTATGATAGTGGATTTACATAGTTCCAATTGGTATGTTCACCCATTAACCGTGCAAATGTTCTATGAAATGTGGTGGAAGTTATAGTGTCCATGTATGAGACATGACATTTTTTATTTTGTCTCTCATTGTTAAACGTTCCAACAGGTCATTGTCGAGCACCAAACACCTTTAAATTTTCTTTAACCACTACAATTGCCTACATGGAAGTGGGTTGAGATCCCTATGGACATTGTGGTTTGGTTTCCTATTACCCATAGAAGGAATAATGTGATATGATTTTTTATTGATTAGATGACAATTTGGCTCACTTTAAAACAATTTGTGATACAACCAAATTTGAGGAATTTGGAAATATCTTTGTGAAAGATATTTTTCATTTTCACAGAGTTCCATCTACTATAGTTTCTTACATAGATCCTTGGTTGGCTTTTCACTTTCGGAGAGGCCTTTAGAAGGCACTAGGATCTTAAGTCCATTTAATTATGGAATACCATCCACAATCAGATGAAAAAAACAGAAAGATCTCTATAAATTATTGATGATATGCTTCATGCCTCTGTTCTCGACTTTGGTGGGGCTTTGGATGACCATCTGGGGCTAGTTGAGTTTTCTTACAACAATAGTAACCAGCCTACAATCAGAATGGATCCTTTTGAGGCCTTGTATGTCTACAATTGAAGATCAGTGTTTATTTGGTTTAAGATTGGTGAAATTTATGTTGTTGGACTGAGCATAGTTAAATAAATGATGACAAAGATTCAATTGATTAATTAGAGAATATTGGTGGAATAGAGATGGTATAAGTATTATGTTGATCATTTTCATAGACCATTGAAATTTTTAGTTTGTGATCATTTGTTCTTGAATGTTTCACCTTCTTTGAGTCATCGATGGATTGGGAGGAAGGGGAAATTTGATCCTAGTTTTGTTGGACCTTTGAGGACATGGAGAATTTGGGGAAATTTTCTTACCATTTATTACATCCATCGTAGCTAACATCGATTCATAACATGTTCCATGTATCATAGCTTTGAAAGTATCTATCTGATCCATATCATGTTCTGAGATGGAGTGATCTTGAGGTTGAACCAGATTTATCCCTGACCAAGCATCCAGTTCGGATAGTTGATTTTAAAACCAATGCACTTTGTGGGATGATGATACATTTGGTTCAAGTTCTATGGTAGAACAATTTTGATTCTAATGAGATGTTGGATAGTGAGGTACTGATAAGAGAGCATCATACTTATCTTTTTAACATTTATTCTTATGAGTAGGATTTATGAGGATATAATATTTCTATGGTAGGGAGTTTGTAACATCTTGTTACTATTTTCAGGTATTCCAAAACCCATATTTTGATCATTTCTTGGTTGGGTTTCATTTAAGGGTTCTTTGGGTGAAATTTGGTAAAATATTTATTTTCTTGGCCAATGAATGATTGGTGAACTATTTTACCAAATTGTTTACTCTATAAGGGAAAACCTTTCAAACCAAGGTAGTGAGAATTTTCATGGTTGGCGGATGGTTTGACAAGTTGTGAACCCACTAAGTAGAAACAGTGCACCTGGGTAGAAAGGGGTGGACGATTAGGGTATAACAATTATCAAACCATGGGGATATTCCCAAAAAATGATACATTGTATTTAATTAATCCCAAAATCTAATTTTAAAATCCTAAAACCTCTCTTTTTGGTGCCTGACAGACCTGGATCGACCTCATATGGTCTCTTCATCCTTAAGAGCTCCCAAGATGTAATTATATCCCCTCTAAACCCTCCATAAAATCAAATCAGATATTGGGATCATTAATATAGGGTTGATTCTCAGATCTTTGTTTTCAGTGTTCTTCTTTGGTTTTCCGCAGTTAGGGTTTTGTGTTTTGATATCGCATGATCCCGATGTAGGTGGCTCCATTATAATGGAATATTTTTATTAACCCTATATTTTTTGATTTAAATTCAATTTCATGATATAAATTAAATTACTTGTGATTAATTGATTAAAAAACCAATTCCTTTTAATTGGGTTTATGAAATTGGATTTTTACATGAATTGGTATGTATTTGTGAAATTCATGGAATTTTGTGAGATTTAAATTTTAGAAAGAAAACTATGAAATTGATTTGATGAAATTTATTTCATATTGTATTTGAGAAAATTACTTAAACTATTTTGATGGAAACCCAGTGATTTTATCTTGGATAAAGGAATGAATTGATTAAAAGCATAGTTTTGGTATTTAATGGGAAATTAGAATATTTGAAATGGATAATGGGAATAATTTTATTTTAATAAATCTGAATATAAATTTTCCATAATTGGTTTTCATATAAGCACACACAAGTTATGTAGTTAGTGATTTATAAAGGTCGGTTTTGGGTGCAGTGGAAGCACAGGATGGCCATGTACCCAACTTTGCCAATTTCAATAATTGATGATTAATCCGAGATTAATATGATGATGAATTCTAGTATCCAAAAAATTGAATAAATAATAAAATATGAAAGAGAAAACCTGAAACTGGGAAGAGAGGATCAACATATTTTTTATAATTAATTTTATTAAAGTATATAATTACCTCCAAAGTGATTGTTTCTCTGTTTATGTGTCCAACCACGGGTCTAATGTGCTGCTTCGTTGTGATGTAGAATCCCAGAATAGGAATCCTCTAGTAGTGACTCACAGATGTTCCACATATCTCTATATGTCACCGAAGGAGACTCCGTGTGCTAGAAAAAAAGGTCCTCATGCTTGCAATGTCTACCTTCAACCATCTTGAAAATTGCTTACAAATCATTATCCATTATCTAGTGGAGGAGGATCTCTATTGTACTTGAGAGTGTTATGGGAGAGGGAAGAGTTCTCTAGGATCAAGATATTTTCTCCCAAGATGTTGTGCACACAACGATTGGTTAGTTAGTCGAATGATCCCTAGGCTTAAATAGAGAATAATAACATAATGGGGAATTTAATTCACCTATTAATAATAAATAATTAGTACAGGTTACATTATTTAATTTATTATTCCATGTCAAACCCAATGTAAAATTATAATAGCAACGATATTATTTCAATGACATGTTATTTACTTTCATGTTATATTAAAATATTATTTAACCAAATAATATAAAATATTATTTCTCACCAGACCCAAAACATGGTCTGCCAATCCTCCTAAATATTTACCGAGCCTTGAGTAATGACTATTTATTTATTAAGTAAATATTACGACATTATTTTCTGAAAAAAAAATTCCATCCATAATATATTCTTTTGAATAACTAGCAATGAAATAAATTAAATCAGGAATACATGAATAATTAATAAACCACAATCTAGAATAATATTTATTCAACTTGTTAAATAAATAAATTATTTAACTGGGATATTGGCTACACTCAGTGTGTAAACCTCTAGGACTTTTTTTCTTTGGAATTAGGTGGGCTTGACTAAATTCCAATATTACGATCTAGTAATTTGTCAAGGCATCCAAGAGAAGTATTTTCATGTCTCAAAGACATGTCACCTCATTTGAATGCTTACTGTGTAATATAATCCCTTGGTCCTGATATCTCAAATCTTGTGGGTTGTTTGCAAGTTCCATCAACCCATGTGCTCAATTTATCATTCTTCGAATTTTCAGAATTGAACATGCCTATATAATACCATAGCCATTGATTTAGTTAGGATATGTCATTTACAACAAAGTTCTTGAGATATCTACTTCCATATATGTAAAAAACCTTTCTCGCGTTATTAATTAATGCAGTATTACTTGTGACACACCCAACATATCCTAATTCACCATGAACATATGTTTTCACCGTTTTTGTCAACACATCTATGTGCACGAGTCATAATACCCATTAACAATAATCTTAAATTTTAAGGACAAATACACACACATAGAGATAGTAACATCCAACGACACATATGAATGTGGATTTCCTACTGGTGGGACTTGATCTCATAATATCCTCCTGGATATTACCAAGGGTGAACACCATGAGAAGGTAACTCAAAATTTCATGAGTCCTCACCATTGATATCCTCTATAATGTTTGTCCCTTAAAATGACACCATCGGGCCATAGAACTTATATTCAAGAATAGTGTCATGAAACATCTAGTTTCTCATCATAGAAAGGATCTGTTGTGTCCTTTTAAGGAGACAATTATTCTAAGGACGTTATCATATACTATTTCATGTAAAAGAACAATCATAATGTGATAATTAGTTTATTAATATTCCTCAAATGAATTCAATTTTATCATAAATTACCAAGATGTGGGTTTCTAGGGCACCAAATCCAACATAATCCTACTTGCACTAGTGGAAAATGCTAACAACCTTCAGTCCACAAGCCCTCACATGACATTCATGCTTCTGCTAAGATATGATTTTATTCATGGGGTCTTCCACATTCTAATTCATGGACACTCTTCTTACTGCAACTTCACCACTTTGATAGAAATCCATCAAGAGGTGATACTTTCATAGTATGTGATTTGTACATTGATATAATCTTGAATCTTTTTTAAGAGCCACTGTTGCAGTATTATCACAATACAGTGTAATGGGATCTTTACATCTAGTCACCACATCAAACTCCTGGACAATGTTTCAAATCCATACGACTTCTTTGGATACTTGTGAAGCTGCTATATATTTGGGCTCCAGTGTAGAATCATAAACAAATGGCTGCATTGAACTCTTCAAGCTCACAACTCATCCATTGAGATAGAAAACATATCATGATAGCGAATTCAGATCATTCTGATCTATCTGAAAACTAGCATCAACATAACCTCTGATAACAAGATCCCCATCTATTCCATACACAAGGAACATATCCTTTTTTCTTCTTAGATACATAAAAATTGTCTTAAAATTAGTACAATGTTGTTCTCCTGGATCTCCTTGATATCTTCCAACCATTATCAGTGCATAGGCAACATTAGTTTACGTACCTAACAAGGCATACAAGATTGATCCTATCTCTGAAGCATATGGAATCATACTCATCCTATCATTCTCATGTTGTGTCTGTGGACACATTTTCTTGTAAAGATGTATATCATGTGACACTGGAACTAATCCCCTATTGTATTTTTCAATACATAATCCCTTTGGTATCTGGTCCATGTATGTACATTGAGTTTGTCCAAGAAGCCTCTTAAATCTATCATGAATAACCTTGATCCATAAAAAGTAGGTTGCTTCACCTAAGTCCTTCATGGAGAAGCACATGTTCAACCAGTCCTTGACTGACTGTAAGACTGGTATGTCATTTCCAATAAGTAATATTTCATCAACATACACTACTAGGATAATGATTGCATTCTGATTAAACCTCTTGTAAATACATGGCTCACATTCATTCTTAATGAATCCAAATTCCCTTATGGATTCATCAAATCAAATGTTATATGATTTGGATGCTTTAATTAATCCATAAATGGAAGTCTTCAACTTGAATACCCTTTTGGAATCACCTGGTGTCACAAACACATCTTGTTGTGTCATATAGACATCTTCCTGAATATTTTCATTATGAAATGTAGTTTTGACATCCATTTTACAAAATCTCATAGTCCTGGAAAGTTGTTATGGAAAGTTTAATTCTTATAGATTTAAACTTGGAAAGTGGTTAAAAGGTTTCATCATATTCAATTTCTTGATGTTATTCAAAACCTTTAGCAACTATCCTTGCTTTATATGGACTAATTATACCTTTCATGTGCAGTTTCTTTTTATGGATATATTTACTCCCAATAGGATTTACATCAATGGGTGAATCGACCAGAACCCAGACTTGATTCTGATACATGGGATCCATATCAGAATTCATAGATTCAAGCCATATTACATTTTCTAAGCTCATTATAGATTTTTTTAGGAGAGAGGTTCATCATTGTACAACTATAATGTGTCACCTTCCTCCGTGATAAGGAAACCATATCTCTCTAGTTCCTTAACCTCTCTTGTTCTCCAATGTAGTAATTTTGTTTCAGGAACCAAATCTTACACGGGGACCTGTGGAACAATATCTTGTACCAACTCATGTATATCTTGAGCATCAACTTCATCAAAGTCAATATTGCACGCAATATGATTTTTGAGGATGTGCTCCCTCTCAAAAAGACAACTTGTCTGGAAAAAATCATGTTCTTGTCCGAGGGATTGTATGGATAGTTTAACTTTGTTTACTTGGGATACCCTATAAAGATACACTTCGTTACCAAGAGTTCTAGTTTTTTTTAAGAAATCCTTATCAAAGTCCTCTCATCCCCATCCACATGTATGCGACAAAGTGGGTTTCTTTCCACTCTATATGTAACGACCCAAAAATTCATTAATGAAAATTATTCTTGGACTATTTAAATGTCTTCTTATGGTTATGTAAAACATATGAACTTATTTGATTTTATGTTTTGGATTTTAAAATACCATTAATAATTCTTACCATTGCAAATATAGTTGTTGAATAGTGATCACATGATTTGTAAAAATACAGGGCTTTAACAAATCCAATTTACTCAGACAGAGGAAGTGATGGCATCATCCAGTAGACTTTCCCCATACGAAGATCATTTTTTGGAGATTGGAAAAGAGGTGACATCATTGGGATTCGCTCTTGCCCATGCCCAAGTAGGGCTTGAATACGTTAAGTTTGAGCAGAACCGCCAATAGGAGAAGTGTAAGTTGATAGAGATTACAACTCGAGCAACGTTATTTGAGCCACCCCAAAACTCGGTCACCATCGCACACTATACCCTAAGGTCTTATGCGGGTGTTTTAAGGTTTTAAGTAACAATACCCTAGAATTATGATTATGTACATTATTTTTGAATATAATAAATAATATGAATTCATTTTATTGTTGTTACATTGTAAATAGTTTTAAAGAACAAATAGTATTTTTTGTTAATATTCAACTAAGAAATCTATTTTGATAAATTAAAAGATTTTTTAATAAAATAATATTATATTAAATTAATATTATTAAATTAATTTATATTAAATATAAATGATCGTATAATTTTATGAATGTAATAGTAATTTTTATTAAGGTTTGAAAGTTGTTTTTGTCAAAACCCATGATTTTTCAGTAAATGTCTATTTTTAATTTAAAAGTGAAAATTCAGTTTTTTTAAAAATTATTTGCATAAAGTGAATATTATTTTTGGAATCAGGACATCAAAATTATTCGATGGTTATTAATTCATAATTTTCTGAGACTGTCGAATTTTTGGGTAAAAAATTAAATACCATTTAAATATATAATGTGTTTTATCACATCATAATAACCCAATAGTGATGTAATAAAATAATATAAACATTATGTCCAGCCAATATATGTTTACCCATTAAAATAATGTTATTTGAGGATTGTTTTATTTATTTAACAAAGCTTTAGTGAACCCTTCAAGACTTATAAAGCATTTTAGATTTTTAAATTGTTTTCCTTGAGAGCGTGACTCACCTCAACATAAGATACCCTATTATTTTAAGAATTTAGTCCATTGGACTTATAAAATATTATTTTCCAATCCCCTTTGGAAAAAACTTTGGGAAAAAACCATGGGCTAGTTTGGGGTTGTGATTAGTTTAATGTGAGGTGTCCCAAACCTAAAAAATAAAGAATTCCCTCACCTTTCCTATATAAACACACACAAGTTCCCACTTCCTCTTCACTAAAATTCTTTAGAGTACATAAATCCTCTGACATCCTCTCTCTATAATCCTCTAAAGGCTCCTCAATCTCCCAATAAGTCTCTTTAAAGACCCTCTCAAGCCTTTGGTATCACAATTCCAAGTAAGGGATTCTCACTTTCCTTATTTATGTCCAAGTTTCCTTATATTGTTATGCCCTTTTATTTTCAATTATAAATGTTGGGGTATGATTTATCACCTCCCCCATAATTCCCTATTCATATTTTAATAACGATATATCCCCTTTATCTCTCATTAATGCCTCTCATGGACACTCGTTACCATGCCGAAATTCTCTAAGGAATTTCTGCCTCCTCATTTCCATTCAAGAAATTTTATTGTATTACATATCTACATTCCATTATTTTTATTGAGAAATGTATCTATATGGCCCCCATTAGTGTCCATTTCCTTTAAATATTATAGTAACCTATTTCTTTCTCATCAACCATTTTTATTAATTCATATGTAACACCGTTATACTTTCAAAATTGCACCACGTTTTTCAAAGCCAGGATCATAGTGTAGTGAATGACATACCCATGTCTCTATCAAGGGTATTCACATTTATGCACATTCACTTATAGATTATAAATCTTCATGTATTTAGTCCACATTTTTTAATCATGGAATAACTTGTGATGTTGATTGATTGCAGGTTATATGATCTATGTGGCACACTTATGCATGAAATGAAATGTTTAACAAGGGTGCACCCTAATAGCTCTCCAATGCATTGGGTAAAGTATAGTATCGTCATACGTCCTGTGAAATGAGTGTTGACTCATTCTAATTAAAGTGAAATGAGTTTCTACTCGTGAATCAGGTGTAATGAGGGTTTACTCATGCTTCATGTGCAATGAGACTTGGATCATGCTAATATCATGTTAAATGTTGTTGCCACATCTCCATGTTATGATTATCATGCTTTATCATGCCTTTATGTTCATGTTTATTTTGGGCTCCATTGATACGCCTACTGTCTAATATGTATTTTTTTCCTTATTTCATTCCATGTTTATTCCCTTACTGGGTATTATAGCTCACCCTTTTCTAATGCATGTCCTTAGGTTATCTAATGCAGTGCAAAGTATGAGGGAATATAGTGGTCATATAAAGAAGTTTTTAATAAGATGTTTCATTTTATGTTTTAAGTTGTTATGTAATGTTATTAATCCCAAAAGACACTAGACCATTCGATCTTATATGTTTCCTCAAGTGAATGTTTTTTTTAATAAATTATTTTTAAGTGTGAAATAAAGAGCAGGGTTGTTATACCATAGCTCAAAGGGAATCCCATTTTTCCTTAGTTAGTACTCGATTTAATTTGTATGCTGAAGTTTTAAATGTAAATCCCCAAAAGGATAATGGATGATCTTTCTGACTCATCATCAACCTTACCATTTCCAACATGGTATGGTTCTTCCTTTCAATAACAATATTCCACTATGGTGTATAAGATCAACTGAGTTAATATAGAATCCCAAACTCCCATAAAAAGTCAATGAACTCTTGGTTAACATATTCTCCACCTTGATTTGATCAAAGCTTCCTTTTATTCTTACCAAGATGGTTCTTCACATCATTCTTGAACTCCTTGAATTTTTCAAAGGACTCAAACATATACCTCATTAAAAAGATGTATCCATATATACTCAAGTCATCAGTAAAAGTAATGAATTATGAATATCTACCTCTATATTCCATTAAAAAATGGTCCACACACATTAGGGTGTACCAATCCGAGAATCTTTGTGGTCCTTTCATCTTGTCCAGAAAATGGTGGATTTTTAATCTTTCCTTGTAAATAAGTATGACGACTACCATATGATTTTATCTCAGAAGAGTCTAAATAACCATATTGACAGAGCTATGTCAGAAACTTCTCTGTTACATGAACAATGTGGTAACGCCACAATTGGGTGTTGTATGATTCATGAGATATTGGTTAATTAATTATTCCCAACACATGGTTATTGAAATTTCATACATACAGACTATTATTTAAATTCACCATACCAAAAAATATGTTGTCCTTATAAAATTAAAATCATTTACTTCTAAACGTGAAAATAAATCCATCTGTATCTAAATTCAATAAAAATATTTGTTCTTGGTAACACTTGATACAAAATAAAAGCAATAAAAAACCTAAATCATTCCCATTGGTAATGTGAGGTTGTAGTCAACAATAGTAAGAGCTGCTAGCCTCACACCATTTTTAGCTCATAGATCCACCTTTCCTTTGGAAATTTTCTGGAATATACTTGGTTCCTAGATTTGAATACATATGTGATTCCCACAAGATATATCTAATTCCCAATGTGTAGAAATTGTAATATTTCACTCAATAATGAACACATATTTGGATTCCTTTTGCCTCTGGGTGCGGTTACTCTTCCAGAGGCCTAAATTTCTACATGCAAAGCATACAACCTCATTTTCCTTTCCCTGCCTCTAGATATTCTTCTTCATGGTCAGAAGGTGCTCGGAGGCTTTTGATTGTTTATAAATCATAGGCCTCTTTGTCTTGTACTTACTCTTCCTATTCACCATAAGGAATGTGGGTTTTTAATGCCCCATGTCCTTATCCACTTGGAAAATCATGGTATGAAGCTTTGATAAATTCTTCTCATTAGATATCATATTATAATTCACTATAAAACTAGAAAAGGTCTTAGGTAGTGATGATAGTATGAGACCTGTATGCAACTAATCTGATAATTTAATCCCTAAGATGTCCAGATGCTAAATGCAGCCAGTAATATTGACTATATGTGGTCCAACTGGTGAAAACTCTCTATGATTAGTACTAAACAAACTATTGAAGATCTCATTCCTCTCATATCTCACCTTCCCTTTATAGAGATCCCAATGGTGAGACATCATGATATAATCATCTATTTCTTCATGTTACTTGAAGTGGTCATTGATCATGGATGGTATCATGAGGCACTGACCAT
Source organism: Viscum album (assembly GCA_963277665.1). Lineage (NCBI taxonomy): Eukaryota > Viridiplantae > Streptophyta > Magnoliopsida > Santalales > Viscaceae > Viscum > Viscum album. Next base: position 1,915,788,942 of record OY728127.1, read on the forward strand.
ATTTAGTTTCATTTCGATGTTTCTCATACACAAAGATTTCCTCATCACTCATCTCATTTACATGTGTAACTGGTAAATGGATTCCAGCATATAATATTTCCTCTCATGGTGAATGATAACCTAAAGCCACCTTTTCCACTCTTGGAAATTACTACTATTGAGTAGGTTTTTCTTCTTGAGTATGGATTGCAATGCTAAGTTTGATTTAATTTTGATAGTTGTTTTTACAAATTTAAATTAATAGAGTTTTCTTACATTATCTTGATAAATATAGACAAATAAATAAATTAATATCCATTAGTCACCCACTATTTTATCAAAACCCATTATCCCTCACCATTGGCATAGGAATATCTAGTTTCATGGACATTCTAGCAGCAATTATCCATATTGCCTTTCACATTACCCCAACTAGGGTTATCGTGAAACTTGAAAGGTTTTATGTAGGCATTCCAAATGCCAACTTCATTAACCCATAGATCCTTGATATGTTGAGTGGACTCCCCAAACCAAAAAACCTTAATTTTGGATTTCCAAAAACATTTCCTCTTAGTTACTACATGTCCTACTAGGGTAGTCAACCCTTGATATAAACTAAGTTAAGTCAACCCAAAACATCAAATTATAATTCCATGATAATTGAAATCACCCCAACAAGGGTTGTTCAATAAATTTGAACTATGGTTCGATTCTAAATTAAGAAATGGAAGGCTATACCTTCTTAATATTTAATTGATTGATTTTATACTTTCTGCAAAAAAATTCCACTTATTATCCTCTCACAGGCTTATGAATGTTAAGTGGGATATAATTAAGTGTTTAACCATGTATAGATAATATTTACACATAAACCATTTTTATTTTAGTTCCATGTTATATGATTGTTAATTCCTTAATTATGTGATCATGCCAATAATCCATAACGAATAACCATACTACTAACAGAAATAAAAATAAAGGGTATGATCATGAACATTGCTATTTGATATTTTATATAGCGATTGATAAACTAATCCTGCCCTAGGGGATAAACACCTCGAACCATTTAAGTTCTGTTTTTACATCATTCCACCCATCCACCATTTTATCTCCTTGGAATGGTTTCACCTCAGCTCTTAACTCGAACATACACCTCTAGATTTTTGAGTTCCATCCATTACATATTATTTTAACTCAAATATATGTGAGGGGTAAAGGGTGGTTTACATAAAAGAAACCATGGGCACACTTGACCTACATATTAATGAGGAGAAGGAATTCATACAAACAATTTTAATTTAATAAATAAATTAAAAGGGAACCAATCAGATACAAAGGTATGGTCTAGCTCATAATCATTCACATACAAACAACAAAATTATGAATTTTAATAAAAATAGCATTCAATTATTTGATCATTCTTATTAAGATAAATTATGCATGAATCAATTAATAATTATCGTTAACTAATCCTTCCTTTTTATATTGATAATTTTTTTAATTTACTTGAGATTCTCATCCATAACCTTGTACATAACTTGTACCTAGGAAGAAACTCGTTGAATATCAATCCAAAACTACCCAGCATGTATTTATACTTGTATAAACTTTATTCATTGTGGCATGTAGCATGAACACAAAATTATAATTGTAATACAACTCATACATGATGTGCGGATCTTTAATCATAATGAAAAAGTTAATTTAACACATATATATATATATATATCAAACACCTATCACATGATGTTTCCCATCTTGACACCCACACGAAACTACATGTATTAAGGGTTATATAATATAATAATAAATATTTAAATCTATGTAATCTAGAAATAGTACACGACGTGTAGATCAAAATACACTGTGTGTACCCTCCTCACCATCCATCCAAAGTACATGCCTAGTGAAACGATGTGTGAGGTGTACTTTGGAAATATTCGGTGTACACGGTGTTCCGAGTGGGCCACAAGTTGTGTAGACTCTGTGTTACATAGTCAACTACCAGGAATGCTGTGTAAGGGATAAAAAACATTACCATGACCTAAAGGGACTACACATCGTGTCCAGTGGGCCACATGGAATGTAGTCCAACTGACTGTGTGCCAGGATATCCTGGTCAACATGTAGTATAAGAATTAACTACACCACATGTCATTAATGCACATGTATTGAGTAATTTATGAATTACTCCCTATTCATTGAACACAAATACATAGTGTGTATATCTAACTACATAGTGTATATTCTTGTGTTATCTAGACAGAATCTGTAGTGACACATGATGAGGTCCACAATTTAATTTTAATCATTAATTTTTTTAAGTCAGTTTTGTGAGAAATGACAAGGGCGGAACAGATATCGAAATTTAGATTACTTGAGTGATTAAACATGAATTGAAAAAATAAATTACTAATGAAAAAACCATCAATGAATTATTTAAAAAATAATAAATGAAAACATGACCCCTTTGATACTACTTGTAGGTTTCAGGTGTAGCGGAAGCACCGGATGGGCGTGTACCCAAATTTAAAAATTTCTATAATTGATTATTAATCCGAGATCAATACGACGATGAATTCCAGTATCCACAAAATTGAATCAATGTTAAAATTAAAAGGAGAGAACCTTGTAGTGAGAAGAGAAAATCAACATATTTTGTTTGTAATTAATTTAATTAAATTATAGAATTACCTCCAAGGTGATTCTTTTTTCATTGATGCATCCGACCATGGGTCTGAGGTGCTGCTTTTTTGCGATTTAGAATCCAAGATTTGGAATCCTCTAGAGGTGATCCACATGTTCTCCACGTATCTCTGAACATCACCAAAGGATTCTATTGGTTCTATCACGGAAGGTCCTTGTTCTTGGAATGTCTACCTTTGATCTCCTTGAGAGTCACGTTCAAAATATTCTCATTGATCCGATGGATGAAGATCTCTCTTTTTCATGAGATCATTCTTTGAGAGGGAAGAGTTCTCTAGGATGGAGAGATTTTTTCCAAAGATTTTGTGCACCCAATGATTTGTTATTTGGTCGAATGAACCCTTGGATTAAATAGATAATAATAACATAACGAGGAATTTAGTTCACCAGGTAAAAATAAATAATTAGCACAAGTGTCGTTACATAATTTATTATTCCAGGGGAAACATCATGTTAAATAATAATAGAAATGATATTATTTATATAACATGTTCTTAACTTGCATGTTATATTTAAATATTATTTAACCAAATAATATTTAATAATTTTTATCACTAGAACCATAACATGGTCCACCAAACCTCCTCAATATTTACTGGGTCTTGAATAATGAATATTTATTTATTAAATAAATATAACTTCATTATTCGTCAATAAATAAATATTACATCCACAATATATTCTCTATAATAACTAGAAACAAAATAAATGTGATCAGGCATAATTGAATAATTATTAAATCACAACAGGTAATAATATTCATTCAACTATTTAAATAAATAAATTATTTAACTAAGATACTGGATAAACATAGCATCTGACCATCTAGGCCTTTTTCTAGTTGGCATTATGCGGGCTTCCCTAAAGTCCAAGATTACTATCTAGCAACTGGTCAAAGCACCCAATATAAACAATTTTATGTCATAATAATTTTTCATCTCATACGAATGCTTACCATTAATTATAATCCCTTTGTCCTGATATCTCCAATCTTGCAGGTTGTGTGCAATTTCCCTCAACCCATGTGCTCAGTTTCTCATTATTTAACTTCTTGGAATTGAACATTCATTGTGAACACCATGTCCAGGGATTTAGTTATGCTATATGATTTCCATCAAAGGTCATGAGAAATCTACTTTTGTAGAAGTGAAAAATTCATTCTAACATTATTAATTAATGCAGTATTACTCATGACAGACCCAACATATCCTACCTTTCCTCAAAGATCAATCATCGTGGTTTTAATAATTACATCTAAGTGTGTGAGTCATAATACCCATTAATAGTAATCTAAAAGTATAAGGACCAATACACACATCCGAAGATAGGAACATCCGATGAATATTTTGAATGTGGATTTCCTACTGGAAGGCCTTATTCTCATAATATCCTCAATGATACTACCAAGAGTGCACACTGTGATAAGGTGCCTCAATGTTTTATGATTCCCCGCCCCTGATAGACTATATCATTTGTGTTCCTTCAAATGATATCATCCGGCCATATAACATATATTCAAGAAAATTGTCATGGAACATCCGGGTTCTAATCATACAAGGATCTTCTATGACCTTTTAATGAGACAAATATTATTAAGACATTATCATACTATGTCATGCATAAGAACAATCATGATGTGATAAGCAGTTTATTAATATTCATCCAATGAATACATGTTTATCATAAATTACAAAGAATCTGGTTTCTAGGGAACCAAATCTATCAATATGGACAACACTCTATGATTAATGACACTAATAATACATAAATACAGTAGGTCACATCCCTGAATGGATGGTGATGAGTCCTCTTTGGTCAGTATCATAGGGACGTGTGTATACACATAATTCTATGAAAACTATTTGAGTGTGATGGAGTCTTATAGCCTGTAACTTTCATACATTTTGTCACATGAACATGTTGCTTTTTTGTTTGTATTGAAAATATATTCCATTGTTTTTTAAATTATTTTACATTCCTTTTTATTCATTAAAAATGTTTTTTATAAAATATTTATTTAAACTATTTGTTTAATGTATTTGCATCATTTGAAATGTAAATAATGATTTGTTTAAATATTATTTTAAAATGTTGTTTCATTTTATTTAAACTTGAGATATTCATTTGGTTAATTAAATGTTTCCATATTATTATGGAATCCTTGGTGAGACCCTAATGGGATTTTAGAACCCAACATACTTATACCTTTGGGTGTTTGTAGACTATCTTCTTCTAGGATCGAGAAAAGGTGAGGGTCCTGTCTAGAACCAAGCTAGGATTCCATCCAACCCAACACTCGACCTTGTCTGAGACATGGATCAAATATAATTTCAAATCCCCACGGGCTGGAAACTACTATAGAACATAAAAATAATCACAATGGAAATGATTTCTCCCAAGAAAACCAGGATCAAATTAAAAGACTAAGAACACAACATAACCAACAATAACTGAACATTAATTGATACATAACTGATCCAAATACAAAAGCTAGATAAGATAAAAAATCTAAATAGAAAAATGAGACCAAACCATGATAACCCTATCTTCACATGACTTTTTTCCACCACCAACCACAAGACAATCCTACTCTAAAGGTATAACTGAGCAAGAAACCAAAAACCTACAAAACAACTTGGGTCTACCAATTCCAAGAGGCACAAGTAGGGTATGAAATTAGGATCTTAGTAGGTAATCACCATAGATTCAATTAATTTAATTTATCAAAATAGTCTAAAAACACTGGTTTGTATGTCATTTAGAAAATAGGATTTTAAAATAATTTCCATTTATGTAAATATAGCTATATGGAAATTTAATTTTTAAATTAACACATGAAACATTCATTTTTAAAATGGTTTCACATTACAAATTCCATTTTAAAACCAAAACCCAAATACAAATCCAGACTAGATAACAAAAAGAAGGGTTTTCCTAAATTAATAGAAACAAAATAAGTCGGCACAACTTGTAAAGCCAGCAACCAACATGCAGCAGAAATAAACAGAACATATAGATAGTAATCATGGGCACTTAAAAATAATCCCTATAGGAAATACCTGGACTTACTCAGTTTTGACTCACCTACCAACATATGGTTTAGCTCCACTGACAATAACAAACTTGACAATCTAAACTAGCCAATCGAGCGGTACTCTCCATCTGGCCCCATCAAGCCCCAGGGGAACCAACCCATTTAATCAGGAATGAAAAGAAACTATCCCTAAACCCTCTGGATTGCACCAGGGAATACCATGATAGTAATAATAATACTCGGTAAAACATGTTATAGAAACCATAACCCATATCATTCTCCGGCATGATTCACTATAGGGGAACACATCCCAAGGAATAGTGGACTCAATACCAATAGTGTTCCCATGCACGAGCCATCATAGGGGAATGGATCCCATGGTCAGTGGTTTCTAAGAATAATAAAAGTCATCATGAACATACATGAAAGGGCATTACTATCACAAGAATGCTTATTTAACATATGAATATTACATGGAACCCATCATTTTCTATAATCAAAACCAATTTCAAAATAATGTTTAAATACAAAATGATCCTCCGTTCTACCCAAGTTTTCAATCCATATTTAAAAACATATCAAGATGACCACTAGGCCCATAATTCACATATGTTTCCAAAAATAATTTACATTACATTACAAGGTGCCAATCGGGCCTTCACATCCCTTCACATCATAACCAATCCTTCCATAAAAAACAAAGTTCCTATTGGGACATAAACATTTTTAATCCAAAATAAATTCCCAAAATCACATAAAAAACAAACAACATTCCCAAAATAATTATAAATGACCTTTGCATAACACTATTTTTACATCACTTTCCCAAACATTATAAAATTCCAAATGGTCTTTTCGCATCATGTGATTTTTTAAAGAAAAATCCAAAACGTTTAATGTTCCAAATGGGCTTTACATTTCCAAGACCCATTCCATTCCCAAATATATTTCAAAACAATGCTAAAAACACAAAACAAACAAAAGGATTCCACATGAGCCTTTAAAATAAACAATTTCACAAAGTTCTCATCAGGATAAGTTTGAAATAGGACATTAGAAATCACATTTTGATGCCAATTGAAGAAACACTTCACCATTTGGAATTCAAGGAACCATTTTAGGAGAAATAGAAGAGGGGGGAGAGGATAATCCTTTTGAAAATTGAGGCTCAAGGTAAACATCATTTTTAAATGCCATCATCGATTGAAGACCCATCCATGTGTGCACCCCATGAACCCATGGATGTGAAAATATACAATGGAACACTTCAAGTATCCATGAAATCACCTAGAACCCATTTTTTTAAACACTACTTGTTTTTAAACAAACACATCAAAAATACACAATTACAAACCATAAACAAGTTTTCCAAAAACCAGAAGAACCATTCCAAACACTTTTCTATAGATCATCGAGGCATAAAGAGGCTTCCAAACCACACAAAATTCCAAATATATAATTTTAAACAAGATACAAAAAAATAACTAGGGCAAAAAATCAACCCAAGTTCTTAATTTCACTTTTTGAAACCAATGTGAATTTTAAAAATAATTTTTTCATGCATTAAAATATAGGCAAAACTAAAGGGACCCATTGAAACCCATTTTGCTCACACTTTCCATCATAAAAACTCCAAGAAACTAATACTATCACATAAAAAGCATGATTATAATAATTTTAAATCATTAAAGGAAAGATCAAGCATCAACAGAATGTGCCGAAAAGTAAATGGAAAGAAACAGTTACCTCAATGACGTGAGAAGGACACAAAAAATTGTGATAAATAAGAACCAAGAGGAAGAGACAATATGCACACCCTAACATAAATGAAATCCAGCCACAAATCAACCCTTTCTTCTATGGTTATTCCAAGAGAAACCCCTCAATATGAAAAATGAAGAACATAAGAGAGGATGAAGGGAAGAGGGGGAAATCAACCATGAACCCAAATAAACTTTCCTAGGAAACCTTAGGGATAATCCATAGTGGAAGTACAATAAGAGAGAAGGGTTTGATGGATCCCTTTGGTGCTCCTGGGTCGAACAAGGGAGGAGAATCCCTAAATATGATTAAAACATCATAGGGGAAAAGAGGTAATTTCCAATTTTAATGACATATGAAACTCGCATGATTTGGCCCCAAGATTTCAAAACCATGCAACAACCATGAGGTCTCCAATATCCAAAATCAACATTTATCACATGGTTTCTTGGGTGATAGTTCATGGTTTACCCTAACTATGCACCATCCATGTGCCACCTGCTTTGAATCCCAACATCTCTATTTTCCTCCAAAGACTCACTTGAAAACTTCAATAACTAGAATGTTCAAACCAGGATCTCAACTCAAACCACAACCAAAAGAACCAGGACCATAAAAAGAATAAATCCATGGAAATCAGAAAGTCGGGGTGTGACATTTCTCCCCACCATTATCACTTTATTCCCCTAGAATGTCACCGAACCAAATGATAATAAAACATGATCCTGAAATCGAATATATCTGAACAAAACCATGAACCTCTAGGTAACCTTTCACTTCACAAGTCACACCTGACCATTTCTAGAGGAAAAAACATCATGGAGAATGAAAAGAGAACATTATAAGGTTATCCCCACAACAAAAACTTGACAATCACTTTGTAATGACTTCAGATCATCCTGACATTGAAAATACCAACAACACCACCTCTAGGAGACAAGTAAAGGAACTCCCAACATGAGATAACCCAAAATTCATAACATATTCAAAAAAATATTTCAACCATAACTATAAATTTCCTAGATAAACCAATCCACAAACATAAGGGGAAACGCATTGAAGGATCAAAAACAAGAAGAGAACTCAAACATAAGCTACAAACATCGATCTCCACAATCACAAATATCTCCAGACAAACACAACTAAAAACTAAAAACTGATTCATGAAAGGGTAAAAATTTAAAAATATACACCCAAGGAATAAAAACAAAACTACTAGATAATTGGACCACTAAGAATTTTACATATAACTAACAACAATATAGAAACTACAACATGAAACTCATATCGTTTCCACATGAACAATGTAAGAAATAACTAGGCTAAAGTTCCTTCAACCCATGCAATTCTGTTACTACATTCAAGCCTCACATCGGGACATATTTCTAGATCCCTAATTCATGAATAATCCACCACCTTGCAGTCAAGAGATGACAATATCTGATCAAGATTGATTCTTTAGTAAATGATTCTTACAAAACTTCTCCAAATGACCCAAACAACCATAACAATAACAGGTCCTTGGAGGGTGATGAAAATACATCTTTGAATGACCAAACGACAGCACTGACAACATGCAAGAAAATGTTCTAATGAATGAGAATCAATAACTAATGAAAAAGAAATTTCATAAATAGGTTCCTCTAGCACACACCTCTTGCGATATGGGGACCCTTGATGAGCACCAGTAATCACTAACTGCCCCATGAAATCCCACTCAGCTAAGAATGCCTCATCAACCAATTTCTAGAAAGGAATATCCTTAGAGGAAAGTGATCAATCCTTTATCTCTTGATGAAAACTAAAAAAAATAGATGAGACTTCAATTAAACAGTTGATGAAACCTTTGGGGAAAAGGAAACTAGACCCCTAATGTGGTCAACATTGGCCTTCATTATTTATTGGATGTACAGAACTCTCATGAGCTCTTCCACTTTCTTCTCCATCACCTCTTGAGGTACAAAACATCATACGAAAGTGTTATTAAACACCTCCCACATCATCCAAACATTAATCTATGACGAGGAAATCAAATTACATTGATCCAAAGATGGATACTCAAAAAAACCGAGAACAACACTCACTATCATAACATAGGGATTTCCCAACGATATGAATACATGATCAATATCCTCAATCCATTCCACTACCTCTAAAAAATGTCAGTCAACATGAAATATGGGCAACAACTGAGAAGAACCATAAACTGGAAAGGACCCACTAGACAATTTGGGGACCATTCTAGGAAGTATATTTTGAACAACACAAGGAACACAAAACCAAAATCAACATCAACCTGAAATAAAATATAAATGAACATCTCAATCCAAAACAATAGGCTAAAAATCCAAACTCTACAAGCTCAAAAAAATCTCCCTTTAAAAAATCCAATTTCCCCCAATTTTAAAAAGTGCATTCTTCCATGGACGCTATCCAAATATCAAAATTCATTTTTCAGAAAACAAGAACATTCTTTTTAAATCCAAAACCAATTCCAAAAATCATTTCTCATTTCAAAAATCCTTTTGGAAAAATCAAGCAAAACCTTTTATTTCACATACTCACTCATGGAATCCTAAGAATTATTGAATATGTGCTTATCCCATATCAATTATATCATCCATGAACACATTACAATATTCACCTTTCATACAAACCCACACCTATATGAACATCCATAAGAAATATAAAGGGTGACATATACCATCTTATTATCTTTTCCAAGCATTAAAGTAGTTTTAAATCCAAATAACTTTCTCTTTCAAAACCCATTCTTTTCAATCTGAAACCACTTGAAAGAAATAATTTCAATTTTCAAAAATACATTTCAATTGTAAAATCACACTCACACCAAAAAAGACCAAAATAAAACACAACTCACCACAAACTACCAGAGTGGGGAACTAGTAGCCATGCCTAATGAGGATACATGGTTAGTGGGCCATGCCCCAAGTATGAATTTTCAACTAAGAGAACATTGAATCATGCAATCAGACTCCACATGGGTTAATACCTATATGAGATCACAACATAACATTTACTTTACTTCATTTTCATTATTCATCCATAGAAACCAAAACACGAAAAAGACTCAATTCTTGAACTACCATTAGAAACATCATTAACTAAACGATCAAGGGTTCAAGACTTTCTTCCCATACCTACCTCTCGAGTCCCCATAGTCCTAATATATATTGTACATGACACCCCTAATTAAAAGGGCCTATATTGATACCATTTTTTCATGAACAAAATAGGGATGTCATCAAACATGACAGCCAACCCAATCTCATAGATGGCCTGAAGGTCATTCCCAATCCCTATAAGCTGGAAACTAGTGTTGGGAATCAAATTAATCCCAGTAAGAATGATTTATCCCAAGAAAACCAAGATCAAATAAATAAAATAAGAATGTTGCATAACCAATAATAAATGAACACCAATAGATAACTAACTGATCCATATACAAAAACTGTTGAACTTAACAAAATATGAATAGGAAACAGAAATTGAACCATGCTGGCCCGATCTCCTTGTGACCTTTTCATCACCACAAACCACTGGTTGGAAATACATTAAAAAAATAATATTTTAAAATATTTTTCAGCAAGTAAACATAGTTATCCAAAAAATATCTTTTAAAACCTATACATGCTGCTTTCCTTTTCAAAAATGGTTTCACTTTACACAACCAATTTTAAAACTAGATACTAAATAAAAATCTGAAAACAGATAACCAAAAAGGGGTTGTGTAAAAATTAATGAAAAAACGTAGGAATAAAAAGTAAAGCCAATTACTAACGTGCATTAGAAATAAACAGACTATATAGATAGTAATAATGGGAACATCATAAACATATTTAGTGTAAATCCCTTGACATACTCAATTCAGACTCACATTCCGACATATGGTGTATTTCTATAGATAATAACCAATTGGATGCTCTAAACTAGATAGTCCAAGAGAACGCCCCACCTAGCCCCATCAAGTCCAAGGGTACCAACCTGTCTAATTGGGGTCTAAAAGAAATTTTTAGTTGACCATCTAGATGATATCCAGGAATCCAATGATAGTAACAATAAAATCAGAAAACATTGTATAGAAACCATAACCCAAAATATTCTCATGAACAAGACACAAGAGGGAAACACATACCAAGGTCTTGTGGACTCAATACCAATAGCATTCCCATGCATGAGTCACTAGAGGGGAATGCATCCCATGGTCTAGTTTTTCCCAAATATAATACAAGTCATCAAGAACATAAATGAAAGGCCATTACTTTCACAGGAATTATCATCCAATAAATAAATATTACATGGAAACCACAATTTTCCATAATCAAAACCACTTTGTAAATCATATTAAAATACTAATCGGGCCTTCATACTTTCCATGTATTGAATCCATTTTCCAAAACATTCCAAGATTCACACTGTGCCCATGCATCATATAAGTTTCCAAAACCAATTTCCAATACATTACAAGGTGAAAATTGGGAAGTTACATTACCTCACATCAAAACTAACTTTTCAAAAAAAAAACCAAATGTTCCAATTTGTATTTCAACATTTCTAATCCAAATACATTTCCAAATCCATATCAACCATAATAAATATTCCCAAAAGAATTCCAAATGGCCTTTGCATCACACTACATTAAGATATCTTTCCCAACTATTATAAAAAACCAATTGGGATTTCGACATCATGCGAGTTTTAAAACAAAACTCCAAAAAATCTCATGTGCCAAATGCGCCTCACATTTCCAAAACTATTTCCATTCCAAAAAACCTTTCAAAACTATGCTAAAAACACACAACATACACAAGGTTTCCAAATGGGACTATAAAATCAACCATTTCTCAAAGTACCCATCAGGCCATGTTTCAAAAAAAACATTTAATGTCACATTTTTAAGTCACTTAAAGAAACCCTTCACCACTTTCCAAATCATAATAAAATACTAATCAGGCTTTTATATATTTGGTTTTTATGTGTACAACTACATTTGAACACACACAACAGACACAAAGGAAAAAAAGGAAGAATATACCCACAAGATGATATCCTACCCATCAAGCCATAATTATTTAGTACATGGACCATAGGCCTAATGAGAATGAATCCCATTAAATGACCTGAAATCCTAGTGTAGTGTCATGTCAGCATCATCCTACCAGCGTCATCAGGCCTGCGTCATGCCTGTGCCACTACCTTCTTGTGTCATCGTCTGCATCATCTCATGCATAGTACTATAATAGTTCATGTGTCCAATAGGTATTGATCACAAGACCTCATGGATGCCAAGAAGGTCCCTTTACCACTCAGATACAAGATATGTGGCTATATATATATTCTGACTATAACCAGCATGTAATAGTGAAATTCTTCAACTCCATCCTCATCTTCATATACGATGATGTTAGTATCTTTATCCACCTTCCTAGTATCATCAATTTTCATAGGAGCTTCAAATTTAGCATCAATTTTTATTTAAAATTAATTTATTACATCCTCAACATCATCATCATGATCATCCCATAATTGTGGGGTGTCATCACTGATATTTGTGTCTTTTGATAAAAAATTTGTATTTAGAGTTTTCACTTGATAAATTATAGTTCCTTGTGCTTTATCAAATCCACGTTAACTTTTCAAATACTTATTTTAATGAGTTTTCATTTATATTATTCTCAATGAGTTATTCCACTCTTTTAAAGAAACACAATAATTTTCTTAATAAATTTAATATCCTTGATGAGACAACACAAATGGTTCATTTACTGCAACAATGATTTTTTATTTAACATCAATGATTCCATAGAATGAATGAACACACAAACCTCTATCAATATGAAACCAATGAAATTTAAACATTGTTAGATAATTCAATTTGAGATAAAAAAAACTCAATTATTTCATCCATCATACCAAAAATGTCTACTACACTTTCTATATGATGAGATCCTCTCAAGAAAACACGGGTATTGATTTTTTTTATTCACCATATGCACATGTATTAAATCAAAAACCATTAACCACATATGAATTATATGATTTTAATGTTTTGGATGCTGGGTTAATCAATACGCACAATAAATTAACCATTTTATTAGTGTGTTATAACACTACTATGGAATAGGGGTTTAACAATGCTAATAAAGCCTTTATCAGTGCTAAAAAATACTGATAATAAAGGTGCTATTAAAAGGGAGTTTCCTTTTATCAGTGTTAAAGAACACTAATAAAACTCATTTTTTAAATTGAAAATAAAAAAACATCATAATCAGAGGTAACCCCCACATTTATCTGTGCTTGAACCCCATTTTAATAGTGCCACACCTCTTTAATAGTTTTTGGGATGCCACCTATATAGACCCATATCTTGACGTACATGGAAATTACATTACTTTTGCGGAATACTTAATACATGACAAAAACAGAAGCCCAAAGACCATATTAGTTTAGTGTCTTTCGAAACTCATAACGTAATCTTATAATCATGGTGAAATATCATCAACATCTCTCATAAAGAACATCCCCTTTGGTTTTCTTACCTAAAACCTTTCTTTATATCCTGGGTAAAAAAACATAAAAAGGGTGAGCTCAAATGCTCAGTAATGGAAATCATAGAGAGCATAAAACAATCCATAAACATTTTAATGCAAAAACTTGAACGTAAAATCTATACATCAAAATCTTGAGAAAATACATAAATCTTGGAATTATGTAAGGCATATATCATAAAGGAACATCAATCATGATAAAATAGCATGGGAATAAAACATGTAATTGTGGCAAACCATTATGAACAATATATGATTTCCATAGTAGCCAAGGCATTACTGCCAAGACCATCTTAGTGGACAAAGTCCCTTTCTGAATGTAGTTCACTCCTCATTTCAATCCTATAACACTGAACCGGATTAACATACCATTATACCCATGTCTATCTCATGAGATATAAATCTTTACCCAATGCATTGGAGGGAGATATAGGTCCCACCCATCTCATAATGAAATCATTCTTTCGTGTGCCACAAAATCATAAATCATACATCATAGCATAACCCATGTAATAGAATGGGATTCTTAAACATCATGCCATCATAATATAATCCATATAAAATTGGATATCATTTCATCATAAGAATAATCAAACCATGTAAATAATTGATACATTATACTTGAAACATATACATATTAAATAATGTCATTTTAGATGGAAAATAGTTTTGATAAAACACTTGAAATGAATTCTTGAGGAAAATATCCTTTCTTCTTCAAAATCATTTTAATTTCACAAAATTTCATGAAATTTTAAAATAAAAGGGTTTTTTTGAAAATAATCATGCAATATTGAAGAGTAACATTCATAAAAACGAGGCGTTATGAAACAATAAAAATCCGTTCACACCGTATAAGTTAAAAATATCATTATCCTCGTACTTTTGTCAGAAAAGTCAAAAAGTTCCTCGCGTGGTAAACAAACGTAAGATTCCTTTCATAACATGTGGTAAAATTAAAAAATGGGTAAAAAGGACATTAAACATACATGAAAACATTTTTTTAAAGTAGGGACATGGATGATAACAAAAACCCGAGTAAATACTTATGAATAAACAATCTCATATAAGAGAGAGATTGGAATTGTTATCCCTTACCTTATGTCCGATATACTTTGTATGTATCTGAACCTCCTGTATAATGATTTAAATAATGTCATTGACTTATTAAAGAATCATATTCATTGTTATGATATCATATATAGTTTACTTTTGACTTTATATTACCCGTTCTTTTGTAAATTCGATGTAAAAGTAGCGATTTGGGTAAAATTGTTTCATTTATTGTACGTGTTTCTACTTGTTGTTCTTGATATTATTACATATATCCTGATTTACTTCATTCCAGAATGTAAAACATGGTTTATATATAATATATATTCAGCATATACATATATATATGATTGATCAATAAATGGAATGAAATACACCGTTCATGGAGATTGTAGGCCGTACGTACGCATGAATGTTGGTTTCGTTTCCTTATTGAATTGAATGGAATTAAGTAGATGACATAAATATATATATACATAAATAATGTAACATTATTTTGTCATATATTTCATTATTACTTATTATATATACTTTATAATCATTCTCGAATTGTTAACATGGAAAATGAATCTCATCGCGTCGCAGAGACTGTAATCCGTATGTACGCACGAGCGATGATATCATTCCCATATTTATTGAATGGAATTGGAGTGGATGATATAATATCATAGAATCATTATGATGTTATAATAATAATATATAGTTATTATTTACACCATTATACCCATCCAAGTATAGTGGTGGTGGAAAAACAGATTATACCACGGCGTGGAGATGGTATTCCGTACGTACGCACGTCTGGTGATTTCGTTTTCCGTAGGATGGATAGAAGTTGAAATGTGTTTTTTCATATTTATAATAACATATAAGTATATAATTAATACTTATGTTATTACTTTATAATTAAAAAACTAAATAATAAGAAGCTGAAGAAGAAAGAAACATGAGAGAATCAGAAGAAGAGATTACTTCTTCTTCGACGCACCTCCTTTAAGCATCCTCTTAAAGAAGTAGAGTTGGTCTTTTGAGAATCCCATAACCTCCAGAATGTTTCTAGGGAAGTGGATAAGATACATGGTCATGGTATGGACGAGATTCATGGCTCAAAAGGGTGTGAAGAGAAGAGGGAAGGGGTTCCCTTTTATAAGGGAGTAGAGGGGAACCTTTGGAATAAATTAAAATATTATTTTGTAATAAAGGTATATTCAGTTTATAATAGCTCCAAATTGATTTATTTAGAAGATAAAGTGGGTATGGGTCTAAATACTCTCAACCAATAGGTTTTATACAAGTTTAGGTTACTATTTTAACCTTATCATTTTAGATTTAACTCTAAGTTAAATAATTTAACCTTTATCGTGTCTTCTTGTTTTCTTACACAATATGGTTAATAAACATACTATAACAAGAAAAAAGAACCCTAAGTGGTTAATTATTAATATATATAACCTTATATAAGTAATTTGGACGATCCTTATATTTTTATGAATATAAAAAAATTTAATAATATAATATTTGTTTTAAAAACTATTTTAGGTCAATTTTGACACTATTTGGTAATTGATTTTTGTGAAACTTATAACAGCATGAATAGTTATAAATAAGTTTATTTAATCAATAATAACATGTCATATTAACCTATAAAATTATTTTAATTCATAAAAAAACTCAAATTACATTTATTTGGGTATTTATAACATTAATTATTTTAATATTTCATTATTTAGGTAATTATTGCATCACCATTGTGTCATAAATAACTTAAATTATTTAAGGTCTAAAAATTATAAATAAAATACCATTAGGTTGGAAATATTTTTATATTTTTAATTCATATTTATAGTCGAATTTATCTTATGTATAACCCTATATAAAAAAATTAGTTATTAAACTTTGATTTGAACTATTTTAACTCTTCATTAAATAAAATAATAATAAATGTCCTAATCTAATCCAAGTGGACCTAAAGGGTAATATTTTATCCCTAAGGTTGTTTTGGGTCGAATTACACTTATCCAATAGAATTAGGACATGTGTTTGGGTAATAGTAATATAATTTTTACCCTTAATTACCCTATTTACTTTTAATCGTGGTAAATAAAAGTAAAAAGTTACTATTCACTAAATATTATTTTTATCTTATTGAACCACATTATACTTCTTTATATTACCCATTTCTATTGGATTTTCAAAATTTCACTCAAAGAAGCGGTAAAATTATGTTTTATGTAAATTTTCAAATTTTCCTAGGAGGTGGGTAAAAGACGGTGAAAAGTTCAATAAAATTTTTATATATCTAAAATTATTATAAAATGACTCCAATGAATTAAATTGAACTTATATAGGTATTATTTTTCACTTTTTACCTAAAATAAATTTAAATAAAATAAATAATTATTTAAATAAAAAGTCTGTTTTTAAATAGTATCCTAGTGTTTTCACTATTCATCAAAAATTGAAAGTTTTCAGAAAAATATGAAAAATTGAACCTAGGCTAATTTCGATATTCCGAATCCAAAAATAAAGTCCATTTTGAATGATAAAATTTATAAAATTTCAAAAAGTGGGAATTACTATTCATAACGGCTAGTTCATAATAATATTAAAATAATATCTTGTTTAGTGAAATTCGATATTGCGTACTACACATGCTATCGAGGAAGGGATTGATTGCATGTAATGCAAACCAAGTCCGAGATGCATGTAGTGAAAGCTTTGTTTGGTGTTACGTATAACACAATCAAAACTTATTTCATTTATACATTAAACAAAATATATACTTAATGTTGTGTAGAATAATTTCCACAAAACGAACTTGAATTTGTGTGTAACACAAGCCAAGAATATTGTTGCGTATACTGCAAGCTAATACGGTGTTGATTATAGTAAAAGATAATCTTGGTGTAGTGTATAATAGAAGACATCAAAGAAATTAAAAATAATATATCTCATAAAATATCGGGGTGTTACATTCTACCCCCCTTAAAATGAATTTCACCATCGAAATTAGTCGAGGTTATAAATGGTTTACTAATTAAAAGTTTCTTTCATAGAAACCCACATCATAACAAGGAATACTAAAACTTCATTTTAAAAAGGAAAGATAGAAATGTAACGGTTACCCAGATTAACTCATCACTGGGTTTCCACATAGGAGAACATAGGTGGAAATATAGATATGGAAGAAAAATCTAACCATCATGTTCTAATGGAGAGTGGTAGAGGACATGGCTATGAAAAATACAACAATCACAAAGGCATAAATTTGTGATGATCTAAGGTACCATCTGATTCATCAGATATAAGGGTAGTAGGACAACATTTTTGGTTTTCAAGATCATTTCCCTAATGTTGAAGAATTTGAATTAGAAGAAATACTTACTTTATTTAGGTATAATATCACCGTTGTTCATGCCTTGAACAATTTCCAGTTCATATCTTAATGAAATGAAGTTTAATTGTTCATTCGTGAAGTGTTAGCAGATCATGTGATAGAATGATGGGTCATTCCATATGTCTCAAACAAAAGGATAGAAAAAATCATCAAATATACATAAGTCCATCTATGGTGAGGTTAATCGTATATGATTCAAAAAATGGACTTATACATCATCTATCATACCACTTAATAAAACTAGTTTCTACTAACCAGGGACTTCCTGTAGGCTAGTTGTAGGCGATAAAGGCCCGTCGCACTTCGATTGTGGGTTCGATTCCCACAGCCTTGCGACGAGTTGTCGCACATCCTACGAGTTGTCCATAACAAAAATTGTATCCTTAAAAAGTACTATCTAATATCTAACTTAATCTATTCCAATATTTATGTTTATCCAAAATACTTCTGTCCAATATCATAGTATACAGATAATGATTACTTGAAATTTCATCTACCAAGCATGTGAATACCATCATTTATCATATGATATATATTGTTGGTCACATTCCAAACATGTGAATACCTTAATCAGGTATTCTTGTGGAACATGAATTACCATTAAACCTTAGTGAAAACATGAGTGCTGTCAAAAGTTAACTCTTTCCACATACAAAAATCCCAAAATTTTTATATACTCAAACCATGATATCACTTAGTCCTTATATCAATCATGAGCTCATGAATACTATCGAACATCTCATTATCTCCATATCCCTTCATTATGTGCATATCATCCACTTACCAAAAATATTTGAATAACCTTTTGTGGTTACCAGTACCATAAAAAATATACTTTCAAATACTCTAGGAAAAACAATAGTGTAACAATCCTTATATGTGTCTTTATTCCAAAGTTCCATTACCTATACAACATAACTCTTGATAAACATAAATCATTCCACTACTTTCTTAAACCATTGACTAAGATTCAACAATTCTTTCATCTCACATATCATTTGTAGTCTCTTCATCATCAACAACATAAATACTACCCATACGACCATGCTGATTCTCTTCATGAGATTTTCCCTTAGGGAATTGGTTTGCATAATGCCCATACATTCCACATTTAAAACATTTAATCGTTGTTGAGATCATAGAAATACCATTATCCTTGTCCATGGTGCTAACAGAACCTTTTCTTTTGCACGTATTGGCTTTGTGTCCTTCTTTCCCATACCCAAAGCATCTTCTAGTTCCTTTGAAACATTCTCCTTGATTCCTCTTCCCACATGATTTACATGAGGGAAATTGAACTTTCTTTCCTCTATGATCATCATGAAACTTCATCTTTATCTTATTAGATGAGTCAGGAATCTTACCAAAGTTGAGATTATTGATCATATTATGAGATTTCTAATTTGGCATAATAACGATGTTTGGACATCCAAATCCCGTTTCATTTTTTTTCTCATAAATAATATCATTCCATTTCCCATCATATTCTCCATTAACATGAATCCTCCTGTTTCCTGCCATTTCTTAAAACCCAAAAAGAATAGTATGAGAGGCAAAACACGTACTAGAAAAACAACATAATAAAGGGGGAGTACTTTTAGTATCTAACATCTTAAGTTTAATTCTATTATCTTTATCTTAATTCTAGGACCATAACCTATACATATACTTAACCTTAGAGACATCCCTAGACATACCTTAGAAATATCTCTAGGGATTTCACTAAAGTTATTGCATCCTAGTTTCCAAAGGCTAACTAATACATCACTCTGATACCAACTGTAGAGACCCATAGCCTAATGTACATGGAAATTACATTACTTTTTCAGAATACATAATACATGAAAAAAAGAGATGCCCAAAGACCGTATTAGTTTAGTGTCTTTGGAAACTCGGAACGTAATCTTCTAATCATGGTGAAAGATCTTCAACATATCCCATAAAGATCTTCCCCTTTGGTTTTCTTACCTAAAACCTTTCTTTATATCCTGGGGAAAAGAAAACATAAAAAGGGTGAGCTCAAATGTTCAGTAATGGAAATCATAGAGAATATAATACAATCCATGAACATTTGAATGCAAAAACTTGAACGTAAAATCTATACATCAAAATATTGAGCAAAGACATAAATCTTGGAATTATGTAAGGTATATATCATAAAGGAACATAAATCCTGATAACATAGCATGGGAATAAAACATGTAATTGTGTAAAACCATTAATTACATGATATGATTTCCATATTAGCCAAGACCTTACTGCCAAGACCATCTTAGTGGACAAAGTCCCTTTCTGAATCGAGTTTACTCCCCATTTCAGTCCTGTATCACTGAACCAGATTAACGTACCGTTCCAGCCATGTCTATCTCATGAGATATAAATCTTTACCCAATGCATTTTAGGGAGATATAGGTCCCACCTGTCTCATAATGAAATCATTCTTTCATGTGCCACAAAATCATAAATCATACATCATAGCATAACCCATGTAATAGAATGGGATTCTAAAACATCATGCCATCATAACATAATCCATATAAATAAATGGATATCATTTCATAATAAGAAGAATCAACCCAATTAAATAATGGATACATTATACTTGAAACATAAACATATTAAATAATGTCATTTTAGATGGAAAATAGTTTTGATAAAACACTTGAAATGAATTTTTGAGGAAAATATCATTTCTTCTTCAAAATCATTTTCTTTTCACAAAATGCCATGGAATTTTAAAAGAAAAGGGTTTTGTGGAAAATAATAATGAAATATTTTATAGGAATATTCCTAAAAATTAGTCATTATGAAACTGTAAAAATTCGTTCATGCCGTATAAGTTAAAAATAACATTATTCTCATACTTTTGTCGGAAAATTCAAAAAGTTCCTCATGTGGTAAACAAAAGTAAGATTCCTTTCATAACATGTGGTAAAATTAAAAAATGGGTAAAAGGCCATTAAACATACATGAAAACATTTTTATAAAATAGGGACATGGATGATAACAAAAACCCTATTAAATACTTACAAATAAACAATCTCAGGTAAGAGCGAGATTGGAATAGTTATCCCTTACCTTATGTCTGATATGCTTCATATGTATCCGAACTTTTTGTATAATGATTTAAATAATGTAATTGTCTTATTACATAATCATATTCATTGTTATGATATCATATATAATTTACTTATGACTTTATGTTACCCGTTCTTTTGTAAATTCGATGTAAAAGTAGCGATTTGGGTAAAATTGTAACGCCCCGACCCCAGCTACCCAGATTCGGTGCATTACTTCGTAACATTGTCATGATCACAAAAGATCAAGTCTCGAAAGACCGATTATTTTAGTAGCCTTGGAAACACTAGATACATTCGTAAACGTTACATTACATCATAAAGTGAAAAACTACAATAACAAAGTCTCTATAGTCCACCCTCATATCCTCTTCTGACAATCCCTGCAGGTCATTCATAAAATACTTCTTCACATCCTGGAAAATATTAAAACATTGAAAGGGGTGAGCTCAGATGCTCAGTAAGGATAACAATATTGCGGAAGCTTTCATAAATAAACATTAACATTTAATGCAATGTATAACTAAAACAAAAGCCTTTTTAAACTTGAACTTCATCATAATATGGAAAAATTAAAATGAGAAAATGCCATCTACTTACTCACATGAATATTCTACTAGTCGAATAATCACATGCAATATCAATAACCACTTTCATAATGAGGAAATGTATAATGCCAGACATTCTGAAACATTTTGTCAAGGCCTCGGCCAAGACGTCTAAAATGATTAAGGCCTCGGCCAATTCCACGTCTAGTTGTCTCATGAGACCTACCGATGCATCGAGGAGCTATAGCGGGCTCCACCCATCACTTATTAAGTCCAATACATTCCTCATATGAATAGGTTTAAACATATCATAAACCATAACATAATCGTATCACATAAAACATGCATAAAGGAAACATAACATTTCCACACTTCAATCAAAAGATATCAATACAACACATTGATATAGTAAAAATGCTTTCAAAACCATTGTCAATACCAGAATAAAAGAATGTTAAAACTTTGTATTTATTTTTCATTAAAAAAAATTACGGCTTGTAGAGGAAGCCGAAACTCAAATAATGGCCACGGCGGCAGAGAAGTCGTTGTCGCCGCATATGTATGGAAAGAAAAACATTCCCTTTTTGTTGTTTAGTAAAACTCTTTTTATAAAAAAGATTCCTTTTGAATAAACGTAAAAGTCAAAGGGGTTTATACACCGTATAAAAGAAAGTTGTGTATAAAACCAAATATGTCTCAATGAAAAGAGATTGAGACGAAGTCCTTAAAAAGATCATTTTTAAAATAAAATAGATCTATTATGTGTATTCACTATAGGTTCACATAAATAAAGTAAAAATACAAAATAATACATAATAATATCATGACATAATTTGAAAGTAGGAGATTAACCCAAAGAATGGAAGTTGGGTTAAGAAGTTCCCTTACCTCGTGTCTGACTTGACTCAACCGTTATTTAACCTCCTGAATAATAAACTAGAGTTAATATATACCTTATTAAGAACCACTTTCATTTTCATTATCCTTTTTATATCACTTATTACAATGATATGAACATTAGGTAATTATTTAAGTTAATAACGGTCGTTTTGTCGATCTTTGGTACTTGAGTCAACAATAAACTTCTTATAATTACAAGTTGTTTATGTGGTAGAATATCCATTATCTCCAGAATTATATTCATGATTTATATGTCATATATATCATATATATCCAGTATATACATTAATTTATAATATTACGTAACATTTAGAGGTAAGAAATGAAATGCACCGTTCATGCAGACGGTAAGCCGTACGTACGCATGAACGCTACTTTCATTTCTATTTCGTATTTAATGGAATGAAATCATAATGATATAAATGTATAATATAATTCCAGTATAATATAGTGTATAATACCATCCACTCCATCCATTATACATCCCACATATGGAATTAACGATTCAAATCACTTTGAGGGGGCGGTAGTCCGCACTTCCAAAAATGAAATTATCACGTTTTACCCATAATGTAAATCATAAATTATGCCATAAATGAGAAATACATAATCATAATTAAAACATAAACATATTATATATCATATATAAATATAGTGACATCTTAATGGCCACCTTTGAAGGTGTTATATGAGTGTTGAACAATCATCGTTTCGTGAGGCAGAAAATCGCCATCCACAGAAACTGTATGTTCTTTAACCATTAGACGTAGGTGTGTGTAAGTGTAGCTCGAATCCTTCTTATAAAAACATCCTAGTTTTTTTAGGATACTGGTTTTGTTACAAAAGAAAAGAATAAAAAGAGTTTAGGGGGTTGGAGAAGAAAAATAAAACAAAACAACATTAGAGAAGACATTACCTCAAAATCGGGTAACTCTTTTTGATTTGAGCCAAAGGCTTCCTTGGGAAGAGTTCTGCCCAAAGTGAGGCTTCTAGGAGTAAGAGGGGGAAGTTGGGAGAGTATTTGGGTAGAGTTTTTCCTAGCCAAATGGCTTGAAAGTGTGAATGAGGTGGTAGAGGTGGGGGCCTTTTATAAGTGGAGAGGAGGGGCACTCTTGGAATGTAGGGAAATTTTACATTATTATACAATGCTTTTCGGATTCTAATGGTCCCACACTTCTATAATTAGTGTCTAGGGTGATAAGGGTTCTAAATCTACCCATCCAATAGTCTTTGGACAAGTTTAAGCCTTGGATTGTACATTATCTTTTCATTTTATTAAAATCGTTAAATAATGAGGTCATCGCTGTATCATAATGATGTCATAAATAATTTAATTTATTTAATGTCTAAAAATTATAACAAAAATACTATGATATAGGAAATCTTTTTATCTTTCCAATTACTATTTATAGTCAAAAATATGATTTGTATAACCCCATGTAAAAATTGTTTTAGTAAAACATTTCATGTTTGTGTCATTTTTTACTTTAACATTAAATAAAAGGTATTTATGTCATTTTCCAACTAATGAGGATCCATGGGGTCCCCAAGTTGACCCATGGATTTTCCTGGTCTGCCATGACTCATCCAATAGGAGTAGGACAAGTGTCAAGCTCATCTCATATTATTAAAACATTATTTTTACCTTAAACTACACTAATTACCTCTAATCGCGATTAAGAACTTAAAAGTTACTATTCACCAAAAAATTATTTTAATCTCATTAAACCACATTTTACTTCTTAATGAAAACCATGTATGTTGGATTTTTGAAAATCAAATCACAGAAGTGGTAATATTTCATTTAAACGAAAAATCAGTTATTTAACTACCACTTAGTGGTTTCACTATTCATCAAAAATTGAAGTTTTTCAGAACAATGCCAAAATTTCACCCTAAGATATAATTTATATTCAGAATTCAAAAATGATGTCTATTTTACAAAATTACAAACATATAAGTTGCATTAATTAATTTTATAATTAATTCCCACTGTCAGAACAATAGCGTGTTTTTAAGAAACAATTTATATCAAAAGATTGGCAATTGTTTATGTCCAATTTCAATGTTAAATTAATTCTAATGATCACCATTATATAAAATGGAAAATATATATTCTAATTATACTTTAAAACCACTAAATAGTATAATTTATCACTATAAATTATTTTGATTAAAAAATTTGTTTTAAGTATTTTTCACTATTCATAAAAAATTAGAAGTTCTCAGAAAAATACCAAAAATTCAACATAGGCTAATTTCGATATTACGAATACAAAAATGAAGTCCATTTTGAAATATAAAATTTCTATAATTTTAAAAATTGTTTATTACTATTCATAACGGCTACTTTGATTAGTCGCGGTGTTTTAGAACTCAAAGTTGCATACAATGCAAGCTATTGCATTATTGAATGAGAAGCGTATCGTGGAAGCTCGGGGTGTTACAAAAATCGTTTCATTTATTGTACATGTTTCTACTTGTTGTTCTTGATATTATAACTTATATCCTGATTTAATTAATTACAGAATGTAAAAAATTATTTATATATAATATATATTCATCATATACATATATATATGATAGATCGATAAATGGAATGAAATACACCATTCATGGAGACAGTAGGCCATACGTACGCATGAATGCTGTTTTTGTTTCCTTATTGAATTGAATGGAATTAAGTAGATGAAATAAATAAATATATATATATATAAATCCAGTAGAATTATTATGTCATATATTTCATGATTACTTATTATATATACTTTATAATCATTCTTTAATTGTTAACATGGAAAATGAATCTCATCGCATCGTGGAGACGGTAATCCGTACGTACGCATGAGTGATGATATCATACCCATATTTATTGAATGGAATTGAAGTGGATGATATAATATCATAAAATCAGTATTATGTTATAATAATAATATATAGTTATTCTTTACACCATTATACCCATCCATGTATGGTGGTGGTGGAAAAACAGATTACACCACGGCGTGGAGACGGTATTTCGTACGTACGCACGCGCGGTGATTTCATTTTCCATAGGACGGATATAAGGTGAAATGGGGTTGTTTAATATTTATAATAATATATCAGTATATAAGTAATACTTATGTTTTTTCATTATAAGGAAACAACTAAAGAAGAAGAAGTTAAAGATGAAAGAAACATGAGAGAATCGGAAGAAGAGATTACATATTCTTCGACCCACCTCCTTTAAGATTCCTCTTATGGAAGTAGAGTTGGTATATTGAGAAGAACAGAACCTCCAGAATTTTTCTAGTTATTTTTATAAGAGAAATGTTCAGGGTTTGACCCAGCTTCAAGGCTCAACAGGGTGTGAAGAGACCAGGTAAGGGGTGCCATTTTTATAAGGGAGGAGAAGGGCACCATTGGAAAAACCTAAAATATTATTTTATAATAAAGTAATATTCTATTTATAATAGCTCAAAATTGATTTATTTATAATATAAGTTGGGTAGGGTCGAAAGTCTCTCAACCAATATGTTTTAGACAAGTTTAGGT
This sequence comes from Viscum album, assembly GCA_963277665.1. Lineage (NCBI taxonomy): Eukaryota > Viridiplantae > Streptophyta > Magnoliopsida > Santalales > Viscaceae > Viscum > Viscum album. Next base: position 1,915,815,500 of record OY728127.1, read on the forward strand.
TACTATTTTAACCTTATCATTTAGATTTAACTCCATGTTAAATAATTTAACCTTCACCGTATCTTCTTGTTTTCTATACTATATGGGTAATAAACTTACTATAACAAGCCAAAGGAACCCCAAGTGGTTCATTATTAATATATATAACCTTATCTAAGTCATTTAAATGAACCTTATATTTTTAGGAATATAATAAAAATTAATAATATAATATTTGTTTTAAAAACTATTTTATGTCAATTTTGACACTATTTGGTAATTAATTTGTGTGAAAATCATAACAAAATTATTTGTTCCAAAAACTTTAATTGAATCAATACTAACCAGTCATATTAACCTATAAATTTTTTTTAATTCATAAAAAGTCTCAAATTACATTTATTTAGGAATTTATAACATCAATTATTTTAATATTTCATTATTTAGGTAATTACTGCATCAGCATTGTGTCATAAATAATTTAACATATTTAATGTCTAAAAATTATAAATAAAATACCATTAGATATTAAATCTTTTGATATTTCTAATGAATATTTATAGTCAAATTTATCTTATGTATAACCCTATATTAAAAATGTTTTAGTTATTAAACATTGATTTTAACTATTTTAACTCTTCTTTAAATAAAATAATAATAAATGTCCTAATCTAATCCAAGTGGACCTAAAGGGTAATATTTTATCCCTAAGGTTGTTTTTGGTCGAATTACACTTATCCAATAGAATTAGGACGTGTGTTAGGGTAATATTAATATCATTTTTACCCTAAATTACCCTATTTACTTTTAACCATGGTAAATAAAAGTAAAAAGTTAATATTCACCAAAAAATATTTTTATCTTATTGAACCAAATTTTACTCCATGATATTAACCGTGTCTCTCGGATTTTTGAAATTCCACTCATAGAAGTAGTGAAATTAAGTTTTATGTAAATTTTCAAATTCTCCTAGGAAGTGGGTAAAAGACGGTGAAAAGTTCAATAAAATTTTTATATATCTAAAATTATTATAAAATGAATCCAATGAATTACATTGAACTTATATAGGTATTATGTATCAATTTTGACCAAAAAAAAATTTAAATAAAATAATTAATTATTTAAAAAAAAAGTTGGTTTTTAAATAGTAACCCATTGTTTTCACTATTCAACAAAAATTGAAAGTTTTCAGAAAAATACAAAAAATTCACCCTAGGCTAATTTCGATATTCCGAATCCAAAAATAAAGTCCATTTTGAAATATAAAATTTATTAAATTTCAAAAATTGGTTATTATTATTCATAATGGCCAGTTCATAAAAATATTATAATAATATCTTGTTTAGTGAAACTCGGTATTGCATACTACACACGCTATCGAGGAGGGTCTTGATTGTGTGTAATGCAAGCCAAGTCAGGGTTGCGTGAAGTGATAGCTCCATTTGGTGTTGTGTATAACATAATCAAAACATATTTCATTTATACGTTAAACAAAATCTATACTTAATGTTGCGTAGAATAATTTCCACAAAACGAACTTGAATTTGTGTGTAACACAAGCCAAGAATAGTGTTGCGTATACTGCAAGATAATACGGTGTTTCATATTGTACAAGATAATATTGGTGTAGTGTATAATAGAAGACATCAAAGAAATTAAAAATAATATATCCCATAAAATATCGGGGTGTTACACCCCCCCCTTAACAGCTCTAGGCACCCCCTTCACCCACTCACTTGCACGCCCCTTCCTCCCTGTGGATTCAAACCTGAGACCTCTCCCTTACACGCCTTGACCCTTACAACTCTTCCATGTTGCATTGTCCTCCATTTTATGATATATATATATATATATATTTATTTATTTATATATTTTATCTATATATTTATTCATATGTTAATATATATTTATAGGATCATTTTTAAATACATTAAAAAATAGGTTTTTTCTGTGTTTATAAATAAATAAATTCAAACATATCTACAACATACATATATATGTTATATATGTGAATTTATAAATTTATTTATACATATTTTTATATATTTACATATATTATATATTTATATTTATATACCTATATTTGAATATATAGATAATATGTATCAGTTTGTTAAAACAGACACACACAAATACAAACGCACCAGCGATATAAGTGGTGGGCCAGGGGTGTGCTTTGGGTTCACGCCAATTGGAGGTTAGTTGGATAACATCCAAAAAAACCATGGAAAGGTGGCGTCTCTCTATTTCCTACCAAAAGGTAGGACTGCTGCTATTTTGAATATATACAACGCACAAGAATCAGTCATATATTCCTGTTAAAAACCATGGTATAAGAGGTAGTACATATCGAGAGGATATGAAGAACAGAAGTAGCTACCTGAGTGGGGAGGAGGGTGTCCGTGAAATCCCTGAGAATCGTGAGTTCTACTAGTAGCACTAGCGACGGTAGCAGCAAGAAGTTCATCAATCAGGATAGTGGTAGGCAAGCTCTCCATGGGTGGGTGTGCTAGGGTGTACGTTTGGTGCATTTGTAGGGGTGGGCGGCTCATCCATCAACAAGGATATGTCCCGTGGTAAAATTCATTTTCCCTGAAAAAAATAAATCAAACAAATTTATTTATAATTTGTTTAGGATTTATATTGTTTTTAACAAATTCATGTATTTATATATAATTGATGAGAATACATAACAAGGCTTGGGAAAATTAAAATTTGTTTTGGGAAATGAGAATTCAACTACGAATTATTCTATCCATAAATTATATTTCATAACATATATATTACCAACTTATATGTTATTTTATGTCTAAGAAAAAATTTATAAATAATTAACCGATAAATTTAAAACCCTATAAAAGTAACAAATTATAAATTCATTTTCGGATTTTAATATTTATATTAAGAAATTATGAATTTAATGGTTAAATAGAATTTCGAAATTTAAAATGATCATATTTTTTGAATTAAATTATTTATCAATATCATAAAAATATCATGTTGTGTGGTGATTTACATAATCAGGTGTTGCAAAACTCGATGTTTCATGGACATCTCTCCATGGCTCTGGTTCTGCGTGGGATATCTAGACCTGGTCGTTAGAAACTAGGTCATTGACAATAGTGCACCATTCTCCTACAAATTAGAATTATGGGCCACCAAATGGCGATGCCTCGGGGTTGTGCAGTCGGTGGTCAGAGTCTTTCCAATTCAAAGAGGGGCAACAACACCAGGCCATTTGGACCGAAAATGATTACCCCACTGATGCACCAATAATAACAAGATAAAATAAAGTGAGAAATGCAGAAATAAATGGACACCATATGTTACATCGAAAACCCCATCAAAATTAAAGTAGTAAAACCCCATGAGTAAATAAAAGGACCACTATGAATAAAAGTGGGTAAACACTCCCTCACTATTATAAGGATAAAACCCTTGTAGATATCTATCTTTAATATTCAGAGAAACCACCTCACCAAAATACTACACAAACTGATGAACTGCTGGTCATGATACTTCTAGTTAATCCAATGATGGAACCACTGAGAGAGCCCCATTTTTAGCCTACATATCCCACTCTTTCTCTTTCCTTTCAAGATGGTCTGTGGGATTGGTGGAGCTAGCCACCAACCACCTACCCCCACACCTACCACTACCTGCCTCCTTTTACAAAGAAAGGGGGAAACCACCATCTTGCATAAAATACTACTGAAAAATCTCCCACTTGGAGATTGATTAATAACCAGTCATATCATCACATATCCTTTCTATCTTCTAAACCATGCTGCTCATATCTCTGAGAGGTCTCTTGAGGGTCTACACCTTCAAAACTTATTAGAGATAATCACATTTATCAGTAAATTGTCCAGATTTCTTATAGTGTGATTTTTTTTCCATGTCCACACTACCGTCCTCCACCACATCTCAAAAAAAGTGACACTTTACCCCAATACACATCATCATGAAATGAAAAGATGGATTCCTTACAATGGGAAAAATACTATGACTATCACAAAACAATGGAATCTTCTCATATAGGTGCCTAAATTCCTCCAACAACATTTTCATCCAAATATCCTCTTTGCAAGCCTATGTAGCAGCCATGTACTCCACTTCCGTCATCGATAAATCCACAAGTAACTTTAATTCTAAAATCCAACTCACTAATTCTCCTACAAGATTCAGCACATAACAAGTAGTATATTTACTCCAGTTTGAATCACATACAAAATTTGAATCAACATAGCCTCTTACTGTGAAATATGATATTCCATAACATAATACATCATCTCTAGTCTCCTTGATGTATCTGAGGATCCTCTTCACTATGATCTAATGCTCCAATCAGGGATTATCCATGTCCTAACTAACTACCCCCACCACATGTGTAATGTTTTATCTAGTAAAAACTATAACAAACCAAAAAACTCTCCACTGCTGATGTATATGATACTCAAGACATCTCCATTCTCTATACATAACTTCTAGGAGTTATCATAGAGGATTACTTGAAATAAATGGGAAGTGGGGTGGATATTGGATTACAGTCTTTCATGTTGAATCATTTCAATACTTTCCATAAGTAATACTTTTGGGATAGGCAAATCTTCACATTATTTCTAACTCAGTAAATCTACATCCCATGAACCATGTTTGTTAGTCCCAAGACATTCATATAAAACTCACTATCCTATTATGCCTTCATCTCATGTATCTGATCATTGTTGGGGCCAAAAACTAACATGTCATCCACATTCAACAAAATAATGATGAAATAATTACCACTCAAAACCCTGGAATATGCATAAGGATCTATGTGATGTTTTTTTATCCCGGGCTTATGATATAGGAATTATATCACTTGTACCAACACCTTGATGCTCACTTTAGACCATACAATGATTTTCTTTCATGCAAAAAACCAAGTTCTCTTTGACTTATTTTGAAAATACATCCAGTTGGAGCATATAGATCTCTTCCTAAAGATAACTTTGTAGAAAATCAGTCTTCGCATCCAGCAACTCAACATGTAAACTATATATAACACACATCACCAAAACTATCTAAATAATCATCAATCAAACAACAGGAGAAAATATTTCCTTGAAATCAATACCTTCCTTCTATGCAAATCCATTGACCACCAGTCTTGAAAATTTTCTTTCCACCATGTCCTTTCGATTTTTCTTGATCTTAAAGACCCATTTTTTACTGATATCTTTCCTTTCAAGAGGCAATTAAATATGATCAACATGAATATTTAGGCCTCGTTTTGACATATGACCTAGCTTTCACTGCTATAAATTCTTCAACACTTTTATTGAGTTAGTTGATGGAACAAATATCTCTTCCTCCTTGTACGTATTAACCATAATCATGTATAGGTTATTAGAGATATTCTATACCTTCATTACCACAAACACATCCTTCAAAAATTTCACCACTCCAGTCTTATTGCGACTCTTTCATCTTATGTCATCAAATTTTCCCAAGGACAATATGTTCTAATTTATACCCTTCACATGGAATACTTACTAGATGGTTCGATCTATAGCATCATGCATCATCAGTTTTATGGTAATGACTCTAATGATATTCAAGGTGTGATCATTCCCCTTGTACACAAGTCCTTCCAGGATAGCTTCATATTTATCAAACCATTCCTATCGAGATAGTGTGTTCCATGAGTCTCCTGAGTCGGTTATCCAGGCCCCATTGAGAGGTTATCTACATTCTATAGTCCTTGCTGCTTTAATGAATAGTATATATCTATAATTGTTCACCACATTCCCCTATGATCTCTAATTCTGGATCCCATGAGAACCACTCTCCATCGTCACATCGTCTGGTCTTTTTCCAATTGCTAGTAGGTAATTATCCTTCTATAACACTTCCCTCATCTTCATTTTTCACATTAGAAAATTATTTATGTTTAATTTCTCAACATCAAATTTCACAATCAGAAAAATATTCTATTAGTCCCTAAACTCTTCTATTTCAAAATGATGTATTTAATAATCCAAAAAATATGATATGAATGATCAACCAAAATCGAAATCAAAGTGCATACTCAAATTATTGAGAATTATAAAGACCCAAAAAAGTGAATAGAATCTAGCTCGAACCTAGCTCTAATACAACTTACAAGGATAAAACCCTTGTAAATATATCTATTGATTATGTGGGCAAACCAAATCACAAAATATGACATAAACTGATGAATTGCTGGTGGTGAGATTTTTGGTTAAGCTGATGCCGAAACCATTAGGGGAGAGACCCATTTATAAGTTGACTCCCCCCTCCATATTTTCTTTACTAGATGGTTGGTGGGATTGGTCAATCTAACCACCAACCACCTACAACCATGACTACCACTGTCTGCCTCCCTTGAAAAAGAAATGGGGAATCCACCATCTGGCATAAAAAACTACACAAATGGGTTGCGCAATGGTTTTTTGTGGTCAACAACAATTTTGTGGTGACACCAATAATCTGATGTGTGGCACCGACCTAAATTCAGTGGTCAATTGCAATGGCAGGAGAGGTGGTTAATGGGAGACTCTGTGATTCATATATTGTTTGGGTGGTATCTCCTAGGATCGATTAGTTAGTGGTGGTTGGTATTGATTCAATGTGCTGGTTTTCCGTATCAAGTAGAGTCTTCAAGAAGAGGCGACCATCAGTGAGTCATCATATGGAGGAGTTTTCGGTTTGACAAATGGTTGGAGGTGAATTGTCAGATTTAGGAGGTCAATTTTCATGTATGATGAATTTTCTTAGGGTTCCCATTTTATCTGGGCTAGGTCCTAACATCATTATTTTGGTCTTTAGGCCTCAAGACCTCTATGAAAACACTTTTGGGTTGCATACGGTATGAATAGAATCAAATGAATGGTTCTGTTCATCTGGAACTGCAATATCAATACCTGGTAGGTGGCCTGAATTTTAGGGATGGGCGTGTTGACGCTCATCATCCTATCTTCTATCCCATTTCAGGTAGGTGGTTTGCCTTTCAATGTGACTTTTTCACTTGGAACCGATTTGAAGATGTATTTCAACAAGCAGGTGATGCAAATACAGGCCGCATATACATCACTATGTAGGAGAATCGAAAGAGAGAAGAGTGTGGTGGAACCCATCATCCACCCCTCATCCCACACCATGGATGGTGGGTTGTCTTGTCTTGTTGCATCATTCCAACACAATTCAATGTCTCATGGTAGGGGGGACAATGAAATTTTCATAGTAGATTTATGTAGCGAGTTTTACTAGGGGGTATCATTTGACTAGTGACATTACATGTAGCAGGATACTCACTCTGGGTATTTGAGCCATGTTTTGGCCTTCAAGCTATTGAGAATTAGGGCCAAGTCACATTGGTGCTATGGGCCTTTAATCCTTCGAGTCATATTTGGATTTCCTCTCTAACTTTTTTAAAACTGGATATTATTTTTTCTAATAAAATGGGTTTCATCCCCAACTTGTTATAAAAAAATATATAAATTTTTTCAATATCTTATTGATAAATAAAATATTATATCATAAAATAAATAAAACAAAAAAATCATATATTCTATAAAAAATGATAATTTATTACAATAATTAATAATATATGACATTAGTACATAATATATATTCAAAATATTTTTAAATAATGACAATCATATATTTTTCTTATTATATAATATTTCAAATTTTTTATTTTAAGTTAATATAGTATAAAATAAAATATTGTCTTATCAAATTTTTTGTTATTAATATATGTTTTATTATAAAAAGATGTTTAATAATGATTAATAAAACGTGTTTTATTAAAAAATAAACTAATGTTTATGAAACACCTGTTAAAAAATTTCATAAATAGGTGAATAAATATTCTCTTCTATAAAAAAATAATCCAAAAAATTATAACAAAACATAAAAAAAGTCTTTAATAAAAAAAGAACTCATTACATTAAAAAAAATAGAGAACATGATTATATTTTTAGTTTTCTATGAAAATCAATTAAGAAATTTGTTAAAAATGTATTTTTATTGAAACATGTCAATGTATCCAAACATATCACATGTTTTTTCATTAATAAAATAAAATATAGTTATTTTACAAGAAAAAAGAATTTTTATGTAACATAGCATATATTTTAAGAAAATAACTCTTGAATATATGGGCTTTAGCACCGTTAGTAGTAACTTTCATCAGCACTAAAAAAGTGATGATGTTGTAAGATCATTTAAAAGATGATGAATTTTATCGGTTCAAAAAATAGAATTGATAAAATTACCATTCATCAATGCTAAAAAAGTATTGATAACAAAAAAAATTATTAGTGCTATTTCTAGCACTGATAAAAGTCATCATGCAGTAGTGTGCATCTGAAATTACAACACAAAACAACTACATATATATAATTTCTTTTATATTAAATTCAAATACCAATATAAAAACACCCAATACAATGATTAAAAACATTTTAAACAATGGAACATACCTATATAAGAAAACAATTCGTATTTTATTATTAATATAATGAAATATATTACAAATAAATATGTTACAATGCATTAATAAAATGTCACTTTTAATCATAAACATACACTTCGAGTCCTATTGAGAACACCGTGTGTCAAATTATCATTTGGTAGATTCATACACTTCAAAAATGATTGATGGATAATTTTCCTAATGTATTCAGACAATATGAGAATATTTTCTCAGTTTTGAGTATGTGATGCATGTTTTGAACTAAAATATCAATTTTAAGAGTTATAATGGACACATTGTATGTAGGATTTACATGTGGAAGATTAATACACAAAAAAATTACTTTTAAATTGATTTCATAAAATATTAAAACTATTTGGGTGTGATTTCTTAGTTTTAGTGAGGGATACACGTTTTCAACCAAAAAATAATTTTAAAATGAAAAAATGTACATTGAATAATTCACATCCAATAATTTATTAGAATGATTCTTGAATAATTATTATATTTCAAAACAAACTTATTTATTTTCACATAAAGTTGAAATACCATAAAAGTTTGTTCTATAGGTTTTCGGAAAGTGACCCATGTTTTTAACTAAAATCACACTTTTAAACAAAAAACACAGATTTTGAATCATACTTGTCACACATTATATAAAATTATGGTGTGAATGATTCCTACATCTCTCAAATGGCACATAAATCATTTTATTAAAGTATGAGAATTATTTGTATGCATTTTCTCGGTTTTGAGTATGTTGAGCATCTTTTGAAATAAAATGTCAATTTTAAATAAAAAAAGTACTTTGCAGAATATCAATCCCACTGTGTATTGGATTGAAATAAAGATTATTCCTACATGTAAAAAATGATGTATGGATAATTCTCCTATAGGATAATGTTAATCTAAGTGTGTTTTCCCAATATCGAGTGAGTGAAAGATGATTTTGACTAAAATGTTATTTTAAAGCTAAAAAAACACACTTTGATCCATACTGGTCACACCATTTGTTGGATTTATGTGAAATTAAAAAATACACGTTACAAATGATTTATGGATAATTTCATATTGTTTATAGATCATCAGAGTGTGTTTTATGGATTCTCAATGAGTGACAAACATTCATAACTGAAATTCCATTTTAAACTAATAATAAGAACATTGAGTCATACTAGTCATACATTATATTGAATTGATGTGTGAATAATTTATACACAACATAAATTTCTTTTGGATCATTTTTATAAAATATCATGATCATATGAGTGTGTGTTCCTAGTTTTCAGTGACTGACACTTGTTTTTAAATTAAAAAATATTAGATTGAAAATACACATTACAAGTCATATGGGTGACGCCTTGTATTATATTGAGGTGTGACTAATTCCTACATATCAAAATGACTTATGGATAAATTTCATAATGTATCAATGAAATATGAATTTATTTTATCGGTTTTGAGTATGCCAGATGTCTTATGAACTAAAATGTAAATTTTAATTAAAAAATGCATTTGGAATCATACTAGCCCCACCGTGTGTCAGATCGACATGTGGTTGATTCCTACACATAAAAAATGGATTATAGACCATTTTAAAAAAGTATCCAAACAATATGATCATGTTTTCATAGTTTTTAATGAATGGAAAAAAATTATTAACTAAAACATCATTTTAAAACTAAAAATATTCACTTTGGGTCATACCAGTCACTCGGTGAGTCAGGTTGATGTACGGATAACTCCTAAATATCAAAAATGATATACAAATCATTTTTAGAAAGTATAAATACACCCTGAGTGTTGTTTATTTATTTTAATTGAGTGAAACATGTTTTTTACTAAAATAAATTTTTAAACCGAAAACATGCACTTTGAGTCATAATGGTTACACCATGTATCGAATTGACGTGTGAATGATTCCTATGTTGGATATGGTTCCCTATAACAAAATTATTTTGTACTTTATGACATTTTATATTCACAGTTATGAATATTAATAAATTCCTTTTCAAATCACGATTATTCTTCTGTATAACATTGCATGTGATAATGTCCCAAGAGTTATTTTCGCACTAAAAGGTCAATGAAGTTCCCCTCTATGATAAGAACCCAAAAGTGTTATGACACTATTATAATATATTTTTTCTATGGCCGGATGATATCACTTTAGGGGCACAAATGATACAGGCTATCAGGGGTGGATACTCATAGAACTTTGAGGCACCTTCTCATGGCGTACGACCTTGGAAATGTCCAATAGGATTTTATGACAATAAGACCACCCAGTAGGAAATCCACATTTCTATTTGTCATTGGATGTTCCTTTCTATAAAGGTCAATATTGGTCTTTAGAATTTACGATTTTTGTTAATGAGTATTATGAGTCATGAACTTAGATGTATTTGAGGGAAATCGTGACGACAAATGTTCACGACGAGTTAGCATATGTAGGTTGCATCATGAGTAATATTGAATTAATGAATAATACAAGAAAGGAATTATCCCTTATGTTTTTAATGGAAGATATTATCTTAGGTACTTTTATGGAAATGATATCGCTTAAATAAATTCATGGCCATGGTGATCGATAGGCAAGTTCTATTTCCGGTAAGTCAAATAAAGAGATACCAAGCATATAGTATGATGGAACGGGTATGCAACCTGATCGATTAGAGATATTGGGATAAAGGGATTATATTACATGGTAATATTTCATATGAGGAAATATGTCTTTGCAACATTAACTTATTTTTCTATGGGTGACATGGTGTGTTTCTAGATGATAGACTTGGACATTAGATAGGTTCACATAATACCACTGAGAAAGAGGCCTAGAGGGACACAAACTAATCACATCTGGAATCTCAATTAAATAATTTATTATTTAACAAGATGAATAAATATTATTCCTAGTCATGGTTTAATAATTATTCAGGTATTTTTTATCGCATTTATTCCATCACTAGTTATTCAAGAGAATATATTATGGGTGAAATAATTATTATTTATTTATTTTCTATATGGTGAAAATAATATTTATTTATTTATCGAAAAATAATGTTGTGATTTTTATTTAGTAAATAAATAGTCATTATTCAAGGCGTGATAAATATTGAGGAGGATTGGCAGACCATGTTTAAGGGTCGAGTGAGAAATAATAATATTGAATATTATTTGATTAAGTAATATTTAATTATAACTCATTTGTTAAGTGAATGATAGGAAATAATAATATTTATGTTATTATTTGACATGGAGATTTTTCAAGGATAAATAAAATAATTAATTTCACTTGTTTAAGATATTTTATTATTACCCGAGTGAAAAAAATTCTTGGTTATTTTTTTCTCTGATTAGCTAAGGGAAAGAATAGGCGATGCCAATTGGGTTGTGAACAATGTTTAGAGAAAACCTCTCAAGCCTAGATATTTCTTCCCTCTATAAGAATGCTCTAAATAAAGAGAGCAATCATCCTCCACCATATCAAGGGGAACTCTTTGGTAGTGGTTCTCAAGGTGATCGGAGGTGGACGATACCAGTGCAAATATCATCCGTCCTAGCACCCAGAGGATCTTTCAATGATGTCTAGAGATTAATGGAAACCATGTGGATCACTACTATATAAATCATACACTTGGATACTATAACACAATGGAGACACACTAATGATCTATTACCAGATGAATCAATGAAGAAAGAATAACCTTGGAGGTAATTATTATTTAATTAAATTAATTTTAAACAACATGTGTTGATCTACACTCTCTTAGTTATGAGATTTTATATCCATTGCTTGTTATTTAATTCAATTCTATTATTCATGAATTTCTTCATCAGAATAGACCACAGATAGATTATTGAAAGGTGCTGTCGTCGGCCCCCTCTAATGTTTTGCTAATTTTTGGTTACATAGCAGCAGTAGAGTGGCTGACCAAGGTCATCTCTCAAAGGAGGATATAAATTTGAAAACTAATTGAATGTATTGTAAAAAATAAAATAAAATGGAATAATAATAGTACTTGAAATTTTTTGGGGGGGTTTTACCGTTCTTAAAACTAGAAGAGGTTTCCTAGAAGAAAATTCTATAATATTTTAGTTTTTATTTGTGAAATGAAGTTCGATTAAAAAGACACGAAAAGAAGATATTTTTTATACAATATTTAAAAGGAATAATAGATCTAACCCTACCTATTAATTTACTTATTAATAAATATAATTTATATTAATATCCACTTAATTATGATCCCTTAATTTGTTAACCCCCAAACCCTCTGAGAATTTGCTTTACCACACAGATGAAGAGAATTAATCCCTAGGCTATCTTTGGAACATGAAATCACAATACCCTACTTTGATGGATGTTCTAAGGATTTCTTATGTTTTGTGGTCAATCCAAGAACATGTCAATTCTGAAAAATGATGATTAATTGAGAATAGGATTAATATTTGAACTCTACAAATTTATCCCGCATGGTCTTATTTTACTGATTAAGTTTGTGCTCTCACAATTTTCACAAATTCTCGACCTCAAGTGTTTTTATGTTAATTGTTCACATGCTTTCTTAGTTTCTCATAATTTAAAAACTCAATTCATAGATCATATTAAGTGAATTATAGTAGCTCTTTTAGTCCAAATAAATTAATAATGAAGCTTAATGGTAGATCGATTACTAAAAAGAACTATGCTTCCATGGGCAGTGTAGTCATCGTAGAAATGTTTTGAATGTGCAATGGTTTAGAACGGGTAATATCCAATACTGTTTCTACACTTGATTCCAGACAAATAAAGAATATTAAAGATCAATAAAATAGAGGAAAACATGTGAATAATGAAGAAAACATAAGATATATAAGAGGAAGAAATAAGTTTATTATACAAACTTTAATATTACAAACAAAGAAAGAGAGGAAGGCTTCGATTATGGGATCCGTGCTTCATGAGTTCCCCCTATGAGTATAGGGAGTTCGAAACACTCTAATCTGGTGAGTGGAATACTCTATAACTCCAAAATGGCAGTACATCACTCCTTGTCCAAACATCCAAATGTGGTGCCCAAGGTGTCAATTTATAGCCAAAATGGGGAGTAGTTTTGGGCACCATGTTTTCGAGATACCAGTTGTGTTTCTGTTTGGAGTTGGTAAATGGAATTATCATGAGTTTTAAAAAATATAAAACTTTTAAGACATCATAAATACTATCAAAATGTCAGATTTGGGGACCATTGGAGGATGACAGTGCGAGATATGACCGAAATAAATAACCAAATCATTGACTTCGTGAAGATTCTATCCCCTGGATAGACAGGCTCAAATGGACCCATTAATTAACTAATTGGGTTTTAGATCCTTGAGATGAGTTGTATCCCATGATTTTTTGGGGTATCCCACCTATTTTATCCCATTTGGAGTTACATATTTTTAGAAATTAGCAAAACAGTGTATAGATGTCCTTGGGATTCCATGCAGTTTGGCCCATTTCTCTTTTGGATCATCTCTAACCCTCCAAGTCACCTCCTCCTATTATGAAATTACAAAAACAATAATAATTGACCTTTTTAATAGTGATAAAACTTTAATAATTGAATCAAATGGGATGTTCAATTTGTGATAATATTTGTAATTTTAAATACAAAACTAGTTTAAAACAGTACTGTAGGGGTGAAATAATGTAGTGAATTATGATGTGATCACACCCCCACACTTACCATTTTTCACTCCAAGGAAAATCTCATATCATGTATTCTAAAAAGTTCTTACAAGTAAATATTAATATTAAATCAAATTAAATTTTTAAATACATATCCTTGAGATCCAACAATTCCAAACCATGAAACAAAATATATTATACCTCCTCAAAAACCAATATTTCAAGTTCTCCATTTATATATTTCAATATATTTCTACATCATTTATCCTCCCATGCAGAAAACACTTAACTCACTTGAATTTTATCTTATCACAAAAATGCCAATTTTTTCAGTAATGTCTTTCTCATCCAAACTCATACACGGGTCACCATAGGCTTGATAAATTCCCACATCACCACCCGATGTGATTCAAGGACATATGTTTTTTATAAGGAATTTTCGGGGTGGTTATGTAGCTTTCGGTTTGTAGGATTTAGATGTGATAAATTATGTCGCTAAATGATGGGGGCATGCCTCTTTTTGATGAAAATTGCATTAATCTAATTTTCTCTTAAATATGGTCTCCTTCTCATTATCCATTGCATCAATTAATGTTCATCATCCTGAAAAGTAAATGAATGTGCACACCATTCAACATTTCAACAGTAAAAATGACAATATTCTCAAACATGATTTTCTTGAAAGCTCTAGATATTCACAACATTCCCCCTCAATTAGAAGCACCAGAAAGGCACAACTTCACTTATCATTAATGCTCCAGAAAAGGAACTGCTTTTAATAAAATTATTTTCTTTAGTAGAAAACTCATCTCGTCATAATTTAATTTTCAATGAAAAGTATCACATAATGTGGAAGAACAAAAAATGATAGCTTCAACCACATGTAAGTAAAACTAGATTATGCAATTTCACTTCATGAGTAAGTTTGATAGGGGAAATTGGCTTGTAAGGTGGCTAACCTAATAGGCTATTCATGGAAATTAAGATATAAAAGGTTTAACTATTCACGATGGGCCATTTTAAAAAAGATTATTTGAAATATGGGCTTTAATACCAAACAAATGCCTCAATCATTTAAACATAAGTTCCTCAAACTCTCAAATATTAACAAGAATAAATAAATTTTTTCTTAAATATAGAAGGGTTTGGTTCTCTCAAGAATTGAGGTAAAAGTAAAGAATATAAAAAGAATAGTTCAAAAGCCTCACAGGGAAGTAATTTCAAATATAAAGACAGTGAGATGTGGCATGGGATTCAAAATTCAGAGTACTTTTCATTAAATTACTAAAGATTTGATCTTGAAACAAAGTCATTTTTAGCATTCATTTAATATTAGTTTCATGGGATAAATTTTTTCACTTATTGAAATGGATTTAAAAATCATTTTGAGAATCATTTAAGCTCAAAGGTTTCAAAAAAATGCATAAAATTAAATAATAATAACACAAAATTTGAAAAACACGCATTTTTTTTGAAAAACATTTGAAAATAGGAAAATAATTGAAATTACTAAACTAAAAGGTTTCCTCCCAAAATATTAAAGTATTGAATTGTACTCAATTTAAAAACCAGAGATGATATGTTCACATGAAATTTATAATTTTAAATAGGAAAAATAATAATGATGTAAAAGGGTTAGGAACAGCTTGATATGCTCATGTGTTGATGGGGTTTTTCAGTGTGATGAAATCCACTATATCAGTAGTAAGTCCTTCAATGTATTACTTCAAATGTTTCCCACTGACTTTAAAGCCCTTTCATGTGTCCTCTTATGTGATATCCACTACACCGTAAGAAAAAACATTAGTCACTACATAAGGACTTAACAATCTAGAATGAAACTTACTACAAATCAGCTTTAGTTGTGAACTGTAGAGAAGGACTTTCTCTCTAATATGAAACTCCCTTTGTTGGGTACTTAGGCGCAGGAGAGTGGCTAACCATGGTCTTCTCTCAAAGGAGGAAGTAAATTTGACACCTTATTATAGGTATTTTAAAAAACAACATAAATGGGAATAATTATATTACCAGAAATGATGTGGGGAGTTTATAAAACTAGAATAATTTTTCTAGAAGAATGTTGTATAATATTTTTTTTATTTTTGAAATGAAGTTTTATTAAAAAGACCCAACAAAAAGATATTTTTAGACAATATTTAAAAGGTGAAATTGATATAACTATACCTCTTAATTTACTTATTAATTATTATAATTTCAATTAATAGCCACTTAATTATGATCCATTAATTTGTTAACCCCTGAACCTTGCGAGAATTAATATTACCACAAAGATGAAGAGAATTAAGCCCAAGGCTATCTTTTGAAAATGAAATCATTGCACCCTACATTGATTGATGTTATAAGGATAGCTCATGGTCGGTGATAAATTAAGGTATTTGTATATTTTAGAAAATGAGGATTAATTGAGCTTAGGTATAATATTTAAACTCTACAAATTTATCCTACATGGCCTTGTTTTACCGATTATGTTTCTGCTCTCGAAATTTACACAAATTCTCGACCTCGTGTGTTTTTTTTTTAATTGTTCAATACCTTACTTAGTTTCTTATAATTTAAAAACTCAATTAATAGATCATATTATGTGAATTATATTATCTCATGGATTCAAAATAAATTTATGAATAAGCTTATTGGTAGATCTATCACTAAAAATAACGACGCTTCCATGGGCGGTGTAGTCATCGTAGAAACGTTTTTCATGTGTAATGGTTTTGAAAGGGTAAAACCAAATCTAATTTCAACTCATGATTCCAGCCTAATTAGGAATATTTGAGAAGAATAAAAAAGTGTAAAACAGTGGAATAAAGAAGAAATTATAAGAAATTGATGAGGAACAAAGAAGATTATTACGTGAACATAAATATTACAAAGCAAGAAAGAGAGGAAGGCTTCAATGATGGGATTCTGGATTCAAGAGCTCCCTCTATGAATATAGGTAGTTCCAGAACCTATAAGGTGGTGAGAGTACACAAATATATCTCCAAAATATAATCACTTCACTCTTTGGCCGAACTACCAAATGGGGTGCCCAAAGTGTCAATTTATAGCCAAAATGGGGAGTGGTTTTTGGCACCCAGTATTTGAGATACCACTTGTGTATCAGTTTGGAGTTGGAAAAAGGAATTATATCAGGTTGTAAAAAATATAAAAGTTGTAGTCCATCATCTTGAAAATCATCATGTCAAATATGGCTACCAATGGAGGATGCCAATGCGGGATATAGCTAAAATACATAACCAAATCACTGACTTCGTGTTGATTCTGTCCCCTGGACAGATTGACTCAAATGGACTACTTAATGAACGAATTGGGCTTCGACTCCTTGAGATGATTTGTATCCCATGATGTTTTGGAGGGTCACACAAATATTCATCCCATTTGAAGGAACAATTTTGTAGTCATGAGCAAAACAATGTAATGTATTGGGGCTTCCATGCGGTTTGACCCATTTCTCATCTCGATCATCTCCGACCCTCCAAGTCAGCTCCACCTATAATGAAATAACCAAAATAAGAACAATTTCTCTTTTTAATAGTGATAAAAATTTAATAATTTAATCAAATGCAATGTGCAATTTGAGATAATATTTTTAATTTTAAATATAAAACTAGTTTAAAACAGTAATGTAGGGGTGAATAAAGTAGTGAACTGTGATGTGAACAATTATCAATGATGACAAAAGAAAATTTGGGAACCATCCCACTCACGGTTCATCTATTCCCGGAACCTACATGTGGTATCAGAGTGGTCAAATCGTTTTTTATAATTATTTAGTTTTATTGATTATTTACTCATTCATAATTTAGTTTTTCAATTCATGTAAATCGTTATTTAAATATGAATTGTGAGATCTATTTCTTCCACCCTAATTTCTCATAGATATAATAGAGATAATTAATTTTATGACTAAAATAAAATCAAGGAACTCATTCGTAGGTGCTAAGGATTCTGATCGGATAACACAGATGTACACATAGTTTAATCAGAATTAAGTGTACTCATATTCCATCCACCATGAGTTAATTCGGAAATTAATCAACCCATGTGCATTAATGACACTTGGTGTAGTTAATTATTACACCACATGTTAACCAAGAGAAACTAATACACAGTTATCTAGACTACACACTGAGTGGCCCACTAGACACGGTGTGTAGTCACTTCAAGTCATGGCCAGGCTCTATATTCCATACACATCCTACCCAATCCGTGACTATTTAACACAAAGTCAACATTTCTTGAGTACCACTAGACATATTGTGTACTCCAACATTTCTGAAGTATGCCTCACGTGTCGAGTACCTAGGTTGGAACTTAGATATATAGTGAATAATGTACATGTCGTGTTCATTGGATCTACACACCATATAGTTTTACTAGTTACAATGATTTAAAATTCACTATCTTATGTAAGCATAGAGATGTGTACTTTCATGTGGGTATAATGCCGAGATACACAATGGGATAGGATTGGATATATATATATGTGTGTGTGTGTGTGTGTGTGTTTTATTAACATCTGCATAATATTCAAGATCTACACATCATGCATGAGTTGTATTACAGTTATTATTCTGTGTGCATTCTATGTGTCAAAAAAAATAAATTGTATACAAGTATAATTCATGTTGGGTAGTTTTGGACAGGTATTCACCAAATTACCTTCAAGGAACAAGTTAAGTACATAGTTAAATTTAAATGAATTTATTAATTTGTTTAAAATTATATTGTATTAGAATCTAAAGTAAATTCATAAAATGTTTAAGATAAAAGGATTGATTAATTAATGATTAAAATTAATCAATTTGATTGGGATTTATCTTAAATAATAATGATTAATGAATTGAATGATTGTTTTATTAAATTTGTAAGTTGTTTCATGCACGTGTATGATCGTGAGCTAGACTTGACCATTTTATCGGATTTTATTTCTCTTATTTTATTATTAAATTAAATTTTTAATTTTTGTACCTTCTCTCCTCATTAATATTTAGGGCATCCATTCACATGGTTTCTTTTATGTAAACTCCCTTTGACCCCTCACCAGCATGGGAGTAAAATCTTATATAATGGATGGAGCTCCCATGATAGCGGAGGTGGTTCATGTTAGGATCTGAGGAAAAACCAATCAAAGGAGATAAAAAGGTTGATATATGGAAGGTTGTACACATGATCCTTATATTGTTCAAGATGTTTCTCCCCTTGGCCAGTGATTAGTTTATTAAGAACTAGATAAACTTACCATTAGAACAAGCTCACGATTATACCCTTTATTTTATTTCTGTCATATTTCATGGTTATTCATTATGGATATTTTGTCGCAATCATGTAATTAATGAATTAACAAGAATGGAGGATGGAAATAAAATAAACCGGATTATGCATAAATATTATCTAAAGACATAGTTAATCACTTAAGTAATCCCACTTAATATTAACAAGCATGTGATAAATATTAAAATTTTCAATTTACATTCAAAGGATAAAATCCATCAATAAAATTTTAAGTCAGTATAAACTTCCATTACTTATATTAGAATCGAACCATATTTCAATGTTCTTGATTATCCAAAGATGGGGGGATTTCAATTATCATGGAATTATAACATGGGGTTTTGGGTGGACTTGACATGGTTCACATCAAAGGATGATTTCAAAAGTTGGACTTGGCATAACTAAGAGGAAAATTTTGAGGAAATATAAATTAATGATTTTGAAGATTGGGGAGTCCACTCAATGGATCATAGAACTGTGAGTAAATGAAGTTATCATTCAGAATGCCTACCTAAACCCATTTGAGTTTCCTGACCAAAAAATTTCGGGGTGATGATAATGGAATATAGATCCTTGCCACTAGAATATCCAAGAAACATGATATTCTGAAGTCAATGGAGAGGGTTATTGGGTTTCGATAAAATAGTGGGAGGCTAATATTTATTTATTTATTTATTTGTATAATTTAATCATAATAATGTACAAATATATGATAATTTTATTTTTAGAAACAATAATAATAATGTCATCAAACATATCATTTACTTCCATACATTATAAGGAAAACCTTATCACTGGAACCAATTTCTAGAAGTGGAATAGGTGCCTACAGTTCATCCTTCACCATGAAAGGAAAATATGTCTGTTGTAAGAACCATTACCTGTAGTTCTTGGAAATGAGGAGAGTGTTGAAGAGCACTATATGTATGAGAAACATTTTAATGATTCTACTGATGTTAAATGATTCATGTTGTCATCCATTTCTAATGAGTTCTTAATGAAACATGTGGAAATTGATTCTCATGGAATAATATCTCACCTTCATAATCAATATCAAGGGAAGGTGAGACAATAGAGTTATGATATCTCCAACACTTTATTCACAAATAATATTAGAGATTCTATGCTAGAGGGGACTCATTTAGTCATGCTTATTGAATACATTAAATTACAAGAAATATTAGGGATTAAATTCCTGGATGAGTTGCATACAGTTTTCATACTATCATAATAACCCAATACATTCTCTTGTTTTATTATGAATTATAATATGAGTAATAATGATAAAAGTCTATCAGAACATCTATACATTATTCTCCAAGATGATAAGGACATGGGGTGTGAAAACGTTGAAGCCATTATGGTGAATAAGAAGAGAAAGGAAATGGAAAAGGGGTTGAAGACTTATAAATAGTCTAAATATCCCAAGAACCGTCCTACCATGTAGAAGATGATCTATAGGTATGTAATGGAAAAAGAGGTAGTATGTTTTTCATTTTTCAATCCATGCCACAAGAAGTAGAAATTCACCTAAAATCATGGGGAATATATAGGTGTGTTCATTATCATGTGATATTTTTTCATATCTATACCTTGGGTATTAGATTCAGCTTGTGATGATCACATCTGTTTTAAAATACATGAACCAAGTAGATTATGGAAAATTGACAATGGAATGGTGGATATATGAGAATCCAATGGTGTGATGACAGATACAATTTCCATTGGTGACTACCACCGTTTATTTCCAATTAGAATGATTTTGGTTTTACATGATAACTATTATATACCGACTATTAACAAAAAACATAATTTCTGTATCATGTTTAGATACATATGGGATTAATTTCATGTTCATAAATAAAAGTTGTTTCTTTTATAAGGAAAAAATATTTTATGGTATGACACATTTAAATAATGGTATGTATATAATAAATTATGAATACCAAGTGTTGGTAATGGATAATAATCAAGTTCACTTGACTCATATAACACCCAGTTGTGGCATCACCATCTCATTCATGTAAACGATAAGTGTTTAGAAAATATCTATCAAGATGGTTATTTAGACTCTTCTATGATAAAAACACTTGATAGATGTCATGCTTGTTTACAAGGGAAAATGACCAAACTTCCATTTGGTGGATAGGGTGAAAGGACCTTGTAGCTTTAAGGATTGGTACACAATGATGTGTGTGGACCATTTCTTATAGAATCTAGAGGTGGATATTCTTACTTAATAACTTTTATTGATGACTTGAGTAGATATGGCTATATCTACTTGATGTGGTATAAGTCTGAGTCCTTGGATAAATTAAAAGAATTCAATAATGAAGCATAGAATAAGTATGGTAAGACGATAAAGAAGATTTTATCAATTCTTGGTGGATAATATCTTAACCATGAGTTCATCGGCATTCTATAAGAGTATGTGATTCTATCTCAACTCACATCACCTTAGACACCACATTGGAATAATGTTTGTGAAAGAAGGAATTGTACCTTGTTAGAGATGGTATTATTGATGACGAGTAATATAGATATTCCATTATCCTTTAGGGGATATCCATTACAAATTATGATCTACACATTAAAACAAGTACTAACTAAAGTGTAAAATGGAATTCCCCTTGAGCTATGGAGTGGATTGAAACCCATTTTTTCACATACATGTGTATGGGTTTTTGAGTGATTTGTTAAGACATTCTCAGGAAATAAACTAGCTACCTGGGGTAAGAAGTGTATCTTTATAGGGAATCCTATGGAAATAAGGGGATAATACCTATACGACCCCTCATAAAGGAAAGTGATTTTCCCTATAAAAGTTATATTTTTTAAGAGGGAGAACATCCTCAAAAAGGATAGTGGTAACCAGATTGACTTTGATGAATTTTATGCTCAAGATACACGAGAGTTGGTATAAGAACAAATTCCATAGGTCCATGTGTAAGAAATAGTTTCTGAAACACATGTACTACATAATAGTGTATGAGTGGTAAAAGAACCAAAGAGATATTGTTTTCAAATCACATAGGGTGGAGACATGTAATTATTGAACTATGATGAACCACTCTTCTACAAGGAGGTAGTAGAGAGCTTTGAATCTACAAGATATATAGAATCTATGAATTTGGAGATGGATTCCATATATCATAATCATGTTTGGGTTCTGGTTGATGTGCCCGTTGATGTAAAGCTTGTTGGGTGTAAATGGGTATTCAATAACAAACTGGACATGTAAGGTAAAATAAGTACCTATAAATCAATGCTAGTGTCTAAAGGGTTTAAACAACATCAATGAATTGACTATGATGAAAACATTTCTCCATTTCCCATGTTTAAATCCTGAAGAATCATATTTTCCATAGTATCATACCATGACTTTGAGATTTGACAGATGAATGTCCAAACTGCCTTCTTTAATGGGAACCTTAAATAAAATATGTATATGATACAACTAGAAGGGTTTGTGACACCAGGTGATGGAAAAAGAATTTTCAAGTTACAAAGATCCATTTATGGATTGATACAAGCATCTAGTTCATGGATCATTTTATTTGATGAATACATAGAATAATTTTGAGACTCAAAGGACGTTGATTTATATCAACCACACCATACTTTGAGGCACCTTCTTATTGTGTACTCACATGGTAATTTCCAGGAGATATTACGAGAAAAAGACCCGCCCATAGAAAATCCACATTTCTAGGTGTCATTTGATGTTACTATCTGTGGATTTTTGTATTGGTATTTAGAATTTGATATTATTATTAATGAGTATTATGAGTCACATAATTATATGTATTGATGAAAACTGTGACGATGTATGTTCACGGTGTGGTAGGATATATTTGATGCGTCATGATTAATATTGCACTAATGAATAATGCGTGAAATGATTTATCCCTCATGTTATTCAATAAATGATAATATCATTGGACCTTTGATTGATATTATATATCCTAAATAAATCCATGACCATGGTAATCAATAAGGAAGTTCTATTTTCAGGATGTCAAAGAAAAATATATCATGCATATAGGTTGATGGCACCAACATGCAACCTGCTCGACTAGAGATATTATGATAAAGAGATTATATTACATGGTAAGTGTTCATAAGAGCTGACATGTCAATGTGACATTAAATTCATTCTCTATAGTTGACATGGCATCTTTCTAGATGATATCCTTGGAATTTACAATAGTTTGTCTGATGCCATTGAGAAAGAGGCCTAGAGGGTCACACACATGTGTATCCAAAATGTCAACAAAATAATTTATTATTTAATATGTTGAATAAATAATATTCCCTATCATGGTTTAATAATTAACCATGTATGCATGAATATGTTTATTCATTCACTAGTTATTCAAGATAATATATTTTGGGTAGAATAATTAATAAATATTTATTTTCTATTTGCGGAATATAATATTTATTTTTTTATTGATTAACAATGAAGTGATATTTATTTAATAAATAAATTGTCATTATTCAAGACACAATAAATATTTAGGAGGATTGATGGACCAAGTTTAAGGGTCAAGTGAGAAATAATAATATTGAATATTAATTTATTAAATAATATTTAATTATAACTCGCATATTAAGTGCATGTTAGGAGATAATAATATTGTTGTAATTATTTTACATGATTGTTTTTCAAGGATTAATAAAATAATTAAATGAACTTGTACAAGTTATTTTATTATTACCCTAGTTAACTAAATTCCATGTTATATTATTCTCTCATTATTCAAGGGAATGGTTAAACGATGTCAATTGGGTTGTGTCCAAAATTTGGCGAAAACATATCAATCATAAAGAGTTCTTCCCATTCCATGAATGCTCTCAAGAATGAAAGTGATCCTCCTCCAAAAGATCGAGGAGAATTCTTTGGAAGAGGTTCTCAAGGAGTTCAGATGTAGATGACACCAGTGTAAGGATATTCCATGATATCACTCAGAGACTCCTTCGGCAATGTCCTGAGATTCTTGGAACACATGTGGAATAGTGGTAGTGGAATCCTACACTTGGATTCTACAATGCAATGGTGGTGCACTACAGATCTATGTCTGGAAGCATCAACGAAGAAAGAATAACAACAGAGGTCATTATTATATAATTAAATTAATTGTATGCAACATGTGTTGATCTACTCTAACTTAGTTTCAGGTTTATCTATCACTTGATTGTTCTTTGATTCAATTACATTGGTCAAGAAGTTCTTCGTTTGAATAGACCTTAGATTGATTATCAATAATGGTAAAAATAAAATTTGGGCACCGTCCCTCCTTCACTTGCACTGTTCCCAAAACTGACATCCTACAGATCAAAAAATGAATTTTGGATCATTTTCATAAACTATCATGCCCATATGTGTTAATTTTATCCAATTTTAGTGACTCAAACAATTTTTTGACATAAATTTCAATTGTAAATAGAAAATACACATTTTGAATCATAGAGGCCACATCACTTATCATATTGTGGTGTTCTTGAATCCTACAAGTCACAAATGACTTATGAATCATTTTCTTAAAGTATCAAAATAATATTAATGAGATTTAGTTTTGAGTATGTCACACTTGTTTTGAACTAAAATGAAAATTTTAAATAAAAGAACACTTTGAGTTATATCAACCACACCATGTGTTTAATTTATGTGAGGTTGATTCGTATATGTCCAAAAATACATATGGATTATTTTCATAAAGTATTAAGATAATACATTTGTCATTTTTTAGTTTTTAGTGAGTGACACAATTCTTTAACAACAATGAAATTTCTAAACCAAAAACACATAATTTTGAGTCATTCAGGTCACATCATGTGTTGGATTGATATGGGACTAATTCCTACACATCAAAAGGTCTTAAGAAACATCTTACTAAGTTATAAATACATTATGTGTATGTTTTCTTATTTTTTAGTGAAAAAACATGTTTTTAACCAAAATTCCATTTTAAACCAAATTCTCGCATAATGAGTTATACCGGTCACACCATGTATCATATTGATGCATGACTGATTCTAACACATAAATTAGATCTTATGGATAATTTTCCTAATCTATCAAATTACATAATAGTTTTTTTTTACTTTTCAATGATTTAAAGACATTTTTAAATATAATATCAATTTTAAACTAAAAACCAATATTTTGAGTCATGCTATTAAAACATTGTATCATATTGTGGTATGACTAATTTTGACATGTCAAAAATAACTTATGGATTGTTTTTATAAAGTATCAATGCAATATAAATTTTTTTTCTTGGTATTGAGTATGTAGTGCACTTTTGAACTAAAATGTCAATTTTAAATAAAAACAAAAACATTAAGTCATATCGGTCATATAGTGTGTCAGATTGACATGTAGTTGATTTCAATACCTCAAAAATTGATTATGGATCATGGTTCTAATGTTTCAAGATAATCAAGTGCGTTTTAGTAGTTTTTAGAGAGTGACACAGGTTTTATAGAATAAAATAAGGGGAGGGAGAGATTATGATAAACTATCCCATTAGAAAAATATCATTCTAGGACATGTATACTATTAAAGTTATCATGCCATTTGGGTGAAGGGAGTATAGGAAATAAACAAGAAAACAAAAATAACGTGAATAAAAATAAATGAATCGGAAAAAGGAATTTACCGTTGGAGTTTATCTCATAAGAGAGCCTCTTAAGGGGAGAGGATTTGGTCTTTTGAGGAGACCATGGCTGTTGGACATGGGGTGGATCTATAGGGGTGATTTGGGTAGAACATAGGAAAGGCACAAGGCTTGATTGGTGTGAATAGAATAGGGGAGTGTGGTTGGTTTTTATAGTGGAGGGGAGGAGTGAATTTTGAATATTTAATTCATTATTTTATTATTTTTCTCAAGACAAAAAATTGTGTGCGATGCTTGTAACAAAAAGAAGAAATAAGTGCATGTGAGTTCTAACAAGTGGAAATTACATCATCCATGACTCAAGCATGATGCAGAAATTCTGGTATTAGCACTTATTGTGAAATATCATTTTTTACTATTCATAAAAAATCATGTATTTTAGAAAAATCCAAAAAATTAATCCTACCATTTTTTGACGTGTAAAATCAAAAAATGAACTCCTTTTTCTAAATATAATTTTCTAAATATGATTAATTTAATTTTTAAATAAAATAATAATTTATTTAAGAAAATAACATTTCAACTATAACTCGTTTTATAACACCATTGAAAATTAATCAAGGTCCCATAAAATAATCTGATTACCATAACAAAATAAAATAAAAATTTATGATTAAATTTAATGAAAATAACTTTCCATTTTAATTTGATAAATTAATCATAAAATTATAACTAAAATATTTATGACATACAAAAATATCAATACTTATAGAATGATCATTTTTTTCACTTATAAAATGTCTTAATTGTATTTATAAATTCATGGGTAATGTTTTTATTTTTTTGGCCAAGTTACTATTCATTACTATTTATAACTATTCTTAAGTGTATGTTACTATTCACAAGGGTATGTTACTATTCATGAAAAACTATGTTGATTCTATCATACTCTAAATATATAAGTCCCCAGCCTTAAACCTTACTTAATCTTGAGTTATTACAAGATTACACATTGAGGATCTTTTTGGGTTTAGAGTTTTAGAGAATTAGATCATAAAACTTGCATTACATTCCACATATAAACAAAGTGGTTACATAAAGATAGTATTCTTCATTCCCATCAATGGAAACACATTTAAAATAAAACATCGATTATTTCTTGACACATCCTTGACTCTATCATCTTATCATTTACCTTTCCCTTGACCTGTGAAAAACATTTCAAAAACTTGGGATGAGCATAAAAACTCAGTATGGGTTATAAAAAAAACATGGAAAGGAAAAATGAGTTCATATATACATAAGAATGAAATCATACTTTACCCATAAAACATAGGCACTTTAACATACCTCAAAAAATCATGAATAAATCATAGAAATCATAAGACATAAAGGTAACTTGAGGCATTCATAACATTCTTACGTAGGGAGTAACCCTCTTGGTTACGTTTGGAATACCCATCACAGTATATTCCCTAAAATCTCTTCGGAGAAACCTTAACGTTTCACTCCTTCGCGTTACCCAATGCATTGGAGAGCTATAACGGGCTCACCCACCCTTAGTTTATCACGGAACCACCCGTCTTCATAATAATGCCCAAGAACCATAACATAATCATATCACATAAAACATGCATAAAGGTAACATAAAATTTCCACATTTCAATCACGAGATATCAATAAAACACATTGATATAAAAACATTATGAAAACCATTTTCAATACTAAAATAAAATAAAAGTAAAACATGGTATTTATTTTTCTTTTAAAAATAAGGTATGGCTTGTAGAGGAAGCCGAAACTCAAATAACGGTCACGACGGTGGAGAAGTCATTGTCGCCACATACGTACGACAAAAACATTCCATTTTTTCGTTTAGTAAACGCTTCGTATAAAAAAGATTCCTTTTGAATAAATGTAAAAGTCAAAGGGGTTTATACACCGTATAAAAGAAAGTTGTGTATAAAATAAAATATGCCTCAATGAAAGGAGATTGAGACGAAGTCCCATACCTCATATCCGACTTGACCCGACCGTTCTTTAATCTCCTGAATAATAAACTTGACTTAATCTCTAATTGCTTAAGAACCCTTTTCAAGTTCATTATTCCTTTTATACCATGTTATGAACATCATGTAATCAGTTAAGTTAATAATGTTCATTTTGTCGGTATTTGGTTCTTAAGTCAAAAATAGACTTCTTACACTTACATGTTGTTAATTTGGTCAAAGGTTCATTATATCCAGAATGGTATTCATGATGTAGATATCATATATGTCATATATATCCAGTACATACATGCATTTATAATATTACATAATCATTTAGAGGTAAGAAATGAAATGCACCGTTCATGTAGACGGTAAGCCGTACGTACGCATGAACGCTACTTTCATTTCTATTTCGTATTTTATAGAATGGAATCATAATTATATAAAGGTATATTATAATTCCAGTATAATATCATATATAATTTCATAGTTCCATCCTTTATATGTCCCACATATGGTATTTAACGAATCAAATCACTTTGAGGGGGCGGTAGTCCGCACTTCCTAAAATGAAGATATCGTGTTTACCCATAATGGAAACCATAAAGGTATGCCCAAAATGAAAAAAACAGAAGCTTAAGGAAAACATAAACATATTATATATCATATATAAAAATATTGACATCATAATGGCCACCTTTGAAGGTGTTAAATGAGTATTGAACAATCATCGTTTCGGGAGGCAGAATTTCGCCATCCACGGAAACCGTATGTTCTTTAACCATTTGATGCAGTTGTGTGAGAGTGTAGCTCAAATAAATCTTATAACAACATCCTAGTATATTGAAGATACTGGTTTTGTTACAAAAGAATTAAATAAAAAGAGTTTAGGGGGTTGGAGAAGCAAAATAAAACAAATGAACATGAGAGAATGAATTACCTTAAAAAGTGTAACTCCTTTTGATTTGAGCCTAAAGGCTTCCTTTGAAAGGATTATGCCCAAAGGGAATCCTATAGGATGAGGATAGGGATGTGGAGAGAGTAAATGGGCAGGGGTTGGCCGAGAAAAAGGCTTGAGTAGTGTGTGAAATGAGGTAGAGGTGGGGGCCTTTTATAAGAGGAGAGGAGGGGCACTTTTGGCAAGTAAAGAAATATTACTTTATTTGAAAATGTTTTTCGGTTTCAAAAGGTCCCACATTTATATAATTCGTGGATAAGGTGATAAGGGTTCGAAATCCACTCATCCAATTGGTTTTGTCCATGTGTAGTTCATAGATTTTACATTGTCTTTCCATTTTATTTAAATAGTCAAATAATGATGTCATCGCTGCATCATTATTATGTCATAAATAATTTAATTTATTTAGTGTCTAAAAATCATAAAACAAATACTATGATGTAGGAAAGCTTTTTATCTTTCCAATTACTATTTAAAATCAAAAATCTGATCTTTATAACCCCATGTAAAAATTGTTTTCGTAAAACATCTCTTGTTTTTGTCATTTTTACTTTAACATTTAATAAAAAGTTATTTATGTCATTTCCAAACCAATGTGTCTCCATGGGGTCCCCAAGTTGACCCATGGCTTTTCTTGGTCGGCCATTACAAAACCAATAATGTTGGGACATGTTTCTAGGTCATTTCATATTATTAAAGCATTATTTATACCTTAAACTACCCTAATTACCACTAATCGCGATTAAGAACTTAATAAGTTACTATTCACCAAAAAATTATTATAATCTCATTGAACCAAATTTTACTTCTTAATGACAACCATGTATGTCGGATTTTCAAAATTCAATACACATTAGTGGTAAACTTTCATTTAACTGAAAAATCAGTTTGCTTGATTACCACTTAGTGGTTTCACTATTCATCAAAAATTGAAGTTTTTCAGAAAATTACCAAAAATTCACCCTAAGCTATATTTGATATTCTGAATTCAAAAATGAAGTCTATTTTACAAAATTCAAATCATATAAGTCACATTAAGTAATTTAATAATTAATTCCCGCTGCCAGAGAAAAAAGCGTGTTTTTACAAAACAATAAGTATCAAAAGATTGACACCAGTTTAATTCTAATTTCAAAGTGAAATTGATTCCAATGACCACCATTGGATAAAATGGTAAAAATATATTCTAATTTCACTTCAAAACCAATTCAAAACATAATCTAATCATATAAATAAATTAGGTTAAAAAGCAGTTTTGATGTAAAATGCAGTATTTTTCACTATTCATTAAAAACATGAATATTGTCAGAAAAATACCAAAAAATCACACAAGGTAAATTTTGATGTCCCAATCATAAAGAATAAGTTTATTTTGACAAAAATAGTTTATAAAATTGTCAAAATATAGATTCAAAATGGCTTTCCCTCAAAAGGCACTAAAACAATCTTTTAAGAATATTAGTGTATTCCATGCATAAGATTGTATTTATTTTCATTTTAAGCCTCTATAACACTATCTTAATCATTAATAGACATAGATAAAAATATCTATTATTCATTACTTACTTGGGATGTTACATCCTTCCCCTCTTTATAAAATTGCGTCCCCGCAATTTATTTACTTATCGAATAAATGGGCGTACTTATCCCTCATTGCATTTTCAGATTCCCATGTTGCCTCTTCAATCATGTGGTTTTTCCACAAAACCTTTACCTGGTGAATCACCTTATTCTGTAACACTTGCTCCCTGTGGTCAAGAATCTGGACCGGTTGTTCCTCATAAGATAGGTTCTCTTCCAGCTGAACTACCTCTGGACTCAAAACATGAGATGGATCTGGCATATACTTTCTCAATATCGAAACGTGAAAAAAATTGTGTACCAGAGATAAACTCGGAGGTAAAGCCACTCGGTATGCAACTGATCCAACTCTCTCCAGAATTTCATATGGTCCAATGAACCTTGGACTCAACTTTCCTTTCTTACCAAATCTCATCACACTTTTCCAAGGAGAAACCTTGAGAAAAACCTGATCACCTACCTCGAAAGATAGATCCTTCCTCCGGTTATCCGCATAACTCTTCTGCCTGCTCTGAGCTGTTCTCATGTGTTTCTGAATTAGCTGAACTTTTTCTGCCATCTCTTCTACCAATTCTGGTCCCATCAACTTCCTTTCACCCACTTCATCCCAGAAAGCTGGAGTTCGACACCGCTTCCCATATAATTCCTGAAATGGTGCCATCTGTATACTGGAATGAAAACTATTATTATATGAAAATTCAACCAAAGAAAGATGTTGGTCCCAACTTCCCTGATAATCCATAGAACAAGCTCGTAGCATATCCTCCAATGTCTGAATTGTTCGTTCTGACTACCCATCTGATTGAGGATGAAAAGCTGTACTAAAATTTAATTCAGTACCCAACGACTTATGAAGGCATTTCCAAAAGTTAGAAGTAAACCGGGGATCACGATCTGATACAATGGAGAGAGGAACTCCATGTAACCTGACTATCTCTTTAAGATACAAACGTGAAAGTTGATCAAGAGAGAAAGTATCTCGTATAGCAAGGAAATGAGCAGATTTGGTCAAGTGATCAACAATAACCCAGATTGCATTATTACCTCGAGATGTCTTCGGTAATCCAACAACAAAGTCCATGGATATATTCTCCCATTTCCACTCTGGCACTGGTAAAGGCTGAAGCATCCCTTTCGGTAACTGCCGCTCTGCTTTAACCTGCTGACAAGTCAAACACTTCACAGTAAAATCAGGAATGTCTCTTTTCATTCCATCCCACCAGTAATACTCCCGCAGATCTCTATACATCTTAGTACTGCCCGGATGAACTGAAAACGGAGAACTATGAGCTTCACATAACAACTCTCTCTTCAACTGTGAATTACAAGGCACACACAATCTCTTCCCAAATCTCAAAACGCAATCATTATCAATGTTGAATTTAGGAAACTTACCTTTCTGAACCAGCTCTACCTTTTTCTGCAACTCACTGTCTTGCTTCTGTGCTTGCTTGATTCTATCTGATAGAGAAGATCTCACTGATACCTGAAACAAAACAGAAGGAATTCCTGCACCAACAACTTCTATGCCAAAGTTCATAAAATCCTTAACCAAAGGATCACGTTCAAAACACAACATTGTTAATGAAGCATTACTTTTTCGACTCAAAGCATCAGCCACTTTATTTGCTTTTCCCGGATGGTAATGAATTGTACAATCATAATCCTTGATTAATTCTAGCCATCTCCTCTGTCTCATGTTTAACTCTTTCTGAGTGAATATATACTTTAAACTTTTGTGATCGGTATATATTTCACACTTTACTCCATACAAATGATGCCTCCTAATTTTTAAAGCAAAAACAACAGCAGCTAATTTCAAATCATGTGTAGGGTAATTTACCTCATGATTTTTCAACTATCGTGAAGCATAAGCAATTACCTGATCATTCTGCATTAGGACGCAACCAAGTCCTTTCAATGAAGCATCACTGTATATAACAAACTCACCATTCCTGAAAGGTAGTGCCAAAACTGGAGCATTCACCAATCTTCTTTTCAATTCCTGAAAACAATCATCACATTCTTTTGTCCAGATAAACTTAACACCCTTCCGAGTTAGCTTAGTCATTGGACTAGATAACCGTGAAAAATTTCTAACAAACCTTCGGTAATAGCCCGCCAAACCATGGAAGCTACGAATCTCGGTTACATTTGTGGGTCTTGGCCATTCTTCCACAACTTTTGTTTTTGTAGGATCAACAGTTATTCCATCTTTAGAAACAATGTGACCAAGGAAAGAAATTTTTTGCAACCAAAACTCACACTTGCTGAATTTCCCATACAGTTTCTTTTCTTTTAAGGTTTGCAAGATAACCCTTAAATGTTTTTCATGCTCCTCTTTACTTTTAGAAAACACCAAAATATCATCAATGAAAACCACCACAAACTTATCCAAGAACTCATGGAAAATTCTATTCATTAAGTCCATGAATACAGCAGGTGCATTGGTTATCCCAAAAGGCATTACTACAAATTCATAATGCCCATATCTCGTACGGAATGCGGTCTTCGGAATATCTGCCTCCTTTACCTTCAGCTGATGGTACCCCGATCTCAAGTCAATCTTTGAAAAAAACTGAGCTCCCTGGATCTGATCAAACAAATCATCGATATGAGGCAAAGGATATTTGTTCTTAACAGTGATATTATTCAAGGCTCTATAATCAATGCAAAGTCTCATAGAACCATCTTTCGTTTTAAAAAATAAAACAGGAGAACCCCATGGTGATGTGCTAGGTCTAATGAAACCTTTCTCTAATAAATCTTGCAATTGCTCCTTCAACTCTAAAAGTTCAATTTGTGCCATTCGATAAGGGGGTTTTGAAATTGGCTTAGCATCAGGAACTAAGTCAACAGTAAACTCAACTTCCCGATCTGGTATTATTCTAGGAAACTCATCAGGAAGACATCAGGATACACATTTACCACTGGCACATCATTAATCTGAACAGTTCCTTTATTTTCAACGACGTGTGCAAGGTAACATTCATTTCCATCTTTTACAAGTTTCTCGGCCTCTTGATATGTTATCAAAAGTAAGGGTTCATTCCTGTAAACAAACTGAAAGTCTTTCTGAAAAGAAACTTCTTTAGCTCTACAGTCAATCTTAGTATGGTAAATAGAGAGCCAATCCATACCCAGGATAACATCAAACTCTACTAGAGGTAGAACAATAAGGTTTGCAAGTAGGTTCTTTCCACAGATAAGGATAGGAAGATTCTTATAAATTCTTTTTGCCTCGACACTTCCCCCAGGTGTTTTTACCAAAAGTTCAGGAGTCATTTCTTGAGATGGTATTCCCATTTTACTAGAAAAGGATTCAGAGATGAAAGAATGTGTAGACCCCGAATCAAACAACACGCTGGCATAATCTGAAAAAACAAACAAAGTACCTGATACAACTTCATTTGATGGACCGACATCTGCTGAAGTAGTTGCAAAGGATTTCACCACCCCTTTCTGCTTGTAGTCTAACTGCTTCCCATCACTCAAGCTCCATGTCAGACACTCGTTTGCATAGTGACCCATCTCATTGCACTTATAACATTTCACTAACTGTAAATCAAATTTGTTCTTACCTTCACCTTGATCCTTTTCAGTGAAATCACGAGCCTTATGTCCCATCTTACCACATCGGTAGCACTTCCCGGAATTCAGAAGACATTCCCCAGCATGCCTTTTGCCACATTTATCACAAACTGGAAACTTAGTTCTCTTACCATCAGACTTTTTTGAAGAATTCTTACCTTTCTCCTGCCACCTCGGTCTCTTCTTTTGCTGGTTGTTATAGAAAACTTGGTCATCGGCAAACTCAATTTCCACCTTCTCAGCACATCGAACAAGCTTTTCATAACTTTTAAACTCAAGAGAAGCTAATGCACTTCGATACTTTGGCTTTAATCCTGAGTAAAAACGATTGATTTTACTATCAAGGTCCCGGATAAAATTTGGAGCATACCTTGCCAATCGAGTGAACCTTTCTTCATAGGCAGCCACTGAGTCTTCCTCTTGCCTCAATTCCAAGAATTGCTTTTCCATCCTAAGTCAAACAGCCTTAGGAAAATACTTCTCAAGAAAGATATCTTTGAATTCATCCCAGTCAAGAGCATCAATCTCATCGACGTCCCTGATATTTTTAACCATAGACCACCACTGATCTGCTTCACCCTCCAAACGGTAAATAGCAAGACTAACCTTTTGATTGTCTGAACACCCCATGACATCAAAAATTTTCTCCAGTGCTTTAATCCACCCTTCAGCTAGCACAGGGTCAGATGATCCTCTGAATGATGGTGGATGTTGCCTCATGAAATGTTCCACCACTGACATGTTCCTTTGCGGTTGGTCTGGCTGATATCGTGTATGGATACCACCGCCATTTATCGCCTGAGTCAACTGCGCCATTACTGCAACAAACTGTTCAGTTCCAATTCCGACCATTTCTGGATGCTGATTTGGATGGTTATTTCCTTCTGTATGCCTTCCTAGCACTGCTTCCCTATTTCCTCTGTGGAAAACCATTCTGAACAAACATGTCTTAGATGAAGCAACATGGAAATCTTTAAATGCTATATCATTTCAAAAAAAATATTTTTGGATAATCATTTAATAGAATTCTAACTCCTAAAGTTATCTAAACCGACCTTTGATACCAACTATAAGGCCCCAGCCTTAAACCTTACTTAATCTTGAGTTATTACAAGATTACACTTTGAGGATCTTTTCGGGTTTAGAGTTTTAGAAAATTAGATCATAAAACTTGCATTACATTCCACATATAAACAAAGTGGTTACATAAAGATAGTATTCTTCATTCCCATCAATGGAAACACATTTAAAATAAAACATGGATTATTTCTTGACACATCCTTGACTCTATCATCTTATCATGTACCTTTCCCTTGACCTGTGAAAAACATTTCAAAAACTTGGGATGAGCATAAAAACTCAGTATGGGTTATAAAAAAACATGGAAAGGAAACATGAGTTCATATATACATAAGAATAAAATCATAATTTACCCATAAAACATAGGCACTTTAACATACCTCATAAAATCATGAATAAATCATAGAAATCATAAGACATAAAGGTAACTTGAGGCATTCATAACATTCTTACGTAGGGAGTAACCCTCTTGGGTACGTTTGGAATACCCATCACAGTATATTCCCTAAAATCTTTTCGGAGAAACCTTAACGTTTCACTCCTTCACGTTACCCAATGCATTGGAGAGCTATAACGGGCTCACCCGCCCTTAGTTTATCACGGAACCACCCGTCTTTATAATAATGCCCAAGAACCATAACATAATCATATCACATAAAACATGCATAAAGGTAACATAAAATTTCCACATTTCAATCACGAGATATCAATACAACACATTGATATAAAAACATTATGAAAACCATTTTCAATACTAAAATAAAAGAAAAGTAAAACATGGTATTTATTTTTCTTTTAAAAAGAAGGTATGGCTTGTAGAGGAAGCTGAAACTCAAATAACGGTCATGACGGCGGAGAAGTCGTTGTCGCCGCATACGTACGACAAAAACATTCCCTTTTGTCGTTTAGTAAACGCTTCGTATAAAAAATATTCCTTTTGAATAAACGTAAAAGTCAAAGGGGTTTATACACCGTATAAAAGATAGTTGTGTATAAAATAAAATATGCCTCAATGAAAGGAGATTGAGACGAAGTCCCATACCTCGTATCCGACTTGACCCGACCGCTCTTTAATCTCCTGAATAATAAACTAGAGTTAATCTATACTTGCTTAAGAACCTTTTTCAAGTTCATTATTCCTTTTATACCATGTTATGAACATCATGTAATCAGTTAAGTTAATAATGTTCATTTTGTCGGTATTTGGTTCTTAAGTCAAAAATAGACTTCTTACACTTACATGTTGTTAATTTGGTCAAAGGATCATTATATCCAGAATGGTATTCATGATGTATATATCATATATTTCATATATATCCAGTACATACATGCATTTATAATATTACATAATCATTTAGAGGTAAGAAATGAAATGCACCGTTCATGGAGACGGTAAGCCGTACGTACGCATGAACGCTACTTTCATTTCTATTTCGTATTTTATAGAATGGAATCATAATGATATAAAGTTATATTATAATTCCAGTATAATATCATATATAATATCATAGTTCCATCCTTTATATGTCCCACATATGGTATTTAACGAATCAAATCACTTTGAGGGGGTGGTAGTCCGCACTTCCTAAAATGAAGATATCGTGTTTACCCATAATGGAAACCATGAAGGTATGACCAAAATGAAAAAAACAGAATCTTAAGGAAAACATAAACATATTATATATCATATATAAAAATAGTGACATCATAATGGCCACCTTTGAAGGTGTTAAATGAGTATTGAACAATCATCGTTTCGGGAGGCATAATTTCGCCATCCACGGAAACCGTATGTTCTTTAACCATTTGATGCAGTTGTGTGAGATTGTAGCTCAAATAAATCTTATAAAAACATCCTAGTATATTGAAGATACTGGTGTTGTTACAAAAGAATTAAATAAAAAGAGTTTAGGGGGTTGGAGAAGCAAAATAAAACAAATGAACATGAGAGAATGAATTACCTTAAAAAGTGTAACTCCTTTTGATTTGAGCCTAAAGGCCTCCTTTGAAAGGATTCTGCCCAAAGGGAATACTATAGGATGAGGAGAGGGATGTGGAGAGAGTAAATGGTCAGGGGTTGGCCGAGCCAAAGGCTTGAGTAGTGTGTGAAATGAGGTAGAGTTGGGGGCCTTTTATAAGAGGAGAGGAGGGGCACTTTTGGCAAGTAAAGCAATATTACTTTATTTGAAAATGTGTTTCGGTTTCAAAAGGTCCCACATTGATATAATTCGTGTATAAGGTGATAAGGGTTCGAAATACACTCATCCAATTGGTTTTTTCCATGTGTAGTTCATAGATTTTACATTGTCATTCCATTTTATTTAAATCGTCAAATAATGATGTCATCGCTGCATCATTGTTATGTCATAAATAATTTAATTTATTTAATGTCTAAAAATCATAAAAAAATACTATGATGTAGGAAATATTTTTAGCTTTCCAATGACTATTTATAATCAAATCTCTGATCTTTATAACCCCATGTAAAAATTGTTTTCGTAAAACATCTCTTGTTTGTGTCATTTTTACTTTAACATTTAATAAAAAGTTATTTATGTCATTTCCAAACCAAAGTGTCTCCATGGGGTCCCCAAGTTGACCCATGGATTGTATTGGTCGGAAATTACACAACCAATATGGTTGGGACATGTGTCTAGGTCATTTCATATTATTAAAGCATTATTTATACCTTAAACTACCCTAATTACCACTAATCGGATTAAGAACTTAATAAGTTACTATTCACCAAAAAATTATTATAATCTCATTGAACCACATTTTACTTCTTAATGACAAACATGTATGTCGGATTTTCAAAATTCAATACACATTAGTGGTAAACTTTCATTTAACTGAAAAATTAGTTTGCTTGATTACCACTTAGTGGTTTCACAATTCATCAAAAATTGAAGTTTTTCAGAAAATTACCAAAAATTCACACTAAGCTATATTTGATATTCTGAATTCAAAAATGAAGTCTATTTTACAAAATTCAAATCATATAAGTCACATTAATTAATTTAATAATTAATTCCTGCTGCCAGAGCAAAAAGCGTGTTTTTACAAAACAATAAGTATCAAAAGATTGACACCAGTTTAAGTCTAATTTCAAAGTGAAATTGATTCCAATGACCACCATTGGATAAAATGGTAAATATATATTCAAATTTCACTTCAAAACCAATTCAAAACATAATCTAATCATATAAATAAATTATGTTAAAAGCAGTTTTGATGTAAAATGCAGTATTTTTCACTATTCATTAAAAAAAATGAATATTGTCAGAAAAATACCAAAAAATCACACAAGGTAAATTTTTATGTCCCAATCATAAAGAATAAGTTTATTTTGACAAA
This sequence comes from Viscum album, assembly GCA_963277665.1. Lineage (NCBI taxonomy): Eukaryota > Viridiplantae > Streptophyta > Magnoliopsida > Santalales > Viscaceae > Viscum > Viscum album. Next base: position 1,915,854,090 of record OY728127.1, read on the forward strand.
AATAGTTTATAAAATTGTCAAAATATAGATTCAAAAATGGTTTTCCATCAAATGGCACTAAAACAATCTTTTAAGAATATTAGTGTATTCCATGCATAAGATTGTATTTATTTTCATTTTAAGCCTCTATAACACTATCTTAATCATTAATAGACATAGATAAAAATATCTATTATTCATTAATTACTTGGGATGTTACAAAATATCTTACTGAACACAAGTGTGTATGTTTTCAAATTTCAAAACACATAAGTGACAGTATTATGTTTTGAGGTCACATAGTACTTATTAGTTCATTATGTTGTGATTTCATGAGAATATATGACGTAATAATAAGATGTTATTTTCCATTGAAAAAAACATTGGGTCATTAAATTATTCCCCCCTCATGAAATTTCTCCGTTATGTTTTTTTTCTTTCTAAGCCATAAACTGGTGCGGGTAATTTTCTTTTCTTTCCTCCTCCAGTTCCCATGATTCCTCTTCATAATTATGGCCCTGCCATAGTAATTTGACCAAGTGGTTTGTCTTTTTATGTAGAAATTTATTTATACGATCCATGATCTTCACTGGATTCTCCTCATAAGAAATATCATTCTCCAACTGTACCACCTCTGAAGAGAGTACATGTGAAGTGTCTAGTATGTACTTTCTGTAGAGGGATACATAAAAGACATGTTGTACTTTGGACATGGTAGGTGAAAGTTATAATCTATAGTCAACAGTCCCAACACGATCAAAAATTTCAATGGGAACAGATGTACCTCAGACTTAGCTTTCCTTTCCTCCCAAACATCATAACAATATTCCTTGGAGATATGCATAGAAATACCATGTCTCCAACTTTGAACTCATGGTCTCATCAAAGATTTTTTCCATAACTCTTCTGTCAAATTTGGGCTTCCTGGATGTGCTATTGAATGGTTTTCACCTTCTCCACCTTTTCCTCAACCGTTTCAGGTCCAAGCAGCTAACACTCACTGACTTCATCCCAAAATTACGGTGTTCTACATGTTTTCCCATAAAGGGCTTCATATCATTCCATTTTGATACTACAGATAATTTATACTCATCAAAAATGACATATAGATCATTTTATGAATGTATAAAGATAATACGAGTCTGTTTTCTTTCTTTTCAGTGAGTGACATGTGTGGTTACTAAAATTTCATTTTAAACACAAAACACTCACATTGAGTCATAATGGTTACACCATGTATCAATTTGACATGTGAATGATTCCTACATATAAAAATGTATTATAGATCATTTTACTAAAATATACAGCCCATAAGAGTTAATTTCCTCCATTTTTTGTGATTCAAACTTGTTTTAAACTTAAATGTCAATTCTAAACTGAAAAGATGCATTTTTAGTCATAGTGGTCACATTATGTATCAGATTGAGGCATTTCTGAATCTTACATGTCACAAATGACATATGAATCATTTTAATAATGTATAATAATAATATTAATGGGTTTTCTTTTTTTTTTTTGATTATGTCACACAAGTTTTGAAGTAAAATGAAAATTTTAAATAAAAAATCATTTTGAGTTATACTGGACACACTGTGTGTTGAATTGATGTGTGATTGATTCCTATATATCTAAAATGACATATGGATTTTTCTCCTAATGTATCAAGAAAATACATTTTTCATTACTTAGTTTTTAGTGAGGGACATATGTCTTTAACTGAAATGACATTTCTAAACTGAAAACATTCATTTTGAGTAATTTTGGTCACATCGTGTGTTGGATTGACATGCGGTGAATTTCTACACATCAAACGGACTTATGAATCATTTTACTATGGTATAAATACAATATGAGTATGTATTATTTTTTCCAATGACCGTAACATGTTATTAACCAAAAATTCATTTTAAACCAAATTCTCACACATTGAGTCATACCGATCACATGATGTATCAGATTGATGCATGACTGATTCTTACCCATAAAATTTTACTTATGGAAAATTTTACGTAAATATAAAATAACATAACAGTGGTTTTTATATGTTTTCAATGAGTGGAAAACATTTTTAACTAAAATATCAATTTTAAATAGAAAACACAGATTTTGAGTCATACCATTCAAACTATGTGTCATATTGTAGTACAACTGATTCCTACATGTCAAAAATAACTCACATATTGTTTTCCTAAAGTATTAAAACAATCCGAATGAGTTTTCTTGGTTTTGAGTATATCATTCATCCTTTGAACTAAAATTACAATTTTAAATAAAAACACATACTTTATGTCAAATCAGACATATAGTGTATTAGATTGACGTGGTGTTGATTACTATACATAAAAATATTTATTAGGGAATATCGACCTAAAATATCAATATAATGTAGTGTGTTTTCTTAGTTTTTAGAGTGTGACACAGTTTTTTATCATAAATGACATTTTTAAACTAAAAAAACCCTTTATGTCATATGGGACATATCCTATAACATATTGACGAGGTGATTATTACTTTTCTTTAAAATGACTTATGGATAGTTTTCATATAATATTATGAAAATATGAGGGTTTGTTCTTGGTTTTTAGTGATTTATACATTTTTTTAACTAAGATATCATTTTAAACTGAAAACACACACTTTGAGTCATACTGACCACCCTATGTTTCATATTGACATGTGACTAATTTCTACATGTGATAAATAACATATGAATTGTTTTTATACAGGATATTACTCATTAGAAACATTTATTTTTACAAGATCAAATGACCATGAAATAAAATTTAACATAGAAAGTTAAATGATGTGAACATCCAAATCATCAAGGGGAACATAGAGCTTGATGTTCGTCTTGTGAGATACATGAATACCCACTCTCATATGATCTTTTACAAGTTTTTTGTTGTATATAATATCTCCTTATATATTGTACATTGTACCCCTCACAAAAACGTGATGTGTGGGTGTTAATAGATATAAATACCAGTAAATTTCATTCTATAAAATATTAGTATGGGAATGGTATCAATATCAATTTAATTCAAATTTTTCGAAAAAAAATTATTACAAAATCAATTGCCTCTAGTAATGAAGAATTTTGAGGGGAATGGATCACCACAAAGATGGGGGGGATGGATCTTCATGAATAAGTGGTTGTTTTATTGTTTATTATCATTGATTCTTTCCTATAAAATTATCTAATAACTTAGACTATAAATTAATATTTTATTTTAGAACATTTATTCATGTCTAAATCCCATCCATTTTCATATCTACATCCCCATGTGAATTTATTTTTTCAAAATGTTTTTTAGGATACACTCTATAACCCAAAAATCTGATGTGATTATATTGTTCTTACCACATAAAGCACACTAAAGGTAGCTGATCATCGGGTAAAACTGATGAATAATCTTGTGCCTAAACCATATAAAAAATATGGGAAAATAAGGAGTCATTTATATGAAATAATTTTTTTATTATGTCATAGTTACACATGATTTCCATAATCTTGGTGTATTTTTATCTACAAGTGTTCTAAATTTTTATAAATAATAATTCTTCTATAGAACTTGATATGGGATGGATGTGACTATGGATTTGTATTCACAAGTCTACATATAAGAAATAAAAATAATTATATTGTTGTTTCAGGCCATATAAAATTATTACTGTAGATTTCAAATACATACCATCTTTTTTCAAGTGAAGTATATCTCATTATTGATTTACAGAAGGGGTATATTGATTTTGATGAATGTTGATTATTTTCACCTCTCGGTTACTATTTCAACATGTAAAAAATTCTAAATCAAATTGATTAATACATGAATTTTCAAGAAAAGTATTACCAATCACAGTGTACCAAAAATGATGCTACTTGGTAAAGACTAATAAAATAATTCCATGTTTTTTGGTTTATCATGTGTGTATATATGTGTGGTGGGTGAATTCTTAATTTACCTTAAACATCCCTGAGATTATGCTTTGTAAGAATTTTTTAAATGGATCTATGAGGATTTTTCATGACCATTTATACAAATTTCATTCAACAATCATCTAGTATAAATGAACTCTGTAATGGAAAATGAAGAGTAAATCGACGCTTCATTATTTTATTTTGTTATAAAATAGAGAAAATATATCATAATTTTACCCTAATATCTTTAAAAATTAGTGACTTAATATTGGGAACCACATTTTTTCATGTATCTGCATCAATATGCAAGTGTATTTGAGTGATAAACCTAATGTCACTAATGAAAATATACTTATTGGGGTTAACATGATAACTATGTAAATTCCATACAACCATGAATTAATGGATTTTCTTCATAACCTAATAATTATTGTTATGAATTTCATGATAAGATGATTTTATTTTTTATCAGACTTAGGTTTTCTATATTTTACCATTTCACTGGTTTCAACATCATCAATAAGTTCTTCCTCAGGATCAGTAACATCTACATGAGTAAAAACACGTTGTTACTAAGGATTGGGAGAACCAGAATGTTGTGAAAACTATTATTCCTCAATATTGGGAACATCAACATGTGGAGTGTAGAGACTATATTTTTCCTTGTAAGAATTTGAAATATGTTAAAAAATATTTTCAAATCCATTCTATGAGATGACAGACAATATCATGTCCTTGTGTTCCCAGAATAAATTTTATAAAAATAATAAATATATTTTATATTATTCATGAATAGTTATTCAAAAAATGAGATAACTCTTAAACAAAGAATTAGTTTGAAAATTTTATATCACAATTAAATATGTAACATGAGATTTACCCTAGTAATGACCTAAAATGGGTCAGTGTGAGACGTTATATATGGCGACCATTGGCGGGTGTATTAAGTGAATAAATTAATTATCTTAATTAATTCATTTAAACATATCTTCCTCTATAAATATGATACTATGATGAATCACCAGGGTTAGTCACATATCCCTAGGACCATTGATAAAGGGATCAACAATTATTTGTCAGCGGATCGATATTAGGTGATGATCAAAAACCGAATCAAAGAAAATCGGTGTGTAATGAATGCAACTGATCTTCCTCTTTTATTTACAGTAAAATTCATCACCAAAGACTAATCTAAATTGATGTAGGAATCATAATTTCGGTATTTACACCCTTATTATTAAAATATCTATCAATATCAAATTAGTTTATTTTATTTCTATTTTTTGAATTATTTACATGCACCCACGAATCAGATTTAATTATTTATCTAATTTACCAGCATTGTGCCATGTTTCTCACCCTAGATATCCCTAATTTGTATTCTTTGTCCAAGAACACTTTGAAAAAGATTTATTCACCTTTATTTATTCTTCTTTTCCCCCATTGTTATTTTTTTCTCCATTATTGGCCTATGAGGACCATGGTTTGACATTGCAGTATGGGATCGAGCATGATCAGAACCCCAAATTCATGAAAGATTAAGGTGTGATGGATAATTTGATGATTTGAGGATAGAACATGGAGTTTTATAGGATTATTTTGATTCCACCATGGATTTGGAGATCCTAGTGAGGTAGTTGGTGGCACCACGAGTGACATTGGTGCATACAGGCTTCGAGAGAAAGATCTGAATATGATTTTCATCTCCTTGAGGGACAAAATTGATGTCCAGATGTGGTTTTCACCATTTACAGGTATTCAAATAGTGATATTCATGGTTGGGGATCTAGAAATGGAACTTGTAGAGAATATCTATAGTTATTATAGGAAACATGAATAAACACTATATAGTATGAAGAACACATAGCATGTAACACCCAGGCTGTGGTGGCTATGTTTTTATGTGAGATAAATATCACATGTTGTGTGGGACCCCCACATAGAATATAACACAATGCTGGTGTCCCAGCATGTACTCTAAGAGTACACATACATGGGAATGTCCAGGCACATGACCAAGGTGCTCGGACATAACCAATAGACGCAGACACAACCAGGAGCATAGGTTGAACCTCAGGTGGTCAAGGCATGTTGTGTAGTACTATTACATACCATGTAGGGATATATAGATAGTGATTCATGCACTAGTGAGGAAACAACCATAAACTGGAGTGGGTACACACATAGTGTAGGCCCCCTTACACACCATATACTTCATTTTAATGAATCTTCTACCACTCATATCTCCTTCATTTGGACTCATATTGTGGCTCACGAGCAGCCTATACTTAGTTTTTTCTGTGTATAAGGATATGGTGACCTTCTTGGTATCTTTTTAGATATTATATAAGGTTTTGAAAGTGTGACACTTCTTTGGGGTGGCGCACAATGACGTCGGTGATCGAACAGGATCACCCAAATGGAACCCTACTACTAGGAGAGAGCATGGGTCCTCTATCCATAGAGTAGAACCCTCAAACTAAGAAAGGGAATCGGTCCTCAACTAACTGAGTAGAACCCTCCTATTGGGACAGGGCGTGGGTCCTCTATCTAACCATAGAGTGGAACCCTCCTGTTGGGACAAGACATGGGTCCTCTATCTATCTATAGAGTGGAACCCTCATGTTGGGGTAGGGAATGAGTCCATTATCTATCTAGAGAGAGGAACCCTCTTGATGAGACAAGGTAGGGTCCTATACCCATAAATGGGACCCCCATGATGGACTAGAGTGTGGGTACACTATCCATCTACTGAGTGGAACCCTCCTTCTAGGACAAGGCCTGAGTCCTCTACCCATAGAGTGGTACCCCCCTAGCAGACTAGAGCATGGGTCCTCTATCCATATTCTCAGTGGAATCCTCCTTCTCACACTTGTAATGGGTCATCTACTCATAGAGTGTAAACCCCTAATAGACAAGGGTGTGGTTCCTCTATCCATCATTAGAGTTGAACTCTCATATTGGGACAAAACATGAGCCTTATATCTATCAATTGAGTGGAATACTCCCTTTTTATTAGGTAATGGCTCATATACCTAGATATTTTCTCCCTTTGATTGTTTGGAACAATGGAGAGGCATGTATCCCTCTGGATTCTTCTTTTGGAAAGTTGCACAAGATGTTAGGTAACATTGATAGACCAATGGAACTGATAGAAAACTCTTTTCATGGGATGGGATGTGAGATGGAGATCCCCTTTATCTCCCATCTAGGATTCATTTTTGAGAATATATAAATGTTGATTGGTTTTTGTTTACCAATTTATATGGGTTGACCTGTTTACTTCTATAATTTATATTTATGCTCCCCTTTTATCTTTTGAGGTATTCTACTAGGTATGTATATTCTGACACATGAATGGGTTTTTTCCCACATGTGTCGTGTAAAACCCATATATTTTTCAAAAAAAATTAATATTGAATGTATAAAACATTGAGCCTCTACAAACACCACTTTATAATAACCTAGACAGTAAACATAAATTTTCCACCTCTTTGATTTTAATTTTAAAAAACTGACATACATGGTTGTTTTTAGTAGGATATTTAGAGTGTGATAAAATCAACATAGTTTTTGAAGAATATTAACATACCATTATGAAGTGTAATGAATAGTGATTAATAGTAATTCAGATAAAAAAATATAAACTTCACTCTTGAATGTATAAATACAATTTAGACATCTTATAAGTGAAGAACCGATCATAGAATAAGTATTAGTATTTTTGAATGTCATAAATATTTTATTTACAATTTTATGATTAATTTAATAATTTAAAATGTAAATTTATTGTCATAAAATGTAATTATAAATTTTTAAGTTATTTTCTTAGGGTTATTTGATAATTTTATGGGACCTTTATTAGTTTCTCAAGGTGTTATAAAACAAGTTATAGTTTTAAAGTTGTTTTTTGGAATAAATTATGATTTTACTCAAAAATTAAATTCAAAATATTTTGAAAAATATTTTCAAAAAATAGATTTATTTTTTAAAATATACATGTTGAAAAATGGTTGGGTTGAATTTTTTGGATTTTTCTAAAATATTGGTTATTTTTGTGATTAGTAAAAATACAGTTTTGAGTTTTCAATATATTTAATGACATCATAATGATGTAATAATTAATATAAAATTTTATTATAATTTTGTATATTAAAATATTATATTATATCTTCCATGTGGACAATACCATTGGAAATCCAATGGTTATCCAAAAACCACTATTGATGTGTCGTTTAAAATTAATAAAAAACTCCATCTCTTTTACTGTGAATACCCTAAAATTAATTCATTTTCTTTCATTCCAAACTAATCATCTTTGACAATGTGGTAGTTTTATCTCCATATGTATCCTACCATGTTTTTCTCAATCCCCCAAGGTCCCAACCTTCATGTTTTAGGACTTACTCTATAAGGTAAGGGAATTCTCAACTTCTCTTTTCCATTCATGTTCTCTTTTATGTGGTATATATTTCATGTTAACATACCATGTTCTTATTTCTATTTTATTATTTCATTATAAAATATTATAATTCTTTTAATAATGTGAGACCCTTATCCCCACTCTTGTTAATTTTTTCTAAAACCATGTTCAACAGCTGTTATGCTGCAGAATTTTCATCTCAAAATTTCTCTCTTTTTCAAGCCCTCTTGTTATGTTATTATATATTAATATCAATTTGATTATGATGGGATATGTCATTAAATATTTGTAATACATTAAATATTATGTAATAATTATTATATACCCCTTTATCTTTTATAAAAATATTTTCTGAATTTTAAAGTGACGTCGTTAGGCTGTCGAATTTTCGTAAGAGATTTCTTATCATTTCTTTTATTTCTAGTTCCTTTATTTAATTTTTCATTCCTCACCACCATTCATACAAAAGTTATGAAAAATAAATTATCTTACATGTACTGGAATTTTTTTTGTGATAATGTAATAATTCATCATCATCTCTCCCTTCCCATTATTTTATATACTGAAATTGAAAACACCAACTGAGATGCGTTAATTTATCACATTCAAGGAAGACAAGTTTTCAATATCTATTACCATATTCAATTCTGGTCATGAAACCATTTTAATTGTTGAACCAGAATATAATAAATTTAATTGATCTTATATATGGTTCTGGATTCTTTTTGTACACATGATATTAATTTATAAATCCAAATGAGTTTGTTGTGATAAAAAATCCACCCATTAACCCAAACAATTATCATTAAAGTTATATATATTGATTCATCTCTATTCCAAATAACCAATTGAATTTTATAACTATTTAATATTATGGATGATAACTAATAAAACATAACTTCAATTATGGACAACCATTCTCATTCTACATGTTTATCCGTACATGAATATAAGTAAACCACTCATGATAACCAAGGAAGAAAACACACCCAAACAATGAAATTGAATCTCTTATTCAATATAATGGAAATGAATGCACCTGATAAGGTTATACTAAATAAATTAAATGTAGATGAGGTTATGGGATTATTAATTTATGAACCTAAATTTTTTTATTCATGTCATTAATATCAAGTGATGAACACCTTCAGAGATAAGGTTAGGGTTTTCTACCCGAACCTCCATTTTCATCTAGGTTACATTTATTGCCTACTTACCTCAATGAAATTATTATGTATTATTATTTTCCCTCATAAATTTTATTTGAGTGTTCTATATATTTTTACCTACTATAATACTTCCTTTTTTATGGGGAGATACTCTTTCAAAATGGAACATTCCAAATTCATTCTAAAATACAAGCCCAATTTAAGGGAATTTCCAAAATTCTTACCTATTTTCAAGGGAACTATGTAATCTATTTTTATCAACTATTATCATTATAAAATAACTCATTTAATTAGGGAAATACTATCTTACTTTACTCTTAGTTTTACTCAAAGTAGTTTCCAAAATAACTCTTATTTTCAAGTAAAAGAATATTTATCTCAAGATTTACTTGATGAGTTTATTAGAGTATCTTTGTCTATTTCAACACTCTTGTTGATTATTATAAATTATTGGGATAAATATTTTTTGATATCATATTCCATATTTAATTTAGTGGTTTATTATTAGTTTGACAATTGATGTGCTATCTTAAAACACTTCACCATGATGAATTGGGAGTTATTGGATGATGCACATAGCTCAAATGTTTCTATACACCACGGCGACACTATAATCTATGGAGATTTGAAGGAACATTTATAGTGGGAAAACATGAAGAGGGAAATTTAAAATCATTAATAAAGATGTTTAGTATGTCAATAAGTGAAGGCTGAACAACAATGTCCTAAAGTAATCATGCAACCTATACCTTTATAGACATGGAAATGGGATGACATCACCATGGATTTTTTCATTGGATTACCCAAAACTATAAGGAAGAATGATGAAATATGGGTAATTGTTGATCAAATTAAAAAAACTGCACATTTCCTCCCTATAAGGGAGGATGTTCCTTTAGAGTGGATTGTACGGCTCTATATCAATGTAGTTGTAAGAAAAAATGGAGCACCACTCTCAACAGTGTCTAATCATGATCCTTGATTAGCATCCAAATTATTGAAGAGTCTACAAAAATATTTTGATAATGAGAGTCATTTAAGTACTACTTATCATCCTCAAACCGATGGGTAATCAGAAAGGACAATCAAAATATTAGAAGGCATGTTGAGATCATGCCCTCTTTACATTCAAGGAATGTGGGATCAGTATTTTCATTTTGTGGAGTTTTCCTATAGTTATATTTTTCATTCTAGAATTCAACTGGCACTATATAAAGCATTGTATGGATAGAGATTTTTTACACCATCTTGTTGGGATGAATTTGGTTAAAGGAAGCTAGTGGGACCAGAACGTGTGGAGGAAACAACAGAGAAGGTAAAGACTGTACAAGGCCATATGAAAGAAATTCAAAGCAAACAAAAATAAATGTTGATAATCGATGGAATGATTTTTAATTTCAAGTGGGAGAAAAAGATTTTGTACCAATATCTCCACATAAGTGTGTTATAATAATTGGGAAGAAAGGGTAAATGAGCCCTAGGTACATAGGCCCTTTTGAAATTCTAGAGAGAATTGGAGATGTTGTAAGTCACTTGGATATGCCGCCTAGCCTGTCTAAAGTATAAAATGTGTTCCCTGTGTCATTACTGAGAAATTATATTCCAAACCCCACACATGTCCTCACATATCAAGGTATATAATTGTAACCCAACTGATCTTACTGTGTAGAGTCTATCCAGATTCCAGACACTAAAGATTAGGTGTTGAGGAATCAGATGAATTGACTGGTAAAAATTCTTTGAAAAAATCATAATATTTAAGAGACAACATGGGAGCCTGAGGATCATATGATGAAGAACTACATAAATATTTTTGTGAGGTAACATTATGGTAATTTCAAGGTCGATGTTTTTCAAGGGAGTGGATATTGTAACACATCCAGATTTTGAAAATAATTTTAGTATTGAATGTATAAAACATTGATTCTCTACAAACACCACTTCGTTATAACCTATCCTGTAAACATAATTTTTCCACCTCTGTCATTTTAATTTCAAAAAACTGGCATACAAGGTTGCGTTCAGTAAGATAGTTAGAGTCTGATAGAATCAACATAGTTATTTATGAATAGTAACATACCCTTATGAATAGTAACATACCCTTATAAATAGTATTGTATATTAATTAAAAAAATAAACTTCACCCATTAATGTATAAATACAATTTAGACATCTTATAGTGAATAAATGATCATAATATAAGTATTGATATTTTTTATGTCATAAATATATTAATTAAAATTTTATGATTAATCTAATAATTTAAAATGAAAATTTATTTTCATAAAATTTAATCATGAATTATTAATTTATTGTCTTATTGTTATAATATAATTTTATAAGACCTTTATTAATTTCTCAAGGTGTTATAAAACGAGTTATTGTTTTAAAGTTCTTTTTCTGAATAATTTGTGATTTTATTTAAAATTAAATTAAAAATATTCGGAAAATTATTTTCAAAAAATATATTTCATTTTTGAATTGTTGTTGACAAAAAATGGTTGGAGATAATTTTTAGGATTTTTCTAAAATACTTGTAATTTTTGTGATTAGTTAAAATATAGTTTTGAGTATTTTGTATATTAAATTACATCATAATTTTGTAATAATTAATATAAAATTATAGTTGAATTGTGTAAATTAAAATATTATAATAGGTGTCCCATGTGGCCAATACCAAGGGAAAACATCATGGGGAATCTGATGGTTTTGTGAAAACCACTAATGTGGTGTCCTTTGAAATTAATAAAAAAACCCTCTATCTTTTACTATAAATACCCACCCATATCTTCATTTTCATTCATTAATAACTCGTCATCCTTGAATATATGGAAATTTTACCTCCCAAGGATTCCTCCCAAGGTTTCCTCAATCCCCTAAGGTCCCAACATTCATGTTTTAGGAGTTACTCTACAAGGTAAGGGAATTCTCAACTTCACTTTTCCATTCATGTTCTCTTTTATGTGGTGTGTATTTCAAGTTTCCATAACATGTTATTTTTTCCATTTTATTCTTTCCATATACTATATTATGTGAATTTTATGATTTGGTGACCCATTTTTCCTCTCTTTTTAATATTTTCCAAAACCATGTTCAATAGTTGTTATCCTGTATAATTTTTATCTCAAAACCTCTCTATTTTTCATGCACTCTTATTATGTTATTCTCCTTTAATTTCAATTGCCTTATGTTGTTATAGGTCATTAAATATCCCCCTTAAATTACATTTTATTAATAAATAATAGATACTCCTTTTTCTCACATCAAAATATTTTATAAAATTTTATGTGACATCGTTAAGCTGCCGAATTTTCAAAAAGTATTTCTCAACTTTTCTTTTATTTTGAGTTCCTTTCATTTCATTTTATTTCATCACATACTTTCATCCAAATGTTATGATAAATCTAGCACCTTAAATGTAATGGAATTTTGGTGCGATAATGTAATAATTCATCATCATCTCTCTGTTACCATTCTTTTATATTAAAAATGAAAACACCATTCGATATGTGTTAATTTATCACATTCAAGGATGACGAGTTTTCAATTTCTATTAACATCTTCAATTCGGGTCATGAAACAATTTTGATGGCTTAAACAGACTATAATTCATATAATATAACTTATATATGGTTCTTTAATATATTTTTTCATATGATATTAATTCAAAAATCCAAATGAGTTCATTGTTATAAAAAACACAAATTAACCCAAACAATTATCATTAAGGATTTATATAATGATTCACATTCACTCAAAATAACCAAATTAATTTTAAAAAAATTTAATGTTCATTATGTTTATTTATAACATATAACCTCCTTCTTTAAAACCATTTTCATTGTACATGTTTATATGTACATGAATATATGTAAACCAATCAAGAAAACCAAGGAAGAAAACACTCCGAAATAATGAAATTAAATTTATTAAGCCATAGAATATCCATGAATGAACCTAATAAGGTTATAATAAATCAAATAGATGTATATGTTGTTCGTTATTCATTAATTTATGAACCAAATTTTTGTTATTCAGGTCATTAAGATCAAGTTAGGAACACCTTCGGACTTAAGGTAAGGGTTTTCCACAAGAACCTCCATTTACATTCGGGTTATTTAAGCTTCCTACATACCTCAATGAAATTATTATGTATTGTTATATAACCCTAATAAATTCGGTTTGAGTGTTGTATATATATTTAATAAACTTAATCCTTCTTTATTTAATGGGGAGATACATGTTTTAAAAGTAACATTCAAATTTTATTCCAAAATACAAGCCCGACTCAAGAGAATTTCACAAATTCATACATATTTTCAAGGGCACTATATAATCTTTTTTTATAAAATATTTTCTTTCTAAAATCACTAATTTTTTTCTTGAAAATACTATATTACTTGACTCTGGGTTTTACACAATTACCTTTCTAAAAGAACTCTTATTTTCATGTAAAAGAGTATTTATCTCAAGAATTACTCGATGGTTTTATAAGAGTATCTTCATCTGTTTCGATGCTCTTGTTGATTATTATGTATTAATGGGATTAATATTTTAGGATATTATATACCATTTTTAATTTAGCAGTTTATCATTAGTTTTATTATGGATGTTCAATCTGAAACCCTTCACCAATTTACTCTTAATGGTTAGTGTTTATGCTTAATGTTCGGGGAAAGTTATTTACATTTCATATGTAAGTTTCAATATGAGTGTATATGTAGTTTTTTTATCCCCATTTATTTGAGGATTTTATTTGAATTAGTAAATTTAGGGGGGGGGGGGTCCACTATATTTAGCTACCCTAGACCTTTACACAAATCATTATAATATTTTACTCATAATTATACACTATAATACTAGCCACAGATCGTGAAGTATAGTGCCTTGGGAGACTAGGTACATAAAACTGAAAAGATTAGAATAAATAAAAAAAATCATTATTTAATCATAAAATCGAGCTCCTAACATCCATTTTGCTCAAACATATTCACAGGATACCCTGGGGAACATATGAACAAATGGATGAGCTAAATAGTCCAGTGAGTTAACAACCATAAGAACAAAGCAATAGAACTTGGGACAAAATGTATGACATGATGATATAAAATGGAAAGTAACATATTTAATAATAAAATATAAACATGGAATCATATAATCATGGAGAAGTAATAATGTGTGAGAACATAAAAATGAATTTAGCATGATTCAAGGTTAACCGCCAAGACCATTACACCTGGTATCATAAGCCAAGGATAGCCTCTAAGACTGTCGCACTTGGTAGCACATACCAAGGTTGAAGGCCAATACTGACACACATAATGTCTCATAAGACTCACATTTACCAAATTAATTTGTGGTCTATATTGGTGAAACCATATTAACTTTTCATGAATATTTTTTTTGCACATAAAGAATTATACATAATCAATCTTACATAAATTTAAGGGTTACTCAAGGAAAGAATTGGATACCACAATCACGTCCTAAATCATAACAAATGGGTATATCATAAAACTGTCCATGAAAGAAATAAATTAGAATATACATGGACATTAATAAGGTAAAATAGGAAAAAAAAATATTGGCATGTGATGTCAGATATAAGTGAAAACATGTAATAAGAATGTTTATCAAATTTAGAACTAAAATATATTTGTAGGGTTTTAAGGAAAATACTAAAGAGGTTAAAAAATAGAAATGGGAATAAAATATTTCATAAAAACAAAAGTGAACTAAGAAAGATTTAATAACAAAAATATTTATTTTATAACAACAATTGTTTCTTAAAAAACAATAATACAGTGTACATGATGATGGGTAGGAATTCAAAAAGTTCCCTTAAAATTGGTTTGCTTATCTAGAATTATTGAAGAGGGAATCACTTAAAAAATGTATATCCCAAAAAGGTAATGATTAAATGTCTGGATAAATTAATTTGGAACATTTACACGTCACTTAGAATATGAACATAAAAACATAATATAACTTCATTTTATTAATAGAATATTAAGGAAACCTGAAGGAATAAAGGCGATTCGGGTGGAATCCATTGAGGAATATTAGCATTGAATCATGTGTACTTAGGTGGTAATAATGAGAGGTAAAGGGATTCATAATCTTTTATAAATCATGAGGGAATTATGGGGAAAGTGAGAAATCATACCCCATCATTAGTAATTATATTTAAAAGGGAATAACATTGAAGAGATTCTTAAATTAATTTGAGAAATAGAGGATCCCATAACATTATTCTGATGGTGTTAAATATACATGATAAACACTTGGATTTATGAAGTGATTTGGCCCACAAAAAATTTGTTTTGAATTATTATTTTACATTATAAATTTATAAAGATTGCAGAACATTAAATAAGATCAAATAAATATATTATGATCTGGTTAAACCATTAAAATGGCATCATGATCAGTCTAGAAGATGGTAAAGCCAATTGTAAACATGTCGTTCTTAAATATCATAAATCTACACATCTCAGACTATATTTTCATTTATATAATAAAAGCAGGGGGAGGGAGAGATTTTGATAAACTATCACATTAGCATAATATCATTCAATTACATGTATGTTACTGTAGTTATCATACTATTTGGGATAAGGTAGGTGGGGAAAAAGAGAAAAGAAAATAACTTGAAAAAAAATAAATGAATCGAAAAGAGGAATTTACCTATTGAGTTTATCTCATTTGAGACACTTTTATGGGGATAGGATTTGGTCTTTTGAAGATACCATGGGATGTTGGACGTCGGGGAGGATCTTGGGATGTGATTTGGGTTAAACTTAGTCAAGGCACTAGGCATTAGAGGAGTGAAAAGAATAGGTGAGTGTGGGTGGTTTTTATAGTGGAGGAGAGGAGTTAATTTTGAATATTTAATTCATTATTTTATAATTTTTCTCAAGAAAAGAAATAGTTTTTGATTCATGTGACCAAAATTAGTAATAAGTGCATGTGAGTGCTAACCAATGTCCATTTACATCATCAATGACTCAAGCATGTTGCAAAAATTCAGGTTTTAGCATTTATTGTGAATTATAATATTTTACTATTTAAAAAAAATCATGTATTTTAGAAAAATATCAAAAAATAACCCTATCATTTTTTGACATATAGAATCCAAAAAAGAACTCCATTTTTCCAAAAACAATTCTAAATATGATTAATTTAATTTTTAAATAAAATCATATTTGATTTTAAAAAACAACATTAAATCTATAACTCGTTTTATAACACCTTGAAAATATAATTAAGGTCCCATACAATTATCTAATAACCAATAGAAAATAAAATAAAAAATTATGAATAAATTTTATGAAAATACATTTCCATTTTAAATTATTAAATTAATATTAATTTTTTTATTAAAATATTTATGACATACAAAAATACCAATACTTAGACTATGATCGTTTTTTCACTTATAATATGTCTAAGTTGTATTTGTACATTCATGGGTGAAGTTCCTTTTTTTTGCCATGTTATTATTCATTACTATTCTTAAGGGTATGTAACTATTCACAAGGGTATGTTACTATTCATCAAAAACTTAGTTGATTTTATCAGACTCTACATATCTTACTAAACACAACTATGTATGTTTTTGAATTTCAAAACACAGAAGTGTCAATATTATATTTTAAGGTCACATAGTATTTATTAGATCATTGTGTTGTGATTTCATGTGATTATATGACATAATTATAAGAAGGTATTTTCTATTGATAAAACATCAAGTGGTTACATTATTCCCCCCTTATGAAATTTCTCCCTCGAAATTTCTTTATTTACATTATAATCTATAAACATGTGTGAGTATTTTCCATCATTACCTCCTCCAGTTTCCATGTTGCCTCTTCGTAATTATGGCCCTACCACAATACTTTAACCAGGTGAGTATTCTTGTTACGTATAACGTTATCTAAACGATCCATCATCTTCACTGGCTACTC
Source organism: Viscum album (assembly GCA_963277665.1). NCBI lineage: Eukaryota > Viridiplantae > Streptophyta > Magnoliopsida > Santalales > Viscaceae > Viscum > Viscum album. The sequence goes on from OY728127.1 coordinate 1,915,871,547, forward strand.
CTCATAAGAATGATCATTATCCCTCTATACCACCCCTGAAAGGAGTACATGTGAAGGTTCTGGTATGTACTTTCTTAAGAAGGATACATGAAAGACATGGTGTACTTTAGACATGGCAGGTGGAAGTGCCATTTGATTGGCCAAAGTCTCGACATGATCAAAAATATCAATGGGTCCAATGTACTTGATAATTATCATTCCTTTCTTCCGAAACCTCATGACCTTCTTCCATGGATATTTGCATAGAAATACCATGTCCCCAACATTGAACTCGAGCTCTCTTTGGCGATAGTTTGCATAACTCTTTTGTCAAATTCGGGCTTCCTTGATGTGCTATTGAATGGTTTTCACCTTCTCCACCATTTCAAGTCCTAGTCACTAAAACTAACTAAATTCATCCCAACACACTGGTGTTCTACAACATTTCCCATAAAGGGCTTCATATGGTACCATTTCGATGCTTGAGTGGAAACTATTGTTGTAGGAGAATTCAACCAGTGGAAGATGTTGGACCCATCCTTCTTTGAAGACCATATAACATGTTCTCCACATATTTTGCAAATTATAAATAGATCCCCCAGATTGGCCATTATTTTTACAATGATAGGTCGTACTGTTGTTCATTTCAATGCTTAGAGCATATTGGATACTTTTCCAGAACTTCATGGTAAATCGCGGATCTCAATTAGATACAATAGAGTGGTACTCTATGCAGCCTTACCACCTCTTTGATATATATCTGTGGAATTTGATTCAATTAGAATTCCTCTCGAATTGTGATAAAGGGAGATATCTTTATAAGATGATCCACAATGACCATATATCATTGTTTCCTCTGGATGTCCTTGTAATTCCAATGACAATGTTCATGGTGATGTTCTCCCACATCCATATTGGTATGGGTTTTCGTTGCATGATCCCCTTAGACTTCTATCTTTTATCCTTCACTTATTGACATAATAGGAACTTTGATGTATACTCAGCAATCTCCTTCTTCATATTATCCCACAAAAATTTCTCCTAGAGATCTCGATACATCTTTATACTGCCTGGGAGGATAGAGAAGGTTGATCTATCTGCATCATTCAGAAGCTCTTTCTTTATCTCTGGATCATATGGAACACATAATCGTTATCCAAATATTAAAACTCCAGCCTCATCAATCATGAACTTTGAGTATTTCCTTTTCTGATAGCTTCCACACATTTCAGAATTTCCACACCTTTTCTTTGAGTATACTTTATTTTTTCCATGAGGGATGGTTGAGAAATCATTTGAGAAACTATTGATGACGTTCTTCCCTTAATGATTCCAATGTATATATTCTACAATTCTATGAAGATATGATCCTTTTTAATTCTCATCATTGATAAAGATGTAGGATCACTTCTGCTTAGAGCATCTGCCACCTTATTTTCCTTATTGGGATTCTAGTGGATTGAGAATTCATAATCCTTGATAAACACTATCCATATACTCTGGCTCATATTAATGTCTATTTTTGAGAATATATATTAGAGACTTTTGTGATTAGTATATATCTCAAACATCCCCCAATAGAGATAATGCTGCCATATTTTTAACGCAAAGATCATAGCTACCAACTCCATATCATGCATAGGATAGTTTTTCTCAATGATTTTTAGCTTCCTTAAGGCATAGTCAAACACTTTAACATTTTTCATCAGCACACAGCCTAATCCATTCTTTAAATCATCATTTTACACTACAAAGAGTTCACCACATATTAGGAGTGTGAGTACTAGCATAGTGATTAGCCTCTTTTTCAACTCCTTAAAACAGTCTTCACGTTCCTGAGTCCAGACAAACATTACTCTCTTCCATGTCTGTTTGGTCATTGGGTTTTATAATCATTAAAATTTCTTCACAAATCGTCGATAATACTGGGATAGACCCAAAAAGCTACAGATCTCCATTACAGATGTTGTCCTGGGCCACTCTTCAATTTCTTTTTTCTTAGAAGGGTCCACATATTTCACTTTGTTGGTGATAACATTTCCCAAGAAGGATACATCCTCCTTCCTAAACTCACATTTACTGTACTTTGAATACTGCTTCCCCTTCACAAAGTCTTTAACATAGTATTTAAATTCTACTCATGTTCCTCCTTACTCTTGGCATATATCCGAATATCATTGATAAAGACTGCCACAAATTTGTCGAGGTAATATCTAAAGAGTCTATTCACTAAATCCATGAAAATTACTGGAGCATTAGTGAGTCTAAAGGGAATCACTATGAACTCATAGTGTACATACCTCATTAGAAAGATAGTCTTAGAATATCTTCCTTTTTCACCATTAATTGGTGAAATCCTGACCAAAGGTCCATCTTAGAGAATGAACTGGCCAAACGAAGCTGATCAAACAAGTCATCTATCTGTGGTAGGGGATACCTGTTTTGTTATCATGATTTTACTGATTTCACGATAAAAAATGCAGAGTCTCATTGATCCATCCAAATTCTTAATGAAGAGGATTGGTTCACCCCACGGTGAATCACTCGGGCATAAAACACCCTTTTCCAGATTCTCCAGTAAGTACATCTTCAACTCTTCCAGATTTACGGTGGCCATTCTATAAGGTTTCATTGATATAGGTAGAGATCCCTGAATAAGTTCAGTTGATAACATACCTCATAGTTAGAAGGAAGGATACAAAACTATTTACGGAATTCATTAGTGTAATACCTTACAATGGGCTTGTCATCGAGCACGATTCTCTCATTTGAATTAATAATTTGAGATTGAAATGATTTTTGATAAGGAATTAATATCAACAATTGAGACCGTGATTCTCATGGAGATTCATCTTCCTACTTACACATGTAATTAATTTTAGGAAGCTATCTGATGTGAAGAGTGATATCCCTTTCCCGATAGTTGATTTTTCATGTGTATAAAGACAGTCAATCCATTCACAAGATATCATTGAACTCCACTAAAGGAAGTATGATGAGATTTTATAGGATGTTATGTCTACAAATATTAACTGGGAAGGTGTTATAAATCAAGGATTCAAGAATTACCCCTTTCATTGTTCTCAAATAAAACTTGTCCTTTAAATTTTGAGGTGGTATTTGAATAGTTATACTAAATATGAAAGATATGAAATAATGTTTAGAATTAGAATCAAATAGTATGTTTTCTTTTCTTGAATGAATAAATAATGTACCTATCACCACATCATTGTCTGTATCCTCCTTATTAGTAGTAATATCATAAGCCCTTCCCTGCTACCTTGGAGGTTTTTGTTTATTACCTTTGACTACCCTCAGCTTAGGGAAATTTTTCACATAATACCCATACTCCTTGTTCTTGTAACAGCACACAACAAGCTGATTGTTGATCTGAACCTTCCATTCTTCTTCCACATTAGTGGGATTTTTCATATCCCATCAGTATTTTTTACCCATATGTCCCAACATTTCACATTTGAAGTAATTCCTAGTTCCCTTTATATAGTTCCTGGGATGCCTCTTCCCAAAATTATTACATGTGGGATGATCGAGCTTCTTCCCATCATGGAATTTATTTGAGGGACCGCACACATGAGATTCCAATTTCTACTTCTAGTCTTTGGGCCCACGATACCACTAAGTGTATCCAATATCCATTTTGACCTTGAGGGAAAAACCTAAAATCTACTCATAGCATTCGAAGTACCGAATAAACAAAGATTTTCATATACATGTATTTTGTCTGATAAAGAAGTGATCCGCCTGGCTTCTAGTTTTCATGATAAAGCCATAAGTTTACTTTGATTTCCGAGTAATTTTTTCTTCATACTCCCCGATTGACTCATCTTCCTTATTCTTTAGTCCGAGAAACACTCTTTCCATCTTTAAATAGAGGTTTGGTGAAAAATATTTATTGAAAAACATTTTCTTGAATTCCTCCCAATCCATTGAATCAGTTTCCCCATGGGGCTTCATATTCTTGATCAGTGTCCACCACTAATCATCTTCCCTAACAAAACAATAGACCTCCAATATGACTTTCTATTCTTCTGAGCACTAGAGGATATAGAATATCATTTCAATGGAGTTAATCCACTATTCCATGAAGAGTGGATCATATGATCCACTAAACATGGGGGTCCATTTCCACATGAAGGATTCAACAACAAATTTTTCATTCCTTGTAGGAGGAGGATGTTCCACACGATTCAAGTTATTATTCATAACTTGAGCAAGCTGATAAAGTTCTTTCATGAGGTGTTGACCACTCAGTCCTGTCATATTAGGAATGTCATTAGAGAAATCTTCAGATTCCCTATCACATTTATTGTTGAAATTTATTCTTCTATTTCCTACCATTAACTAATAAAACAAACATATAATTAGTGATATTGAATACTTAGCTATTGAGCATAAAAAAGGAATCTTTGACCATAAGAGCTAAAACATGTAAAGGATAAGTATATCCTAAATTTTGATTTCATGTGTTTCAATATAGGCTATCCTTGTTCTATTTCATATCTTCTCTTCTTATAGGACCTTTTTTTATTCCCTTAATAATGTTTTTTACTAAGCTCATGAATTTACGAAAGCATATCCCCTGGGAGTGTCAAACCAAGAGTGCAGTAGGGCCCATTGTCGTGCACCAGTTCTCATTCGAGTCTAGCTCATAGCGGTATTTTTGGGTTTTACCCCTAGATACACCTATTCCAGATCCACCTCTACATATTTTTATCCATATAGGGATGTATTTTATTGATAAACCACTCACTAAATACTTACCAAAACATAGGGGTGTTTTCTTATAATTAGTTACATCCTTAAGGTTCTTACTAATGTGATATATTCCTAATCTCCCAAAATAAGTCAAGCCTCCGATACCAACTATAGTGACCCTAGCCTTTTACACATAATATTACATTATTTATTCATAATTATACATCAGAGTACATGTTAAGGATTGTGAAATCTAGTGTCTTGGAAGACTAGGTACATAAAACTGAAAACATGGGACTAAATAAATCATTTCTTTATTTAATCATCAAATTTGGATCCTAAATTTTATTGTGCTAAAACATATTTAAAGGGTACCCTAGGGAGGACATGAACAAATGGATGGGATAAATAGCCCAGTAAAGGAATAACCAAAAGAACAAAGCATTGGCAAATGTGGTAGAAGACATAACATTATGATATAAAAGGCATGTAACATATGGAATCATAACATATAAACATCTAATCATATAATCATGGAGTCATAATAATATAGAATAAACATAAAACATGACTTTATCATGATTCAAGGATAACCTCCAAGACTGATGCACATGGTAGTACAAGCCATGTCTAACCGCCAAGACTATCGCACATGGTAGCACAATCCAAGGATAACCCCCAAGACCGTCGCACATAACATCTCATGAGACTCAAATTTACCCAATGTATTGGATTTATATCTAGAATAACCATTATTAACATTTCATAAATATTTTTTCCATATAATTAATCATAAATAATCAATCTTACATAAACATATGGGTTACCCATGGAAAGAATTGGGTACTATAAACACATCATAAGGAATAATGAATGAGCATATCATAAAAGTGTTCATAAAAGGAAGGAATAAGAACATTCATGGATATTAATAAGGTAAAAAAGTAATAAATAAAGGTATGTTTTTTCAAAAAAAAGTGACAAAATGTTGGAATAGTATTTAAGAAATTATTTCCTTAAAACTTTTTTGTAGGGTGTTATGGAAAATACTAATGAGATTTTAAAATAGAAAAGGGAATAATATTTTACATAAAACCAGAAGTGAACTAATAAGTTTTTCATAATTAAAATACGGATTTTATAAAAACAATTGTCTTTTAAAAATAAATAATATAGTGTATATGATGATGAGTAGGAATTCGAAAAGTTCCCTTAAAACTGGTTTGGTAATCGGGAAGTATTGAGGAGGGGATCACTTAAAAACGTATATAAACAAATAGAGCGTGATTAAAGGTATTGATAAATTATTTTGTTACATGTACACAACATATACAATATTCACAAAAAAACTACATGTTATCTTAATTTTTTAAAATAACGATAAGGCAACACGAAGGAATAAAGGAGGTTCAGGAATAATACCTTATAAAATATCAACAGGGTATCAGGTGTACATAAGAGGTCTTAATGAGAGATATATGGATTTATAATATTATAAAAATCATTAGGGTAGTATGGAGAAGGTGATAAATCATACACCATCATTATAAATTATACGTAAAAGGGCATAACATAGTGGAGACACTTGAATAAATGTGAAAAAGAGAGGATCCCTTATATTATGTCCGAAGGTGTTCTCCCTTTGATATTAATGAACTCAATAATCAAATTAGGTTCATTAATTAATAATTACATAACCAATTTTACATTTAAATGATTTATTATAACATTTTTGAGTTCATTTATAACCCTTTCGATTGGTAATGAGGTTCAATTTCATTATTCAGGTCTTATTGTTTGAAGCTCGCTTTACATATATACATGAATGGATAAACATGTATGTTTAGTGTGGTTGTATAGAATTTATGATATATGAAATTATTGAACATATAGAATAATACATGGATGTAAATTTAATTTTATTTCTTGGAGTGAAGGTGAATCATTATATTAAACATTAATGATAAACTATGGGATTAATGTGGCAATTTTTCTCACAATTAACTTATTTTGTACTACAATTTTACATAATGAATTTATAAGGATTAAAGAACATTAAATAAGATAAAATACATATTTTATGATCTGGTTCAACCATTAAAATGGTTTGATGACTTTTCTATAAGATGGAAAATCAAACTGAAAACTCATCATCCTTGACTGTGATAAATCAACACATCTCAGATAGTATTTTCATTTATAGAATATAAATAGAGGGAGGGAGATATTATGATAAACTATAAAATTATCATAATATAATTCAATCACATTTATGTTACTGTATTTTTCATACCTTTTGGGTTATGGGGGTTGTGTAAATAAACAAGAAAATAAAATAACTTGAATGAAAATAAAAGAATCGAAAAGAGGAATTATCCTATTAATTTTATCTCTTTTGAGAGCCACTTAAGGGGAGAGGATTTTTCCTTTGTAAGATAACATGGGATGTTGGACATGGGGGAGGATCCTAGGGAGTGATTGGTTCAAAAATTAGTCATGTCAAATGGCTTGATAGGTGTGAAGGGAAAAGGGGAGTGTGGGTGGTTTTTATAGTGGAGGTGAGAAGTGATTTTTGAATATTTAATTCATTATTAAAATATTTTTCTCAAGAAAGGAAATAGTGTTTGATTAATGTGACAAAAAAATTAATAAGTTCATCTGAGTTTGAACCAATGGCCATTTACCTCATCAATTACTCAAACATGATGCAAAAAATTTAGGTTTTAGAATTTATTGTGGATTATCATCTTTTACTATTCATAAAAAATTCATGCATTTTATTAAAATCCCACAAAAATCACCATAACCATTTATCAACATGAAAAATCCAAAATCGAACTCCATTATTTAAAAATAAATATCTAAATATGACTAATTTAATTTTTAAATAAAATCATAATTTATATGAAAAAAACAACATTAAAATTGTAACTCTTTTCATAACACCTTGAGAAATTAATCAAGGTCCCATAAAATTATATTATAGCAAAAAGTCAATAAAATAAAAATTTATTTTTAGATTTTATGAAAATAAATTTTCATTTTAAATTACTAAATTAATAATAAAATTGTTATTAAAATATTTATGAAATACAAAAAATATAAATACTTATACTGTGATCGTTTTTTCAATTATAAGATGTCTAAATTGTATTTTTACATTCATGGGTGAAGTTTCTATTATTTCCAAATTAATATTCATTACTATTCATAAGGGTTTGTTACTATTCAAAAGGGTATGTTAATATTCATCAATAACTATGTTGATTATATCAGACTCTAAATATCGTTCTAAACGCAACCGTGTAAGTCAGATTTTCGAAATTCAAAACATAAAAGTAAAAATGTTATGTTTAATGGTCAAATATTACTTATTAGTTCATTGTTTTCTTATTTCATTTTATTTTATCACATAATTATAATAAGTGATTTTCCATTGATAAAACATTGTTCGTTACACTATAGCCCCTTGACACCTCAGTAGGTCTCATGAGACAAACTAGGTCTTGACACGACGCCTTGAAAAAATGGTTATTTATGGTCTCAGCACAAGGCCTTGATGACTTGGTTATGATGCCCAAAATTATGAATTCCCTCATTATGAAACTATTATTGATATTTCACGCGGTAATTTGACTAGTAGAATACCCGTGAATATGTTTTATTATGGCCTTATTTATTCAGCTCTTAAACCTGCCATATTATGTTCCTGTTTATTTTTATAAGCATGTATTTTTAGTTATTCACCATGCCTCATATTTAGGCTCATGATATCTTCTGTTGTATTTCTTACCCTTACTGAGTGTTTGATCTCACCCCTTTCTTATATTTCATTTTCTAATGACATGAACAAGTTTATTATGAATGACTAGCTGGGATAATCTTAGAGTTGTGGATGTTCCCAATAAAACATATATGTTGTATTTATTTTAATGTTTTAATTTTGAACATATATATGTATCTTGTTTCCAATTCTATTAAACAACTCGGTCCATCAGGATGCATATTCCTTGTTTATATTCTAATGTAATAAAATACAGAACTAGCTCTAGACAACTAGGGTTGGGTCATGCCATGTTATGTCTTGTGGAGTCGACAGACAGGTTGTTGAAAATTACAAAGGATCATAGGGAAACCATAGTGCATTAGACCATGTTTGGTGGTCGGGGCAAGGAGATCTAGATATGGGATCTCTCCACATTTACTTTATCAATTTAATAAGTTTCGGACACCTTTCTGGTTGGACACATATTTTTACCCTTTATTTTTTTCAAATTAGACTATCATACTCTTGTATTACCTAGAGGTTATTAAATGAATTATTGTTACACTAAAGGTTAATGTATTTTATTTTATTCCTTTACACTTATGCATGGAGATGATTTTGTGTGTGTAAAATTACTTAGGTAAAGTCCTTATCACGAACCAACCCAAGTCATCCCTGATCCGGTCACCCGAGCTAATCCGTTGCAAGGCCCAAGAAGCTTTCCTAATCCTCCTAGGCTGGAAACAAGCACCTGAGAATCAGAAGAGAGCAAGAGGGAACATTTTCTCCCAATGAAAATGAATTAAGCAGTAGAAATAAAATATAACCCAAAATAAATAAATGACATGAAAGAGATAGAACAGCCAACAACACACACTAACATGATTATTAACAAAACTCCATGTGACCCTGAGAGTCACTCTCCAACACCAGAACCAAAATTTACCCATGGCAATCCAAACAAGAGTTGGAATCTGTAGGAGAAACTAAGAAAAATAAGAAAATACTACATGCATGAGTATTAAACTCATTAGGTGTGCCGAAAAAACTACTCCTAAATAAATACCTATAAATAAATAATTTACTAATTCTAGGTTTGAACTATCTTATATAAAATATTGGTTTCCACACAGACTTCCATTTCTAAAACAAGTAATAATCTATTTTCCCTTTCAAATTTAAAAACAAAGTTAATGTTAGAAGGTAAAAGGTGCATTACATTTTAAATCATTTTAAAAAACAATTTAAAATATAAAAATTTAGTTTTTAGTTGAGAGGAGAACCACCCAAACCACAAAACACACAATAAGGATAGTGGGAAGGTAGCAAACATGTACCAGCAACCAAACTAGGCCCCTATATCATCTTCCACATACAAAAAAAACACTAATGAAAGTAAGGGGTCAAACCTAGGATCTCGTGAACAATCCAAAATGTACGATACATGTGACTCATCCTGAAGGCATGCATACTCTCGATGACGTGATAATACGCAAACGCTTGGTGTTCCCCTACCTGGCCTAACAGAGGGGATCAATCCTCTAACAGAGTGAAGTCCATACCAAGGGCCCCGAGCAAGTGCATTTTCTAAACTAGTGAAGCAATCTTTCATAGAAGATTTAATTACTATGATAGGTTCTCATGTCGATAAGAGTAATAAAAAGGGGGAGAGTAAATAATTTCAATCAATATACAAGTCTCAATGCACAGACATCAGACTCAATAGCTCACTCAATGGACGTACACAATAAGATCACCCCTGAGTCACCACAAAGAATGTTTTTCAAAATAATTTATTTTATAAATGATCCAAATGGGCGTTAAGAAACTTTTAGAGAAACACCATTCCAATAGAAAAATATAAACATTAGTTCACACATCAGAAGACAACATTTGACATCAAAACAATACCACACTATAATGTTCCTAAATTTTTTTCAAAGGATAAATGGGTATTCGTTCACTATTGTGTGACAATTAAATAAGAAAATAATTAAACTTCCATGTATAAAATAAACAGCTTCCTTTGCTTCAAATATTTATTCCAAAAATAATTATCTAATTTTATTTCCCATTTATCAAAAATAAATGAAATATCATGTAATTAAATATTTTTAAATTTAAAGGAGAGTGTAGTGGGTGACCTATCTCAACACTAAGCTCGATTGCGATGATGAAACATGTCTCACACTTGCGCATTAGAATGCACAACTTGCTGGCTGTGGGATCTTGGACATTCTCTCCCAACATACCACAACAATCACAAAAACCAACTAAAAAAATAGAATCACAAACATAAAATAATCCAACCGAAAAAAAGCACACCACTCACATAAACCCTGGTGTAGGAGAAATAGTGTGAGAGAAAGAGTCAGGGGTATGTGCGGTGGTGTGCTTGATCAATGGGATCACATGAAAGGGAAAAATACTTGTGCGGATGTTGATGAAGAGTGAGACCTAGCTGAGAGGGCACGTGACAGCTGTACAATATGCACGTCAGCTGGAAGCACGCATGTTGCACTAGTGGGGACTAGTAGGACAACACAAGTAGGGTTAGAAGGTGCATGACTGGAGGGCATCGGCAGTAGGGTGTGCTGCGACTGGAGCTACATTGAGTGGTCAGATTATAGCAGTAGGGAGGCATGCGACTGGAAGGAGGTCTGTCCAAAGGATCATGTGGATAATATGGTTGGTGGGTGATGTGGGAGGAGCCTGTTGTCGGCGCAATAAAGGTGTCATCGTTGGGGCACTGTGGTGCTACTGGTCAGCCAAAATAGGGAAGGGGACCACATCTAGGGGCCTGCACACAAGAAAATGGAGGTTCATAGGGGTTGCTATCCAGAGGATTAAGGTGTATGGCTGGATGGTGATGGTCATGCGTAGACTATGGGGAGAAGGTGATCAGGTTGCTGACCAGAACTAGGGGTGTGCTGGTCCACCCCATTGTTTGGGAACACTACACTGGGAGCTGGTCAGAGGGGAGTAGCGGTGTCGTCCAGGAGAAGATCTGGCCAGGGGGGCGGCCATATGAGGGGTGTGTGGTAGGGGATGCCTGCGGGAGGTGTGGTAAACTGCTGTGTGGGGATCACATACAAGAGGGATTCTAGATAGTGGGGCTGGGTGGAAAACAGAAGGAGGTCGGGGGCATGCAGGGTGGCCTGATATTGCAGGGTGGAAGGCTCAGGGCCTATGGCATTAGGAGGGTGTAGGTATGAGGTGGAGACAGTTTGGTGGTGTGCCGCACAGATAGGGAGAGGTGAAGATAGAGGATGGCAGAGTGGGGATATAGGGGGTGATAATAGGAGAGAGGGGAAGAGAAAAGGGGAAAATAGGGTTAGGAAAAAACGAAGGCAAATAGAAATAAAAAAAATGAAATGGTAATTAAAAAATAACAATACACATAATAATAATGAAAACAACTTTAAAAATAATATAAAGATGATAAAAATTATTAATTTTGATAATAAAAATTCATTAATACTAACACAATATTATTATTCATGACAAAATAATATTGTTACTACAATAAGTATTTTTTAAACTTAATTTTTTAATTTTTTCAACACATTTAACTTATTTTATTTGGCCGACTTAAACGCCGCAATCTCGTAGGTGCCCTATCAAACCGCACGGCTTCCTCTAGCAGTGTGGTGCCTATGCACTAGCCCAAATATCCATAGTAGTAGTAGTAGTAGTAATAATAATAATAATTCTTTAATTAAAATAATAATAATAAAAATTAATTACTAATAGTAATACTAATAAGAGAATTAATAATCATACCGATAAAAATATAAATAATAAAAATACTGCGTTCACATTAATAATAATAATAAGATGATTAATAATGATAAATTTTTTAAATAACACGATTAATTATGAAAGATTCCCATTATAATTTTCCAATGACAGATAGATCTTTCTGATGCCTGGGTGAAGCTACGTGGGGTTTCAAAAACGTACGCTGCTTGTGCACCCAATAACATCAACTCAAAAAGATGAAATTTCTGACCAGGCTCAAAATTTTCATCCAAGACTCAACATGAAACCCAAAAAAAAATTATTTAAAACCAAATAAATAATAAAATAATTTAATTTAATATTTCGGGGTGTGAAAATTCTCCCCACTGTAATGCTTTATTCCCCTGAAAATCGACAACAAGACCTAGACCCAATGATGAGGCTCCTTAAGTGTCACCCACCTCCAAAAGTTTAAACGACTCCATTTGATCAATCCTAGCTGCCACTGAAAAGCCCTGACACACTACTCATTCTTAAAACATGATCACCTTAACCATCACCAAGAAGAACCAAAACCATCCATTTCAACCAGGGAACATACCTAAACCACTTTAGACATTTATTCCAATAACATTAGTCCAAAAGAACCATTGGTTGTACTCTAATCCCAACATTTACTAAAGGGGAAGAACAAAAGAATATGTGGTTTTACACAAGACCCCACTCCACCCAATGATACATGAAAATAAACTCTGATATTGACACTGGGAGGCCTGAACTCACTCCCCACCCTAAATATCAAGTAAACACTAAATTATTTCAAGTGTAACTCTACAATACATGCAGTGGGTCTCCCCACCATAAGAACTGATGAGAATAACCAAACATGAAGACTTCCCATATTGAACTAAAACTTCCACCCTAAGGCGAACAAGGGAAGGGTCCAACTGATAGAGAATAAAAACTACATCCATTGCCATATCAACAATGTCTCACCCTTGGAAGAACAAAAACCAGGCCACACTAAGGAAAAATATTAAACCAAGGACCTTTTTCACCGTTTGGGTTCCCCTGACTATGAACTGGCTTCACTCTGAGGCCTATGGCTTGGGCACTGAGGATTGATGAATCTCTTGCCTCACAGTTAGTCTTGGGAAATTCCCAATCATGACACACGAACAAGAATTTTACTACACACACTTCAATTCAAATACATATTTCTAAGTGTTTTGAAAAAACCATTCTAATAGTTGAAGAAAAAGAAACACTACAAAACTCTACAAGTTATTACTACTACATACAAGGAATGCTACAAAGTTATATCCCCAAACAATTCCCAAACATTGTCCTACTCCTTCTGAGGGTCTGAGGTGACCATCGATGAGACTGGTCTGGCTTTATCACTCTTCTTGGAAACACCTCGACAGAATCACTGCAAGTGACCAAGACATCCACAGGTGTGGCAGGGCCTCGGAGCACTCATGCACGCCAGCCTCTTGAGACCATGCCTACCACACCAGTGACAGATCATGACATTGCGTTGTGAAGAAGATGATTGGAGGTCTAAATGCCTCTTGATTCCTCTATTAGATCCACCATCATCATGTATATTTCTGTTCATCCTATAGCCATCCTCTTCACAGCTTACCATGGTCGGGGGAGGATTTACCACCTTATGTCCTCATCCTAACTCAGCTTAGGCTAGAATTGAATTCCCCACAACATCTGAGAAGGTTGTTAGGTTGATCACTTCCTCTTTCGACTACAATTTAGGTTGGATCCCAAAATCAAATTGCCAACCCTTTTTGGGATCATTTTCATCAAACCATTGGCCATACGGAACTAGGACTAAGAAACGTCGACAGAATTCTAGTACTGATTCAACGACCTACTGAACACAACACAACTCCATCCTCTTCTTTAGCTTCATTAACTCCAAGAAATATTTTTTGGATAAATGAAGACTTTAAGAACTCCCATGTGAGATCATCTCTAGGATTTCATCAAGACACAGACTTCCACCATTTCTAGGATGGACCTTCAAACATAAAGGTAGTCAACTTCACCATCAATGACTCAAGAAACCGATTGAAAAAAAAGTTCTGGTCACTCTTATGAAACCACTCCTCCGCCTCAAGAGGATCGTCTTGACCATAAAATAGGTGAGGGTTCCACTACCGGAATTCCAGATCAAAGCCTATAGGTTCATCAAATTGGGGATTTTCTAAGGTTACACCACCCAAAGATGTGCCTTGGGCATCCCTCAAACTTTAATGGGGGAGAACACTATCAATCATAGAAACAAAAAACTTAATAAAAACATGGTCATTACCATTATAAATTCAAATTCTCACAATTCAAAACAAGACTTTACAAATAGTTTCAGAATTAAAGAAGATTGAATGATTCACTAGGGGAAACTAGCGTCAATGGGTGACTCAGATATATGGTTGGTGGCCACATTCCAGCGATTCCACATTCACAGAGATCATTCTTGAGAAATTTCCCCAGCTCCACATTTCTTTCTAAGACCTAAGAGCTCACGGGGCTGCTTCCCCAATTCACTTTTCATTTCCCAACATAAAACAATTCAAATGAACAAAAAATACAACAATAACACAGACTTCCCATGGTAACCCGAGGTTCAAAACGAGCAAGGGTACTTGAAATCCTTTCCATCCCTATGCATCAAGTACCAAAAATCCTAATACTACCATGAAATCCCCAAATAATAATGGTAGATCTGAAAAACAAGGTCCGCTCAAGAGCCGACCAGCTCTGATACCATTCTGTTACAAACCAACCCAGGTTAACCCTGAACCGGTCACTCGATCTGATCCGCAACAAGGCTTGAGAGGCGTTCCCGATCCACTTGGGCTGGAGAGAAGCACCAAAGAATCAACAGAGAACAATAGGGAATTATTTTTCTCATTGTAAATGATCTAAGCATCATAAAAAATAGAATGAAAAATAAATAAATGACATAAATGATAAAGAACGACCAACAACACACCCTAACCTGACCACGAACAGAACTCCATGTGACACTGAGATTCACTCTCCAACACCAAAAACAAACATATCCCAAGGTGATCCAAACCATATCTAGAACCTTCAAGAGAATATAAAAGAACAAGAAACTACTATAGGCATGAATATTAAACTCAGCAGGCGTGCCCAAAAAACTATTCCAAAACCACTACCTTTAAATAAATAATTTACTAATTCCAGGTATGAACTAAATTATATAAAATATATATTTCCACACAAACTTTAATTTGTAAAACAAGAAATAGTCCATTTCCATTTTTAAATTAAAAACATGTTTAATGTTTGAAGGGAAAAGGTGCATTTCATTTTTAAACATTTTCGCAAAAAAATTAAAATCTAAAAAATTAGTTTTTAGTTGAGAGGAAAACCACACACAACAAATAATATGTGAAATGGGAACGTAGAAAACATGGACCATCAACTGAAATTGCATCATCAATCGTCCGCCACATACCAGTAAGCACTAAAGAAAGCATGGGTCGAACCTAGGAGCTTATGAACAATCTAGAATGTACTATACATATGACTCATCCTAAAGGAATCCCTAGTCTCGAAGATGTCATAATTACCAAATTCTATGTGCTTCCCTACCTGGACTAAATTAGGGGCCCAATCCCCTAGTAGAGAAAAGTCCGTACTAAGGGCCACTAGACAGTGAGTAGTCTAAACTAGAGAAACAATCATTCTCAAAATATTCACTTACAGTGACAGGTTCCCATTTAAACATGTGTAATATAAAAGGGGTGAGTCACCAATGTCAATCAAGTATCTAGTCTCAATGAAAAAAATCACACAC
Organism: Viscum album; assembly: GCA_963277665.1. NCBI lineage: Eukaryota > Viridiplantae > Streptophyta > Magnoliopsida > Santalales > Viscaceae > Viscum > Viscum album. The sequence goes on from OY728127.1 coordinate 1,915,887,596, forward strand.
AACAACTCACATAATCGACGTACACAACAAGATCACCCTAGAGTCACCCCAAAGAATGTTTTTCTAAATAATTTATTTTATCAAAGATCCTAACGGGCCTTATGAAACATTAAAAGAAACATCATTCCTCTAGATAAAGAAAAACATTAGTTCACTGATCGGAAGAAAATATTTGAAATCAAACCAAAAACACACTTGAATGTTTGTGAATTATGTTCAAATGCCAAACGGGCATTATTTTACTATTGTGTTTCAATTCATCATAAAAACAATTCAAGTTCCATGCATAAAATAAACAGCTTCATTTGCATCAAATATTTATTCCAAAATTAAATATCTAATAATATTTCTAATTTATCAAAAATCAATGAAATATCAAGGAATTAAACAATTAAAAATTTAAACAACAGTGTAGTAGGGGACCAACCTTGACATAAAGCTCGATTATGATGATGTGACACCTCTCACACATGCTCACAAGTGAACATAACATGCTGAAATCTGGATCACCGACTTTCTCTACCAACATACTACTACAATCACAAAAACCACTATAAACAATGAAGCACAAACTTAAAATAATCCAAGTGAAAAAAATGCACAAAACTCACCTAAACCCCAGTATAGGAGAAACATCATGAACGAAATAGGCATGGTTCAGCCCGAGGGTGCGCTCGATCAGTGAGATCGCATGAAAGCGAAAAAGATGGTGAAGATGTCGATGAAGCATGTGACCTGGCTGGGAGGGCGCACGACGACCCGATAGGAGGCGTGTCATCCGGATGCACGCAAATTGTACCAGTAGGGGTTGGATGGATTGTTCACGGCGGGTCCTAAGGCACACAACTAGAGGGATTATACAGGAGGCCATGTGGTGAACAGAGCCATGCCGACTGGTCAGAGTATAGTGGCAGGGAGGCATGCAGCCTGATAGAGGACTGGCTAGAGTCGTATGCAGCCGATACTGTTTGTGGGTGCTGGTGGGAGGAGCGCACAGCTGGTGCAATGAAAGGGAACGTTGTTGGGGCATTGCGTCGCTGTTGGTTGGCCGAAATAAGGATGGGGACCATGTTTGGAGGCTGGATCACAAGAAAATGGAGGTGTGTTAGTGGCTGCTAGCCAGAGGAGGCAGGTGTGCAGCCAGAGGGTGATAGGAGTGCGCAGACTAATGGGAGGAGGAGGCCTGGTGGCCAGCCGAAAAAGGGGGCATGCTGGTTGGGCACACTGAGTAGGGAACTGGCATGAGGGGAGTAGCAGAGCTGACTGAGAGATGATCCAGTCAGTGTGGTCACATAGCCTTAATATTATTGTAGGGTAGGAAAAGCCGATGGGAGGCATAAGAGGTTGTTGGGTGTGGACCGCAGACAGGAGGGACGCCAGATAGTGGGGATGGGTGGCACACAGAAGGTGGTCAGGGGTGCGTGGGAGTGGCCTGAGTGTGGAGGGTGGTGAGCACATAGCTAGAGGCATCTGGAGGGTGCATGTAAGAGGTGGATATGAATGGGTAGCACGTTGCGTGGAGAGGGAAGGTGGTAGCATGTAGAGAGTGGGGGAGTGAATATGAGAGAGGGGAGAGAAAAGAAGTGTTTAGGGGTAGGAAAAAAATATAGAAAAGAAAAAGAAAAAAATAAAAGTAAATTAAAAAAAATAATAATACAAATAATTATAATGAAAACATTAACAATAATATAAGGATGATAAAAAATAATAATTTTTCAAATAAAAAATCATTAATAATAATCAAATATTATTATTTTGGAAAAAATAAAATTATTACTGCAATTTGTTATTTATTTAATTAATTTTTTTAATTTGTTTCAACTCATTTAATTTATTTTATTTGGATGACTCAAACACTGTAATTGCACATGTTCCCGAGCTAACCGTACAGCATCCGCTAGCCGTCTGGTGCTGATGCACCAGCCCAATATCAATAGTAGTAATTGTAGTAGTAGTAATAATAATAATAATAACAATAACAAAAACATCAATATTAATAATAATAATAATAATTCCTTAATTTAAACAACAACTACTACAATAATAATAATAATAATGAATACTTATTAATAATAATACTAATAATAACATTAATAATCATACCGATAAAAATTTTAATAATAAAAATACTCAATTCACTTGAGTAATAATAACAAAATCATTAACAACAATAAAAATTTTAAATAAAACTACAAATTAAAAAAGATTCTCATTTTAATTTTCCAATGACAGGCAGATCATGCTGATTCCTGGCCTAAGGTGCATGGGGTTTCCAAAATGCGCTCCACCTGTGCGCTCGACGACGTCAACACAAAAACACGGAATTTTTTACAAGACTCAATATTTTTATTCGGGACTCAACCGGAACCCCAAAAAAATTATTTAAGACCAAATAAATAATAAAATAATTTAATTTAATAGGTCATGGTGTGATTATCCTTCTATATCAGGGATGCTTTTTGGCACTTACCACCAGTCCCAAACCTATAGTGGCAAAGATTGAGGTAGTTCTAACTTGATCGCTATTAGGTCACATCTAGAAATATTGGTATTAGAGAAGTTCATTACTTTGGATAGTGTTTTTAGTTTTCTATAAATGAGGATTTGGTTTGGATTTAAGATAATAATGTCAAATTGTCTCAAGTGTGGCTTTTAGGCCAGGGAACCCAGTGTTGGTATAGCGGCAGACATATCCATTCACCAGGACTATGAATACCTTCTTTTTTACATATAATAATGGTACATTGGTCGTATGGATCAATGGTAAATAGATCATATAATATTGAGTCTTTTGACTGTCCTTCTGGAGTCATTTCTCCATATATATATGCTCATATGATCGTGGTATGTCTTGATTAAATTTTCAGGATTCCTCCACGAAGACATCTAGTCTGGATACCGATTCAAGATATGGATGACAATTCAATGAGTGATGAGTCCCCACTTTAGGGTCCATCTCATTATATCATACCTCTAGGATGGAAGGTAGAGGCACCCCCTCTTGTCAAGAAGTAGATTTCACCAGTAGAGCTGGATAAGGATGGGTCCAGGCTTAGAGAACTCTATGAGTTCCTGTACCAGAGGCCGTTGAGGTTCCATAATGAGACACACCCCTTGGCAGTAGAGGATTATCTATAGTTAGGGATCCAAATTTTTGATATTATCAGAACACTGAATGATTAGGTGGTTTCATTGGTTTCCATCTATTTTCATGGAGTAGTTGGACACTGGTGGAGTATAGGTGGATAGATGCATGATGAGTCAACAATATCATGGACCGACTTCTAGTAGTTGTTTTGTGAGGAGTACAACCACATATTCTTTAAAATAGATTGGATTCAGGACCTTTTGGAGCTAAAATGGGGAGGGATGATATTTTTTTATTATTCCACAAGGTTCTTTGACCTTACTAAATACTCCCTTGACAAAATTCATGATGACTAGAATAAGTTTGAGAAGGTTCTCCATAGAGAAATCCATGGTTGTTTGGTAGCCCTATAAATTCCCATATATGATGGAGTGTTAGAAATGGAATTGGTGATGTAAATATTCCTATATAAGGGGAACCATGAAAGTGGAGCAGGTAATATGAATTAGGGGCTGAGTCATTTGAAGTATCTAGTTGGCACACGTCGTTGGGATATTAGCATAGGCAATCATATCATGTCCAGACTCAAACATGTGGTCGTGTGGCACAATGAACACATAGAGAAATAGAGGATCTAAAATAGGGGATATTTTATTCATTTTATGGGTGAGGTAACATGACATGGGATTTCCTTACCAGACATGCTGAGGAGGGTAGAAAAATAGTGGATGGACTACAATGGTAGTAGCAACAACGTGATCATTGATATCCCAGCAAAGGGAAAGATGGCCCCTAGATAGGTGGAGTTATTAGATGAGTATGTTTGGATCCGGTTGGAGATATGGGTGGTGTATGATGTTATGATCTCCTCCCACCACCACTTCTAGGCAGCAGATGTCCATCTCAAAGAGTTGGTGGTCGGGGTTGTGGGTAGCTATATTATATGGAGGCATATGACTCAACAGTTCATAATATTATTAGAGGTATGATATATGATTATTTTAGTTTTACAACGGTACTAGTAGACATAGGTCTGTGCCATTCCTTCCTATCTTTAATCCTGGTGTGAGAGCTAGAGCTCCCAATTGAGAATTTTTTCCTGCATCATTTCCTTGAGGTTCCTACTGGGAATTATTCTTAGATCTCTTTTATATATTGGTAGTTTGAGCTATCGCATGTTGGTGAGAGTTTATTTTGGTACCTCTTGGTATTCATGATTAGAACTTATGAAATCATATTGGGAATGGACTGGTTATCTGAGTTTTTAGCCAAGACTGAATGTCCCCAAAGACAATTTAAATACCTTCACAATGATGGGATGAGATTCTCCTCTGTGGGAGAGAGAGATCTCACGGTAGGATGAGTGGTTATTTTAAGTAGGAGGATGCAACCCATCACCCATAAATAGGTGAGTGTATCCCTTGGTGTTGGAGGCACTTGGGGCATCTGTATTCCTTTTGTCGTGGAGGATTTTATGGATGTTTTTCCAAAGAATGTTCCCTGACAACCTTTGAGGTGAAACATGGAGTTTTGTTTCGACTTTCACCATGATAATAATTTTATATATTTGGTGGAATATTTTTTGGCCCCTACAAATATTTGGGAGTTGCAGATGTAGTTGGAGGATCTTCAAGAGAAAGGTTTTATCATACCCAGTGTGTCCCCTTGGGAGGATCTGTATTTTTTTCTTAAAAAATGTAGATGGGATATTTTGGATTTATGTAGATTATTTTACTATTCACATGGTCATGTTAATGATCAATTACCCCTTTCAAAGGATAGAAAACCTCTTTGATCATGGTTGGGGAGTGCAATGGTTCTTGAATATGGATCTCAAGTCTGACTACAACCCATTGAGAGTTTGAAAAATGATATTACGAAGTTGGCATTCCAATGTTTCTACAGACACTATGACTTCCTGTCAATTCCTTCCAGTGTGTCAAATTCCTCCACTATGTTTATTACATTGATGAACCAGATATTCTATCCATACATGGATCGATTAGTTATTATCTTCATTAAATACACAATCATTTACTCTACCTCATAGGAGGAGCATGAAAATCACTTGAGGATAGTCCATGAGTTACTTTTGGAGAATCATCATTATGGTAAGATAATCAAATACCTGTTTTTGATTCATGAGGTTCACTTTAATTTAAATGTATTTTTTTAACATGTATTATTTGTGGACTTGATGGATATTGATGTAGTGCTTTCTTGGGAGCCACCCTAGATCATTTAAAAGGTGAATAGTTTTCTAAGATTGGAAAGGTACTACAAGGGGTTTTTGGAAGACTTATCTAGGATTGCATCCCCTTTAACTGGCCTGATATGGATAGGGAAGTCCTTTACCTGGTTTAGCAGTGCTAGAGAGCCATATAGGTGTTGAGGCTAAGGCTGATGAGTGCTCCTGTTTTGAGACTACTGGAGTCAGTCATGGATTATGTAGTATATTACGATTCCTCTGGATATGTGATTGGGTGCATGTTAGTGAAGAGGTATTCAATGATCTCCTATGGGTTGAAGATGTTGAGAGCCCATGAGAAAAACAGAATGAATCATGACCTAGAGTTGGATGTGATAGTCTTGTCTTTGGGGATGTGGGGGCACTATTTTCTGGGAGAGTGCTTTTTTGTTTACCCAAACCGTTGGAGTCTCTGGTATGTATTCACATATAGAGACTTGATCCTGTTATAGATTCAACTGTTGGAGTTCCTACATAACTATGAAATTGAGATAGTCTATACTCCGAAGAAGGGAAATGTGGTGGTAGATTCCCTTAGTAGGAATTCCCAGGCTCATTTGGTATAGGAGGTGTCAAAGAAATTTTCTTTCCTGGAACTAACCATGGTTGAATAGGAGGGTTAATATTTTCTTCAATCAACGGTGTTTCCTCCTATAGTCCTCGAGTGCGTGAGAGATCCCAATTGGGTGACATAAAATGTGAGGTCTTACATAACTAGATATCCTCATGATATTCACCATATGGATTTTCTAATGGAGGGAACCTCGTCATCCATTTCTAGAGATGGATGAAGGTCCTAGTGATAATGTGAGAGGAGGTGATGAGGGAGTTTCACAGTTCTCCATTGGTTGTATATCCCAGTGTGGGAAAGATGTACCGAGACATTTAGTTTATGTTTTATTGGGCTTGAATGAGGTGGATCATGGCTGAGTTCGTCTCTCGATGCCTCACATGTCAATAGGTAAAGGACGAGCACCAAGTTCTGATAGTTTTATTAAAGCCTCTTGAGATCCTAAAATGGAAATGGGATGACATATCAAGGAATATTGTGACTAGGATTATACAAAAAGGGAGAGACCATGATTCTATCTAGGTGATAGTTGAACGACTTACGAAGTCAACTCACATCATTACTATCTAGAAGTAGAGTTCAGTGGAGTGTTTGGGGTATTTATACATGTGAGAGATCATCTGCCTTCATGGGTATCCATCGAAAATTGTATTCAACCAGTATGCATGATTCACATAATGGTTGTAGAAAGTCATGTAGGAGGTATTCAAGACCTAGATGAGGATGAGTATATCATTTCACTCCCAGACAAACAGGAAGACTAAGCACACTATCCATGTAATGGAGGATAGGCTGAGGGATTTCATATTATATTATGAATAGATCTAGGAGGACCACATTCCTTAGTGTAGTTCGCTTATAATAATATCTACCGCTCTACTATCGACCTAACACCTTTTGAGACTTGTATGGGAGACCCTAGAACTCCCCCTTATACTAGATTGTGAACAATAAGACACTACTTATTGGGTTAGAGATAGTGCAGGCGGTAATAGAGAATGTCTATGTGATCTGTAAGAGGTTGAGGAATGCTCAGAGAAAGTAAAAAAATGAATAAATTCAAACTGTATTGAAAAAAATAAAATGTTAATAAACAAATTTAATAAATGAAAAAAGAATATAATTAAAAAGATATTAAGCAGATAAAAAATGAATAAATTAAAAAATATAAAAAAATTATTAATGAAAAAATTATTAATAAAAATGAATAAATTTAATATATAAATATATTAATTATAAATAGTAACAGTATTATATATTTAATATAAATAATGAAATTAAATAAAATATAATAATTAAAAAATATTTTATTAAATATTAAATATTAAATATTAATAAATATAAACACAAAACAATCATATTAATAATTTATATTATTTTTTTATGTTTCACTATAAAATTGAATTAATTTCGTATATGTATACTTGTGAAATTATTGTATGACATATTAAGTATAATATATTTATGTTATTCTTTAATTAGTAACAAAATATTTATTATTTGATATATGTTTCCAATTGAAAAAACAAATGATATTGATAAAACAAAATCTCCTAATTAGTAAATATTTTTTAATTAATATAAAATAATTTTTATTAAATTAATAAAATGTTTTCACTAAATATATCACTTATAAATCTATATGATTTATAATACAAATTTCGTGTTATATAAATAATAATTAATAAAATTATATATACCTATATATATATATATATTATTTTATAAGACAATTTTAACTAAATATTATATATATCAGGTGAAAATGTATATCGGGTCGTATATAAATCCAATTTAATAAAATATGGTACATTTTATTAATATATATATATTTATCTATTAATATTTTATTTTTAATGATATTATTATTTTAATGGAATACACCTTTTATCAGCACTAAATAAAAGTGGTGATAAAGGGTAGAAGTTATCAACGCAAAAATACTAATAAATTCTACCTTTAAAACATTTTATAGCACCGATAATGAACTAATGGAAAATCAATAATTTTTATGGTTTACTTGCAATGGGTTCCCATAAAAAATATCCTACTATTGAAAATGATGTCGCTATTTTTTTTGATGGGTTGTCGTAAATATATTTTTCTATGATGGAGGCTTCACCCATTACAAATAGTTTTCACCAATTATATATTCGGAAGAATTTGTGAAAGAATACTAATTTCGTCACAAATTCTATATTGCAATGGTATCTTCCTCCTGTCAAAAATAGAAAAAAAAATGAATGAGTAAAAAAATATAAAAAAATCAAAATATTAAATAAATAAATATATATATATATAATTATGAACATCTTAACTAATAAAAATATTACACATAATATATTCATTCAATGTTAATCATAAAAATATTTTCAACAATAAACATCAAACCCTATGGTGGTGGTGGTGGTGGTGGGTTATCAGGAGGAGGTGGTTGAGGGAACTTCATCCCTAAAACCTGTGCTGGTAGTCATATGCATATACTCCATCTACTCGCGTTGCTGCTCCTACCATTAACACTACTCTTATTTATCCTCATGTCAGTGTCTATGAGGCTTATTCTAATCCATACATAGGGTCTCTATAACATCATTATGAGCTCGCTGCTTCTCATAAAAATATTCATATGATGATGATGACTCTCTATGAGCTCATGTCGAGCCAGATAAAAACCCCACAACGATACCATAATAATGGGAAGACAGAAACCATGAACTATTACCAACAAATTTTCGTTTTTCAATAGCATAATGAGTCACATTCATCCATGTTTAAAAATCATATCCTATTGCACTAGTGGTCTGACCCTCAGTCTCAACCTTGCTCTTTCCATTTGTGTGGGATGTAGTGTCCTCATATGACTCCATCAAATTGAAATTGCAATTAAAATAGTTACAATATTATTTTCAGTTAATTATAAAAATCAAGAATTTCCACAAACCAAAATCTGATAGAATCGGCCACAGATGATTTTTCTAGTGATAGGATCAAAGTAAAACATCTTATAAACATCGAACTTTGTAACATCCGGATTCTTAGGTGGATATATGAATATAAAATAAAAATATTCCATTTAAAGTATATATAAATTATTAAATAAAAGTACTTTCCATATGTCATCGATGTGTAGTGAATGTACGAATACCATCTATATACATTATTTCTTCCTCCCCCAATTCTAGTGACATGATGATGATCTCTCCTAAAAACTATCACTCATCTAGTTTGAGCACAATCTATCCCAAATTTAAGATAAGATATAATCATCATCATGAGTGCTAGTAATATCACCATCGACTACAGCGATGATAGTGTGAGGGAGTTCATTGGTCAGGATGGTGGCAAGCATGCTCTATAGGGGTGGGTGTGTGAAGGCGCACATTTGGTGTATTTATGGTGGTGGAGGGATCATCCATCAACAAGGATAGGTACAACAGTAAAATTCATTTTTTTCGAGAAAAAATAAATCACACGAATCTATATATATATATATATATATTTATATTGTTAATAATATATTCATTTGTTTATATATAATTGATGAGAATAGAAGATGTTGGAGGATAATAAGGGTTGGAAAATAAAATGTTTTTCTGGGAAATGAGAAGTCACCATGGAATTATGTTATCCATTAATAATATTTCATAATATATATATTACCAATTTATAAGTTTATTTATAATTTAGAAAAAAATATAAAAAATTAACTGATATATTTAAAACCCCTATATAAGTCTTAAATTATAATTTCATTTTGGGATTTTAATATTTATGTTATGAAATTTTTAATTAAATTTATTAAATAGAATTAATAAATTAAAAATATTAAGTATTTTTGTATTAAATTATTTATCTATATCATTAAATTTCATATTGTGTGGAGATTTACATAATCAGGTGGAGCATGGCTCAGTGTTGCACAGATAGATCTCAATGGCTCTGGTGGTGCATGGGATATGCAGATCTAGTCGTTGGAAACTCAGTTGAAGGTCTCTAACAAAGATTCCCCATTCTTCATCGAATTTGGTTTATGGGCCACCAAATGGAGATGCCTCAGGGTCGTGCAGGTGGTGGTCAATGTCTTTCCTATTCAATGTGGGTGACAACACGGGTCCTTTGGGACCGAAAATTATTGGTACACTGATGCACCAATAATAACAAGACAAAATAATGTGTGAAATAAGATAATAAATGGACACCAAATTTAATGTCAAAAACCCCCCAAAATGAAAGAGGTAAAAAATACTGAGAAAATAAAAGGGCAAAAATGAATAAATGTAGGTACACACTCCCTAACTATTATAAGGATAAAACACTTGTAGATATATCTCTTAAATATTTGGAGAATCGACCTTTAAAATACTACAAAAACTGATGAACCATTGGTAATGAGATTTCTAGTAAGTCCAATTCTATAACCATTGAGAGATAGCCCCATTTATAGGCTACCTCTCCCCCTCTTTCTCTTCCATTTCAGGATGGTTGGTGGGATTGGTGGAGCCAGCCACCAACCAACTACTTCCTTGCCAACCACTAACTTCCTCCCTTACAAAGAAAGGGGGAAACCACTATCTTGCATGAAAAAATACCGTCACATCTCCCACTTCGAGATTGACTGAAAACCAATCATATCTCCACACATTAGTTCTATCTTACAAACCATGCTACTCATGTCTTTGAGAGGTCTCTCAAAGATCTACACCATCTAAACTTATCATAGTTAATTGCATTTGTCGAGAAATCTACAATATTTTTTTAGTGTGATTTTTTCCAAGTCCACACTTCATTCCTCCACCACATCTAGAATAAAGTGATACTATACCCTAATATACTTCGTCCTAAAATGAAAATATAGATTCCTTATAATGGGAAAAATACTCTGACGACTATAAAAAAATTAAATCTTCTACTATTTGTACATGAGTTCCTCCAATAAAAGTTTCATCCAAACCACCTCTTTACAAGCCTATGTAGCTTCCATTTACTCCACCACTATCGTCAATAAATCCAAAAATAAAATTAATTTTGAAACTAATCTCACAGCATCTCTTACAAGAGTAAACACATAACAAGTAGTTGATTTCCTCTAGTGAGAATCACCAGAAAAATGTGAATAAACATATCCTCTAATAGTGAAATCTGATATTCCATAACAAAATTCAACATCTGAGGTCTCATTGATGTTTCTTAGGATCCTCTTCACTGTGTTCTAATGATTCTGTCCTGTATTCACCATGTACTAACTAATTACCCACACCTCAAGTTCCATTTTTCATCTAGTACAAACCATAACAAACATCAAACTCCTCACTGATGATGCATACAGTACCCAATACATTTCTCTATGATTCACTGATACTGCTCATCGTAGAATATAACTTGAAATGAAAGGGAAGTGGGTGGATATTGGATTACATTCTTGCATGTAGAATCATTTCAACACTTTCCATAATTAATTATTTTATGATATCCAACTCTTACCATTATTTATATCTCAGTAAATCTGTATCCTAAGAATCCTATTTGCTGGTCCCGAGTCCCTCATATCAAACTAACTAGCCAATTATGCCTTCATATTTTGGATCTGATTATTATTGATGCTTGAAACCAAAATGTTATAAACATTCAATACATGAATGAGGAAATCAGTACCATTCAAACCCTTTGAAAAAGTCCAAGGATCTAAGTGATGTTTTTTGTATCCAAGGATTATGATATAGAAATCAAATCGCTTGTACAGAAACCTCGATGCACTCTTTATACCATACACCAATTTTTCAGCCTGCAAACCTTGTTCTCTTTGCCTTCTTTTGTAAAACCTTATGGTTGGAGCATATATATCATTTCATCAATATAACCATGGAGAAATTTAGTCTTCCCATCTAGCTACTAAACATGTAAACTGTATGTATCACATATCAGCAAAATTATCATAATAATAGTCAGTCTAACAATAGGAGAAAATATTTCATTAAAATCAATACCTTTCTACTGATAATATACATTGACCAATAGTCTTGAAAAATATCTTCCCACCAAGCCCTTTTCATCCCGCTTGATCTTAAATATCCATGTGTTTTCGATACCCTTCCTTCCATGAGGAAATGAAATAAGATCCCATGTCTTGTTCTTGTACAGGGCTTCATGTCCATCCTACGTCACCTCCATCCATGAGGATATATCTATAATCTAGTTTGACTCAATAAAAGAATATGTCCTTCCATCCTCTGTCAATAAGATGTTTACAATATTTCCCTTAGTGACATAGAAAAAGGACAATACTGGTGCTCTTTTCTTCCATGATGACTATCACAGTCCAGACTTAATAGGTACTTGATCATCGTGCTCCGGTAATACTTCAAAGGAAACTGCTTCTTCCTTGGATTTTCCTCCACCTTTACTATTTTTGTTACATTATTATATTTCTCCATGTGTCTATCAATTTACATTTTCACTTCATATTAAAAAAATGACATCTCTGTCGATGATAATTTTTTGGGAAGTGGGGTGTCACAAATGGTACCCCTTTATACCATCAGTGTAGCCCAAGAAGTTACATTTCATGGATCTTGAATTCAACTTAGATCATTTTAGGTCATTAAATAGTTCATATAAAGGACTTCCAAAAACATTAATTAAGAATGATTATTGGGTTTACTAATCCACGTCTCCATTGAGGTCTTCAGATCAATCACTATTGAAGGAGATTAGTTGATCACATAGCACGCGATATTCTCTACTTTTAAACAGAATGTTTTGGAAATTCATATAATCATCAACATCATCCTTATTATATCCAATACAGTTTTCTTCATTCTTTCTGCCCGTCCATACTTCTAAGGAGTGTATAACACTGTAAACTATCTCTTGATGTCGTCACATAGACAAAAATGTCAAAATCCTCACTTATGTATTATCCACCATTATGAGTCCTCAGACACTTGTTCTTCTTTTAATATTTAAGCTCCTTCCATGTTTTGAATTTTTTGAAGACTTCAAAATCACCCACCTTCATCTTGATTGGTTATAGCCAACATCTCCTAGAATAATCATCAATTAAGGATACAATTTTCCTTTCTCCTACTAGGTATATAACCAATGCTCTCCAAAACAATATCGACAAAAAAACAATTTCCTAAAATAATTGCAAATGGACTTTGCATCACACTGATTTGAGATTTCATTCCCAAACATTATAAAATACAAAACAATATTTTCACATCATTAGAGTTTTAAAAAAATACTACAAAACATCTCATGTTCCAAAAGGTCCTCACATTTCGATAACTAATTCCATTCCAAACCCCTTTTCCAAACCAGGATGAAAACACACAACATACATGAGGATGAAAAATGGTCCTATAGAATCAACCATTTCTCAATGTTCCCATCAGGCCAAGTTTCAAAGAACACATTTGAAGTCAAATTTTTAAGTTACTTGAAGCAACCCTTCCCCATTTTGAAATAAAGGAACCATTTTAGGGAAATGGGAATATGGAAGAAAGGAGATAACTTTTGAAATTTGAGGCTCAAGTTAAACATCATTTTTAAATGCCATCATCATTTGAAGGTCCATCCATGTGCACACCCTGTATACCTATGGATGTTCTAACATCCAATATAACACTTCAAGAATCCATGAAATCACCCAAAACCCATTTTTTATGAAACACCACCTGCTTTCAAACCAACACAACAATTATACACAATTACAAAGAATGAAAATGTTTTCCAAAAACTAGAAGAAAATTCCCAAACATTTTTCATAGATCACCAAGCCATAAAGAGGCTTCCAAACAACATTAAATGCCCAATATAAAATTTTAACCATTCTACCAAAACATAAAGAAGGAAAAAAATCACCACAAGTACTCAATTTTACCTTTTGAAAAATAATGGTTATTTCATAAAATACTTTGTATGAATTCAAATATAGGAAAAACTAAAGGAAACTTTTGAAAACCAATTTTCACCAACATTCCATCTGAAAAACTCCAAAGTAACTCACACTATCACATCAAAAATATGATTATAATATATTGGAATCATTAATGGAAATATCAAGAATCAATATAATGTTAAGGAAATTAAATGGAAGGATACACTTAACTCAATGATGTGTGAACGCAACTGAACTTCGAGAGAAGGAAGAACAAATATCAAGAGACAATATATACACCTGAAAATCAAAGAAATAGAGCCACACATCAACCCTTGCCTCTAGGGGTTTTCTAGGAGATAACCATCACAAATAAAACCCAAGAAACCAAGAGATGTGGAAGGGGAGAGGATTAAATCGACCAATAATCAAGGAAAATTACCTATAAACATTTCAGGAGCTTGTATGGTGGATGTAGAGCAATGGAGAATGGTTTTCTAGAGCCCCCTGGTGCACCTATGTTGCGAAATATGGGAGAAACCCAAAGTAGGGTTAAAACATCAAAGGGAAAAAAGTGGTAATTTCTAAATTTTAATGACCTGGTAAATTCACATATTTTGGATGCATAATTTTCCAAAATACATGTTTGCTATGTTCTCCTCATAATCCAAGTGGAACATGTATCATAGTAATATGGTATAGTTTTCCAAACTGTTTGGTCACCACTATCCATAATCAATATTTTTCACACGGTTTCCTGGGTGAGGGTGCAAAATTTTCCATAATTGTGCTTAAACTATGCACCACCTACTTTTAACCTTGACATCTTCATTATCTACCAACGATTCACCCAAAAACAACAATATCTAGAAATTTCAAATTCGTAACTCATTTTGATCTTCAAAAAAATGAACCAAGACCAAGAAAATAATAAAAAAAGAAATTCCAAGGTAGTAGTGTGATAGTGACACTTATAGGTGGCAATATCTCTTGATCATTGGGCTTGGCGAGTTTCTTCCATTGGACTTGGGAATTTATCTTTTTTTTTCTAGAACATTGTTTTAGTACATTGGGTTGTCTATACCTATTTGTCTTATGGTGCACTTCTCCCAGTGGATTTTATCTTGTATGCATATTAACAGGTTTATATATCTTCTATTGTGTTTTTGACATATTCGTTCCCACTTTCATATTGTATGATGCCAGGTACTGGTCACTAACAGATGGGGATCAGGAACGCCCTTCAGCCCATGCTAATGCTGGCTCGATTATTGGGTTACCAGGTTACCCAGGCTGGTTCATGACACATCCACTTATAAACATCGAACTCTATAACATCAAGATTCTCTACTGTCTATATGAATATAAAATAATCATATTACATTTAAAGTATATATAAATTTTTAAATAAAATTAATTACCATATATCTTCAATGAGTGATGAATCTAGAACTACCCTCTCTATATATGAATTTCTACCTCCTTCTGTTCTTCCGACCTGATGATGATCCCCTCTAAAAACTATCTCCCATCTAGTATGAACACAATCTATCTAAAACCTAAGATGAGATGTAATCAGCCCGATAGATACATCATGACTGGTCAAAAGTTGTGGCTTCTTCTTTCTCAATATCTCTACTTCTTAGATTGTACAAAAACTGATGATAAAATTCAAACATACAGATCTCAGCAGCCTCCCAGATAAAGGATCTCATGTTATCTTTGATGGGATAACATAAACCCTACAAATTGATAATAATATAATGTTAAAAATTAAATAAGTTTCAAAATTAGTATTATTTGTTAACATACCATATGATGATAAATCATGTGATGTCAAACATCAATGAGAATCAGATCCCAACTCACCCATAATCGTGAAAAATAATTCTGCATAATAACACTCCCCTTTAAAATAGATAAATGAAAAAAAGTGTGGGAGAGAAGAAAAAGTAATCAATCAATTAGTACATAAAAAATTAATGAAAATTAATTATAAGTAACCAAAAATAAATAAATACACTACTGAACATCCCTCCACATGTGTGGTTCAAAATAAAGATGTGGACATCACCCAAGAATAGTATTGGGAGTCATCAATCTCGCATGACCACAACACATTCTAGTCAATGATGAATTGGCAGCAACCTGAGGTTCAGATGATGAAGCATTAAACTCATCACCAGGAAAGAAGGAATCCTTGAGGCTTTGGAAAATCTCATCAAATTCATCGTGATCCATCTAAAACACGAAACAAATATTGTGAGAAAATAATTGAAAATAAGAATTATAAATATGAGGTTCTTGGGGGTACAACTATATTCAAACACCACACACAAAGGCTAGAAAGGTAGACCATACCCCCCATGGGATAGCCCACCCATCAAGCCTTAATTATTTAGTACATGTTCTGTATGCCCAGTGGGCATGAAGCCCATTAAATGGATCTAAATCCCCAAGAAGTTTCATGCATGTGTCATCAGGCATGTGTCATGACTATGCCACTGCCTATGTGGGTCATCGTCTACATCACCCTTGCATCTACATAAATAGTTCATGTGTCCAACATTGATTGATCCTAGGACCTCCTGGATGCCAGGAAAGAGCCATTACCACTCAGGTACAAGATCATTGACTATATATATATATAGAATGACTATAACTAGTATGTAATCGTGAAATACTTTAACATCATCCACATCTTCATATACGATGATGCCAATATATTCATCTCTCCCCCTGTATCATCAATTTCCATAAGAAATTCAGCATTATCATCTCTTGTTATTTAAAATTAATTTTTTACATCCTCAATATCATCATCGTGGTCATCCCATAATTATGGGGTGTCATCATTGATATTTTTGAATTTTTATTAGAGAGATGTATTTAGAGTTTTCTCTGGAATTTTTTTAATTTATTTCACTTTATCAAAACCCCTTTCACTTTTCCTAAACTAACTTTCTTGAGTTTTCTGTTTTATAATTCTCCACGAGTCAATTAACTATTTTGAAGAAACACAATAATTTTCACAATAAATTTAATATGATTGTTGAGACAACATAAATAGTTCATTTTCTATAAGAAGGATTTTATATTTAACTTCAATGATTCCATGGCATGGATAAACACACCAAACACTCTTAGTATCAAACCAATGACATTTAAATATTGTTACATAATTCTATCTCAGATATCACATTTCAATTATTTCATTATGATTGACACAAAACTCAACTACCCTTTATCTATGATGAGATCCCCTCAAGAAAATAATAATATTGGTTTTTTTATTCACCATATAAACATGTATGAAATCGAAAACAATTCACCACAAATGAATTATAAGATTTTACTATTTTGAATTGTGGGTTACTCAATACACACAATCAAGTAACAATTTTATTAGAATGTAGTAATTGTACTACATAATAGGGTTTTAACAGTGCTAAAAAATTCCTTTAATAGCGGTAAAAAAAATTGACAATTGAGGTTCTATTAAAACAAAGGTCCCTTTAATCATTGCTATAAAATGTTGGTAAAAGTCATTTTTTTTAATTTGAAATTAAAAAAAAAAGATTCAGATGCCACCCCCCCCCCCCTTATCAACACTCGAACCCCCACTTTATCAATGCTACCCCCCCTTCTAATAGTGCTTGGTGCACCACCCCCCTTTAACAGTTCTAGGTACCCCCATTCACCCACCCGCGTGCACCCCCTTCCTCCCCATGGATTCTAACCCGAGACATCTCCCATACATGCCTTGACCCTTAAAAATCCTCCTTGTTGATTGGTTCTACATTTTATGATATATATATCTAGTTATATTTTTTATTTATATAATTATTCATATATTAATATATATTTATATGATCATTTTTAAATACCTTTATAAAACATATTTTTGTGTGTGTTTATAATTAAATAAATACAAACATATCTACAAAATACATATATATGTTATATATATGTGTATTTTTAAATATATTTATACATATTTTTATTCATTTACATATATTATATATTAATATTTAAGTACATATATTAGAATATATAGATAATATATATCAGTTTGTTAATACATACACAAACAAATACAGACACATTATATAGGTATATAAATATTCATATATTTTTTATTTTAAATAAAATAAATATTATTTTTTATTTATATATGATTTATATATTTATAAATATATTTTATACACAAATATGTTTGAATATTTATTTATAATATTAAATTTATATCAGTAAATATATACAAATAGGTATATATGTGTGAATACTTAATTATAAATAACAGTACATTGTGAAAAATGACAAAATTTGAACATCATAATTTCCTTATGAGTGTAATCCTTGAAAATAAATTGAGTCTTCACTAAAAAAAGAAAAAAAGTTCCACATAAATGTGGCTGAAATTTCATTGAATGATGAAAAATTAAAGTGCCCCAACTAGAGACATAGTTTTTCATGCCTTCTGGGCCTTTTTGGCCACGAAAAAATTGTGACCAAGGTCCTATAATCTCATGATGGTGTGGATCTCAACTATGACTTCGATTTGATATATGGTAGAGACCAAACAGACACCGGGATCAATAGTTATGGTCGTTTGAAGCTTAAGCCACATTTTCAACTTATTTTAGATCATTAGTTATGTTTTCTACCGTCAAAGTTTTATTAACTGACTATTAATTGATAAAAATTACCAAAATTATTAATAAATATTGTTTCTTACATTATTTTATAAAATATTTTCACTAAATATCTTATATATTAATTGTAAATGCGTATTTAGCCTTATGTAAAACATATTTTATAAAATATATTATAATACTATCAATATAAATATATTAATATATTAATATATTATTGTTAATGATAAATAATGTTTTTTATGAAATATACCCTCTATTAGTGCTATGAAAATATCTGATAAAAATACCCTATATCAGTGATGAAAAAATAACTAATAAATGGGGTACTTTTATCAGCACTAATAAATGCGCCTTTTAACAACACTTTTTTAGCATTGATTATGGTGACCCTTTATTAACACTTTTTTAATGCAGTTAAAAGGTGGCGTTGTGTAAATACAATTATATGGTAGTGTAATACCAGAAAAAAAATGAAAAACTATTTGAAATATAACAAATAATTAATTTATTTTATATGTTAAATCATAAAAAATTTACATTACCAGTCATCAAAACTAATAAGAAAAAATATGCTTCAAATTTTCATCAAGAGCAGCTAATTTAATTTGTAAAAACTATATCCTAATATGATCATTAAATAATCTATAAAAAATATAATATTAATTTACTATAAAAAATAAAGAATAGGTGAATATAACACTCATTGTACAAATCATGTAATTCCACCATTTTTGAGGGGAATATATATATGAGTTTTGTGATTTTCATCATCTAAAATTCACCGTTCATTAAATCCACCAAAACTAGCTTCAGGCTGATAAATGTATGTTCCTCAAATGTGATGCTTTAATGTAATTAAAACAACATTGGGTTGCTAAAAAATTCAAATTTCTAGAAAAAAATAGAGAATGAATGAAGACAATGATTAATGAGAAGAGTGGAAGGAGGAGAGTGAAGGATGATGGCTAAAGAATTCAGCTATGTGTCATATATATATATATATTAGATTAGTTGCGATAGAATATTTGCGATGGGTTCCATCGCAAATAGCACCCGGCATAAAAACATATGACAATGATATGAAACTATTTACAATAGGAACTATCACGAATAAATATCACCAACTAATTATTCACGATGTCCCGGTTGCAATTAACTAGTATATTGCTATGGGCCTCATCACAATTAACAAATATTGGCAACGAGACCCATTGCAAATTCCCATATCATTAATAAATATATTGGTGATGTAAACAATTATTTATGATGGGGAATCACATTCGTTGAAAATAATACTTCTCGCAGAATGATGGGAATTCACACCAAAATTGTTTGAAACCAAAAGGATTTCATGTTGTAAATAATGAGAGAAAAAATTATTTTTGACAGCAAAACGTTTCTTGTCAAAATTAAATGCATATCCTGGACTATTTGCGATGAGACCACGACCGGTCACAAATAGCTCATCACAAATATCTAATTTTTCTGTAGTGAAATACAACATTATTAGTGCTTGTATATAGAACTAATAAAGACTAACACTATTTATTATGAGTTTTATAGTAATTTAAAACACATTGTAGAGATTGAAGTCCTATCAGTTTCATTTTGTTTCCAACTATGATTAATTTCCAAAAATCTCATATCTCTTTCCATGTTTTTATGAATTTATTATCTGGAACATAGATTCATTGGACCATTTATATATGAAAAATTTGGACCTAGAGTCTTTATTTCATTCCACCAAAAAAGTTATTTTTTAGGCATACTGGATATTACCTATTTCACTATTAGAAGATGGCTTAATGTGTCCTTCCATGGCATCTTGGGTGTCAAAAAATGATTGAATTTGATGTTATTGGTCTTCATATTCGTGGCACTGGTGGCGGTGGGCTAGGGGTGTGCTTTGGATTCATGCCAGTTGGAGTGTATTCTGCCACCGTCCAAAAAAAACTTGGAAAGGATGTGTCACCCTGTCGGCTACCTACAGTTGGGACTACTGCTGCAATGACTACATTAAATACACACGAATCAAGGAGGTGTTCCTTTTAAAAACCATGGTAAAGGAGGTGGTACGTACCTAGAGGACAGGAGGAACAGAAGTAGCTGAATGAGTGGGGAGGAGGGTGGCATGGAAATCCATGAGCGTCGTGAGTTCCAGCAGCAGCACCAGCGAAGGCAGCGACGGGATGATTATTGGTCAGGACAGTGACAGGCAAGCTCCCCAATGGTGGGTGTTCCTAGGATCATGTCTAGTGCATTTATTGTAAATAGTAATATGAAACAGGCTGGGTGGGGTAGGGCGGGCAAAGCCCGTGCGGGTTTGATCCAATGTGGGGTTGTCCTCAAAATCACGTATATAATGAAAAAAAATCACATGTGAATGAATGGTGAATTATTATGAAAATTTTGGTGAGAAATAATATTTCACGATTTAATCATGATTGTTTATTAAAATAACATAAATATTAAAGAAACATATATTGTAAAAAAAATATTTTTTTAAAATTTGGCATGCGGGTAAGCCCGCACCCACACAGGCTCAACCAACCTTAGCCCGCACATGCGTGGGATCAACCCGCATTGGTCGTCACTCTAAAGGGTAAAACTTTTTAGGCCCACCCCACCCCACATCCTCCCCATACCCACAAATCCCACAGGCCTCATGCCCGTTTTGCATCACTAATGGTGGTGGAGGGCTCTTCTGTCAACAAGGATAGGTCCCATGGTTAAATTTCTTTTTTCCCTAGAAAAAATAAATCACACATATTTATTTAAATTTTTTTATGATTTATATATTTATTAACATATTCATGTATTTATATATAATTGATTAGAATACATGATGTTGGAGGATAATAATGGTAGGAAAAATAAAAAGTTGTTTTGGGAAATGAAATGTCACCTTGGAATGATGCTATCCATAAATAATGTTTCATAACATATATATTACCAACATATAAGTTTATTTATATTTAAAAAAATTAATGGATAAATTTTAAAAAACTATATAAGTCTCAAATTATAAATTCATTTTTGGTATTTTATTATTTATTTTATGTTATTTTAAATTTTATGTATTAAAGGGAATTGCACAATTAAAAATGTTCATATTTTTTGTATTAAATTATTTATACATATCATAAAATTTCTAGTTGTGTGGAAATTTACATAATCAGGTGTCACTGGCTTAGAGTTGTGTGTACAACCCTTGATGGATCTGGTCTAGTACAAACCTTAGCAAACAACAAACTCTCCACTTCTGATGCATAAAACTATCATGACATCTCCATCATCTATTCTTCTCTTCTAGGACTCATTGTAGAGGATAACATGACATGTACAAGATGTGGGGTAGATATTAGATTCTAGTAATTCATGTTGAATAATTTCAAGAAATTCCATAAGTAATTATTTTGTGATATAAAATTCTTTACATTATTTCTATCTTGGAAAATATGCAACCCAAAAACCATTTTTGATGGTTCCAAGTCCTTCATATCAAACTCTCTAGCCAATTATACCATCCTCTCTTATATCTTATCATTGTTGGGGAATTCCATAAACATGTCATACACATATATAAAAAGAATGAATAAATAATTACCATTCAAACCTCTGGAATATTCATAAGGATCTGAGTGAAGGTTGTTGTATCCAAGGATTATGATATAGGAATCAGATCTCTTGTACCAACACCTCATCGCCCGCTTTAGACCAAACAGTGATTTATTCTTCCTCCAAACCATGTTCTCTTTTCCTTCTTTTGAAAAACCTTTTAGTTGGGGTAGATATATTTCTTCATCAAGATAACCATGGAGAAAAATAGTCTTCACATCCAGCTGCTCTACATGTAAACTGTATTTCACACACATCACTAAAACTATCAAATCAATAGTCAATCTAACAATAGGATAATTCTTTTCATTGAAATAAATTCCTTCTTTATAAGCATATCCTTTGACAACTAGTCTAGAAAAATATATTTCCCCCATGTACTTTCCATTACGATTGATCTTAAAGACCCATTTGTTGCTGATACCCTTCCTTCCAGGAGGTAATGAAATAAGATCACAAGTATCATTCTTATACTAGGCTTTAACTTCATCAAACATCACCTCCTTCCATTTGGGAAAATTTGGACTCAGGGCTGCCTCCAAAAACGAATATGGCTCTCCAACCTCTTTACATATGAAGTTTACAATTTTCTCTTAGTGACTTGGATTATGTTTCATACTAGTTCTATTTTCTCTCAAGTTTACTGTTGGGGTCCAGATATAACTGGTACTTGATCATCGTGCTCTAGTAATGCTTCAAAAAAAATTGGTTTCTCCTTGGACAACAACAGTCAACATGGGGTACTGGTTCCATTTTGGTGCCATTTTGGTTCTTCCTCTGTCAATGGTGTCTTCAGATTGAGTGCCATACTATTTCCATATTCGTTCTTCCTCTGTCAATGGTGTCTTCTAATCAATCTCCATTGAAGGATATTGGTTGATCACATGACAAGCGATATTCACTGCTTCCAACCAAAATGTTTCTGAAATTCATACAATCATCAACATCATCATTATTCTATTCAACCAGGTTTTTATCATTCACTCTGCCACACCATTTTGATAAAGAATATATGCCACTATAAACTTTCTCTTGACTCCTTCACATTGACAAAATGAATCAAACTCCCTACATATATATTCTCCACCATTATGATCCCCCAGACTATTGATCTTCTTTTCATATTCAATCTATTTCCATGTTTTGAATGTTTTAAAGACTTTAAAATCACCCACATTCCTCTTAATTGGGCACACCCAAAATCTCCTAGAATAATCATTAACGAAGGATACAAATTACCTTCCTTCTCTCTGGGATTTAACCTGTGCTTTCCAAATTTCAAAATGGACTGACTCTAAGATATCCTTGATTCTTACTATTGACATCCCTAACATTAACCCACATTGATTTCTCAAAACACAATGCTTACAAAAATTGTAAGTATACCATTGTAATTCCAAACAAAAACTTCTGATCAACAAGAATCATAAAGCATTGTTTTGACATATGACCAAGAATCTGATGCAATAACTTCATCAATTCTTTCATTGAGTTAGTTGATGGAACAACTATCTCTTCCTCCATGTATGTTTCACCATTAAGAATATACAAGTTATTCAAGACTTTAACTACCTTCATTAACACAAACACACCCTTCACAATTCTCATCACTCCATTATCATTATGAGTCATTCATCTAATGTCATAAAAATTTCCCATGGAAAATATTTTCTTCTTCAGACCCTTCACCTGGCATATTCCAAAGGTAGTTCGAACCATAACATCATGCATCATCAGCTTGATGGTAATGAATCCAATGATATTCAAGGTGTGATCATTCCCAATGTATATAAGTCCTTCCAGTATAGTTTCATATTGATTAAACCACTCCTATTGATACGTCATGTTCTATGTTTCTCCCGGTTCGATTATTCATGCACCGTTGAGATGATGTCTACTTTCTACAGTCATCACCGCTTCACTGAATAGAATATATCCAGAAGAATTAACCACATTTCCCTGAGATCTCTGATTCTACATCCCACTAGATCGACACCCTATCATCACATATTTACATCTATCTCTAATTGCTAGTAGGAAATTATCCTTCAGTAATAATTCCTCCATATTCATTTTTCACACTGGAAAATTATTTCTATTGAATTTTTCAATATCAAAATTCACCATCATATTTAAATTTCATTAGTCCATAACCTCTTCTCTTTCAAAATGATGTTTTAATAATCCCTATAACTATCTTCTGATATGAAATATCAACCACTATCGCAATCCCAGATCATACTCAAATTGATGAGAATTATGAATACCAAAAAAAGTTAATAGAATCATGTTAGAACATGGCTCTAATACCACGTATTGGGACCAAAAATGATTATACCATTGGTGAAGAAATAAAATCTAGAAAAATAATGTTAAATATATAGAAATAAATGGACATCAGATGTAATGTGGAAAAACTCCCAAAATGAAAGGGGTAAAAACCACAGGCCAAAATAGAAGGATCGTTATGGGTAAAAGTGGGTGAACAATTCCTCGCTATTACAATCTAAAAACACTTATAAATATCTCCCCTGAATATGTCGGTAAACCCCATCACCATATAAGACACAAAATAATGAAATCTTGGTGGAGAGATTTCTGTTTAAGCTAATGCTGGAACCACTAAGGGAGAGCCCCATTTATATACTGCCTCCCGCTTCATTATCTTCCTCTACTAGAGGGTTGGTGGGATTGGTGGATCTAGCCACCAACCACCTATGACCATGCCTAAAACTTCCTACCTCTCTTGAAAATGAACAGAGGTATCTACCATCATTTATAAAATACTACTAAAATGGGATGACCAATGGTTGTTAGTGGTCAATATTGATGTTTGTAGTGACACTATTAACGTGATGTGTGGCACCGACCTCAGGGTGGTGGTCAACAATAGTGGTAGTGGTGACGGTCGATGGGAGACTATATGTTTCATACCTGGTTTGGGTGGTATCTTCTAGGTTCCACAAGTTGGTGGTGGTTGGTATTGATGCAACGTGTTGGTTGTTGGCATCAGGTAGGGTCTTCAGGATGAGGTGAACAACAGTGAGTCATCAAATGGAGGAGTCGTCAGTTTAAAAAATGGTTGGTGGAGCATTTTCGGATTGAGGATGTCACTTATTTTGTATGATCAATTTTATTTGGGTTCCTTTTTCATCTGGGATTGATCCTTCTGACAATATTTTTCTCTTAGAGCCTCAGGACCACTAGGACAATAGTTGTGGGTTGCAGGCTTTATGAATGGAATCAGACAAATGATTCGGTGCATCAGGACGTGCAATGTCACTGTCGGGTGGGAGGCCTGAATTTGAGGGATGGGCAGGTTGATGTTCATCATCCTTTCTTCCATCTCATTTCAGGTGCGAGGGTTTCCTTTCAATGTGACTTTTTCACAAGTAACTGTTTTGAATATGTATTACAATAAGCAAGTGATGCAAATACAGGCCGCATAGACATCACTAGGTGGGCGAATCGAAGGAGAGATGAGTGCGGTGGCAAACATCATCCGTCCCTCATACCATGCCGTGGATGGAGGGGTGCCCTGTCTTGTTGCATTAGTCCAACACAATCCAAAGTCTCATGGTAGGGTGGACAATGCATTTTTCATACTAGATTTATCTGTAGAGGTTTACTAGGGGTTTCATTTGGCTGGTGACATTACATGTAGTAGGATACTCACACAAGGTATTTGAGCCATGTTTTTTCATTTGATCTACTTGGAATCTGGGCCATGTCACATTGGGCCTTTGGTCCTTTGGGCCTCTAGGTCATATTTGGATTTCTTCTTAACCATTTTTAAAATTGGATTTTATTTTTTCTAATAAAAGCGGTTTCAGCACCAACCAATTATAATAAAAATATATAAATTTTTTCAATATCATATTGATAAATAAAATATTATATCATTAACATATGAAAACCAAAAAGATCATAAATTCTATAAAAATTGACATGTCATTACATTAATTAATAATAAATGACATTAGGACATAATATACGGTCAAAATATTTTAAAATAATAACAAACACATATTTTTCTTAAAGATAACATTTCAAATTATCTATTTTAAGTTAATATAGTATAAAATAAAATATTTTCTTATCAAATGTTTTGTTATAAATATAGGTTTTATTATAAAAATATATTTAATAATGATAAAGAACACTTGTTTTATTAAAAAATATTCTAAATTTGATGAAACCCATGTTATTTTTTATCCTAAAAAAATTAATAAATATGTGAATAAATATTATATTCAATAATAAACAATCAAAAAAGTAATAACAAAACATAGAACATGTACTTAATAACAAAAAAAGAACTCATTACATTAAAAAAATAGAGAACATGATTCTATTTTTTCTTTTCTATGAAAATCAATTAAAAAATGTGTTAAACATGTGTTTTAATAGAAAAATGTCAATGTATCCAAACATATCACATGTTTTTTCATTAATAAAAGAAAATATAAATTATTTTACGTGAAAACAAAAATTTTATGTAACATAGATTATATTTTAATAAAATCACCCTTGAATATATGGGATTTATCAGTGTTATTAATAGCTTTCATCAGCACTAAAAAAGTGATGATTTTTTAATCGCATTTAAAATACGATGAATTTTATCAAGGATTAAAATATCATTGGTAAAAGCATCATTAATTGGTGAAAAAATTAATTGATAATGAAAACTTATATTAGTTCTATTTCTAGAACTGATAAAATTCAACCTGCAACAGTGTGATTCTAAAATTACAACACACAACAACAATAAATATTAAATTTCATTTCAATTAAATTAACATAAAAATATAAAAAACCCTATAAAATTATTACAAACATTTTAAACACTGGTACAAACCTATATTGAAATAAAATTATTGTGTTAGTAGTACTATAATGAAATAAATTACACATAAATATGATACAATGCATTAATAAAATGTCACTTTTAAACTGAAATATACACTTCGAGTCATACTGAGCACACCATGTGTTATATTAACATTCATTTGATTCATACACGTCACAAATTATTTATAGATCATTTTCCTAATGTATTAAGACAACCTGAGAACATTTTCTTGGTTTTGAGCATGTCACACGTGTTTGAACTAAAATGTAAATTTTAAAAGTTATAATGGCCACATTGTATGAAGGGTTGACATGTGGATGATTGCTAAACCTAAAAAATGATTTTTAAATTGATTTACTAAAATATTAAGACAATTAGAGTGTGCTTTATTAGTTTATAGTGAGGGACACAAGTTTTTATCCAAAATATCATTGTAAAATGAAAAAATGTACTTTGAGTAATACCAATCCAATCATGTATCATATTGATTCTTGAATGATTCCAATATTTCAAAAATGACTTATTTATTTTTTCCTGAATTTGAAAGACCATAAAATTGTGTTTTTTTGGTTTTCGGTGGGTGACACATTTTTTTAACTAAAATCGTACTTTTAAACCAAAAGCACACATTTTGAGACATACTGGTCACACATATATCAGATTATGGTGTGACTAATTCCTACATGTCACAAATGACTCATGAATCATTTTCTTAATCTATCAAAAAAATTTGAATTCATCTTCTTAGTTTTGAGTATGTCAAGCATCTTTTGAAATAAAATGTCAATTTTGAATAAAAACATGCACATTAAGGCATATCAACCCCACCATGTATTGGATTGATACACAGTTGATTCCTACATGTAAAAAATGAAAAATTGATCACTTTCCTAAACTATAAAGCTAATTTGAGTATTTTTTTCCTAGTTTTGAGTGAGTGAAACATGTTTTTGACTAAAACGTTATTTTCAAACTAAAAACACACACATTGAGAAATATCAATCACACCATGTGTCAAATTGATGTGAAACTAACAAATACATGTTACAAATGACTTATGGATAATTTTTCAAAAGTATCTAGATTAAAAGAGCTTGTTTTATTGGTTCTCAATGAGTGAAACAAAGTCATAACTAAAATTTCATTTTAATTTAAAAACAAACACATTGAACTTTACTAGTCATACCATATATCGAATTGATGTGTGACTAATTTATAGACATCAGAAATGTATTTTTGATCACTTTAATAAAATATCAATATCATATGCATGTGATTTCATAGTTTTTAGTGAGTGACATGTGTTTTTAACAAAAAAGACAATTTTAAATTGAAAATACACATTACAAGTCATATGGGTCACTCCTTGTATCAGATCGAGGTGTGAATGATTCCTACACATCAAAAAAACTTATGGATAATCTTACTAAAGTGCCAAAGTGATAGTAATTAATTTTATTTGTTCTATGTATGCCATATTCCTTTGGAACTAAAATGTAAATTTTAATTTAAAAAAATCATTTTGAGTCATACTGGCCACACCATGTGTCCAATTCTCATGAGGTTCATTTTAACACATCAAAAAAATATTATATACCTCTGTAAAAAAGTTTCCAAAAAATATGATCTCGTTTTCACATTTTTCAATGAGTGAAAAATATTTTTTACTAAAACGTCATTTTAGAACTTAAAATACACACTTTGAGTCTTACTGGTCACATAGTGTGTTTGATTGATGTACGAATAATTAATATACATAAAAAATGACTTCTAGTTCATTTTGCGAATGAATAAATACAATATAAATGTGTTTTATAGGTTTTTTGTGAGTGACACGTGTTTTTTTTACTAAAATTACATTTTAAACTAAAAAGAAGCACTTTGAGTCATAATGGTTACACCATGTATCGAATTAGCATTTGAATGATTCCAATGTTGGAGTTGGTGAACTAGAACCAAATTATTTTGTATTTTATGATAACTTATATTAATGGTCTTGAATATTAATAAATTCTTTATCACATCAATATTATACTTCTCTGTAACATTTCATGTGATAATGTACCAAGAGTAGTTGTCACACTAAAAGGTCATAGAAGTTCCTCTCTACAATGAGAACCCAGAAGTGTTATGATACTATTCATAGATATATGTTCTATGACCGGATGATATCATTTTGGGGACACAAATGATACATGCTATCAGGGGTGGAGACTCAAAGGACTTTGAGGCACCTTTTCATGGTGTACGCCATTGGTAAAGTCGAGGAGGATATTATGAGAACCAGACCCACCTGTAGGAAATCAACATTTCTATGTGTCATTGGATGTTCCTATATGTGGATGTGTGTATTAGACCATAGACTTTAAGATTATTATTAATGAGTATTATGAGTCATATACTTAGATGTATTGATGAAAATTGTGACGAAAAATGTTCACGAAGAGGTAGGATATGTTGGGTGTGTCACGAGTAATATTACATTAATGAATAATGCGAGAAATGATTTATCCCTTATGTTATTTAAGTGAAGATAATATCTCAGTACCTTTGATGAAATCATATAGCCTAAATAAATTAATGTTCATGGTGATCAATAAGAATGTTCTTTTTTCAGAAAATCAAAGAAAGAGATATTGAGCATATTGGTTGATAGCACTGGCATGCAACCTGTTCGATTAGAGATATTTTGATAAAGGGATTATATTATATGGTAATCATTCGTATGAGTTTATATTTCATTGAGGTATTAAATTATTTCTCTATGGGTGCCTTGGCATGTTGTTGGATGCTAACCTTGGACTTAAGGTAGGTTCACCAAATGCTACTGAGAAAAAGGCCTTGAGGGACACACACTAAGTGTATCCAAATTCTCAATAAAATAATTTATTATTTAACAATTTGAATAAATATTATTCCTGGTCATTGTTTAATAATTATTTATGTATAGAGGATCACATTTATTCCATCACTAGTTATTTAAAAGAATATCATGTGGGTGAAATAATTAATAAATATTTATTTGATATTTGGTGAATATAATATTTATTTATTTATCGATGAATAATGAAATGATATGTTTTTAATAAAAAGATAGTCATTATTCTAGGAGCGATAAATATTGAGGAGGATTGGAAGACCAAGTTTAAGGGTCTAATGAGAAATAATAATAATAAATATTATTTGATTAAATAATATTTAATTATAACTCACGTGTTAAGCATATGTTAGGAAATAATAATATTTTTATAATTATTTGACATGGGGGTTTCACTAGGATTAATTAAATAATTAATATGGGTTGTGTAATTTATTTTATTATTAACCTAGTGAAATAAATTCCCATTTATGTTATTCTCTCATTATCCAATGGAAAGCATAAGCGATTCCAATTGGGTTGGGCAAAATATTTGGAGAAAAACTACCGTTCTTAGAGATTTCTTCCCTCTCTAAGAATGCTCTAAAAAATGAGAGTGATCCTCCTCAACTGGATCAAGGAGAACTCTTGTGAAGTCGTTATCAAGGTGATTGAAGGCGGAAAATGCAAGCATAAGGATCTTCCGTGCTAGCACCTAGAGACTCCTTCTGCGATGTCAAGAGATTCATGGAACACATGTGGATCACTTCTAGAGGAATCCTACTTTTGGATTCTATAATGCAATGAAGACGGACTGTAGATCTCTGTCCGAACACATCAATGATGAAAGAATAACTTTGGATGTAATTCTAATTTAATTAAATTAATTATAAACAACATTTTTAATCTACTATCTCTTAGTTCTGGGTTTTTCTATAACTTTCTTGTTATTTTGTTAAATTAAACTAGTCATGACGTTCTTCATCAGAATATACTTCATATTGATTATTAATAATGAAAAAATAAAAGTTTGGAACCATCCCTCTCATACATTCACTACGACCAGAACCTACAAGTGTTATCAGAGAAATCACGTCATTGTTTATAATTATTTAGTTTTGTTGAGGATTTACACATTTGTAATTTAGATATTCAATTAAAGTTAATCATTATTTAAATATGAATTGTTAGATCTATTTATTATTCAATATTTTCTCATAGATCTAATAGAAATGATTAATTTTATGATTAAAATAAAATTGAGGAACACATCCAGAGGTGCCCAGGATTCTGATTGGATAACACAGGAGTACACACCATGTAATCAGAATTACACACCATGTACTCATTTTCAATGTATCATGAGTTAATTAGAAAATTACTCAACCTGTGTGGATTAATGACACATGGTGTAGTTAATTATTACATTTCATGTTGACTGGGACATATAGGTGCACAATCAGTTGGTCTACATGCCGTGTGGCTCACTAGACACAGTTTTTAGTCCCTTTGGTTTAGGGTTGGGCTATGTATTTCATACATTGCCTACCCGACCAGTTACTGTGTAACACACAGTCAACAAATCTTTTGGCCCACTAGACATGTCGTGCCCTCCAATATTTCCAATGTATTCCCCACATGATGAGTCCCTAGGAATGTACTTCTGATACATGGTAAAGAATGTACATGCCGTGTAGATCAGATCTACATGCCATTCACTTTTACTAGCTACACAGATTTAAAATTTATTATATTATGTATCCTTTGAGACATGTACATGCATGTGGGAGTTAATATAAGACACACCATGTTATAGGATTTGATATATATATATATATGTATGTTTTATTAACATATGCATAATATTCAATATCTTCACATCATGTATGAGTTGTATTACACTTATTTTTTTATGTGCATGCTATATTTCACAAAGAATAAAGTGTATACAAGTATAATGCATGTTGGGTAGTTTTAGAAAGGTATTCACTAGGTTACCTCCAAGGTACAAGTTAAGTATAGAGTTAATTTTAAATGAATTTATTAATTTTTCTAAAATTATAATGGATGAGAATCTAAATAAATTCAAAAATGTTTTAAGATAAAAGGATTGATTAATTAAAGATAATAATTAATTTACTCAAGCACAATTTATCTTTAATAAAAATGACTGATGAATTGAATTATAGTTTTATTAAATGCATAATTTTTGGCATGCATGTGGATGATCATGAGCTAGACTCGAACATTGTATGTGATTGGTTTCCTTTTAATTTATTATTAAATTCAATTATTAGTCTTCATGCATTCTCTCATCATTAATATGTAGGGCATGTGTTCCCATGGTTTATTTTATGTAACCCCCCTTTTACCCCTCACCTACATGTGAGTAAAAGAATATGTAATGGATGGATCTCCCAAGATAGTGCAGGTGGTTCAATATAGGATCTGAGATGAAACCAATCCAAGAAGATACAAAGGTGGAAATCTATAAACATAGTCCTAAAATGGTTCAATGTGTTTTTCCCTAGGTTAGGGATTAGTATATCAACTGCAAGATAAACTAAACATTAGAAAAAACTCATGATCATACCCTTTATTTTATTTCTATCATATTTCATGGTTATTCATTATGGGTATATTTTTTTGATCACATAATTAATTAATTAACAAGCATGCAATATGGAAATAAAATAATTTGGCTTATGCATAAATATTATCTAAAGACCTAGTTAATCACTTATGTAATCCCAAAGAATATTATCAACCATGTGAAAATGATAATAATTGTGAATTTACATATAATATATAAAATACATCAATGAAATATTAAGGTGGTATAGCCTTCCATTATTTCGGTTAGAACTGAACAATAGTTCAAAGTGCTTAACCAGCCAAAGTTGGGGTGTTTCAATTATCAGAGAATTCTAACATGAGTTTTTGGGTTGACTTGACTTGTTTCACTTCAAAAGATGAATGCCAATGTATAAAATGGTGTAACTAAGAGAAAAAGGTTGAGGATATCTAAATTCATGATCTCAAGATTGGGGAGTCCACTAAATGGATCAAGAAACTATGAGTTAATGCAGATAGAATTTGGAATGGCTACCTAAAACCAGTCGAGTAGCTTGACTAGAAAACGTTGGGGTGATGAAAATGGAATATGGATCCTTTCCACTAGAATATCCAAGAATCATGATATTCTGAAGCCTATAGTGAGGCCTATTGGGTTTTGATAAAATATTGGGAGACAAATTAATATTTATTTATTTATTTTTCTAATTTTATCTAGATAATGTACCGAATCTCTTATCACCTTATTTGTAGAAAAAAAAAATTACATCAAACATATTGTTTCAATATATACTTGAGATGGAAAACCTTATCACAAGAACTAATTTCTAGGAGTGGGAAAGGCACCTACAAGTCATCCTTCACCATGAAAGGAAACTGTATGTGCTGGAAGAACCATTACTAGTTTCACTTGAAAATGAGGTGAGTGATGAAGATCTCTCATTATATGAGAAACATCAAAATGATGATATAGAAGTTTAGTGCTTCATTATATCATCCATTTCCACTGAGCTCTTAAAGAAACTTGAGGAAATGGATGATTATAGAATGATATCTCGCCTTCAGAATCTCTATCATGATAAGGTAAGACAAGAGAGGTTTGAGATCTTAAACATTTTGTTCATGACTAATCTTAGAGAGTCTATGCCATCTAGACATCATGTAGTCATTCTTATTGGAAATAATTAATTCATAGAAATGTGAGGGATTAAATTCCTTGATGATTTGCATACAGATCTCATACTATCATCACTACCTAAGACCTTCTCTAGTTTTATTATGAATTATATATGAAAAATAATTATAAGAGTATATCATAACATCTGAACAAGATTTTCTTAGTGGATAAGTACATGGGGTGTGAAAAACCAACAGCCATTATGGTGAATAAGAAGATAAAGGAAAAGGAAAAGGGGGCCAATAATTATAAATAGTCTAAAGCTCCCGAGTACCATCCTACTAAGAAAGAAGAAGATCCGGAGGTAGGGTAAGGAAAAGGAGGCAGTTTGTTTTTCATGGGGTTGTCTAGACCATTTGAAGAGGAGCTGCATCCAAAATCATGGGGAAGATAATAGTGTGTTTATTATCGATTTCAGTCTTTCCATATCTACACATTGGGTATTAGATATAGCTTGTAGTGATCAGATCTATATCCAAATGAAATAACCATGTAGATTTTCGAAAATTTATATAGGGGAGGTGGATCTATGAGATGCCCATGGTGTGAGGCTAGCTGCTCTTCCAATTGGTGACTACCACCTTTCATTTCCAATGAGGATGATTTTGGTTTTACATGATTATTATTATACACCCCCTATTTCCAAAAAAAAATATGTATCATGTTTACATACATATGTGTTTATTTTTCATGTTTGGAAATAAAAATTGTAACTTTTATAGGAAATAAATATTTTATGGTTGTTATGATGGTATGACTTTGAGTATGATATACTCTGTGATAACAAACGTAGGATCGAAATAAGAATGAGATTCCCATATACAAGAGGGGGGTGAATTGTATCTTTTAAAATTCCTTAAAATAATTTTTAGGATGGTTATGTTTAACAAGGTTAAACATGATAATTCACAAGACCTCTATGAGTACTAAAGACTTGTTAGAATTCGGAATAGTGATTCCGAAAATGGAATTACAAGGATTAAGATTCTACATTAAAGCGTATAGAATCTAACTATATCAGAGTAAAAGTAAGGAAGTATAAGAAAGTTATACTTTCATTAACAATTCAAAATGCAGCTGAAAAACAAGTAGTAAAACTACAAGTAACAAACAATAACTCTTTTAACCCAAAGAGAAGGGTATCCAACAGCATTGGATAAAGGTCCCTTGATTTATACTTTCAATAAAGTTTGTCTTACCCACACCAGGGTAAGCCCTCGATACGAAGATCATAGTCTGTCTTGTTATCTTCGTAAGCCCTCAACTATCGGGTAGTCGACACCTTTATCTTCCACAGTAAGGAAGCCCTTAACTTCAAGGTGGTGGAACCTCTGTCTTCCTATCCCCAGAATCCCTCGATTTTAATTAGCAATAATCGGAGTTGCACGAAGCAAGTATGTAAAAGGAAAAGTTTGAACAAGCTGTTCAAACTTTCTGCATGAAGCATTGAGATTTGATAAGAGCCTCTTTCTCTAGAAATCACATTAAGAAGTTCTGATAACCAAAATTCCAAAAGTTTTGAACATGTTCAAATGAGATCCTATTTATAGGAAATGCTCCAATGGTCGGCTCCCTCCTCCAATGGTCATATTTATCCTTGAATTTCGGAGGGACCTGTACACGTGTCACTCAACCAACGGTTAGTAAATAACTAAAAGAACGACATCATTTTGTAATGAGACAAGTGTAAGTATAAGAAAAATTGATGTTTGGAATGTAAGAAAACAAAAGTTCAGAGTCTAACCAAAATGAAATTCAGATTCTATAATAAAGAGATATTTTGGATTCTGTTTTATAGGAATTAGGAACCTGAATTCTGTAGAAATCTGGAGTCTGAATTTCTAAGGAAATTTGGAGTCTGGTTTCACTAGAATTCAGAATCTAAACTTACAGGGTTTGGAGTCGAACTTATATAAGTTCGGATTCGAACAAGTAAAAGTTCAAAGTCGAACTTATAGAAGTTCGGAGTCGAACTAGTAGAAGTTTAGAGTCGAACTAGTAAAAGTGTGGAGTAGAACAAGTAAAATTTCGAAGTCAAACTTATATAAGTTCAGAGTCGAACTAGTAAAAGTTCAGAGTCGAACTAGTAAAAGTTCAGAGTCCAGAATTCAAAGTTGAACTTTGTAAAATTTCGTATCCCAAATTTGGAGTGGAAAATCATTATAGTTCATATCCAGAATTTGGATTGGAACTTTCTTAGAGTTCGTATCCCGAATTCGGAGTGGAACTTTATTAGAGTTTGTATCTAGAATTTGGAATCGAACTTCATTAGAGTTCGTATCTAGAATTCGGATCCTAAAACAGAATGCTTCATATCTAAGTATTATATGATTCCATGGTTTTATGTATGAATCTGATTTTTATACTTAAGAAAAATATTGATATGTATTAGGAAATCTAGGTTAGGGTAAATTTCCTTAAGGAAGGAAATTTTCCTTAGAGAAGTAAAATATAGATTTGCTTAAGTATAAGGTGTTTTTGGTTTTCAAAACAAGAAAGAATTGAAAAGTCATAAGGAAGACCTTATTGAATCAACAATCTCCCCCTTTTTGGAAAGCATAAAAAACCTTTTGAAAAAGAACATAAGGACTTAGAAAAATTTCTTTAGACATTAAAATTAAAACTTATCTCCCTTTGTTCATGGATGATAGTGAATACAACTAACTCCCCCTTAGGATTAGGAACTCTAAGGATTGTATTCTAGATTTTTGGAATGGAGTTTTAATTATCATTAGAATGAAAAACTTCGTAATGAGAAACTCCCCCTTAGATAAGATCCCTCTTACTTAGGGATTGTTCTTGACAAAAAAAATTTCCTTCTCCCTCTTTTGAGTAGTTCATTTTCTCTCTCCCCCTTTGTGATTTTCAAAAAGAATTTAGGGAATGTAAAAGAAATAAGGTACTTGAAACATTAGTACATAACAACACGAGATACAACCAACCAAAAATTTCATTATAGTTGAAAGAATTTTAACAACAAAAATAATTACAAAAAAATCAGATTTGTCTATTTGTCATCCTTTTCCTTGGGAATTAACTTCTTCAACAATGTTTTTGGCTTCTTCAAGTCTTTATGATCCTCCTCAGCTTAATTATCCAAAGATTTTATCTGTTCATCTTGAGATTTCAGGACCTCTACCTGAGCCTTCATGGCCTCTTCCTACATCTTCAGTAACTCATCTTGATTTTGCAGCTTCTCTTGAAACTCAATCCAGAAATCTCTTTCCCCTTTCTAGTTTTGAGTAACCGAGTTAAGCTTTCCCTTCAAATCCCTCACCTATTTATTCTGAGAATTTTTCTCATTAGTCAGCTTATCATGAAGATTCTTAATCTTGGAATCCTCGGTATCAAAATCATCTTTTACATCATTCTAAAAACGATCAAACACAGCCAAGTCATCATCAACTTTCTTTGACCATAGATTGATTTTGCTGCATGATATTCTGTGAACATCATAATTGATAAGGAAATTTCTATGATCAGACTCAATATTTACACACTTATCCATCACCATTTAGGCTATGTTGCAAAATCTGGCATCTGGAGTCTATGGTGGGAAAATCAGAATTGTGTCCACCAACTTTTTCAAAGATTCAACAACAAAGTCATGTCACGTTACTGATGACTCCAAATCCAATAACTTTATAGGGGATTGTTCTTATTCAATTTATACCATATTTCTTCTAGAAGAACCACCAACATCTTTCTTTCTAATGATATCTTTTGTTGGGGTGTCCATAAGCACTTGCTTCCCCTTATCAACTTTCAGAACTGCCTCATCAGCAGATTATTCCTCGCTTTCAGATACTTGAATGATCTTATCTTCATCTGGTTTCTCCTTCTCTTCTCCTTCTTCAAGAAAATTATTCTCATAGCTTACCTCTTCAGATAATTCATTTTCTTTTTCTTCCTCTTTTTCCTCATCTCTCTTATCATCTTTGTCATCATCCTTTCTCGGAGTGACTAGTTTTGAGGACTCGGCCTCAGAAGTTCGGAGTGGTAGTTTTTCTGATGGGATTGTCTTCTCTTGATATTCTTCCACTTGTTTAATCAGGTCATATATATCACCACTTCCTTCCTATAATTCTTCTTCTTCTTCTACTTCCTCCTCTTCTTCTTCTCATTCAACCAATTCTTCGTCTACATATTTAACAACTTCTTTCTGTACTGCTTCGACAACCACTTTCCCTTTAGACTTTTCTAGAGTGAAGTAATTATTTCCAAGGGTCTCTAATAATGGCTCAACAAGAAATGTTTCTTGAATAGGAATCATCTCAGAAGCTATTTTTGTGTCTATTAAAAGAGATTGTACAACTTTAGCTTCAGACATCTTCTTCTTCATATTTTTCTCTTTTTCTTGTTTCTCTAACTCATCCGCAGCTTTTTCTCTTAAGGCATTTGCCTCAGCAGGGTCCAATCCGAATTGTGGATCTCATTCTTTCCTTTTCTCATTATCTTCCCTCTACTTAGAAGCCACCTCATCTGGATATGTTTTCTATTTCTTCGGCTTGGGAGGTGAGGATTGGGTTTCCTTAGCTTTAGGGGTCTTCTCTTCAGTTACTACATGGTTCAGCTTCCTCTTCTTCCCTGCCTTCTTAGATGGTTCTTCTTTCTCTATATTTTCCAGAACAACTTCTGCCTCCTCCTCTGGAAGATCATAGAACTCTCCTGACTATTATAAAAAACCATCTTTCATCTTATTTAAAGTGTCATCACTTATCAACATCATCTTACAAATTCTCGTCATGGAAGTGAAAGCAACCTTGAACGAATCAAGACACCGAATAATAAGCTTGGATATAAGAGCAGGATACATAATTATTTGAGCTCTCAAATTCCCATTCTTGATATTATGAACTATAATAAGAACGTGCCTCATAAAATTGATCTTTCATAGATTTACCAAGAAATATAAGATGTAGATATCACTTTTCTTTAGATTATCCTTATCTCCTCTTCTTGGAACAAAAAACTCTTGAACCCACAACTGCAGAATCCGATTGTTGGTGGAAAGATGAGCAATTTTTATTTTCGTTTCATCTTTAAGTGCAAGGAATTCCATTGCCTTGACTTTGATAAAACTTCCTTGCATATCCGGTAACTTAGGTGAACAAAATTCTACTTCACCGTCGTATGAGAGCTCCACCAAGCTTGCAGCCTTGGTGTAAGAAAGATTCTAAGTCCTACCATAGCTTTTAAAAGAAAACTATTCTCTACCAACTTCTTCATAGAAGGAAATAGAATCATATTATTGTACAAGAAAATTTGTATAAACAACATCCTGATCCCCTGGTTTGGATGCACAAAAATCATCCCATCCATTGAGTTTGATATTCTTGGATATTAAAGAATCATACTCACTGAAAAAGATCGGATGAACCATTATTTCCTTGTAAACTAACCATTTTGAGATTGGATTCATTGAAGACTTTTCTAGGGAATTGGATTCTATAGACATTCGGAATAGAGGATCACTGAAAGATTCGAAATGGGCTTTAAGAGTAGAGGCAGAGTTTTTACACGCGAGAGATTGAAATCGATGTGGGACACAAATAGGGGTGCCCTTTTTATAGGCGAAGGAGCTGACCTTTCAGCTTCCAAAATCAATCTAGTGGTTGAGAATTTCTATGATCTAATCTAATGGTTGAAATCATATCTGTAAGAAAATATTGAATCCAATCTTGTTAGGTTTTAAAAAAATTAAGATTTAAGAAAAAAACAAATTTGAGAAATTTTATAAGAAAAAGAAACTACCAGCAACTAAAAATGACTATGAAAACCTGAGTAAAGAATTCATACCTTTCGGATTGTCTAGGATGTTTATTCATAATAGGTGATATTCTTCTTGAACAAAATTTGACTATAAAAAACTCATTATGAAAAACTAACTATGAAAAGCTCACTATAGAAAAAAATGAGTACAAAAACTTCCAATACAAAAAATTCATTATGAAAATTTCCAGTATGAAAATTTCATTATGAAAATTTCCAATACGAAAACATCATTATGAAAATCTCTAGTACAAAGATTTCATTACGAAAATTTCCAGTATGAAAAGTTCATTATGAAAATTTCTGGTATGAATAGTTCATTACGAAAATTTCTAGTACGAAAAGTTCATTACGAAAATTTCCAGTATAAAAACTTTATTACAAGAAACATGAAAAATATCAATACGATAGATTTTTTAATAAAAAACATCATAACATATGTACTCCCCCTATGAAAAGGAGTTTATTACTGTAAGGAGAATGGTTCAATAAGAAGTTAATGAAGGAATATTACTTCACGATCATCATTCCTATCTTCTGTTTAATGTATTCAAATCTATCGGAGGGTAAAGATTTTCTGAAAATATCAACAATTTGATCTTTTGTTCCAATAAACTGAAGAATGATATCTCCATTAACATTCTCTTGCCTATGGGTAGAAAGAATAAATTCTTCCTTGGAATTGTGTACTAAGCACTTATCATTCCTAAAATTCACAAGGTATCCTTCATCACATAATGGACTTATGCTGATGAGGTTGTGCTTAATACCTTTAACAAACAAAACATTTGAAATCAATGTTTTTCCAAGAAGAAAAATGTTACCTATACCAATAATTTATCCATGAGAATTATCTCCAAAAGTTGTTTTTCCTCCTTTCATCTTGATAATATTTTCTAAATATCTTTTGTTACCATTCATGTACCAGGAACATCCACTATCCATGTACCAAGTATTTTTTTATGGTACTTTCCCTATTTTCCTGAAAATAAGAAACAAGTTAGGTTTTCGGAATCTAGACTTTCTTGGATCCAGAATTTTTAGACAACAAAATTTTGGGTATCCACATTTGTTTAGAAAAATATTCTTTATGAAGCCCAATAGATTGAACTCTATTTAATGAAAAGTTTTTCTTCCAATGCCCACCACATTGACACTTATTGCAAAAAGGGGCTCTAATAGGAATAAAATAGTTGTTTTTGAAAACCGGTTTTTGGTGAGTATAACCTACTTCAGTAGTGTCACCTTGAGGTTTAATTTGAGAATACATCTTGTCAAAATTTTCCTTCCTAGAAGTAAATTTCTCAAGAAGCTTCTTAAGATAAAATATTTCAGATTTCAGTCTAATGACTAAATTCTTATCCTCAGGAATCATTTCATTAGAGTTAGATTTTTCATCAAATATTTTCATCTTTAAAATAGCACTCTTAAGATATTTAGAAAGTTCTTCCTTATGAGAATTTTCTTTCTCAAGGTCTTTAGAAAGTTTTTCTAAAATCTCTTTTTTATCTCTAAGATTTGCAGTAAGATCTGAAATCTCTTTTGTAAGAATTTCTTCCCTAGTATTTTCCTTGTCTAATTTCCTATAAATTTTACATTTTTTTGCTTCAAGTTAATTGGAAAATCTAGATACATCTTCATATGAAGGTTCATCATTTTTTTATGATGAAGTATCTTCATTAGAAGTACTATTTTCGGAATAGTAATTCTTATCAAGAGATAAATTCGTTAAAGCCTCGGCAGAGTGTACCTTGGACATAAGACATGTATGTGGGAAATAAGTAGTAGCAATGAATCCTATATTCTTCTATGCTGATGAATCATATTCAGAATATTCTCTTTCTAAAGAGTCTCCATAGCTAGCACTCCAAGTAGTATTATCTTTCAGAACATTCTTAACTTTAGCTTTGTAGAACTTATTCTGGTTCCTTTTAGAATGCCTCTCTTTTCTTTCTTTCTTTTTAAGTAAGGGACAATCTGATCTTATGTGTCCACTTCACTTGCATTCATAGCATG
Organism: Viscum album; assembly: GCA_963277665.1. Lineage (NCBI taxonomy): Eukaryota > Viridiplantae > Streptophyta > Magnoliopsida > Santalales > Viscaceae > Viscum > Viscum album. The sequence goes on from OY728127.1 coordinate 1,915,928,909, forward strand.
TGACCTCCAAATATTTTTTATCTTTCTTTTCCTTCTTCTTATACTTGGATTGGAAATTTCTTTGACCAGCTATCTTGTTCATTCTTCAAGAACGATTAGCTAAATCGTTTTCTGAGACTTCACTCTCACTAGATTCAGATTGGATAGTAACCTTCTTAGACTTGTATCTAGTTACTCTCTCAAGAGTATTAGCATTCATGTGATTTGAATTTATATTAAAAGAGACACTACCATTCCCATTCTTCTTCTTTATGTTTTCAGCATCTCTCTTCATTCTAGTTTCATGTTGAAGAAGAGTTCCAAGTGGTTCATCAAGAGAAATTTGAGTGACCTTTCTATTCTCATCGATAGCAGTATTATTTTATTCCCACTCATTGGGCATAATATTATAATCTTATCCACAAGAGCTTCATCATCTAGACCTTTTTCTCCCATTGATTGTAGGTTGTTTACGATGGTCATAAATCTCTGTTGTACCTTACAAATTGGTTCTCCATAAGGAAAATTAAAACCATGATACTCAGCTCTCAACATAGCTCTTCTTGTCTCTATGACTTTGGATGTACGAAAATGAGTAACTTCAAGTTTCTTCCATATACAGTTTTCTGTTTCACAAGATTAAATTTGGCTATATAAGTTCCTAGTCACTGAACAAAGTAAAGTATTGTGTGCCTTATAGTAGAGTTGGTAATCATGCTTTTCTTGATTAGTAAAAGCACTAACTTCCTTGTCATGAATCTTGTATCCTCTAGTAAGCATGAAAAATTTATCTACTCCAGTATTGATAATGAAAATATTCATATGATCTCTCCAGTATTCATAATCATTACCATCAAAAATTGGTGGTCTAGTAAGATTTAAGTTGTCGATAGAACCAACATTTAAACCTGCCATCCTTAAGAAAATATTTGGCATACAAACTTGTTAGAAGTATAAGTTTGTTAACAAGAGAAAATATTCTAATCAAAAAAATATTGTAACTCTAAGAAAAATAGAATCCGAACTATGAATCCGAAAAATAGATTCCTAAAAATATGAATCCGAAAATATGAATCTGAAAAAGAAAATCTGAGAATTCTCTTCTAAATCTAATTGTGAGATTAATTTAGATTGAACCAAATGATCTGATACCAATTGTTAGGAAGGTATGACTCTGAGTATGATACACTCTGTGATACCAAACGTAGGATCCAAATAAGAATGAGATTCTCATATACAAGAGGTGGGGTGAATTGTACCTTTTAAAATTCCTTAAGTGGATTTTTAGGATGGTTATGTTTAACAAGGTTAAACAAGATAATTCACAAGACCTCTATGAGTACTAAAGACTTGTTATATTTCGGAATAGTCATTCTGAAAATGGAACTTAACAAAAGTTACAAGGATAGAGATTATACCTTAAAGCATATAGAATCTAACTATATCAGAGTAAAAGTAAGGAAGTATAAGAAAGTTATACATTCATTAATAATTCAAAATGAAACGGATAAACATGTAGTAAAGCTACAAGTAACAGACAATAACTCTTTTAACCCAAAGAGAAGGGTATCCAACAACCATGGATAAAGGTCCCTCGATTTATAGTTTTAAGAAAGTATGTCTTACCCACACCAGGGTAAGCCCTCGATATGAAAATAAAAGTTTGTCTTGCTATCCCTGTAATCCCTCAACTATTAGGTAGTCAGCACCTCTGTCTTCCTCAGCAAGGAAGCTCTCAACTTCAAGGTGTTGGAACCTCTGTCTTCCTATCCCCAGAAGCCCTCGATTGTGATCAGTAACAATCGGAGTTTCACGAAGTAAGTCTGCACAAGAAAACGTTTTAACAAAATATTCAAACTTTCTGCACGAATGTTTGAGAGTTGATAAGAGCCTCTCTCTCTAGAAATCACATCAGGAAGTTCTGATCACCAAAATTCCAAAAGTTGTGAGCACATTCAAATGAGCTCCTATTTATAGGTGAAGCTCCAACGGTCAGCTCCCTCCTCCAATGGTCATATTTCTCCTTGAATTTCAGAGGGACCTGTACACGTGTAACTCAACCAAAGGTTAGTAAATAACTGAAACCACGAAATCGTTTTGTAATGAAACAAGTGTAAGTATAAGCAAAATTGATGTTCGGACTGTAAGCAAACAATAGTTCAGAGTATAACCAAAATGGTATTTGGAGTCTATAATAAAGAGATATTCGGATTCTGTTTTATAGGAATTCAGAACCTAAATTCTGTAGAAATCCAAAGTCAGAATTTCTAAGGAAATTCAGAGTCTGGTTTCACTAGAATTCAGAATCTGAACTTACAGAGTTCGGAGTCAAACTTATAGAAGTTCGTAGTCGAACTAGTAAAATTTCTGAGTTTAACTTATAGAAGTTCGTAGTCTAACTAGTAGAAGTTCAGAGTCAAACTAATAAAAGTTCAGAGTTGAACTAGTAAAAGTTCGGAGTCAAACTTATAGAAGTTCAGAGTAGAACTAGTAAAAGTTTAGAGTCGAACTAGTAAAAGTTTGAAGTCCAGAATTTGGAGTTGAACTTTGTGAAAGTTCATATCTAGAATTCGGAGTTGAAATTCATTAGAGTTTGTATCCAGAATTCAGAGTGGAACATTCTTAGAGTTCGTATCCAGAATTTGGTGAGGAACTTTATTAGAGTTCCTATCCAGAATTCGGAATGGAACTTCATTAGAGTTCGTATCCAGAATTCAGAGTGGAACTTTATTAGAGTTTGTATCCAGAATTCGGAATGGATCTTTATTAGAGTTCGTATCCAGATTTTGAATCCTAAAACAGAATGCTTCATATCTAAGAATTATATGATTCCGAGGTTTTAGGTGTGAATCCTCTTTTTATACTTAAGTGAAATATTCATATGTATAAGGAAATCTAGGTTATGGTAAATTTCCTTAAGAAAGGAAGTTTTCCTTAGGGAAGTAAAATATAGATTTGCATAAGTATAAGGTGTTTGTGGTTTTCAAAACAAGAAGGAATGGAAAAGTCATAAGGAAAACCTTATTTACTGAACAATGGTATGAAACTTTTAAATAATGGTCTGTATGTTTTAATTTATTAAAAAAAGTGTTGGAAATTGATAATGAATCATGTTCACTTGACTCATATAACACCCAGTTGTGGAATCACTCTCTCGGTCATATAAACAAGAAGTGATTGAAAACGTTTTGTCAATATGGCTATTTAGACTCTTCTAAGCTAAAACCACTTGATATATTTCATGCTTGTTTACCAGGGAATATGACAAAAATTTCATTTTGTGGATCGGGTGAATGGGATATAGAAATTCAAGGATTGGTACACACTGATGTGTGTGGGACACTTCTTGTAGAAGCTCAGGGTGGATATTCTTACTTCATAACTTTTACAGATGAATTTAGTAGATATGGATTTATCAAATTAATGAGGTATAAGTCCGAGTCGTTTGATAAATTCAAAGAATTCAAGCGTGAAGCAGAGAATCAGTTTGGTAAGAAGATAAAGAATCTTCGATCAGATCAAGGTAGAGAATATGTTAACCAATAGTTCATAGAATTTATATGAGATTTTGGGATTCTATCTCAACTAACTCCACATTATACATCACAGTGGAATGGTGTTAGTGATATAAGGAATTATACTATGTCAGACATGGTAAGGTTGATGATGAGTCATGCATATCATCCATTATCCTGTGGGGTATATGCACTGAAAAATACAACATACACATTTTATCAAGTACCAATTAAAGAGGAAAATATAATTCCCTTTGATATATGGAGTGGATAGAAACCCATTTTTTCACATACATGTGTATGGGGTTTTGAGTAATTTGTTATGGCCTTCTCAGGAAACAAACTAGCACCATGGGGTAAGAAGTGTATCTTTAAGGGTATATTAAGGAAATAAAGGGATATTACATATAATACCCCTCCTACAATAATGTTATTATAGCTAGAAAAGACATCGTTCTTGATTGGGAGAACATCCTAAAAAAGTATAATGGGAGAATGATTGACTACGATGAAGTTGATTCTCAAGATACATAGGAGTTGGTAGAGGAACACGTTCCATAGGTCCTCATGGACGAAATACTTCCTGAAATACAAGTTCTCCATAGGAGTGTATGAGTGGTAAGGGAACTAGAGAGATATTGTTTTCTAGTCGCCGAGGTTGGTGACTCATTATTATTGGACAATGATGAACCTCTCTCCTACAAAGAGTTAGTAGAGATCTCAGAAGATTCAAGATGTCTAGAAGCCATGAATTTTGAAATAGATTCCATGTATCAGAACTATGTTTGGGTTTTGTTCGATGTTCCAGTTGATGTTAAGCCTATTGGGTGTAAATGGGTATTCAAGAGGAAACAAGACATGGAAGGTAATGTAAGTACCTATAAAGCAAGGATAGTTGCTTAAGGGTTTAAACAAAATCATGAAAATAACTATGATGAACCCTTTCTCCATTTTCCATGTTTAAATCTATTAGAATCATATTTTCCATAGTAGCTTACCATGAATATAAGATTTGGCAGATGAATGTCAAAATTTCATTCCTTAGTGGGAAACTTTAGGAAATTGTCCATATGATACAACCATAAGGGTTTGTGACTATTGGTGATTCCAAAAGGATTTTAAAGTTGTAGAGATCCATTTATGGATTGAAGCAAGAATCTAGGTCATTAAACATTTTATTTGATGAATACATGAAAGAATTTGATTCATTAAAAATGAATGTTATCTTTGTGTTTATAAAAGGGTTAGTGGGAATGTGGTCATTATCCTAGTAGTATATGTGGACGACTTATTACTTTTTTGAAATTATATACTAGTATTATAATCTCTTAAGGATTGGTTGAAAAAGTTATTCTCCATGAAGGAATAAGGAAAATTAGCCTACATTCTAGAGATCAGGATCATTTGTGATAGATCTAAGAGGCTTCATGGACTAATCCAAAGTACATATGTTGACTAGAAACTAAATATATTTAGTATGTAACAATCCAAGAGAATATTTCTTATAGTGTCACATGGTTTATATATTTATAATAAAATGTCTCCCCAGTCACAACAGTTTAAATATAGAACGTGTATGATCCCATATGCTTCGGTGATAGGATCAATCATGAAAGCCATGTTATGTACTAGACATGATGTTGCATATGCATTGATCATGTTAGGAACATATCAAAAAGATACAAGAGAACATAATTGGGTTGCTTTAAAGACCATCCTTAAGTAACTAATAAGAACTAAGGATATGTTCTTGGTGTATAGAGGAGATGAGGATCTTTTCATCAAAGGGTAATATGATACTGGTTTTCAGACAGATAATAATGATTTAGAGTCCCAATCAGGATATGATTTTTGTCTAAATGGATGAGTTGTGAGTTAGATGTGTTCAAAGCAGCCAGTTGTAGATAATTCAAAAGGAGTGTCCATGTACATAGAGGCGTTTGATGCGGCCAAGGAATCTGTCTAGATTCAGAACTTTTTCCAGGATCTTGATGTGGAACCTATAAATAAAGACCCAATAACAATTTGTAGTGATAATACAATAATGGTGGATCTGGAAAATTATCCAAGGTCACATAAATAGACAAAGAACATACTATATAAGTATCAAATCTTAGGGAATTTTTATCAAAGGGGAGAAGTTGAACTGAGCAGTGTATCCATGGAAGAGAACATGGTAGAACCCTAGACTAAAGTCTTATATCAACATAAGCATGTGTAATATGTTAGAGTTAGCGGAGTAAAGGTCATTAGTTGTTTGCTCTATAGAAAGTGGGATTTTGTTGGAGTTGGTTCCCTGGAACCAACTTATTTTGTACTTTATGATAACTTGTTATAATGGTTTATAATATTAATAAATTTCTCATCGCATCATGACTGTTTTTCTGCATAACATTGCATGTGATAATGACCCAAGAGTAGCTGTCACACAAAAAGGTCATAACAGTTCCCCATTATGATGAGAACCTGGAAGTGATATGAAAATATTCTTAGATATTTTTCTATGGACAAATGATATCATTTGAGGGACACAAATGATATAGGATATCATGGGTAGAGACTTATAGGACTTTGAGGCACCTTCCCATCAGGTACTCCCCTGGTAATGTCTAGGAGGACATTATGAGAACAAGATCCGCTATTAGAAAATCAACATTTCTATGTGTCATTGGATGTTCTTATATGTGGATGTGTGTTTTGGTCCTTAGAATTTGAGATTATAATTAATAAGTATTATGAGTCGCGCACTTATATTAATTAACAAAATCCATGATGATAGTTGTTAAAGATGAGGTAGGATATGACAGGTGCATCACGAGTAATATTGTTTTAATGAATAATGTGAGAAAGGATTTATCCCTTATGTTCTTTAACGGAAGATAATATCTCAGTCGCATTGATGGAAACGATATAGCCTATATAAATCCCTATCCATGGTGATAAATAAGAAAGTTCAATTTTTGAAACCTCGATGAAAATGATATCAAGAATATAGTTTGGTGGCATTGACATGCAACCTGCTGAATTAGAGATATTATGATAAAGGGATTATATTACATGGTAAGTGTTCGTATGAGGTGGCATGTCTTTGCGGCATTAACTTATTTTTCTATGGGTTCCTTGGTGTGTTTCAAGATGGTATCCTTGGAATTTAGGTAGGTTCACATAATGTCACTGAGAAAGTGGCCAAGAGGGTCACACACTATGTGTATCTAGAATCCCAGTTAAATAATTTATTATTTAACAAGTTGAATAAATATTATTCCTTGTCATGGTTTAATAATTATCCTTGTATGCTTGATTGCATATATTCCATCACTAGTCATTCGAAAGAACATATTATGGGTGGTATAATTAATAAATATTTATATTCTATTTGGTGAATATAATATTTACTTATTTATCGATGAATAATGAAGTGATATTTATTTAATAAATTAATAGTCATTTTTCAAGATGCAATAAATATTGAGGAGTATTGGTGGATGGATATTAAGTGTACAAAGAGAAATTATAATATTCAATATAATTTTATTATATAATACTTTATTATAAAATGAAAGTTAAGTACATGTCATGAAATAATAATATTTTAGTTATTATTTGACATGGGGGTTTCACTGGGAATAATAAAATAATTAATTGTACTTCAGCAAGTTATTTTATTATTACCCTAGTGAAATAAATGTCCAGTTATATTATTCCATCAGTTCCCAAGGGAAATTCTATGTGAAGCCAATTTGGTAGTGCACAACATTTGGAGAAAACCTCTCAAGACTAGAGCGTTCTTTACTCTCCAATAATGCTCTCAAGAATGAGAGCTTTCCTCTTCCACCAGATCTAGGGGAATTTTTTAGAAGCGGATATCAAGGAAATCGAGGGAAGACCACGCAAGCGTGAGAATAATAAATGCTAGAACTTAGAGACTACTTCAGTAACATCCAAAGATTCATGGAACACATGTGATCATCACTAGAAGAATCCTACACTTGGATTCTACAACACAATGACATTGCACTGCATATCTATGGTCAGATGCATCAATGAAGAAATAATAACATTAGAGGTAATTCTTATATAATTAAATTAAATATAAACAACATGTGTTGATATACTCTCTCTTGGATATGGGTTCTTCATTCCCTTACTTGTTATTTAATTCAATTTGATTGGTCGTGAAATTCTTCTTCAGAATAGACCAGGGTCTGATTATCAATAATGGTAAAAATAAAAGTTGGGTACTATCCCTCACACGCTTCCATTGTGCTCGAAACCTACATCCCACACCTTAGAAAATGATTTATGTATCAATTTCTAAAAATATCAAGTCCATAAGAGTTAATTTTATCCATTTTTAGTGATTCAATAATTTTTTTGACATAAAGGTCAATTTTTAGTTAAAAATACACATTTTGAATCATAGCAGCCATATCATGTATCAGATGTAGGTGCTCTTGAATCCTACATGTCACAAATGACTTATGAATCATTTTCTTAAAGTATCTAAATAATATTAATTTTTTTCCTATTTTTGAGTATTCCACACATGTTTAGAACTAAAATGAATATTTTAAATAAAAAACACTTTGAGTTATACTAACCACACTGTGTGTTTTATTGAAGTGAGGTTGATTCCAATATATCAAAAATGACATATGGATTATTTTACTAAAGTATCAATACAATTCATGTGTCATTGAATAGTTTTTAGTGAGTGGAACATTTCTTTAACAAAAATGTCATTTCTAAATCATAAACATGAAATTGGATTCATTCTAGTCACATCATGAGTTGGATTGATATACAGATGATTCGTACACACTCAATAGGTATTATGAATCATTTTACTAAGGTATACATACAATATTTGTTTTTTTCTTAATTTTCATTTAGAAACACATGTTATTAACCAAAATCTTATTTGAAACCGAATTCACGCACTTTGAGTCATACTGGTCACACCATGTATCAGATTGATGCATGAACAATTCTTACACATAAAAAATTACTTATGGATACTTTTTCTAAAGTATAAAATCGCATAATAGTGTTTTTTATTAGTTTCCATTGAGTGAAACAAATTTTTAACTAAAATATAAATTTTAAACTAAAAACACATATTTTGAGTCATACTATTCATATTATGTATCATATTGTGGTACAACTAATTTTGACATGTCAAAAATAACATATGGATTGTTTTATTAATGTATCCTAACAATAAAAATGAGTTTTATTGGGATTGAGTATGTCATGCATCTTTTGAACAGAAATGCCAATTTTAAATAAAAACATAGACTTTATGTCATATTTGTCATATAGTGTGTCAGATTGACATGCGGTTAGTTCTTACACATAAAAAATGGATTATATATCATCTCCCTAATGTATCAAGCTAATCTAGTGTGTTTTCTTAGTATTTGGAGAGTGACACAGGTTTTTAACTAATATTTCATTTTTAAACTAAAAACACACACTTTAAGTCATACCAGACATATCTTGTATCATATTGAAGTACATACCATTCCTACACATGAAAAAATGACTTATGGATAGTTTTCATATATTATCAAGAAAATATAAGTGTGTGTTCTTGGTTTTTAGTGAGTTACACATGTTCTTAACTAATATATCATGTTAAACAGAAAACACATACTTTGAGTCATACTAACCTCCCAATGTTTCAGATTTACATTTGACTAATTTCTATATGTTATAAATAATATATGGATTGTTTTACTAATGTATCACGAACAGAAATTTCTGTTTGACTAGTTTTTAGTGATTGAAACATTTTTTAACTCAAATATCAATTTTAAACTGAAAACACACATTTTGAGTCATACCAGTCAAATGATGCACAAATCAATTTCCACTATTGAATATGTGGGCTATCAAAAAACCTGATATTACTAAAAAATATAAATTAACAATTGAATAATAAATACATGAAATGAAATTTTAATTATCATCAGAATTACCTCTTTGGTTATTTTAGTATCTTGATGGAATACATTATCATTCATAAATTAGTAAGTGTAATAACCACAATCTTTACCAATAGATTCTTTCAAAAACTATATAATCATTCAAAAAAATATTTAATTTGTTTTGTTATATTTTTTTCATGAAATATTTTTGTATATACCCTAATACATATCCAATTTTAGAATTTTATAAACTCATTATGATCATGAAATGTCCTCATAACAAGATTTTGATGATATTTAAACACTATCTAATCATAAAAAAATTGTTAAAACATAATATAAAACATTTGACTTTATGTTTTTTTATAAAATTTTGAATGTAGTGTCTTATAAATTGATAAAGATCATCATATATGGTTGATTTTTTAGTAATCTATGCATTGAATCCAAAAAATAAATCTTTAGAGTAACCAAAATAATTATAACGAGAAACTAATACTCCCTAAAAAATGAATAAGTAATGAAGGAAATGAAAATATATTATAATATTATTAGATTATATAGTTCTACCCCTACATTAAGGGTATTATGAATAGTCTATCATATATATGTTTTTTTCAAACAATGTGGTCAGTTGGTCCAATATTTTTAAATATCCCTTTTTTCCAATGACCTTTCTAGTAAAGAAGTTATAAGAGGACTAATGAGTCCAAAAATTTGCCTAGGGTTCTCCATTAAAATAACAAAGATATATACACCAATAAAAAATATGAATAATATATAACAATAATTAACATAATACATTATTAATTGGAAAAAAATACTATGAAAAGGAACCTCCTGTATAAATTTACAACCAAGACTCCTAGACATCCATGATTTTGGATTTATTCTATAATCTCAAAACCATGGAAGTCTATAATGGCCCCACTGTAAATTTTTTCTTCAAAATAAATGGGGACTATGTTACCTTCTTTAAACTTTGTATTCACATGAACATTTAATATTAGTTAATGTGGTATTGGAAATAGGAGGGTAAATGTACTCTATGAATTTCTATTTATTTGAATGATTGATCCTTTAAATTGTTTTGGATTGATCTTTTGTTTCCCCCTAATTTTCTTCATATGAAATAACATTAATCTTGTTAGGACCTTTTAAATTAATTTTTAATGTTTTTGTATAGAATATAAAATTGTAAAGGATATTACTCATTGTCAACAATTATTTTTACAAGATCAAACAATCATGCTACGCAATTTCAAATAATAAGTTCAACCATGTAAACATCCATATCATCAAGGAAAACGTGGAGCCCGATGATAAAATTTTGAGATACATGAATACCAACTCTCACATGATCATTGGGATGTTTTTTGATTTGTAGAATATCTCCTTAGATATTTTACCCTTTACCCCTCATAGAAAGGTGATGGGTGGTTGTTAATAGAAATAAATACAAATTAATTTTTCCATGTAAAATATTATTATAGTAAAGGAAATGGAATCTACTCGATTAAAATTTTCCCTAAAAAAATTATTAGAAAATAAAATACCTCTAGTAAGGAAGACTTTTGAGGGGGATGGATCACTTAAATGTTGACTTATTCCAGCTATCGGCATGTGTACAATGTTTCCAGGTCGGTGATTCTTTTATTTGAATAGGTACAATGTTTTCAGGTTATTGAGTCATCTATCAGTAGGTGTATCGTGTTTTCAACTATCGGTAGGTGTAAAGTGTTTATGAACTATTGGTAGGTCATCAATTAGTAGGTGTATAATGTTACCAACTATCAATAGGAGTACTGTGTTTCCAGTTATCGGTAGGTGTATAGTGTTTCCAACTATCAGTAGGTGTACAATGTTTCCTGGTCAGTGAGTCATCTATCGGTAGGTGTACAATGTTTCCTATTACTGGTAGGTGTATAATGTTTCTAGGTATCGGTAGGTGTACAATTATTTCATGTTGGTGAGTTATCTATCAGTAGGTGTATAGTGTTTCCAGCTATCTGTAGGTGTACAATGTTTCTAGCTTTATACAGCTTCTCCCCTTTGATGTTTTCCTTGACATAAAATGGTTTCAAAGCCTTGTTTTAAGGGATTTATGGTTGGTTCAAATCCCATAACTCATATCATAATTTTCATAAGGGTATGGGTGAAATTACATGGTCAAAACACATATTATTGACAAAATCTACCGTTAATGGAAAATCTAAGCCATATCTAATCCAATGATCAATTTAGATTTTCAAAAGGCCGAGATACATTCTACATTGTTCTTCCTACTTTTTTTCCTTAGTATGGGACACCCCAAACCATTCATTCCCATGGAGTGTGATTTTTTTTGGACCTTGGATCCTTCCTAGAGTTCTTCCTGGTACATGTGCACCCCCTATGTTCGTGTAACTAGGAAGTGTTGATCTGTCTTTGATAAAAATTGTGTTCTACCTCTGTTCTTCTAGGTTCCTCGATTGTTTTCCTACCATTTCTCTGTTCCATGTGTTGGCATGTGATCTCAATGTTTCTATTTGAGGTTCCTTTGTTGTTGGTTGGTACATGGGTGTCGTGACATCCTTGGGTGGATGCAGTTTCTGCGGGAGAGGTGATCATTAGCTATGTTGGCTCCTTTGGGTGAAAAGAACATCAGATACCTTTTTGAGGTAGTGGATTCATGGATTCTCTATTCTTTTACATACAGTCATAGATTTATCATTTTTTGGGTAGTAGATCAAAATTAAATGGACATAATAAATACCTAAACTGGATTAAATAATTGTTATCATGTTCTTAGTGATGTTATTGCCTCTTGATTTCTAGATCATGTGATATCTATTCCTTTCCTATTTAGCATGTCGTTCTTGAAGGAAATTTGTAAAGTACATAAAACCAGGATTAATTATAAATTAATTTTCTAATGATAAAGAGAAATTTTTAATGAATTTAGTTGATGTTGGTATGATTGGTGATAATGAAACAGATGTAGTTATGCATGTTCAATGAATTGGTTAATTCAAATATGGAATAAAGGACCGTTTGTTGGATAAAGATAATGCCTTGAAGGGTTCTGAGTTAACCTCTTTTTTTAAATCCCAAAAACCTTTTGTTTTGGAGGTGTGAGTGCTCATTGTGTGTAAAGGCTGAATGCCATGTTTAGGGACAAGAGCCCAACTACTATATTTTTTATTTCATGATGAATGTTTTGTGGTATGTGGGGGAAAGGAGGCCCACTAGTTGTGGTGGAATATTTTGACGCCTATAGTGGCGATATGCATCGATTTATACTTGTAGGTATCGGGGAGGAAATTATGTATGATTGAACAAGTTGAAGTTGGGCTTACCCATTGATATGAAAGTGGTTATTATTGAATTTGATGTTTGTTTATCTTCATTAATTTCTACACTGCTTGAGTCATATGGTCTTGTTTACCCTCCTTCCAAAAGAGGAGAAGATGCATGGAGTAGGCCAAGTTCTTTATATGTTTAGATTCTAGGGGATGGTTGGTCTTGAGTTCTATTTATAGGTGGAAAATACTCGATGGGTAGTTCATATACTCACCGTGTTGATCCCCTTGTGTTTGGAAGCTCGGAATGTTTTTCTATAATACCTAGAATTATAGAATAATGATAATTCTATTAATAATTTTTTTAATAAATGATGTTATCCCAGCTGGTCAGAGCTTTCTTGGAAGCAATGGTGAGGTTACAATTTAGCGTAACTATGGACTTGGTTTGGTTATTCATGGAGGGCATTAAACATTGTTGGTATGCTAATGAAATGTAATGTGGAATTTGATAATGGTTAATTAATGGTTAAAGAATTAATTAAAATAAATTTTAATTAAAAAAATGGATAAGTAACAAAATTTATCTCTTTAAATGGTTGTGTGATTATAGGATATGTAGTCTTAGCAGTGGAATATAAGAGGCTAAGAGACATTAGCTATAGTTGAGTCTAAAACTAGGTTTTTCCTATAGTGTGGTGGTGAGTTATGTTATATCATATATGTTTTGTGTTTATATTCACTTCTCGAGACTATCAGTTAGGGAAAATGACACTATGGGGATTCTAAGAACTATGAGGTTTTCCCCCAACATCTCGGTGGGAGGATGGATGTCAGACTACCACCTTTAGCCCCACTCTCTTATCTTGGAAGTTATGTATATGTTTATAGGGATATAATGTCTTGTGGTTATTTCACACACATATATTCTAGATATAATATTTTATGCACCACTATAGGTGTAACATGTATAGGTTGTGATTTCTTGAGGATCCTTAATCTATGTATGGGATGTGATGTATTGAGGTATAATACATGATGTATGATACACATTATATGAGATGTGGTAGATCCTAGAAATTACCAGGCTAAATTGGTTACATGGACGCGGTGGTTGTGTTTCCTGAGGTGCATTTTTTGGTGATTTCCCCAATTGTCTTCTGGAAATACATTTTTGAGAGAGATCCTAAGGATGTGCAATGCTGGGGAAAAGCAGAAAACTAGTGGGGAAGTGGTAGCAGTGTACCCTTGATATTCATTATTATATTATATAATATTGTATGAGATAATTGGTGAGAGTATGAATGCTGAGGTTGGGAATATAGTATACCTATTTAGGTGTCGAGTTAGTTTCACTTGTTGTTCATTGTGATTTATCATGATTTCTTTACATTTGCATGTGAGGAACTAAGGAGGATCCTACCGAGTATACTTTTATACTCACCCTAAATTATATAAACTTTTTTCAGGTCACATGGCGTAGGATAAAGATCAAGATAGTTACTACTAGCTTGGGGTTATTGGAGCTGTTCGGGCTCCATGGTCGTGATTGTTTAACATTATTTTGGTACTTGTAGTTTTACCATTCAATTTTAGTAGTTCTTTGATGACATTATATATGATCAGTTGGTATTTATTTTATATTTTAGTTTGATCATATTTTTTTTCATGTCTTATGTCCCTATTTTTCATATGTTCTCTTAGAGGGAAATTCCTCCCATTTGTGTGTTTATAATACCCTTACTGCCAGTCGCCAACCCGGGGCCTACTAAAGGTGGAAATCAGTGGTCATTATCTCTCTTATCACATTCTTGTCCCAGGTGGGGTACACTTTGTTGGGTGGGGTCATGGCAGAGTGGTATTTGAGGTCTGGTTGAGGGATTGAATGATGTTTGGAGTTATGCACTGGTGAGGTTGTATGGGTTGGTAGGGAAATAGTGTCAGTTATGTTCATCAAGTTCTATGAACACTGGAGACCAGTTGAGACACAAGTATTTAGGGTCCCATGTGATCTGATGCAAGTACCTTTAAGTTCACAGTGGATACTAAACAAGGTGGTACTTATTGTTGGGTAGAGACATAGGAAAGAATCATGCATCATTATTATTTTCACCTATGTTTGAATGGGTAGAACATGGGATTGGTCAACATAAAATTAATTAATGAAAACAATTAATTAATGTCAAGCCTTTCATATTCTAGATTTAGGTTCTCTAACTATTAGTTCTTTTGTAGGTATGGCTCTAGGTTGATGTCCTCGTTAGGTTCACGAAGAATATTTTCAGCAGGTTGTGCCAGCCGATCACCACAGAGTAGAGGTTAATCATGATGACACTTGGAAGAAGAAACTCTAAGAGATTTAGTGCCATAGTCTACAGAAGTATGAGGGATCAGTTTTAGATGCAGTCATAGAAGACTGGTTGAAGGAGTTTGAGATAGCTTTCAGTTTGATCGATGCTTGAAAAGTGCACTGGGTTTCATTGGTTATGACAATGATGGGTGGGGTAGTGGGACAGTGGTGGTTCTTGTTCCCCAGGGATCATGAAGAGTCAGTTGTTATTTGGAAGGAGTTCTGAGACCAGTTTAGAGTCAAGTTTCTCTCTTTGACTGTGAAGGTGGCCAGTTTTCTAGATATGCTTTCCCTTCGACAGAGGAGCACCAATGTGCGAGAGTTTGGAATCTATTTCAGGAACCTTCTATGATATGATTCAGACCTATTTCCAAATTAGTGGTCTTGGGAAATACCTTTCAAGTAGGCTTTTCATCCAGATATCTCGATCTAAGTAACCCTATTTATACTGAAGATGTATATCGAGGGGCTGAAAAGGATATAGGTCATTGAGAGCACATTATCCAGAATCAGATCATCACGAGAGGGGTGTCATTAGGATTACTCATGAAGAAGATCTATGGTATGGGGTTCTCAATTTTCAGGATAGAAGGGTTTTAGTTTGGCCGGGGGTAGGTACATGCCCTTAGTATCTCGTTTCTATGGGGACAGTGACTCTCAGATCTATACTAAGGGGTAAAGTGATCATTTTTCATATGGAGGTTGAGGTAATTAATAACAAGAGTTGCCGACCTTTCTGATCAATTGGTGTGCATCAGGTGTTTCTCTTAAGGTTCTTCCAGTGAGGCAGTTCCAACTAAGGTAGCATCGGAATGTTGCACTAGCTTTTTATCAAAAAAGGTAAGATGAGGTAGGTGAAGTACATCCCTATGAAACTCCCCATCCTTAGAGAGTAGACCGCAGTTTTGGTGGTGGCCATAATAAGGGTTAGAGAGGCCATGAATCATGTCATGGTAAACTTCATAATTTATTTTTCCAGCACCAGGAGATCCAAATGTCATTTGAGGTACCCTTTTCTTATTTTATAATTGGGTGTATGAATTGTTTGATTCAAGATCAACACAATAATTCATATCCCCTACCTTTTTCCATGTTTTGGGCCATGAGGTTAGAGTCTTCCTGTGCCCTTGGCATTTACTACACCAGTTGGAGGTCGAGATGAATTCTTTTGAGTATATAAGGACTATGAGCTAGTGCTAGGGTAACACAATTCATCAGGAGATTTCCTATGTTTACAGATACAACCACATGATGTCATCATCAACATGGATTGGTTGAATTTAGTACCAGATATTGAGGATTTATTTAGGAATAAAGTGGTGTTATTTAATGCTGATAGAGAGTCAGTAGTGTTTTTGGGTGAGCGAGACCCACAAATGGGTCAGAGGCATGTTCCTTCCATATCATCATTGATAGATAAGATTATGCTAATTTCATTGGAGGTTTAGTAGTAGGTGTTTCCCTGGTTCATTGAATAGTACCCAGATGTCTTTCCAAAAGAGGTTGTAGTGTTACCCCCTCAATGATAGATTGAGTTCAGGATCAAGCTCAAGGCAGAAAAGTCTCTTATCTCGATCTATCTATATAGGATGGGGCCTTATAAGTTGCTAGATCTATGTATATAGCTCAATGGTATTTAGACGCGTGGTTTTGTTTGGCTGAGTGTGTCACCGTGGGGTGCACCAGTTATATTCGTGAAGAAGGTTGATGACAGTTTGCGGTAGGGTATCGATTATTGGTGCTTGAACAAATGGATAATGAAGAATCACTATCCTCTTCCATGGATTAACAACATGTTCAATCAACTAAAGGGTTAATGTGGGTTCTTTAAGATCAAATTTCAATTAGGATACCATCAGATGCATGTGAAGGATGATGTTATCCCAAATACTACATTTCATTGTCGTCATGGGAATTACAAGTTAATTTTAATGCCATTCAGTGGTATGAATGTTCCATTTCTGTTCATGGAGTTGATGAATGTTGTGTTCCATTTGTTCCCAGATAAGTTGTTGGTTGTCTTCATTGACGAAATCCTTGTGTATTCCACGTCTAAGGAGGAGCATACAGAGTATATACATGCCATTTTGGGAGTTCTTCGTCAACAATAGCTATTTGAAAAGTTTTTGAAGTGTGAGTTTTGGGCTCAAGAAGACCATATCATTGGGAAATTTGTATCCCAATTGGGAGTAGCTGTGGGTCCATCGAAGACAGAAGCTGTTGTGTCTTGGGAATACCTCAGGATAGTGGTGGAGTTGTGAAGTTTCCTTGGTTTTTCATGATATTACAAGAGGTTTGTTGTTGATTTCTCTTGGGTAGAAACTCCTCTGACAACGTTGATAAGAAAGGATAAACAGTTCATATAGACTGATCAGTGTTAGGAAAAATTAGAGTATCTAATAGAAATGTTGTTCAGTGATCCAATTCTTTGTCTACTAGTAGAAGGAGTTCAGTTTGACATTTTTTGTGATGCTTCACATATGAGGTTAGGATGTGTTCTGATGCTGCATATATCGATCATTTCTTACTGGTCTCAACAGTTATGTTACCAAGAGAGTAACTATTCTACCCATAACATTGAGTTGGTAGTAGTTGTTTTTTCCATGAATTTATTAAGAAATTACCTCATCAGAGAGTTCTTTGAGGTCTTCACCATCATAAAAGCATGTGGCATGTTTTCTCCCATCGTGACATAAACTTGTGATAGCATCGATTGATGGAGTTCCTACAAGATTACGAAATTAGAATCTCATATACACATGGAATGGGTAATGTTGTAGTATATGTGCTGAGTAGGATTTCACATAGTGATGAAGTGCGTGAATCAGGTGATTTATGGAGAGTAATGGAAGAACAATAATAATTACATATAAATATGGGAGAATTTGGGTGTAGAGGTTGTCTTTATCAGATGACGATGCAATAATATTTGGTGAAGAAGGTGGAATATTACTAGTTTGGGGATTTTGATGTGGAGGTTTGGAGATACTGAGTAGTTTGTGGAGAGTCCCTAATGGCTGGTCTAAGGATGAAAAACATCGAGTGTTATTTCGGGGAATTATTTTTGTTCCTTTGGTAGTGCATGAGATTGTTCTCAAAGAGTTTTATAGATAAAATATAGTGGTATATCCTAGCATGGAAATAATGTACTGAGATTTGGGGAGTCATTTATTTTGTCTTGGGTTGAAGCATGCAGTTGCAGAGTTTATGTATTGATGTTTTGTGTGCCGGAAGGTGAAGGTCGAGCACCATGTTCCTGGTGGTTTTCTCCAGCCATTAGATATTCATTAGTGTAAGTGTGAGGGAATCGTGATGGACTTTTTTTCTAATTTACCGCGAGGTCCGAGGGCCATGAAACTATATGTATGGTAGAAGATCTCTTGATCAAATCATCCCACTTCATAACAATCAAGTAGTCAAGATCAGTGGAGGTATTTTCGACGCAATATATGGACGAGGTGGTGAAACTCCATGGGGTCCCTAGGATGATTATTTACGATCGAGATCCTTGATTTACCTCTAGGGTGTGGAGAGGTATCCATCATGTGTTTGGTTCTTAGTTATTCCTTAACACTACTTTTCATCTGCAAATGGATGATCAGACAGAGTGAACCATCTAAATGCTTGATGGCATGTTGTGTTCTTGTGCCCTAGATTTTGGAGGTTCATGGATGAGGAACTTACCCTTGGTAGAGTTAGCCTAAAATAATAGTTTCCAATCCACCATCGGAATGCAACCATTTTAATCATTGTATGACTAACCTTTTCATTTTCCATTGTGTTGGACTGGGGTCAGAGAGTCAGCAATTCTCAGCCCTAAACAAGTACGAAATATAACAGAGATGGTTTAAAAGGTTTATAAGAGGATGAAGGTAGTGCAGGATCACCATAAGTAATATTTATATCATAGGAGGAGAACTCTGGAGTATGAAATTGGGGGTCACATATTTCTAACGGTGACTCCACATCAGGGGCAGCGAATGTTTGTTCATGGGTGGAAACTCTCTCTTTGGTTTGTTGGGCCTTTCAAGGTGTTGGCTCATGTTATAGCCGTGGAATATCGGGTAGCACTTTCCCCAATGATTAGCATGATACATGATTTATTTCACATGTTGAAGATCTGTTATTATCTTCATGATGACTCCCACATCATATATTGGGGAGAGATCAATGTTGATGATGATGCGACCATTGAGGAGTAGCAGGTAGAGATCTAGGACCACAAGGAAAAGGTGTTGTGTGGGCATGCTATTCCATTGGTTCATTTATTTTAGTTGAAAAGTCATGTGGAGGAGAGTACCAAGGAATGTGAGTCACAAATACACACCTAGTACCCCATGTTGTTTGATGTTTAGTTCTTCTTGTAACACTTTTTGTTTTTTGGTTTTAGACTTTTCTTGTTTATGAGTTGGAATTATCTTGTTTCTTATTATAGATTACCCTTTTTAGAGGTATCTCCACTATGAGATTATTTAAGAGATGGTATTAGTTTTTAGGTGTTTTCTCATGATCACTTTTGAAGATATTGATCTCTTATGATGGTAAGAACCTTGAGAGGTATCTCATGGGGTGGCTGTTCTAACAACCCCTTTTCTGTTTCCTCTCTAGGTTGGTTTTGGATTCTTGTGGATGAGAATGTTTGAGAGGTATCTTATATTTTATAAAATTTAATCACTAATATAACATTTTCATTTTCATTTCAGGATGAACATTAGGATAAAGACTCAAAAGGCTATTTTATCCCTGAGGGCCAGATGGACATCTTGACCACTACATTGGGAAAGGCAAAACACCCCAAATGTGTTTGAAGAAATCAAGAAGATGTTAGTATTTAGACAATTTTTGGTAAGAGTATGAAAAAAGAGACCCAGAAATAGAATCCATAAAAGACAATCTAAAATATATGAAAAAGTAAATAGGTGATCAAATTCCATAAGTGGTGTAGAAGGATTTTTTAGAACACTAGGAATGACAGTCACTATTTTCACAGCCTTCCCATGTATATTTTTCATTTTTCATTAATTATTCTATTTTATAAATCATAAACACAAATATAACATTTTCATTTTCAGTCTTCCTATCCTAATCACTCAGATTACCATGCCCCATCAGCCTACCATGCCTCGTATGACCAGCCTTACCATGTATATTATTTATTTTTCATCAATTTAACTATTTTATAATTTATAAACTCTAATAAAACAAAATTCATTACTCATCCTTCCCTTCCTGCTCACCCAGACTACCCTACACCATTTATCTATCATTCCCCATATGGGCAGCCTTCCCGATTATATTATTTATTTATCATCAATTATTTTATTTTATAAATTATTAAGAATTATATAACTTTTTCATTTTTTCAGCCTTCATAGTCTGCTTAGCCAAACTACCCTTCCCCATATCCCTACTTTGATCCTACACCTCCTCACTCAGACCAATCAGTATATTATTTATTTTTCATCAATTTTTTTATTTTATAAATTATAAAAACTAATATAATTTTTTTCATTTTTCAACCTTCCTAGCCTTCTCACCCCGACTAACCTGCCCCATACGCTTACATTGATCCTTCACCACCTCACTCAGACCAAAACTTTTATTATGAGTTATTTGCTGGAGATCCTCATATACATATTGTTGCGTTTGGACTAATTCATTTTGAGGGGATTTTGTACATCACCATCTTATGCAGATGGGTCGGGTTAGAGTATCAATACTTGATATTATAGATTCCAATGCATTACTACCATTCCCAACTGTAGAGATCACCATAGTTGGGGATTATCTGGGTCATTTATTACTTTTTCCAACTGGTCTTCTTTGTTATATTTCATATGAGGTATGTGTTTTCTTAATAATAATTAAAAATGTTTCAAAATTACTTATAATTATTTTTGGAATTTAACTTATATAGGATTATCTGAAAGAAATAGAAGTTTCACAAATGAAACAAAATGTTCAAGAACAATCAACAATAGATACTTTAGATATTTATTATGGGATAAAAAGATTATCTCAGGCCTCTACTTCATTGAACTATATCTATGACTGTCGGATGACGAACAATATATTCAAAAGAGAATATCCATGAAGATTAATCAAAGAATATATCATGCATCTAGTTTATTTTGAAGAGCTCGACATGAATGTGGTACAGTTGTTTTCCATGTAAGTAAATTGACATGTGTATTTCTATTTATATTTGTTTAGTAATAGGTGGTTTTAAATTGACTAACTATAATTTATTTTTAAATTATATATATATATACACACTTCTTCTATAAAGTAAAATTATAGGAAATTATGGTTTGTAGATCCATACTTCATTTCAATATCAGTGAACCATGTGTAGAATGTTGATAGAGTTGCATATATATGTGAGTGATTATCACATATGAAGATTGAGTGTTGGTTTCTACCATTTCATGATAATTAAGAACAAAAGCATAATTATGAACTAATGATTATTATAATTTCATTAATTGTTAATTTTTTGTATTTTAGGGGGGAATGGATGTTAGGGATATTTCTACCAAGTGAATGCACCTTATATTGGTTTTTCTCATTAACAGGGAATGATCGTAAAAGATTTCCCAACTTATTAGATAGGTATTTTTTTGTTTTCTATAAGCCCATTATGTCTAATTCTCATTGCTTAGACATGTATTATTAGTTAAAATATAAGAAAATGCACTTCATGTAAAAAAATAAACATGGAATACGTGTTGATAAAGACACTAAATAAAATCCAATATGTTGAAGTACATGTAATTAGGTTTTATATTAGTTTTTATTTTGATTAATTTATATATTGATATTTATTATCAGTTTTATGTTTCATAATTTTAGTGTCGTCATAAATAAGGAAATGTTGAATATAACATCCTGAAATTTTCTTACTTTACTATTACATAATTTTAAAGATAAAAAACGTAATAGTATTACACATAGAGGATCCAAATGTTTAGTGTCTTGGGAAAACATGGACCATACATAATGAAAACAACATCAAGCATAAACACTCATTTAATTTCTAGTTCTCTAGATTCTTATTGGCACTTTTCCTTCCCTTAGTACATGTAGCCTCCTGAGGATATACATAAAAAGGGGTGATCTAAAATCCCAGTAAGGGGATAGATAAGAAAAACATATCATGGGGTTAGCATAATCATAACATGGGAAAAAGATCATGAACATGAGAGGAGCATAAATAAAAGACTTGAAATGCGGAAATCCATAAAAACGAAACATAATGTCTTAGTGGTTAACTACCACAAAAACTTGTAAACCAAGCTGGAATCTTGTTCAACCATCATTTCAAATTTACTCATGAGATTCATCACTTTACCCAATGCATTGGAGAGCTATATAATTCCAAGTTCACCCTTCACTTTGAAACATTTCTATTGTGCTATATAATTCCAGGTGCACCTGTCACCCCATAATATTATCATTATCATCCATGCCACATAGAACATATATCAATAATGACCATAACTAACCCATGGTAAGGAATGGGTTTCATCTCATAAGAATACATTAATATGCTTTGGGTTCCCAAAAGAAAGAGGGAACATCATACTTGATACAAAAACCATCAATCAGGAATGAGAGGTAAAAGTTGAGTTCTTAAAAGAGGAGTTCTTTTGGAAAACATTTGTACTGAAATAAACTTCATTAGAAAACATGTATATCCCAGAAAAGGAATTAAATTTATGAACAAATTATCTTTAAGGAGTGACCATATCAAAAATGGAGTGAAAGAGGTAAAACCCGAATGATGAAAGTTGGGTTCAGGAATTTCCCCTTACCTTGTATCTGAATGATTCCTTCTCTTTAATGTCCAATATAATGACATTATATTAATTAATTAGAAATCCAGAACCTTTTTTACGTTAATATTGTTAATTATGGTTTCATTAAGTGGTTTTATGTGCCTTTGGATGAG
This sequence comes from Viscum album, assembly GCA_963277665.1. NCBI lineage: Eukaryota > Viridiplantae > Streptophyta > Magnoliopsida > Santalales > Viscaceae > Viscum > Viscum album. The sequence continues at coordinate 1,915,951,915 of OY728127.1, forward strand.
TTATAGAGTTTAAAAACATTGTTCGAGAATGTTCATTTTTATGGTTTTCTTGAGCGTTTCACATGCATCCATGAATTGATGTTTGTGTAGAACATGGGTAAACATAAATAACATACATTAAATGTTATTAATTATATTCCAGAATTTAAAATGATCTTAATATGAATTAAATTTTATACTATGTCGATGAATCATTAGATAAGAATTTAATAATCGTTTGGGTTAATTTGAGTGGTTTTTCGAGCACAACGAACTTGTTTTGTTTACTCATCTAGTAATATGTACATAAGTTAGTTCCAGAACATAAAATAGGACATAAAACATATATAATATTCTGGTTCAACCATAAAAATGGTTTCATGATCAGATCTGTAGGTTGAAATGGAAAAGGAAAACATGTCGTTCTTGAAGGTGATAGATTAACACCTTACGAACAACGTTTTCTTTTATAAAATAAAAGGAAGAGGAGAAGGGGTTTTGATGGAATAATATCCCATTATTATCATAAAATTCCATTATATGTGTGATACTGAAGTCACCATAACATTTGGATAAAGATAGGTTGCGATAGAATAAGAAAAGAACATGAAATTGAAAGGGAATTAACGGAAAGAGGAAGATAAATTACCTCTTGAATCCTCCTCTTGAGATCCTCCTTAAGGGTCCTAGGATTGGTCTATTGATGAGACCCGAAGCTCTGGGATGTGGGGGAGGGGATAGGGGAGATGTTTGGGGAGAGTTTAGACAATTCTTGATTCTTTAGAGTTGTGGTTTGGCAAGGGGAGGGGGAGGGGTTTTTTATACATGTGGAGGGATGTGTTTTTAGTATAAAATATTAAATAAAATAATTCATCAAAAGTTAGACTTTTAATAGTCGTTTTTTGACATCCTAAATCATATATTAAAATAATATAATTATTTTTAGGCTTTAATTCATCTTTATAATTCGAATTCATTAATTTATCAAAAGGAATGTGAAAGAAAGAGAAAAAGACACTTTAAGAAATCACATTTTGACTTTAGACTTTGGAAAGTTCTTTTTAGGTTTAAAAATTGAATTTATTGTATATTAAGAAACAAATTATGAAATTTAATATAATATTTCCGAAACTAAAGTTCTATAATGTTTATTTCATCATTACATCATTAATGATGCAATTTAGGATACACTGATTAGGAGAAAAACTGTATTTTTTACTATTCCCCTGAAAATTGAAGTATTTCAGAAAAATCCCAAAACATTACCTCTACCATTTTTCGATGTGTATAATCCAAAAAAGAATTCAATTTTTAAAAATTAATTTTATAAATATTATTAATTTAATATTTAATTAAAATAATAATTTACTTAAAAAATAGTTTTTAAAAATTAAAACTGATTTTATAGTGTTTTTAAAAATTACATAGGGTCTTATAAAATTATCTAAAAACTATAATACATTGATTCAATAATTTATGAATATATTTTAGTAAAATAAATTTTCTTTTAAATTAATTAATTAATTATAATTAATTATTTATGACTTACAAAATAGCAAAACGTTTACTTAGGTCAAATTGTCACTTTCAAAGATGTATAAATTTTATTTAATTTTTCATGGGTAAGGTTACTCTTATGTTGGATGATTTCTTGTTCATAAGGGTCATAATAAAATTAATAAGGGTATGTTACTATTCACAAGGGTACTCAAATATTCACCAAAAATTATTTTTGTTTCATTAGACTCCAAAAAATCATCTTGAACACGACCGTGTATGTCAAATTTTCGAAATTCAAAACACAAAAGTGAAAAACTTATGTTTAAAGGTCACGTAGAACATAGTAGTTCATTATGTTGTTTGTTCATGAGACATATTTATAAGAAGTTAATTTCCATTTAAAATCTTTGGGTCGTTACATTCTTCCCCCTTAAGAAATTTCACCCCCGAAATTTCACTTTACACAAACAGGTGAGGGTACTTCTCCTTCATTGCCTCTTCTGGATCCCAAGTTTCTTCCTCAAACTTATGGTTCCTACACAACACTTTGACAAGGTGCGTTTTCTTGTTGTGTAGAACATTATCTCTTTGATCTAGAATCTTTACCAACTTTTCCTCATAGGAGAGATCATCTTCTAGCTGCACCCCCTCTGAGTTTAGTACATGTGAGGAGTCTGGTATGTATTTCCTCAGTAGTGATACATGAAACACATCATGAAAATGAACCATATTCTGTGGAAGTACAAGACAATAGGAAACATCTCCTATGTAGTCGAGGATCTCAAATGGGCCAATATACCTTGGGATTAGCTTCCCTTTCTTCTCGAATTGCATAAATCTCTTCCATGGAGATATTCGAAGGAAGACTTTATCTCCAACATTGAACTCTAAGTCTCTTTGACGGTTGTCAGCAGAGATATTTTTCCAACTTTGAGAAGCTTTAGTGTGTTTCTGGAAGACTTGAACCTTCTCTGTCATCTCTTGCACAAGATCAGGTGCAAGTAGCTTTCTTTCACCAACTTCATCCCAACAGGTTGGAGTTCTACATCGCTTTCCATACAGAGCTTAATATGGAGCCATTTGAATACTCGAGTTGAAGCTATTGTTGTATGATAACTGAACCAATGGGAGAGACTGATCCCATCCACCTTTGAATTATAGAGAGCAGGGTCATAGTATATCTTCAAGCATCTGAATAGTCCTTTCTGACTGGCCATCAGTTCGGGGGTGATAGGCCATGCTGAAATTTAATTCAGTACTCAATGCATGTTGAAGCCTCCTATAAAATTTAGATGTGAACCTTGGATCACGGTTAGAAACAATTGAGAGTGGAACACCATGCAGTCTCACCACTTCCTTCACATATATCTTTTCAAGTTTTTCAAGCGAGAGATCTTCCCGAATAGCAATAAAATGTGCAGTCTTGGTGATTCAATCAACCACAACCCATATCGCATTATTTCTATTTGAAATCTTCAGGAGACCTGTGACAAAGTCCATAGTTACATTTTCCCATTTCCACAAGCGTATAGGCAATGGTTGCATCATACCTTTGGACTTTTTTCGCTCATCTTTAACTTGTTGACATACAAAGCACCTCGATATATATTCTGCAATATCCTTCTTCATGTTATCCCACCAGAATAATTCTTAGAGATCATGGTACATCTTGTTACTTCCAGTATGGATAGAGAAAGTTGAGCTATGTGCATTGTCCAATAGCTCCATCTTTATCCCTGGTGATGAAGTCAGAAAAAGCCGCATTCCAAACCAAGTCACACCATCATCGTCGATATGGAAATATTGCAGCTTCCCTTCCTTTAATGCATTCACCCTCTTTTGTATCTCCGCATCATCCCTTTGTGATTCTTTAATATTCTCTTGGATGGATGGTTGCACAATCATTTGGGAAAGGTAGGTTGTATCCCCTTCCCGTATTATTTCCAAATCCATTCTTTACATATCCAAAATGATAGGTTCTTTCTCAATCTGCAACATGGATAGAGTAGTAGGTTCTTTTCTGCTTAATGCATCAGCTACCTTGTTCTCCTTTCTATGATGGAAGTGAATAGAGCAATCATAATCATTGATTATCTCTAACCATCACTTTTGATTCATGTTGAGCTCCTTTTGTGTGAATATATAATTTAGACTCTTATGGTCGGTGTATATGTCACACTTCTTGCTATAAAGGTAGTACCTCCATATTTTCAAGGAAAAAATCATTACTTCCAGCTCTAGATCATGGGTCGGGTAGTTCTACTCCTGGATCTTCAACTTTCATGAGGCATAGGCTATCACATTATCATTTTTCATGAGTACACAAACCAAGCCTTTCTTTGAAGCATCACTGTATATCACAAATCATTCTCCACTTTTGGGTAGTGTGAGTACATGTGTAGTAATCATCATTCTCTTTAGATCCTTGAAGCTTCCCACACATTCTTACATCCAAACATACTTTACCCCTTTCCTTCTTAACATAGTTAGAGGGCTTGACAATCGTGAGAAGTTTCTCAAAAAAATAGGTAGAACCCAACTAATCCAAGAAAAATACATGATTTCTATGACACTAGAGGGTCTGGGCCATTCCTCAATCACCTTTGTCTTTGAAGGATCCACATAAATTCCCTCACTTGTGATCACATGTCCCAAGAACATGACTTGCTTCATTCAAAAGTCACACTTGCTGAACATGGCGTACAACTTCTCTTTTCTCAATGTCGACAACACATGTCTTAGATGTTCTTCATATTCCTCCTTTCTCCTGGAGTAGATGAGAATATCATCGATAAACATTACCACAAATTTTTCGAGGTAATTTCTAAAGACTCTATTCATCAAATACATGATGATTTCAGGGGAATTAGTAAGTTTTAAGGGCATCACCAAAAACTCATAGTTCTCATACCTTGTACAGAAGGTAGTCTTCTGAATATATTCCTTCTTCACCCTTACCAGATGATATCCAGAATGAAGATCCACCTTTGAGAAATATTGAGCTCCTCTTAACTGGTCGAACAAGTCATCAATCATTGGGAGAGGATACTTGTTCTTTATGGTGATCTTTTTGAGTTCCTGATAATCGATACACAGCCGCATTGTTCCATCCTTCTTCTTCACAAAGAGCACTGGTGCACCCCATGGTGATGCACTAGGGAATATGAACCCCTTGTCCCAATTCTCTTGCATCTGCTTCTTTATCTCCTCCAGTTAGATAGGAGCCATACTATAGGGACACTTTGAGATAGGTGTAGCTCTGGGTACGAGTTCAATTGAGAACTCTACCTCACGATCTGGGGGAATTCCGGGTCACTCTTCGGGAAATACATCGTTGTATTCCCTCACGATGGGAATTTCCTCAAGGTTGGCACTTCCCTTCAACTCAAACATTTGGGAGAGGTATGCTTCTTCATAGGGAATCAACACCCACATCATTGAAGGATTTTTCAAAGGAGGTTCATGATCTCCCTTAAATTTGTAGAGAAGCATGGGGTGGTTTGGAATATGAAAATGTATTTCCTTTTCTCGACAGTTGATATGTGCTCTATATAACGAGAGCCAATCCATTCCCATTATAGCGTCGAATTCCACCAAGGGATGTATTACAAGATTTTCGGGAAGAATCTTCCCACATACGCCAACAGGATAAGATTCAGACAATTGGGTTGCAATGATTTCACCACTTGGTGTTTTCATAGATATCTCTACTTTAAGGTTTTGGGGCTTCGATTCTATAGTTCTAGAAAACTTGCATGATATAAAGGAATGCGTAGAAATAGAATCAAATTAGACTTTTTCCATTATTTAGTTAATAAAAAGTGTAACTTATACAACTTCACTATCATGATCCACCTCTGCAGTAGTGATGGCATAAGACTTCCCTTGTTCCATTGGCTTTGGTGGTTGCTGAAACTGATTACCCTCGAGTGCTCAAGGTTTAGTGCACTGGTTTGCATAGTGCCCAAGCTCCCTATAGTTGTAGCATTTAACCATGAGTGGTTCTCTCCTTTCATCATCTACATTATCCTTCTTCTTTTTTGTCTTTTCGATACTCTTGAGCATGATGTCATTTTTTCCCACACTTGAAGCACTTCCCCGTCCCTTTGAGGCAATTCCCATGGTGCAACTTTCCACATTTTTGGCATGTGGGTCTTTGAATTTTCTTCCCCCCTTTATCATTAGATCCACCAGCTTGAAACTCCATATTTCATTTCTTACCCCCATAGCAATGGGACCATTCTACAAACTCCATCTCCAGTTTCAGGGCACATCGAACAACTTCTTCATAATTCTCAAAGTCTCGAATTGCAAGAGCCTTTCAAAGGTGTGGTTTTAATCCACTAAATAATCTATCAATTCTGATATCATTATTCATAACAAAACCTGAAGCGTACCTTGAAAGCCTTGTGAAATTATCTTCATAGGTTTTGATAGATTCTCCTTCTTTTTTCATGATCTCTATGAATTCTCTCTCCATCTTCATGCGAATAGTTCATGGAAAATACTTATTGAGAAACATTGTCTTAAAGTCTTCCCATTCCATCTCTTCAATTTCCTCCCTTGGCTTGGTGTTCTTAATCAAATCCCACCATTGATCGGCTTCTCCAACTGGATGATAAATGGATAGAGTTACCTTCTCTTTCTTAGAACAGTGAAGCATAGAAAATATCTTCTCCCTAGAGTTGGCCCAATGTTCTGCAAATAGTGGATCAGAAGATCCACTAAACGTCTGTGGTCGTTGCCGCATAAAAAATTTGATAGCCAGTTGCTCCCTCTTTGGTGAAGGAGGATGTTCATTATTATTATGGTTATTGTTCATAACCTGAGATAATTGGGTAATCTTTTCCATGATGTTTTGAACTCCACCTCCCAAATCATTGGGGTTGTCATACGGGCAATCGTTGCATTGGCCCTCGCACGAGTTGTTGGCCTGATTTCTCTTGGTTCCTACCATTTTCTAAAATTGAGAAGGTTAGAACAAAACATAAGTAAAAAATCATGAAAAACTTATTTACATAAATAATTTATACCAAAAACATAACATATTGGATCCCTATGTAAATATTCTTGTGTGAATTTTTTTACTTAGTCTAAAGCTAGAGGTTTTCTTTAGGGTTCACTAATCCTAATTCCTAAATTAACTAAACCTTTCCTCAGATACCAACTATAACATCCTGACCTTTTATTACATAACTATTAAATAATTTTAAAGATAAAAAACATAATATTATTACACATAGATGATACAAAGGTTTAGTGTCTTGGGAAAACTAGGACCATACATAACAAATACAACATCAAGCATAAACATTCATTTAATTTCCTCTTCTCTTGCTTCTTATTGGAACTTGTCCTCTCCTTAGTACATGTAGCCACCTAAGGATATAGATCAAAAGGGGTGATATAAAATCCCAGTAATAGGAAATATAAGCACAATATAGAATGGGGTGAGCATAATCCTAACATGGGAAAAAGTTCAAGAACATGAGAGGAGCATAAATAAAAGACTTGAAATGTGGAAATTCATAAAAATGAAAAATGATGTCTTAGTGGTTAACTACCACACATACTTGTGAACCAAGATAGCATATTTTTCACACATCATTTCACATTTACTCATGATATTAATCACTTTACCCAATGCATTGGAGTTCTATATAATTCTGGGCACACCCGTCACATTGAAACATTCATATTGCGCTATATAATTATGGGCCCACCCGTGACCTCAAAATATTATCATTGTCATGCATTCCACATAGAACATATATCAATAATGAACATAAATAACCCATGGTGCGGAATGGGTTTCATCTCATAAGAATACATTCATAAGCTTTAGGTTCCCAAAATAAAGAGGGAACAACATACTTGATACAAAAACAATCAATCATGAATGAGAGGTAAAAGTTGAGTTCTTAAAAGAAGAGTTCTTTTGGAAAACATTTGTATTGACATAAACATCATTAGAAAAAATTTAGATCCCAGAAAAGGAAATACAATGATGAACAAATTATCTTTAAGGAGTGACCAAATCAAAAATGGAGTGAAAGAGGTAAAACCCGAATGATGAAAGTTGGGTTCAAGAATTTCCCCTTTCCTTGTATCTGAATGCATCATTCTATTTAATGTCATGTATAATGAAATTATATTCATTAATTATAAATATATAACCCTTTTTAAATTAATATGGTTCATTATGGTTTCACTAAGTGGTTTTATGTGCCTTTGGATGAGTTATAGAGTTTAAAAACATTGTTCGAGAATGTTCGTTTTTATGCTTTTCTTGAGCGTTTCACATGTATCCATGAATTGAAGTTTGTGTAGAACATGGGTAAACATCCAGAACGTACATTAAATTTCATTAATGATATTATATAAGTTAAAACGATCTTAATATGAATTAAATTTTATACCATGTGGATGAATCATTAGATAGAAATTTAATAATCGTTTGGGTTAATTTGGGTGGTTTTTCATCCACAATGAGCTTTTTTGTTTAATCATCTAGTAATATGTACATAAGTTAGTTACATAACTTAAAATAGGACATAATATATATATAATATTCTGTTTCAACCAAAAAAATGGTTTCATGACCATATCTGTAGGTAGAAATGGAAAAAAGAAAACATGTTGTTCTTGAAGGTGATAGATTAACACCTTACGAACAACATTTTCTTTTATAAAATAAAAGGATGAGGAGAAGAGGGTTGGATGGTATAATATCCCATTAGTATCATAAAATTACAGTATATGTGTGATAATTGATTCACCATACCATTTGAAAAAATATAGGTTTTTAGTGAATAAGAAAAGAACTTGAAATTGAAAGGGAATTATAGGAAAGAGGAATATAAATTACCTCTTTAATCCTCCTCTTCAGATCCTCCTTAAGGGGCCTAAGCTTGGTATTTTGATGAGACCAGAAGCTCTTGGACGTAGGGGATGGGCTAGAGGAGATGGTTGGGAAGATTTCCGACAATTATTGATGCCTGATATGTGTGGTTTGGCAAGTAGATGTGGAGGGGTTATTTATACATGAGGAGGGAGGTGTTTTTAGTATAAAATATTAAATAAAATAATATATCAAAAGTTAGACCTATAATAGTAGTTTTTTGACATCCTAAATAATATATTAATATAATATAACTATTTTTATTCTTTAATTCATCTTTATAATTAGAATTCATTAATTTATTAAAAGGAAAGTGAAAGAAAGAGAAAAAGACACTTCTAGAAATCACCTTTAGACTTTGACTTTGGAAAGTTCTTTTTACGTTTGAAGATTGAATTTATTGTATTTTAAGAACCATTCATGAAATTTAATATAATTTGTCCGAACCTAAAGTTCTATAATGTATATTTCATCATTACAACATTAATGTTTCAATATAGGATACACTGATTATGCGAAAAATTGTATTTTTTACTATTCACCTGAAAATTGAAGTATTTCAGAAAAATATCCAAAATTTACCCCAACCATATTTTGACGTGTAGAATAAAAAAATGAAGTCCATTTTTCAAAAATAATTTTCTAAATATTATTAATTTAATATTTAATTAAAATCATTATTTACCTAAAAAACAGTTTTTAAAAATTAAAACTGATATTATAGTGTTTTCAAAAATTACGTAGGGTCTTATAAAAATATCTAAAAAAATAAGAAACTGATTCAATAATTTATGAATACATTTTAGGAAAATAAATTTTCTTTTAAATTAATTAATTAATTATAATTGATTATTTATGACTAACAAAATACCAAAATGTTTACTAATGTCAATTGTCACTTTCTAAGATGTCTAAATTTTATTTAATTATTCATAGGTAAGGTTACTCTTATGTTGGATGATTTACTATTCATAAGGGTCATAATACTATTCATAAGGGTATGTTACTATTCAAAAGCTTACTCTACTATTCACCGAAAATAATTTTTGTTTCATTAGACTCTAAAAATCATCTTAAACACAACCATGTATGTCGGATTTTCGAAATTCAAAACCCAAAAGTGACAAACTTTTGTTTAAAGGTCACTTTGCCCTTATTAGTTCATTATTTTGTGTTTTCATGGGACATATTTATAAGAAGGGAATTTCCATTGAAAAACATTGGGTCGTTACATTGAATGTGGTTATTATATTCTTTGATTCATGAATGAGATAAACCCAGTAGGAGAAACTACTGAATTCGATATGGTTAGTTATATTAATTTTTCTATATTTTATCTAATATCATTCAATATTATTGTTGGCATTTAAAGATTCCCAATCTTATTTTCAATCTGATCTTACCAATATTCTATCTATTTTTATGAACTATCTGATATGTTTTATTAGGATATGAGGTATGAAAATTCTAATATTTATGAATAGTATTAATATGGGTTCAAAAAACTAACTCTTTTTATATAATTAGTGTTTTAACATACTGATAATCAAATGAATTATTCAAAAATAAACAAAAATGAGCATTTTATAAATTTCAAGTTTGTGTATTTTAATACTATTTTATAGTATAAATGTGTAGATAATTTTTTGATTAACTACATAAAAGTGTGTAAGTTATAGTTCTTTAGTCAATGATAAATATTGTTTGATTGTTGTATATTGTGTTTTATTTATAGGGGTTACGATTATTTTTGAATTGTAATATTCTGAATTTAATAAAAAAATCTATCGTTTGGAAATACTTTTTTAAAATCCTAAGTTGAAAATTTATATAAAATTTATTTGGTTTTCGGTGTCTGTTGTTAATGTAACCAACACAGAATCCTATTCAAAGAGGGTTTCAGTTTCGTTTTTTTAAACTGATGCTGAAACCCCCCTCTGCCCGAAATATTGGCATCGGTTTTTATGAAAACCAATGACAAAAGATAGATTTTGATATCATTTATTTAATAAACAGATACCGAAATCTGGGTAGAGTGGGGTTTTAGCATCGGTTTTGGGAAAACTGATGCCAAAACCCTTAACATAACTGTTTTTTGGCATAATTTTTTGTAAAACCGACACTAAAAAATAATCTTTTCTACAATTCCTTTATAAAAGATTGTTAAAACCTGATGTAAAAAATAAGTAAATACATCATTAAATCCATTTTTTCACTTGTGAATAATGGATGTTTTTACAATGAATATGTGTCTCATCATTGATGGTTCTTTAACTAACTTCATGACTCTCATGTGTACAATGAAATGTGAATTTAAGAATTACTCCAGAATATATTTTATTTCTCATTTTTTTATATAAGAATCATAAAAAATCATCCTTACTAACATCATTACATTTACGTGTATAAGGTAATGTGAGTTTAGGAATAAATCTACACCGCATTTCATGATTGATGAATGATTGGTGAAGATAACCTTCAGTACATGGGCTTGATGCTACTCATTTCTTCTGACCAGTCATTTTCCATACTTCACTTTTTCATTCAATAATACACTAAATGTAATCTTATAAATTATTTTAATTTACCTCTAGATCCTCCTTGGAATGGTTCACGCTATCAAGATGAATATATTCTGAAATTTTTATGCCTTATCATTTTTTCAAAAGGCTTCTTTTTCCAAAACTAAATAAGTAAATCTGTTGATAATACCTAATGTATTTAACGCAAAAGATTCTAAAACCCTAATACGTATATCCATTATAACTACATAGTTTTATTATAAAAATAATTACCTTTCCACAACTGGGTATACGTGATTTGTACATTTTATATTCATCAGTTATTTTTAATGATTCTATCATTATTGAACTATTAATTGAGTATTCAAACCCACAAAAAATATTCATCCCAAAATGGAATAATGTATCCTTATGTACAGTAGACACATGAGAAAAAATATTATATAATTCTTATTAAATTTTTAACTAAAATCATTAATCAAGAAAATTAGAAGTTGTGTACTTCTAATTGATGACTTAGAAATCAACCTTTCTCAACTGCTTCGAGAATTCACCTAACTAATTTTAATGTCTATTTTCTTATTGGTTGTTTTATTTCAATACAAATATGTGTTACGAATATGTTATTTGATACCCAAAAATTATGATAGACACATCACTAATAATGATTAATATACTCTAAGTCAAAGTCAACACTTGCTTCTACCTCAATTCATTGCTATTACTTTTCCATGACTTATCAGTTGAAATATGAATAAAATAGTCTCCTATATAATGTATTTCCTCTTTTATTTTAAATACATTATAATGGATCCTTTTTCAACACACTTTCCATTGGCCATTTCTTTTTTTCAACTTTTTAACTATAATAACTAAAGACAAATCTTTCTTTAAGTTATTAACATCATGTCAAACCTTGCCTAAAAGGTAATGAATTGTTTTCTCCATTTACAATTCATTTTGTAAAATTAAACAAAAATATGGAAATTGGGAGATAAATATATTCTAGTGGGATGTATCGAAATATTATAATCCATTTTCAATCTACATGTCTTTAGTGTAATAATCATTTCATTCATTATTCACATCATTATATCCTTACAGACTTCTCAGAGATGACCCAACATGTGATACCATCCATGCCCCAATAATGTATCAATAATATTGGTGATATAATTATGATGTAAAAATAAAATAAGACATACATGAGTCTCGTGTAATAATTTTTCACACCCTTTCTTCTATATGTGACTTAATAGGTAGTGGGGACTTTGGCAATTAGGATTTCCAATACTGTATTTTAATTTGTGAAAGAACCTATACTACTCATTGAAATTCATTATGGTGATGACATGTTATTTTAATAATAGAAAATGTTGTGTCTCTATGGTATTATATTCTATTTTCACTAAAATAAAACTTAATTAGGACTATAAATTATCTTGATTACTAATTTGACATGACCAGATTAATTAAATAATTAAATTCCCCACATTATTTTATCATACCCTAGATCCCACACTACTAGATTTGGGATACCGAGTCATGTGTGTATTCTAGTGGAAAGAATCCATAAAACATATCCTTATAGTTCAAGTTATGGTTATGCCACTACTTAGAGAGTTTCATGGTGGGCGTTTGACTGGACCACCATATTAACTCAAGGCTCCTTAAATTTTTGGGTGATGTCTTAACTTCTAAAAATCATAAAATTGATTTACTAAATTATTTGGATATAAAGATTCTAAAATATAGATATGAATTCTTTATTCCTTCCATATTTTGTTATGTTGACCCATTTCTTTCATAAAACTCTCTATAGGTAGAAGACACCCTCAAATAATACTAACAATCACCCCATACACCCGGTTTTATTCAAATTCAAATGACGGAAGACATCATGGTTAAAAATTTCATTGAGTGATTTTATTATTTCTTGATGCATGAATTCATTTTCTATTTTATATGCACATACTACATGATCTTACTCAGAACCTGACTATAGAGTTAATAGAAAAATAATCATCACATCTTAATTTTATTTAATCTATGAATTACGTGTTTATTATTTTATGTTATTACAAAAATAAGCATATTTAAAAAATAATAATAAGCAATAAAAAAATTAAATATAAAATTTGGCTAATCTTGATAATGTGATACTGATTGATCCATTTAGACATAATAGATCAATCAGAAGCTTAGAGGTATAATCCTAGTGTCATGGTTTACCTGTATCGCATCTCACACCATGTTCTGATGTATCCATGTCTATCTATAACTTCATCGGGTCTCAGTGTGGTCTGCATCTTACAACATCCTCTTCATAATACAAAAATACATTCATGAAGGCTAGGGGGTCTTAGGACTGAGTAATACACATAGAATAAAATACTAAAAAACATGAAAACCATTATACATATAATGAGATAGACAAATAATGTGAAAACAGTCTAATTAGTTAATTAATTATTACATAATGATTTTAATTGATATTATTAATTATATATATAAATTTCATATAGAAACAACTATGATGATGTTCAAGATCAATCAATATACAAAATAAATTCATAATAAAAAAATATGTGATAAATTTACCTCCAATGAATCTAAAATGAAATAATAATTTTTTTTTTATTTTAATCAATTTTAATATTTTATACATTATTAAAATATAATTTAATTTTAATTCAAAAATTTGAAATTAATTTTGAAATTATTATACATTTTTTCTTGGGTCTTCACATGACTCAGATATGACAAGGTGTGTAAAGCATTACCCACCCATGTCCATTCTGGATTCATCTTGACCCACCAAATCTAGTAATGGGTCAGCCCAATTTGACATTCCATTGATTAGCTGATCTATAGAAGGTTGTAGGGGGGGACTGTGGCAACATGGAACGTGGTGGATGATCATGGTGGGGTTCTAAACAAAAGGTTGACAATAGTGAGGGTGCATCGAGGATAGTCGAGGAGGAACCTACGGGGATGACAGAAAGTGGTAGGTGCCAGTCGATTGATTAGTAGGTTGCGGCTCAGAGTGTAAATGGAGTAATGAACCACTGAAGGCCGATGGAGGGTGGTGCCTGTGGGGATGGTGTTCAGTGGGGTCGGGTGGTCCGGTGATGACCAAGAGGTTCCCAGCTAGTTTCACTACTACAGAATATGATTTTCACAGAACTAAAAATCCCTTTTCATTTCTAAAATAGTACTAAGAATTGAGGTGCTATTAAAAGGATGTCCCTTTTATCAGTGAAAAAAAAGTATTGATAATGTCACATTTTATCCGTGATAAAAAAATCACTGATAAAATGGGCCTTTTATCACTGCACAAAAAAAAGCACTGATAAAAGGGACCTTAATCGGTGATTTGTTTAATGGTGATAAAAAACCATTTTCATTTTTTAATTTGAAAAAAATCTAAATCAGTGGTGACCCGTCCCCCTATATCAGTTCATGAACCCCAATTTAGTATCACTACCCCCCCCCCCACAACAGTGCATGGTGCACCACCCCCCTTTGAGAGTGCTAGACACCCCCATCACTCACTCACATGTGTTCCCCTACCTCCCCATGATTTAAACTTGAGACCTCTCCCTTTCGCGCCTAGACCCTTACCACTCATCCATGATGCTTTGATCTATATTTTAGGATATATATATATATATATATATATATCTAGTTATATATATATATATTGATTCATATATTAATATATATTTATATGATCATTTTTAAACACATTTATAAAATATGTTTTTTGTGTGTTTGTGTTTATAAATAAATAAATAAATACAAACACAACTACAACATACATATATATATTATGTGTGTGTATTTATAAATATTTTTATAAATATTTTTATTTATTTACATACATTATATATTAATTTTTATATACATATATTATAATATATATAAAATATATATCAGTTTTTTAATATAGACCCACATAAATAAACAGAAAAAAAATTTAGGTATATAAATATTGATATATTTTTTATTTTAAATTAAATTAATATTTTATTTTATTTATTTAGTCATTATATATTTCTAAAGATATTTTTATGTAAATATTTTTTCATGTTTATTTATAAAAAAAATTATTTATAAATATATACAAATATCTATATATGTGTGTACACTTAATTATAAAAAACAATGAATTTTGAAAAATGGAAAAAATTGAATTTCATAATATCATTATGAGGGTAATCCTTGGAAATAAATTGAGTCTTCACCAAAAAAATATAAGAATACCCCCCTTAAATGAGGCAGAAATTCAACTGAATGATAAAAAATTATGGTACCCTGTGTAAAAACTCAGTTTTTGAGGCCTATTGGTCCTCTATGGACTAAAAATAGTTAATGGGACCCCCTATTATTTAGGATTATAGCTCATCATATGATTCTATTTGATATATGGAAGAGCCCAAATGGACTCCTGGATCTAAAGTTATGGTCATTTGAAGTTTGAGTCACATTTTCACTTATTTTAGATCATTTATTAATTAATTTATTAAGTTTTTTTAATTATTTAATAATCAATTTGTACTAAATATATTATATATTAAGTGTAATTCATATTTAGCCTTCTATAAATCATATTTTTATAAAATTTATTATAGTATTGTAAATATAAATATATAAATATATAAATATATTATTTTTAAGGATAAATATTTTTTATGAAATATATCTTTTTTCAACGCTAAGAAATGTACTGATAAAATCACCCTTTATCAGTGCTAAAAAAATCACTGATAAAGGGAGTACCTTTATCAGCGGTAAAACATTGATAAAGGGGTACTTTTATCAATTCTTTTTTTAGTAATGATAAAATCACCTTCTAAAAGATCTTTTTTACCACTGATAAAGGTACCCCCATTATCTGCACTTTTTAGTGGTGTTAAAAGGTGGAGCCTTGTAAATATAACTCTATGGTTGTGTTGGGTGAATAGTTGGAGGCCATTCAGTTGAGGTGGCTTTTAGTGGGACGAGGCATGTGGAGGGGGTGTGACAGGGATTTTGATTGATAGTGATCACATGTATGGGAGGCGGTGCGTAGGAGGGTTCCTATAGCACTGACCAACAGCTATTTTTTTCCTTATTTTATGTTTTCATCTTGAACTACAGATAACCCCTTAATGAAAATAGTTTTCCAATCCTATTACTTATGCTTTAGTTTTTTATTATTGTTTGACATCCCCTTTCAGTTTTTTTGGGAAAATGATTTCCAAAGGATACACTTTTTTTCATTTTTTTATTTCCATATTTTTTGTGGAAATGAATCCCAAACCGAAAACCGTATTCTAGCCATAATAATAATCCTGGAATACGTGAGGTCATCGGAAATGGTTTTCACCAATTCCAATAGGTAAAAATAATTTTATATTAGTATATAAATTATTTGAAATTAAACTTACAAAGCCAGTTTTGATCTAACTTTCAATCATTGAGTGGTAATATCAAATTCATATGATATTTGATTAGATCACTATTTGGGGTTATGAGATCACTAAAATTCCCTCTACCATAATTCATTACAAATGTAATGTTTCATGGAATAAAATTTCATTCAACATGCAATGATACCAATTATTGCTACCAAATGCACAATAGATGCCCAAAAAATCAAGAAATTGAAATTTCAATTATGCGATTGATTTTATTACATTATCACTAAAAAATTGTCTTGTAAAAACCTAGTGATCTCACATGAATGAATTTTTTACAAAAATAAATCAAATGAATTAACAAATTAAATATGAATATGCACCTAAAAACCACTTATCATTGGTGATTGTTGCTCAAAAGAACTGATGATGGATCCCTCTAGGTCATCCACACGTGCTTCTAAAGTATGTGGGTATATCATTCATCAAATTCATTGTGCTAGTGTGGAGATTCGATGAATCCTTCAACGTCCTAAAAATCACCACTACACTATTCTATCAATCCTCAAAAGAGATATTTGATCAATTTATTGGAATATATACTTCAATCTCATGGAAGTGGGATAGAGGAGAGATTGGATCTCAGAATTTTAGGATGAATCATTAATCACATGGGATCCTCCTCCTCCTCCTTATATAACGAGATGAAAAATGTAGGATATGGCTCACGGACCCTTGAATATTCATTAACCACTAAATATACTATAAATGATGTGATGCAACAAACTAACTATATCAAAAACATCATTTTTATTTTTATCAGTTAACTATAATATAATAAACATATTACTTTATAAAATCACGACATTAAATCCACTCTTTATTCCCTTTAAATATTAAACCAACCTTCAATATTATAATAATATTTGTTTGTATAATATTTTTCTTCCATATATGTACTTTAATACTTGCAAATACTTTTAGGAAAAAAATTCAATAACAATTGTTCTTAAACTTAGATAATATGAATTTTTTTATTCCTTGGATAACATGTATTCTCGAGAACATCTTGTACCATGTGATGGAGCCCATGATGCCCTAAACTTGTATTCATTATGATAGTCTATAATTCTTAATATTCTTAGCGTGTTACTATCACGGACCTTATCTCGATATTAATGAATACTATTCACAATCTGAGAGGGGATTTTGGAACCATATTAAGTTCCCTAAAGAGTTAAGAAAAATTCATAGCAAGGATAGTCTATCCTATGAACACAATCTATGTAATATAATCCCTTTATCTTGTGATATCTCGCAATGAAAGATGCACACAACATGTCATCATCCTTTCTTTCTTTATTATTTATTTACCATATAGGACAGACATACCTTCTTCTACCATTTCCATGGATTTATTAAACTTACTACAATCCTGATCTACTAGGCCTGAGATATCTCTACTTATTAAAAGTGAAAAAAAATTATCTTGATTACTCAATCAGTGTCATTCCACTAATGAAACACCCAACACAACATTCCTCTCTATGACATCGATTCCACCATTTTCATCTTTCATTAATGTAAGTGATCAAATAGTTTATGCTGATAATAATCTCAATTAGACAGACCATTACATGTATTCATGGATAAGTACTTCCAATGACCTTAGTAACATTTGTTACTCCTATGGGTGGGTTATACATCATGATATTGTCTACTCATGATCACCAAGTGTAAAATTCATTAATATAAGTCGAAACTCATATGATCTATCAGCAGATGATAGTCACACATCATATGTGTCTAGAGAGCATGATGCTTCTAGAGCATAAAACATATGTTTAAGATTAATTTCATGGTATCTCTATGTTCTCATTCTAGATTGGGAACTGTTATAACCATTTTATATGACCAATAATCCTAGGAAATTACTAGGTAAATAGTTGACATAGAGATATAAACATTATCCTAATAAGAATAAATCATGTGTAACATAATGTACTCTTGGAATGATAATTGAAAATTACTATTTAAATTGGTTATAGGGAACCCACTTTTTTAACATATGGATTATCCAAGCTATTAGGATGTGTCAAATGTGTTTTTTAGCTATCCCATTGAGGGGGATATATCAGGGGTATGGTTGATTTCCTTATAGTATGGAGTTGATGTATGTAGATTTGGTCTCTATAGACCCTATATATATATTTTTCTTATGTGATATACTTTTTTTATGCTCATTATGATTAATTTCATGGATTGTCCTAATTTATATTTTACACATTTGTTAAGGAACATTGAAAGTATCCAACTCGGATTAATACTCACATCCTAAATGTGAATCAAAGTATGCATCTTGATTTTAGAACTATGGATCATATTAAAGGGAAGGTCTATATGGTAGGTGGTTAAGCAAGTTCACTAAAAGGGCGTGGGTGTTGTAGGATCACTTCAGGATGGATGTCGGTTGATATTTTACTATTTGTATTTTAACTCATACTTTAATCCACTGCCTAATGGGATCCTTATTTTTCTTATTTAGATTATATGATTGATATTTTATTAAATTATTTCATGAATTTATATTTTTTTTGTATGTTTCTTCTCTGATGTTTTGTAATGATTATTTTTGATTTTATTATTCTCTATTACCTTATATATTTTTATATTTATTTGATACTGAGGGTATAGTTTCCCCATGATGTCCCTCTTAACCCTTTCCGAAAATTAGAAATCTCTTGAATATGGGAGGCACACATGGGGTTGTGTTTCTTTCATACCCAAACCTAGTGACTTGGGTTGGGGTGTTTGCAAAATGGTATTAGAGGAACCAAAATCAATAACCTTTTTATTTTCCTTGAATTTATTTAGGATAGGGTAAATAAGAGATAATATGGTTAGGAATTGAGTAGGGTGACCATGTTAGTGTATGGACTACACTGTATAACAGACCTCAGTGTTTCCATGAAAATTAGATTTTATGTTCTTGTTGTTTGATATTACCTTTGATTTAATTTCAACTAGGGTGATGTACATGATGTTGGTATACTAATTTCTATGACTTAATGTGCATTCCTGCAAAAATGTTTATGCACATAGGATCACATATCATATTCTTACTTCTTACATTATATAGGGCTAAAATAATTTCAATTCCTATTGAAATTATCATATGTGCATTTAGTGTAATATTCATTACATTCTTTTATTTGAGCCAAAGTATTATATTCTTGAGTGCGTATATATAGTTAATAATAACATTTTGGTACCTTATTCTTGTCTTAGTCTATGTGTAGTTCTTAGGGGGTTACACCTTATTTTTTTTAGTAGACTCTTAGGATAAACCTTATTGTAAAACCTTGTGAGTTCATGTAATTTTTTTATCCTTATTAGATTATTTTATGTCTTTCTATTAGGTATGATCTAGAATTTCAGGAAATGTTGCCTCATTGACATATTTCACAACTACATAGTATAGCTGGTCAGAATTATTCCATAAGGGAGGATGTTTTGGGTTCACTACATGTTATGTTAGAAGATGCATCTAAGCATTCTCCCATGGATTCTCTAGGCGAAAGAGATATTGAGATGATTTGGCCATGACTCTTTCAGATAGTATAATTTAAGAGTGAAGGATTCCAAAGGGGTGTACTAATGATAGATGACTATGCTCAAGACTTCCAACTAAAGAATCCACTAATCCTTTAGGGGACTAGTGTCCCCTAGAAATAAAGGACTAGATATGATTCATCAAGAGGATCTTCGACCTGGTGGATACTTTAGTGGATTGAAAGGTAAATATTGTGAATTTTATACTTCAGGATGATTCATGATGGTGTTGGGGTGTTATGTTTTAGGCTAATTAAAATGAAGGGATGATGCAGAAAACCTTTAGAGACATCTTCTTTGAGATGTTTTTCCCTGATGCAATGAGGATGGACAATTATGAGATGGTCATCGAACTCCAATAGGGGATGATATTAATGTTTTCCTATTCAGTGTGATTTTTCAAGTTGAATCTCTTTGCTCCTCATTTGGTTAGGAATGAGGTGAATAATTCTAGGAAGATTGAGATCAGCCTTCTTTTAGAGATAAAATTCCAAGTCATGAACTTTGATCAGATGACTTACGCTACAATTATTTGAAAGGATATGATGATAGAGAAGGAAAATAAGGAAGATATAGTTTTAGGTATTCTTCTAAGTACCAAAGGATCAATAGGTTCTTTATCTAATGCAGTTACCATTTCTATTTTTATGAACAATAAAAGTAATTCATTGGATAGACACTTAGGATGTAGTCCATAGTCTGAGAAAAGTATACGTTCTATGACTCACTCTATGGAAGATGACTCTACTAGGTGCTATGACTATTTGAGGAATATATACTATCTCAATAATTATCATATTTCAATAATTTATTATCAATATTGTGATAAGAATAATCTTCTTTTTTTAGTTCTATTCTAAGGATTCATGGATACATATTGTAAGGTCAAGACATGATATGGGTGGAGGACCTATGTAGTGGACATAAACCCCATAAGGGAAAATAAATTATATGGATCATGAGTATATGGGTCACCATGGAGTGTCTTCTTATAGGGTATATGTGGTTGATTAGGCTTCATTTTTGGGTTGAGAGAGACCATTGATATTTTGAGGTACGATCATTATTTCTAATACATTATTTTCTTCTTTGTTTAATGTAGGAATATCTCATTGATCCATATATAATGAATTTTTTACTGAGTTAGACTTAATTTTTATGTATTATTCTGAGTTGTTTTCTATAATTACACCCCTAGGAAAGAAAATGAGTGTTCTTCATATAGGATCAGAATGTCCAATGATGATTGTTGGCATTAATAAAGTGTAGAAATTCACAATTCTAGAGATTTAAATATTTTATTTGATCGTTTCAATTTATTGATTGACCAAATACCATAAAAAATCAATTTTTATCAAAGATGAGTGATTTTATACCACCAAAAGGGTATAAGATTATTTTGACCGATGAGTGGGATATCAATGAAATGAAATTGGTATTATATCCTCGGAAGATTGAAGTTTTTTTGTTGATGTGGCTTGTATTATCCTTGTTGGGGATCAAACAATGACTCTATCCTCATTTCCACTCATGGTATACCTATACTGAGATATATTTATAGTGGATTTTTCATGTTTACAACTAGATAGGTGAGTTGAGTTTGAGAACAAGATCATTCCCAGTTCATGACTTATATCAATTCCCCCATACCACATGAAAATAAAAGAGTTAAAAGAGTTCAAGGTGAATATTGAATATATTGAAGCAAAAGGAATCATTAGACTATGAACCTCCTCAAAGGGTTCCTCAGTGTTTTTCTATAAGAAAGTGGACAATAGTCTTATGCTTTTTATAGTCTAGAGGAAGTTGAATGAGATCACTATGATAAAAGGTACCTATTTCCAAGGATTGAGGACTTGTTCAATAAATTAATGGAATTTTTGTTGTTTTCAAATTTTTATCTATGTTCTGGATACCATCAGCTTAGGTTCAGAGAGGAATGTGTACCTATGATTACATTTAAGATAAGATATGGGTAGTATGAGTATCGTATTATGCCTTTTGGACTAATTAATTATCATGTTTTGTTCATGGATCTTAGGAACAATATATTTCACCCATACATAGACTCCTTGACCATTGCATTCATTGATGAAATCCTGGTATATTCCAAGTTGTTAGAATCACATGGTAGACCCATGGATATCATATTGAGTATACTTTGAGCACATTTTCTTTAATCCAAGCTATCAAAGTTTCATATTTTCATACAGGAGGTGTGAATTCATTAGAACATTGTTTATCAAGTAGGAATATCTATTGATCCATAGATGTTGAAAGTATTCATGTCATGGGAACATCAGAGGAATGTGTTTGAGATTAATATTTCCCTTAGTTTGTATATATAATTTGGGATATTAGTTTAGGGGTTTTCATACCTAGAAGAACCTATATCCTTTCTTAAAATTAAGGTATTTAAGTTTGAATGGACATAAAAATGTTAATAGGTCTTCATGGAGTTAATGGAGAGGTTCTTTTCAACTTCAATTCATATTCTTCCCGAGCATGCAGTTTGGTATGCTATATTTTGCAACACATATATCATTATCTTCGGTGTCATTATGATACAAGGTGATAAGGTAGTTGCCTATGAGTCTTGTCTGGTACAAACCAATGAGTGCGAAAACCACACTCATGTATTATATTTTGAATTTATGGTTCATTAATTGAAATTTTTGTGACACTACCACTTAGGTGAGATATTTCTCATATAAACAAACCACAAGAGTATATGATATATTTTCTTCTATTGTGATATGAATCTTAATTATAGGGGAGTATAATAATTACATATATTTTTATATGATATAGATTATTATCCTAGGAAAGATAGTGTATTTTATATTCCCTTAGTTGGAAGACACATTAATAGGGTGAAAAGATGTTGGTAGTTGGTCAGAAGCTAATGAATTTTCTCACTGAACAGAAGGTGTTCATAACTGAGGATTGAGGTTCAGTGGATTGTTCAGCCTTTGTGATTATGTCCTCATTGATGGAATTAGTGATGTCTAGTGGGATTTAAGATCTAGAGCATATCATGTTGTGTGAAAGGTTGAAAACAAATTCTTCTATTCCCGGATGGATATTAGACAGATGTGTTATGCTTCTAGTTCTAGGATGAGTAATGGTTCCTTCATCCATGAGTGAAGATCTAGTAAAGTCCTATTAGGATTATCCATGGGAAAGTACCCAAGATTGACCAAAATGTTTCATGAATTCATATGAAAATTATAGTTTTCCAACATGTAAAGTGTCATTGAAAACTTATTCTCTTGTTTTCTGACATGTCAAAGGATCATGGTCGAGCATTAGAGACCATGATTGTTGATCTAGAAACATTCAGTGTTAATAGAGAAGTGGGATGAGGTAACTATATATTTCATAAAAGTTTATCATAGGATCCAGATAGGTCTATATACCATTTGGGTTATAGTGGATCAGTTGACCAAGGTGAGTCACTTCTTACTGATTTGGGAGACAAAATCAGTGAATGAGATAGGAAAGTTCTAGTTTTAGGAGATTGGGTAGCTACACATAGTGCCTTTGAGTGTTGAATCTGGCAGAGATTCCATATTTATATTATGGTTTTGAAATGGATTACAGAAGGTGAATGGGACTCAGTTGAAGTTCATTATAACCTTTCATCCCCATACTCATGGTTATTTAGAGAAAATGATTCATACATTAGAGGATATTCTTTGATCATGTGTTCTAGATTTCATAATATCTTGGTATAATTTCTTTGATTTAGTAGAATTTTCCTACAATAAAAATTTAATATATTCTTTTTAGATGACTCTATTTTAGGATTCCAATAGGCATCCATGTCATTCATCGTTATGCTAAGGTAGGGTAATATTCAATTGTTGGGCCTAGTATGGATCAATATACCTATGTGCAGGTTGGGGTGATTATAAATTTGATGGTTACGGCTCAGGAATAAATTTTCATTGGAAATTTGAAAGAGATGACCCATGGAGTTCACTATGGGAGAAAATGTTTTCCTAAAATTATCCACTCAATTGGGGTATAAACAATATGGAATCAGGGGAAGTTTTCACTGTGGTAGTTTGGGACATTCATGATCATTTAATGAATTGTGATGGTGGCCTATCTGTTTGATTTTCTCCACAGTATCACGGTATGAAGATTTTGTTCCACATGTCTCAGCTTCAAAGGTAAGATCCGGATCTGGCACTTGTGATCCACTGTGAGGACTTTGAGTTGTAATTGGATGCATATTTTGTTGATTGGAATGTTTATATTGTTGGATAAAGCGGAAATATATACCAAGGGATGATTTTTTCTCTTTTTATGGTTCAATGGAAGAATAGGCATATTCAGGAAAATAAAGGGGAGTGGTAGATAGTCATTTGAGTGATGTGGTTGGATTTTTTTGAGAAGACGTCTTGAGATGCCTCTCAAAAATGAGAAGTTGTAAACAAGGTAGAATTATGACACCTCTATTTAAGGTACACTTAATTTCATCTTGTTAATTCCTTTTTGGATATGGTTTAATGTCGTTGATGATAGTTAGAGGTGTTCAAGAGGCTGGAATTGGTATGAGCCTGGCTGGTGGAAGATGATGTAGTTTGAAAAGCAACAATAGTCTCACCATCCAGTAGGTATGGCTCCACCAGATAGTTGATGGAGGCTGCATGATCTATATTATGATTACAAATCCCACAGACTCATCTATGGCACTGTTCAAATCTAGGTAATCCCAATTTGGAATTTTTACTTTTTATTAAAATACTTACCCTCTTATATTTTCCCTTTCTATTAGGATCCTTCTACCCAAAACACCCTCGGTGCTCTCTTCTGATGATTTTTGTCTCTCCCCTCTCCTCTTATCTCCTCCCTTAGATGTATGGACAACAGTTTGATCAAAGTTTCCTAATATGGTGAGTTTGATCTTAATATTGATAAATTATCTTCTCTTATTATTGGTAAAAAACAATTAGATTCTCAATTTCATGATCTCATATAAGGTTTTTGGCATGGTCTAAAAAGCGAATTATTGTTTGTTGATAAAATTGGCACCCATATTATGGGAATTAGCATTTGCACATAATTTTGAATTGATTCATTATCTATAGTAGACCATCTCAGGTATGTGTGATCTTATCCTACCTTTTGGATTTGGATTATCTACTATATTGATCCTATAATTCATTTTTTTCTAAATCAGGGATGGTTTTTGGATTTCAGTGCATTGAATTTAGACTCGAACTTCAAATCTTATCATTAAAATTTTGTTGCACCTATGTTAGGTGGGGATTATCATTTTCACATATTTATACATGTTCTTGGAATGAGTTTTTTTAGTGTACATATCCCCATGAGATTTGTGTTTTATTTTGATAACATGTGTGAGAATGTGTATCTATGAGACTTATAATTGACGTTTTCTCACATATTGGTTTGTGATGATTATGACTCCTTTATATGATATAGTTTTTGATCTACCTTCTTTTACATCTTATTTCATGTACTATTACTATATCCTTAGAAGTTGAGCATATAGGTTAATCCATATAGACTATTTCCCTGAGAGGGATATTTCATACATTGGTCAGGTTGTACACAGGATATCCCTTCCAGTAGTATGTGTCAAACATGTTTTCGATATCCCATCAAGGGGGTATATGTTATATGTCTGGTTGATTTCCTTCTAGAATGATGCCAAAATTTGTATATTTGGTCTCTAAGGGCACAACATGTATGTTGTTCTTGTGTGATATAATAATTTTTTAGATGTGTTGTGTTAAATTCTATAACAATAATGAGTATATTTTATACATTTATGTTAAGGACTATAGGTATCCAAGTAGGTTCTATACTCACACCCTAATCGATCATCTCAGTGCATGTATATATTTTTTACCAATTATCTGATGACTGGAAATAGGCTTGTAGTTGTAGGTTTAGTAGGATTAGTAGAAGGGTGAAAACATTTCATGATAGACTTTAGGATGAATTTTTTCTCCCATTTTTGTGAGTTTTTTATACCATTCATTAATCCACCACCAATGGGGATCCATATTTTCTCATTTGGATTATGTGACTAACATTACATCCTGATATTTCATGGGTTGGTACTTTAGGTTTATTTTTATACACAAATGTTTATTATTATTATTATTATTGTTGATTTATTATTGTTAGTTCCATTATATATTTTGATTTTTACATGATACCGAGGTAATAGTACCCCCATAATGACCATATCAGCCCTCACCGCTAGTTGATAACCTCTTATGTATGTGGAGGCTCACATGAAGAAGAAGGGGTTATCCTCTCGTGTATGAGGAGGTTATCCTCTTGTCGATAACCTCTTATGAAATTCTATTGTGAACCCAATGATACATGTTGGGGTGTTACAGTTTTATATCAAATTTTCATTATGATGTTCTTCATGAATTCTCTTTGAAACAAGGTGGAAGAGGTTCTTTACATAAGAGAACCAGATATGCTCTATTTTTGGGTTTTTTTGTTTTTGTACATGTTTATTCTACAGAGGATATATTTTCCTATTTTTCTTTTTCTTTTTCAACAAAAGGACCATATAATGATTAACTAATACCCATCAATTGTATGATATCCATCTTCCATGATGGATAATCATGCATAATTCATTGTTAAATGAAGAACATTGTTTTTTAATGATATTGGATAAGAATTAATTGACTAATTCTATATGATAACAATTTTTTATATGTTTTGATCCATAAACTAGAATTGAGTTAATCTATTAACATGATAAAGAGGACAAGGAACAAAATCATTATCTGATAGTACTTATGGTTTGATGTTGTGTAAAAAACATAGAATAGTTATTCTCTTTAGAATGTTGAATGTCAAAATGATGACATGATTATGGATTAGAATTATGTTTTATGATAACATTATTTCATGCACTACATATATTTTATATGTGGGTTTCCCATATATGAGAAGCAATCAGTGAATTGGTACTCAAAAATAACTTAAATATTTATAGTGTTGTGTGTAGTGTGTGTGCCCACGCTCAGCATACAGATATTGAGTATGGTGTGATGCATTTCCATCAAGTTTTTCATACGGATATAGTGTTTTTTTCATGAAACTTGACCATGGGTCATGGTGGAAGAATAATTATTCACGCATTGGATGCATTACATGAAAAAGTGGATGAATAGTGCCCATGTCGAGTGAATCCCACATCATGTTTTTCTTCATATGGGAACTATATTATTACTCAATATCTATGGTATACCGCTTAATTATGTAATTCACTTACCTAGATCCCATACAGCCACTTCTATGGAGGCTAATCACGGGGCATAGCACGTGCCCAGCATATCTTCCATCTCGCTTCTCTCTAAGTGTCAGCACAATGGGCTACTTTAGCCCTTGCTTTGGATACCCACTTATTGGTCCAGAATGTCCCAAAGTAGTCGGCCCTCCTGCTAGAGGATATTATTCCCACTATTCTGTTTTTGGATCTATGTAATCATTAGCACTCCTCTCTTCCCTTTCTATCTTGGGTGGTCTTCTCCATGATTCTTAACCAGATCAACAGTTTCACCTATCTTCGAGGGAATTTCTAGGCTACTTCCTTCCTCTACATTTCCCAATTATCCCTTCTATTCAACTTCTCCCCCCTTGAATCCTTCCTCTAGTGCTTTTCCACATTAGAGGATTTTTTCAGAGGTGGTGTTCTCTTCTGAGCCTCCCCATCCAAAGGAGGTTGTCCAAAAGCTGGATTTTATCCCCACTCTTCTTATAGATATGCTTCTCCTAGAAGGCACTAAGAATGAGAAAGATGATTCTTCTCCTCATCACTCGCCCAGAAGGATAACTCTACCAATATTTTATCCAATTAATACCCCTTCTCCTCCTGCTAATCTTCCCTCACTGTAGTCCATGTGAACTTGCACTCAATCTAAAATAGATATAACTGTGAAGGTCCCACCCTTCCTTTGAGAGACCTCAATGAATTTGAGGCCAAATCTAGGAACGCCATTTCTCTTTGACGTCCAAATTTATTTGGAACTCCTATAGACCAGTTTCCTGGGTCAATATAGACTATATTTCAATAGAGATTATAAACTCCAAGGCTTCTATTATAGCGATTCTTGAACATAAGTAGGTTCCTTCTAGGATTGGGGAGTTTTTTCATAGAATTGGGATGCATGGCTTCATGTACCTGGATCCCTCAATTTTTCATGTTTGGATCTTGTGGAATTAGGATGCCTTTGTAGATCTAGTCTATGCGGATGGTCGTTCTATTACGATAAAAGTGATATCATGAAATATGAACCTGATAATTTACTTCATCTATGGTAGGTGTGACGCCCTCAGAGGAGAATCCCTCTAGAAGGGGCATAACTCCTTCAATATAGGTAACTCTCCTTGGATTGCAGAAAGATATTTAAATACAGTTACTGACCGATAAGAGAAGAAAGGTAGAGGCCACTTTCCTTGAAAGGATAGTCTGGACTATGTGAAATTCAATGCTTGGAAAGGTGTCATGGACATGGGGTACTATGGTGATAGATACACTTGGTGTAATAACCAAAGAGGTGGTCTTCATTAATGTAGTTGTCTGGATAGATGCTTGGCCAAAATTTAGGTTATTTCGGCCCACCCAAGTGGTAATGTAACCCACATCGTATGTGGTATCTCTGACCATTCTCCTTTATTGGTGTATTTTTCTATGAGGCAGGATATATAAGATTCCATCAGGGAAACACTTGGATCAGGCTTCATAGCATGATGAGATGTCTCAGGTATGGTTTTCAGGTCTGGATCAAGAAGCAACATCCAATTGAAGGATTCATCAATGGAACCATAAGGGGGATAGATCCACTAGATGCTACCCATGAGGATGTGTGGTAGGAACAAGTGCTTGTGGTCCTTTCAAGGAAGAATGGAACACTGGTAGAAATGATACTGAGGCATGAACCTGTGGATTGGGAAAACTAAATGATTATGTGGGTGCATTAAAGGGACAAGAATACAAAATACTTTTACTCCTCCATCAAGGGGAAAAATAAACACATAAAACCCAATATAAGGTCGGAAAATGGATCCTACATTGATAACTAGAATATTTTTGGTGGGATGTGTCATTCCTATCTTAAAGATCTTCTGGATGATCCCAACCCCTGCATACGAGAAGGTAACCTAATCAGGAGAACTACCATTCTAAATGTGATCACCAATCTTGTTTCCAACCAGGATAATGAATTTTTGTGCTTGATCCCAAATGAGAATTAGATTCATTAGGTTATGATGGGAATTAACCCCGTGAGTGCTTTGAGCTAAAATTTCATCATAGGGGTGTTTTTCAAAGGGTCATGGCCAGTGGTTCACAGTGAAATTTTTCTGGTTATACATGATTTCTTTGGTGGTGGTGGTATTCCTTGAGTATCTAGTGAAACTACACTTTTCTACATTCCTAAGTTCAAGGATCCCTCCTCCTTTCAACACTACAGTCCTGTGAGTATGTGAAATATTCTATATAATATACTATCTAGTGTCATGAGAAGAAGGCTAGCCTCCCGTCTTCCAAACTGGATTTCCATGGAGCAGCACAGTTTTTTGAATTGTAGAACCATCCCAGGGGCTATTGTGATGGCTCAAGAGATGATCTGCAAAATCAATATCAATGCCTATGGATCAAACATGGCTATAAAATAATACATGAATAAATCCAATGATTGGAATGAATGGAGCTTTATCAACAAGGTTATCATAGGTATTGGCCTCCCCTCATGGGTCACTGACATTATCTTTAGATTTTTTTTCACTTCATGTCTTGATATTTCATACATGGGAAAAACACACGAATTCTTCAAGGCTACCAGTGGCCTCAAGCATAGGGATCCATTGTCCACAAGTATCTTCATCCTTGGACATGATATAATCACCCACCTTATCAATAGGAGAATAGATCAAGGGAATACTCTTCCTTATCGGATCCAGATTATTACTTATCCCATATCCCAACTTATGATTGTTGATGAAAATATTATATTCTTGAATGGAAGTTAAATATCATCCCACAATATCAAAAGAGTCATTAATGAGTATTTTCTTTTGGAGAGGTTAGGTGATTAACCATTCGAAAAGTAGTCTTTTCATCACAAGAAGATGCATGGTGAGACGAGACCTATACATGCAGAGAGGGAGTCTTCGTTTGGACTATTTGGGTGTGTCGATATCATCATACAGGCTCTTCTTTCGTGACTAAAATAATATCATTATCAAGATCACAAAGAGAGTACTCAACAAGAAAAACTGAATCATATCCTTCAGAGCAGAATATTTTTGATCAATAGTATTCTTTTGACTATCCTAGATCATGAAATTTCATCCTCTAAAGTGCCTTAGGGAGTTATCACTACCCTTGAGAGGGTGTTGGATAGTATTCTGTGGGAAAACATTTTGGAAGTAAAGAGGCACTGAGTATCCTAGAGAAGAATAGAAAAACTAATTTGGGAAGGAAAAATCGACATGAGGAACCAATTTGACACCATTCAGTGAATGCAGACCAAGTTAGCATGGGATGATCTAGAGGGTCGTACCCTCTATATTATGGTGATATATGTGATATGCAGTGGAGAGTCTACGATTTCTACTCATATTCTTAATCTACATCCTCTCTAACACTAGATTATTATGAAGGGAGATATATATTTTTGGAACCATAACAAGGCAGGGTCAGGTATCAGTTATCTAGACTGTTTGGCTCCTCATATATCCATCAGGGAGGCTAGCATGTTTCTTTCTTTTATTTGTGTTATCCTGGATGAAGATCAATAGGAAACCATTGATACCACTGAACTCAATATGGAACTGGATAACTGGATGTTCACACTAGAAAATTTAGGGGTCTTCTCTACTGGGGATTTTATAAGAGAGATGGCTTCACAAAAAAGCCCTCAAAAATAGAACAAAACCTTGAGGTGCAGCCAAATACCCACTAAATACAGTATCCGCTCTTAGAGAATCAAGAATCTTGTGTTGCAAGAAGATAAAAATGTTATAAGGACTAGTATACCCTTAGTGTCCATGAGTTCATGATAGAATGATCATCAGTTGGAGAGTTTTCAAAAAAAATTGAAGGTGAATGGGCTTGTGCTGTTTGGAGTTGCTTTTGTGATTTCACTGAATTCTCAAGGAAAGCTCTTTCTGGGGTTCCATTTCAAGATTTGTTGGTTTCATGGTGTGCCTAAATTTTTTCTAGAGAGATTGGATCAGGATGTGATCTAGAATACTGACTATGGGCAAATTTGGAAAGTGAGGAATAGAACTAGACCTGAGTGGGTTCCTTCAATGGGGAAGTCCATAATCATCAGAACGAGAAGTCTTCTTATTGACATGTCTCGGATCGACAAAATTTTTTGGATTCCCCATTTCATAGACCATTTAAAACATGTATCTCCTTAGGGAATGGAACTCATAATGGAATTACGGGCCATTGGGTTCCATAGAGCCCACCCTCCTTGGGTATCAGGCTTGACATTGATTCCTCTTGCAGACTAGGCACCATGTGGGGTGGAGCGGTAGTATGTGAAACATGGGGTTCTATCATAATGGTATTTACGTCATTTTTCGGTTGTGGCCACTTTCTCCAGGTTGACTCCATGGCCATGCTTTTCAGTCTTAGACTCTGTTGGCAATATAATATTGATCTCATTGAAGAAAAAACGGATTTCTGACTCCTCTATAATGCACTTCTTAGAATAGGTACTACTACTTGGTCTATGTCCTATACTTTTAGAAAATGCATAGGTATCCTCAAAATAAATAAAAGTGTTGATCACATATCGTGTGAGGTTAATAAGGTGGTAGATCATCTTTCCTCCATAGATACTCATAATGTATTTTCTTCATGCTCCACAGGTAGGATTATCCTTTAGCCGGAGGGTGAGAACCATGTTAGAGGGTATGCTCTTAATTTACATTACTTTTGACCCCCCCCCCTATGTACCATTTTTCTTGTTCTCGTCTTATTTTTTACCTAATTTCCCAGACTCTTTTTAATATTTAAATATATAATAATGATGATGATATTAGGCTTAATAAAATTGGATTTTACATGCCTAAATCAAAGTATGAATTATCTATATTTTATTCTCAAAAATTAAATAATGTATTTATTTTAATTAAGATAATTTGAATTATATTATTTATAAATAGTTTATAAACAATGAGAAGCTATTTAATAATGTTTTTAAAAGTTATAAAAAGGTGGTTTTAAAAATTAATTAACTATAAAGTGTTTATGGTTATTTGATTAATTATTTTTGAAAAATTTATTTTAAATATTATTTGAATACTAAAAGTTAAAATTAAGAATATATTTTTCAAATTAATATGGTTTATAAAATGATTATAAATCATAATTAAAATATATTAAAAATTTTGCGAAATTATTTAGAATCTTTTAAATTTTTATATAAAATGATTAATTAGAAAATAACATTATAATTTATAAAGAGTCTATAAATTACATAAATATGGAATAAATATAAAGAGTATTATATTTAAAATTATCAGTTGTTCATAATTAATTATTTAAAATTCTTTAAATTAAATAAAAAATTATTTAAAGATATTATTTATGTCATGACCCCTTCATGCCAAAGGTACACCTCCCGAACCATTGATGAATGAATAAAGATAGTAACTGATGATTCTAACCTTCAGTAGGATAAAGGTTGGCTATTTTCATTGAGTTTATAAAAATATCATAAATGGGATATGTTACCCTCTATGATAATAAGAACTAAAGATATGATAAATTGACCACAATAAACTCCATGACATGATATAAAAAGTAATCCAAAACCATCTAACTATTATTGCATAAATAAAATAGATATAGATAAAAGTCAATAAATAAATACCCAAAGGAAAAGATAAGGTAGCAATATAGTAACAACCAAGGGGTTTAGGATAGTAATGTCCAAAATAATCCATGTAGTGCCACTAAAAACCTAAAATTGGTTTTTATATTCATAGAGTGATCATCAAAGTATAAATAGAAGGTTCATACCAAATTATCCCACATACATGTAAAAATAGAATACTAATTCACCCACAAGAAAACAGAAGAACCAACAACACCTAATATGCTGAACTAACTAATATCATCCTCACTAAGGCATAATCACCAAATAATGTATAAAAATATAATATAAATAATATTCATAAAAAGGGTACCCTACACTACTTTCCCATTGGGATGCCTCTCTCACACCCCAATATTGTATGTCATGACACTCTCATATCTTTTGGGCATCACATCATTCCAAGAACCATTTGTGTAATTGTCCATTACATCACATCTCACTTGAAGAAACCTGATCCATAAAACCACATCTTTCCCAAAGAAACCTCAATAATCACACCGCATCTAGATCAATGATAGCTAGGCCATCACATCACATTCATAACCAGAATAATAGGGTATCGTGAACATGAATCACATTATCCTCATTCCCTCCTTGAACAACAATTGAACCCCGACAAATTACATCCCCTAATCTCATAAGAAAACAACCTCTAGTTCAATTATTACAAAAGGAAATCATAGCCATACATAAATAATTATCCTGTAAGAGGGAGTAGGAAAGGGTGGGTAGACAGTAATCTATCCTCACCACTAGGATATTGGGAAAACCCCACTAAATGTCTAGTTATCATATCATGGAGCTCGACATAGGTGGGGTGTGCATATAAATTAGAATGAACGTCCTAAGGACACACACAACCACACACACACACATATATATATATAACCACATGATATCCCAATCTATGGTTTCAAAACCAAAGCACTAACTAACTCCATACATCGCCACCCAACCTCATAACACTACCACTTTTATTTATGCTATTAGATGCACAAAATATCATAAAAAATGAGAGGACCCACGCCAAATTCCAATGTCTCATTACAATTAATCCAATTTACATATTTTCTATTTCCAATCCATTTTATTTCATTAAGCTCCTTCATATTTTATCCCATTAATTTCATTATTTCAGACCATTTAATTCACATCTATCCACACATTCCAACCATTTCAATTTCATCAATGTCATTTAATGTATCCCATTACTACCCGAGAAAATAGCATAAAAACACACCATAGCAAAAAAAATCCCATCATTATCATCACAAACATCCCAAACTTCCACCATCACATAGCCAAAACCATATTCTAATCACTACCACCACATCACCCTCACATTTCCATCACAAATTCCCCATAGAATGACCAAAATAATCATCAAATTTACCCCCAATGTACAAACATGCATCACAACAACCATGTTCCACATCCACTTCTCATTACATTAGCACCCCAACACACAACCACACATCATCGCCTCATAATGAATCCATCCCTCAAAACACATTTTACATCAAATTCACATAACATTTTGTCAGATTTATCCAGTGTATTCTATCTAATCCTATTTATTTATTCTAGGCTATTCTCACACAATCCAAAAATATAATGTGGACACCATTTTATTTTCTAGATATTAGTCATTATATAATTACCATTTAAGGTGATAAAATAACACACAAAAAATTTTATAAATAAAACAATTCCTAACATGAACAAAGGCTCCGAACAATAATGTTTTTTTGGGGAACAATCATAGAAACAAAATAATAAAAATCATTAAAAGAATGTGATTTTGTCCATTCACATTCAATTTCAATTAAACTAATTGCTTATATTTATTAGTATGGATATACCATCTTCCAAAATATAAACAATAGAATAATCCCTTTTTCATGACATAACTAAATGAGAAACAATGTATATCCATCCTTAATGATGGTTTTTGAACCAATGGGGCTGATTGGAATAATAGGAGAAAATAACCAAGCACTATGATGAATGAAGGTACCTACAGAAGACTGTAACTCAAAAATCCATCATCACATTATCAATGAAACACTAAAGACAAATGATTTACCATGGTACCACCATTCCCACGTGATGAACAAGAAGAAACAGGGAGGAGGAATGAATGGGAACTAACTTTAACCACCAAGGATTAAATCCCAATGTCTTGGGATGAAAACCACTAAAAAGGGGTCAAAATTCCTCCTTGGGACACTCTTGGTCCAGATAGTAAATGAGAGAGTGGTTTGAAAAGTGATCAGGTTCAAATGGATTTCAGAATTTATAAGTTGTTTGGAAAATATAAGAACATAATGTAACCACCATTCACCATGCCATATAGAGAGAGGACCAGGACATAGTGTGGAGGAATCTGTCACTGGTAGGCTTGTCAAATTGGCCTCTGAGATCCATAGCTATTCACAAACCACATATCCTATAATATAGGGGTGACCACATCATAGCCTAGACTAAAAAACCGCAGACATCTACCAACCAAAAAGAGGGTTCGTCACAACCCTAACTACATGATGAAACAATTCTTAAAAAGGAAGAACTATTGTAGCCTCCATTTCGTGATGATATGCCACAACCAATACCTTCACATTGTAGCTGTGATGATTTTCGTAGTATCTCTAAAATTCCTCATCAGGCTTTCTATACTGCAGCTAGCTCCTCCAATCTATAACAACTACCCCTATAGTGAAACCTAAGGCTCTACACCACAGGACTCCTACAACTTTATTTTTTCCCTATAGCCTCTCCTACACTCTCCAACTCTTCAAGACTCCCCCAGAACACCTTCACCACTTTAATTCCTAAAAATTAATAGAATGGGAGGTATGAGATGTTATATCAAATACCTATCAAACTATTCTTATTCATCAGAATCTAATACAATATTTAAAAATGGTGGGAAAATTTCCAAATAACTGTAGGCTGAGATACCTCTCAATGATCTCGTTAAAACAATAACACAACTACACCACCACACCACCATACCATTTCCCACCATGAAAAAAACAATGCTATTATACCATATTAAAAAACCACCCTTTTACATAACCACCAACACTGCCACATCAACATTTACACATCCCAAACCCACTATCACCACTACCCTCACACATAAAATTCCCAAGCACACAGATCAAGTAATTCCCTCTCCCATGTCAAGATATTATTCGATCTGTTATTCAGTAACATGCCCACACTATATTAATTTTTTCAAAGTACAACACATCTTGATTAGGAATTAATATTTCTCCTTGTTGTATGTTGTAATATTTACCAAAAATCACATAAAAAAGAATAAAATGCATCTTATAAACCAGAAAGATTTAGAACATTACATTATAAATAAAAACATAAAAATGGAAACAACACATGCTCAAAACTACTTCGGGTACTAGGAACACATCTAAGTCTCATGATCCCACGTACGCTCCTACATGAAACCCTTTCTCTACAGTACATGAACCAATGTAAATTTCCATCGACAAAGCCCCTTCTCCTAATGATCTTGGATCTTCTCTTGATTCTCCATAAACATAGCATCATCCTTGATGTACAGATATCTCCAATCAATGAAATGGGATTCATCGTGAGGATACCAATGGATGTAAGAGATATAGAAGACATCATGAATCTGGTCCAGTCATAGTGGGAGATACAATCAATAATCCACCTCATGAACACATTTAAACACCTTGAAAGGGCCAACAAACTAGGGTAAGATCTTACTCACCCAACAAAACCCCTGCTTCCCACGCCAAGGGGAAACATTAATAACACATGGCCTCCAACAATGAACTCCAAGGGCCTGCTCATACAATTGAAAAAAGACTTCTTCTGGTCTGGTGCTTCTTCCATACTCTAATGAACAACATGATATTTCATTATCATTCTTTTAACAACATCACGATCAAGAATTGACTACTCTGCAACATCAGTTCATCACAATGGTGAATTAAACAACCACTCATACAAATCATCAAATGGGTCCATGCCAATGGTTGAATGATATCTATTTTTATAAGAAATCTCAAACAAAAGGTATTTTCTTTCCCAAAGATCTACTAAAGTCTAACATGTACGCCTACAACATACCCTCCAATGTTTGGATAGTCCACTCCATCTGCCCATCCATATGAGGGTGAAAAGTTGTACTGATTCATTACTGACTAAAAAATTCATACTAAAATAACTTCCAGAATCCTAATATAAAAAATAATTATGATTAAAGATAGTCGAACTTGGAACTCAATGAAGCAGAAAAAACTAATCCACATAGCACCTCACCAAAAAATCCATATTTACCAACTCTTTGTTAATTAGGAAGTGAGGTGATTTCATCAACAGGTCCCTGATTACCTATATGGAATCAAAATCTATCTGATCTTCGTGTAACCCTTTGAGGAAGTCCATTGAAATTTATTTTCATTTCCCCATAGGAACTTCCATGGCTATAACAATCCTCTAGGAACATGGTGTCCAAATTTCACCTTTTGTAAAAATAAACATCAAGCCATAATATTTTCCCCCACACATTTAATCTCAGGTCACCAAAATAGTACCATAAAGCAATGATAAAAGTTAGACACCCTTGGGTATAAAAATAAATTTTTACCTATGAAACTCACACAGCACACTCGCATTCATCACCACAAGAAAAAAAGTCTCCCCTGAAACAAAATTTGGTTTTTACCATCATCCGAACATCCCTCTAATGCATCACCATGACCTTCATGATTGTGAATCACCTCTACCTCCAAGTTACACAACTATGACTCCACCACGTCCTGCATCTGAGAAAATTACAATTTCATCTAAAATATATTCATCCACTATCAACGACCCTAAAATATATGTGAAGGTAAGCCATCCTATAACAACCTAGGCTTTACATACATGGATATTACAATATTTTAGATGAATATTTAACACATTATGAAATTACATGCTTGAGAACTATAATTTTTTGTGTATTTGAAAACTAGTAACATGTTATTCCAATTTAGTGAAAGATAATAAGAATCTATAATAAATATCATACACTTTTATTAATCCTACTTAAAACCTTTCTTTATAACCTAGGGAAAGGTAACAAAATTAAGAGTTATCTTAGATGCTCTATAAAGGTAAATATGGGAGATATGAACCATAATCATGAGTATAAGGGTATGAGAACATAATCCTAAAATTAGAAGATCATAACCTACATATCAATGATCACAATAAATATTCATGTCATAAATATTTGCAGCCATAAGACATGAATCATAATGAAATCAAGAGAATAATCCATGAAATCCTAACATAAGAATAAAATAAGGAATTATGGTATGCAAATAACCATGTAAAATGATAATAAATCATAAATGGATTTTTTAAACATTTTCAGTCATAAGACATGAATCATAATGAACCATAAATTCATTTTTTAACTATTTTATTCCTTAACTCCTAGGTTTCCTAGTTTTTTTCATTTTGGGTTTTCATTAAGGTAACTAGTTGTATAAACTATTAATTCATCCATTAAGACAAAATTTAATTTAAAATTATTAGAAAATTTACACCAACATATTTTAAATATGAAAACTAGATTATAAAATAAAAAACCAATTAGATTTGGAAAATAAATTTTATATAAGTACATATAATATTTAAAAAATATTGTGTTATCCTTAACCATACCAACAATGTTATTTTTATTTAAGGGTAAATATGTTCATCATAAAAGATAAATTTTTCCATTAATGAACAATATTTTATATTTATTAACATTTTAAAATACCTTTATAGAATATTGATTATTTAGTGATTTTTTAATCAGTTAAAAAAATAACATTTATTATAAAGCAACAATAATGCTAATTTTGACATGATATATATAATTAAAATTAAAAAAGATCAATAAAATAATGGAATTAAAATATATATTATATTCAGAGCATTTTATAATGATATAATTATATTAATTAATAATTTAAGAGTAAAATTTATTCTATTTACCTTACATTTAACATTATTAGTATCATTTATTTTATATAATTATTAACTAAATAATCCATGCATTGGCATTTCTTAAAAATTTAATGTACATATATCATATTTAACAATTAAATATAAATTTTGTTGATAAAAAATTCTTTTATATTTCAAAAAAAATATTTGTAACAAAATATATTCTTTTCCCTATCCCCACAGATTTATGGAAAATAAAAGGAAGAAAGGTGCATTTTTGTCTTTTTTTTTCATAACATATTATTTGGGTCACTTAAACTGAATAGTATTCCCATTAACTTATAAAAATACATAATAATGTAATTTTGTTATATATATTTACATAAAAAAGGTTTTAAAAAACATTATAGTTCATTTGGACCCATAAAATTAAAGTCTAACCACTAAGTATTCTCATTTTTTCCACAATTGTAGTAATTATGCTTTCACTAATATTTTGGTTCAAAAACTAATTTTACAATGTTGTACCTTATAAATTATGATTATTATAGATATTAAATATATTTTTCCAAATTATAAACACATATTCTATATAAATTAATTTAAAATTAATCCTGCAAATAGGACCATACAACTAATTTTTAAAGTGAAATGTTCAAAACATTGAAATGTTTTTATTTCTAATTTTATTGTAAAATTGAATCAAGTTAACTGATATGGATTAATATATTAGTAATATATATATATATACACATTTAAAACAAATTAAAATATAGTTTAAAAATATAATTTATTTAGATTAAAAGTCAATACTAAATTAAAATTTAGTATTTTTCACTATTCATAAAAAAATGAAATATTTCAGAAAAATACAAAAAAAATCACCCTAAGATTATTATGAAATTATACCTAAATAAATGAATTTTATTTTTCAATAAAATGTATACAAGTTT
Organism: Viscum album; assembly: GCA_963277665.1. Classification (NCBI taxonomy): domain Eukaryota; kingdom Viridiplantae; phylum Streptophyta; class Magnoliopsida; order Santalales; family Viscaceae; genus Viscum; species Viscum album. Next base: position 1,915,991,671 of record OY728127.1, read on the forward strand.
CCAAATTTAGTTTTAAAACAATTGCAACCATAAAAGTTGGTAAAATTTCCTTCTAGAAAATTAAATCCTTTTTATTGACATAAAATGTGTTTCTGTATAAAAAATAGTCTTTCAGAAAAAAGGCTTTATTCTCAAATAGTTTTTACATTAATTTCTAATTTATTTCCTAAACCATATTTTACCTATTTAGTTAATTATTTTCATTCCCTTAATTCAAAGATTTATTTTATAAATATAATAATATTTTAATAATAACATTAATAGTATATTGTCGTTAGGTAAAACATGGTCTTACGTGTGACACATGTTATCAAAGGAACTCGGCATTGTGTGTAGCACAATCCAAATATAGTGTTGTATGTAAAAAAAACTAATAAATGTATTGAATTTAGAGAATTTTAAAAATAGTTATTTCTGGTAAAAAAATATTCATTTTGTGCTTCATGAAAAGAAAAATATCAAAAATAATAAATTGATTCAAAAAAAATATTTCAAAAAATCGTGAGGTGTTACACAACTCCTTCATCACCCTCCCAGAATATCTAGACTCTTAAACAAAATCCTTTTTGAATTTATTCTCAAATAATAAACCAAAACATTACCATTTCAGGTGGTGTTGGAAACCATAAAATTATTGTCTTGAAGAAATTCCATCCACCTCCACTGCTAAAGATTTAGATCAAGCTGAGATAGGACATAACTGAAACTCTGGTGATCCATGAAGACCACAAACCACCCTCCAATGAGGTAATGTCACCATAGATTTAGAGAAGACACAACCACTAATAATTCAAGATCTTGTGTGAAATATTTTCACTAATAAGTGAAAATTACTATACACATAAGAGATCACTTCTTTCTGTGGCATTAAGAAACATACCACAACCATATAGGACATAACACAATGCACCTCAAACATCAGGCCATCCTCTGGAAACTAAAGCACTGAGGAACTGATCAATATCCCCTTAAAGTAAAAAAAACATCCATACACTCATTATTCTAGATAAAATTCTCGTATTTAGAACACTAATTTTTTAAAAAAGTAAAAATTTATAGATAGAATATACGACATGAAACACGGAGCCTAATGAAACCATAAAAAATTATTCTTTATATTTGACTATTATAACATAGTGGTTAAATTGGTTGGTAAGAATATTATTAAATTATTTATGAAATATATAAAAATTTATTACTCATTATAAATGTGTTGAAAAAATTCTTAGTAAATAATCACTCAATTTTTAATAAATACATTTTAGTCTTCAAAAATAGTTTTCCTTCAAAAAATAATTTTTATTTTTTATTTGACAAAATATTATAATTCATTTATGTAAATGTTGAAAATTTTAATTTATAAAATTAATATCATTATTTAAATCATCATATAAAAATTATCTTATGGTGAAATTTTCATATTTTTTTGAAAAGATTGATTTTCTATGGAATAGTGAAAAATATATACTTTTATTAAAAACATTTTTTTTTCAAGAATATACGAAGCAAAATTTTGTTTTAAAATGATTGAAATATAATTTTAGTTATATAATATAATTAATAATACAATTATCTTCATTGAAATAAATTTTAATATTGAATTTGTTATAAAAATTTTATACATTAAAATGCATTTTTCTGAAAAAGTATTTTTCATTGCATTTTGTGTTTTAATTTTATATTACTTAATTCCTCTAATAAAAATTGAATCATTAAAAATGAAATATATTTTTTGAATCAAGAGTTATAAATTTTATAAAAATATTCCTTTTCTTTTTTTTTCATTATTAAAATTAACCATAGTAAAAAATTCTCACCACTGTAAGGATAAATTGGGTAATTAAGGTTACAAATAATATTATAACGACTATAAAATAACCCTAAAATATGGATTAAATTCAATTTATGATCCTATTTCTTCCCTACACATCCAATATTCAAATATATGATCTTTCTCTATCATTTAGCTATTATTTTGACCTTTATATTATATTATTTAATGAAAAGTCAAAATGTTATTCTCTTTCATTTATTATTTTTAAATTTTTTATATGAGTATAAAAGGAGAACACGTTTAGTTATAATGATTTAATATAGAGATAAATAATTTTTTTATCAAGATAATTTAATTATAATTTTTAGTGATGAAGTATTTAACTTAAATTCTTATGCATCACAAACACAATATTTATTCAATTAATAGAAAAATAAAATAAATTATTTAAAAAATATTAAAATTGATATAATTTCAATGAATTAATGTGTTCCAAAAATCTTATACATATATATTAAATTTTATTAAAATTTAAATGTATTGTATTCGAATACCCCGTTTTTATTGATTTATTTAATGTCATATTAAATGAATTGTGTCAAAAATTAAATTAATAATATTTTATAATAAATAATACTTTATTAAATGATTTAAAACTCATAAAAACCTTAAATTACGAAAAATTAATGTAAAATGGAAAATAAAATTAATCCGGGCCCATTTATGGGTTGTATATCTTTTTATGGTGACATTATTTGACCTATTAAGGGTAGAAAATTTCAATATTGTAGTAATTGTCAAATTGGTTAAGGAGGGTTGAAACTAAAATATAAAGGTGAAAAATACCAAAACAAAATGAAATTTTATATTATGAGTTTATTTTAACTTATAATCATATTATATTATAATTATATCAATTTTCCATTTTTACTTGAAAAATAATTTATATTAATTTAATATTTTAAGAAATTATAAGAATACCCCTCCCCTCACTTATAAAAGGATGACATTTCAGTCAATTCATTACAGCATATTGAAACATATAGCTACATAATCCCCAAAAAAGTATATTCTAAACATCCTTATACACGTTTTTATTAGTTTTTATTCCCATAATACCAACTCTGGGATCCTTAAGTGGAGATATAAATGAGTAATATCAAAGAAGAGGTAATCGCTTTAACCGATCACTTTATTTTTTTATTTCTTATTTTATATCCTCTAAATATATAGTATATATAATAATATAATAAATTAATAATACTCATTATAATATGATTTTATTATTATTATTAAACCATTATTATCCACCCTCTTTCACATCAAATGGGAATGGAATGTATCACTCATGCGTACATATAACAGATCATTTCCAGAGAGTGATACAATTTATTTTCCATCACCATATTTTATGGATTCATATTATGAAGAGTTTATTTTTATATATGATATTTATGATATTTTTTATCTTCACAAACTATAATATCATATTTACCTTCTTACCTTCCAATATAGAGGAAAACGATTGCATTGCTCATACGTACATGTGGACTACTACCTCCACGAAATGATGTGATTAGTTTTTCAATTATGTTTTACATGGATGGTAATAAGGATGAATTTAATGAATATATAATATTTATATGATATAATAAATATTCATTAAAGGTTAATTTTTATTTACCTTTCTTTTTTCCACCTGTCGAAAAGTGAAAAACAACATTCATGCGCATGTATAGCCTACCGTCTCTATGAATGGTGTAACTCTTTTTTATATATATATATTTTATGATTTAATTTAAATACATATATAAGAATATATATGATATTTATATCATTTTTAACATTTTTTATAAGATTTAACCCTGATAAAATTCAATGGTCTGAAACTACCAAACCAAAACAAACCTTAAAAATGAAGGAATTATTACTTAGAATAGAGATTTTAAAAAATAATTGTTATTAAATTAGTGATAAAAGATTAAAAATAAATAATATAAGGTATTATATATATAAAATCGTTTTTTAATAAATTTATAATAAAAATATATTTATTATAAATTATTTTTTAACACATACAAAGGAATTAGTACCCGAGGTAAGGGTTGCATGTCTCATTTTTACCTCTATGAGGCATATGTCGTACTCATCACTTATTTATTTTATGTAATATATATACATCCTTTTATATTTTATATCAACAATATATTTATATTCATATTATTTAGTTTTTCATTTAAAGTTATTATTTCATGGGGATTATGATTCGGAAGTTACCTATGTGGTAAGGTTTTATTTCACAATCTCACCATTTTTCAAGATTGTTTACATTAAAGCCTCCACTAGGGTAATTATTTAATCTTTCTATCTAAAAATATATATTTTATTTTAATCTATTTATTAATGAAAATTATAATTTTTCTTTTCATTTTACGCTCTTTAAGTATTATAAATTCAAAAACCACATGTTTTTTTTTGGAAAAATGACAATTTTTCTACTTGGTTGAAATTTCTTTCTTTCCATATCCATGTTTTCTAAAAATATTTTGATGAATTTTTAAATATTATACTATTTTTTAATAAAAAAATGTAACAATATTTTATTTTTTGAAAAATAGTTTAAAAGGAATCTTCTTATCATTTTCTGAATAAGGTACTTTTGAACTTTTTACAAAAGTGTGAAAGGAATGTTTATTATATTATATGACATGAATATAATTTCTAACCATCATGAAAACCTACTAAGTTGATTCCTCCTTTATATGTTTAAATAGTTATTTTTTAAAAATCCATAATATTTGGGGAATTTTATCTTTAAAATAAGATATTTCAATGTTTAAAGGGTATTTTACTAATGAAATTTTCTTGTGATCTTTTAAAGTGTATTCATATAATTTAATATTATTTGGTGAATTATATAATTTACTAGGGATTTACACTTCTCATATCATTCCCCATATTACTCTATAAGGATTATTTTTTATTAATTGATTGGGGAATTATTAATATTTAATTTTCTAGTTTTTTAATATGAATGATTACATTGGTTATGCTTTATTCTTTCAAAAGATGAATCAGTTGGACTTAGTAAGCGATGGTTAGGACCCACTATATCCCTTTAATAAATCGATAGGTATCATGAGATAAACTAGTTTGGGTAATTATTTGAGGAATTACCAATTTTTGTATGATTTCTTGGCATGATGTCTTTATGGTATGTTTATAATATCAAACCTTATGCATTTTGTCACTATGAACATAGTTATTGATGTCCCAATGATTATTTTATTAGTATAATATTCATGGATATGTTTCATTCTCATGTGATTATTTATATATAATTTTTTACATAATTTATTCTTGAAATATAATTCTTTTTTCTCATGTTACTGATTAAATGGAATGTGTTTTCATTTATAAACCTTTCCATATTGATTATTCCTTATTTTCTAATAATGGATTACACTGTATGTAAACCTTGTTGAATATATTAGCTCACCCTTATTTTGTTTCCTTTCCCAAAGATATTAATAATTAATCTTTGAATAATTTCAAGGATGGATAATATTTACAATCACAATGTTATATATTTTATATCTATAAATGTAACATGAGATTCAAGTATGTATTTAGTTTAACAGGAATGTTAAAATATATTGTACAATGGTATGTGATTTCTTGTATCTAGTGCCAATGTAATAAATGACCAATGGTTCTGGGATACTTGGGTTGTGGTCTTTACACTTGGTATTATATAAAGTTTAATAGAAACCATGTGAATTATATTTTTGAAAACATATATTTTGGAACATAACCCTATAGTTGGCCTTAAAAATAAGTATGACTATAAGATAATATCATAATTTAATTGGTTTGTTGAGATTATGTGGTTTTTCAAGTAGTATATCCATTCTTGGATATTTCAAGTGGATGTGGTTTTGGCACAGATGCAACTTGGGGTAATAACACTAAAAATAGTTGTTCTAATATATCTTGACCGTTATTCTAATGCACAGGGAGAGTTCCCTTACTACACACTTTTTCTGACACTTATGTGGAATTATCTTGGGCTAAATCACATTTTATTTATGAAACATTATGAAATATTTGAATAGATAATAACAAAGTATGTCTTAGGTTAAACATAAGGTGAAATGTATATAAAATAATATGTTATGATTGAGACACCCTATGAATTATATTTCATGATTTCCCACTATAATTATTGTTTCTCATACTATGATTTTTTATTTTAGTAAATGACTGGAACTATATGGAACCATGTTAACATTGAATGTGATAGATGATGTGGTGATTATAATAAAATAGATGGGATGATTACTAGAGTGAAAGATATTTTCATTATTACTAATCAGTTATCATAATATAGTATTAAAAACATTCATCTTAACCAACTCTCAGATACAATAAATAATATTAGGATAGATTTCATTTCGATTATGGGTAGTGGAGACCATGGAAGAAAGAACGCACAATTTCCTTCTTGCCAGAAATGTGGAAAGAGAGACCTTGTATAATCAATCAAAGTGATTGGAAATTGTTTTATGTGTGGAAAATAATTGAATAAATCAATGAATTGTCCATGAAAAATGAATATTATGATATAAGGGAATAAATTATATCCTACGACACTGATTTTAGATCAATGTCTTATGTGTGGGGAATATGGGCTTTAATTGAGTCAATACCCTAATCTAATGGTTAGCTGTTAGATTAAGGAAGATCCAATGTTATAATAGTCATTGATGTGTATGGATTTAATATATTGGTATTCGATAATTATGTTGTTAAATTATTATATCAATGATATTATGGATATAATAATTATGAATTAAATACAACATTATCCACAATAGTTTTATGGTTTTAAAAACATATTTTGGATGAAATATATTGTAAAGAAAAGTGATTTAGTGGTAGGGTGACAATATTAATTTATGGAGTAAATGGGATAGTATTGCTGACCTTTGAATTGGTTAGTACTTTTCTGAAAAAGTTATTTATGTAAAATTTGATAAAGTTTAGTGTATTTTATTTATGAAAATTGTTTGTAATTTTATTTGAGAAATAAGGATTATGTTATTTATTTAAGCATATAACTTTTTATTTAGGATTAACGTAATGGTTATGGATACTATTCTAGTTTTTTAATTATATGGTTTTTCTTTGTTTAAAGGCATATATACCCCTTTGGAAATTTTATTTGATTTGTGTTTTAAATAATTAATTATATATTAGGAAACATTTAATGGAATACAACCATATGGTTTAGTATATGTTTTAGTAAAAATGTTATTTTGGGAATAATTATTTTCTATTTTTTTTTAAACATAATTTTAATGTTATAGATAACCATTATAGTTAATGTGATTTTTTACATTGATTTATTTATAGTTTATTGGGATAATAGTGTTAGTGATTTTTTTTGAATATATACTATATAAAACCATACTAGTTTAAAAATTTATTTGATGATTAAAGTTATTTTTTAAGATTTTCATCATATTCTTGTTAATGTTATTGTTTTAGAAAAAAAAAACCCCATAGTCTGAGAGACAGCCTATTCTATCTACAATGGCTATTGGGATTAAACCCACAAAAAATGGTATCAAGGTTGTATCCCCTATTATTGGATTATGTGATGTCAAAGACAGAATGATATTTTTTTCACTTAAATATTTTGAGTAATAAATAATAAATTTATTTTGAGAAATATATTATAGGATCAAATATTTTTGAATATTTATGATTTTGAGAGTATGAAAGAAATTTTTGGGGAAATTTTATTGTATTGAGGTATATATATATGTTAAGTTTAACATAAAGGATTATTTGAGAATAATTCTACATCATTTTTGGAGATGTAAGCTGTAGTGTATGATATATCAATTGAGGATAAAAACGTATTTAATGTTTAGGTAAGTGAGTTTATATGGTATATAGGTTTATTTATTTAAGGAATGATCAATGTTAATCATTGAATTATTTTTTTTCATTTTTATGATTAATTTATTATATATTCATAGGAGTTTTTATTCATTTTATGTTTTATATTTCCTTGTGATAACCATTATGATTTTATTAAAAATATGAGTAATATCTTTTTATTCTTATTTGGATAATGTTATCTATTAGAAGTTGATTTTAGTTCTTTAGGCATAAAAATACATCTTAAATACTCCTCGCTTGGAGAAAAATGAGATTATGGTGGAAATTTATTGAAGGATTAAATAGTACTTTTAAAGATAGTATAATTCCATATATTCTTATTTAATATGGTAAAGTAATTCCACAAATTTAGGAAAATTATCATGAAACAAAAAAATCATCATAATACCTTCATTTCTGAGGTATTGATGGTCTTTTCCACACCTCATTTATTTACTATCATTAAATTTTTCTTAATCATTCACATTATTGAGATAAATGATCTCTATCAATCTCTATCATTATTAAGGCATTAAATTTCTCCTCCATGTACATATTTTTTGTTTCAAATAACTTTATCCTATTTAGAATCTTATTTCTGTGTTATCAAATATGACCTATGTATTTCCTATTCCCTTTTTTCAAGAGGAAATTTTATTAACTCTTTTTATGATGTAAGATTTCAAAAAAGGTATTTTTGAGAAATTATGTAAATTTTATTTTATAAAACTAATATAATTTTCTAAATAAATATATCAAAATTGTCTTCGGTGGAAAATTTCAAATTTTTTTGAATTGTTTAATTTTCCCATGAATACTGAAAATAGTGGAAAATATAGATTTTTATTGAAAATTGTATTATTATTTCAAGAATTTATAAACCTATATTTGTCCTTAAAATTATTTCAATGAAAAATTAATTATATTATATTATTAATGGTAAAATTATTTTCAGTGAAATAAATTTTATGATTTAATTCTTTATAAAAATATTTTTATATGTAAATAATATTTTTTCAGAAAAAAATTTGTTTGTTGAATTTTATGTTTTTATTTTAAAACAATTACTTCCACTTATAGAAATTAAGTCATGAAAAATGGATACTATATTTGGAATCATGAGTTCTATATTTTTTAAATATGACCCTTTTATTTTTTTTCTTTATTAATAGTAACCATAGTAAATAATTGTCACTGCGGTAAGGGTAAATTATGTAATTATGAATAAAAATAATATGATAAGGACTAGAAAATGTCCCTAGCACTTGAAATAACTTAACAATATGAATCTATTTTGTCCATAATCATATAATATTCAAATATATGATATTTTTTCCATTTGGATGTGATTTTGACCTCTACAATATTATATTTAAATAAAATTAAAAAAATTACGTTCTCTTTATTTTATTATATTTGAATTTTGAAATAAGGATAAAGAGAGGTTATGTTCCGTTATAAATAAATTTTTGTAATATAAATACATTTTTATCTTTGTAATTTATCTATTATTTTTAGTAATGAAACAATAACCTTAATTTCTTACGTAACATAGACACATTATTTCTTCAATTAATATAAAAATAAAATAAATGATTTAACATATATTAAAAGTGATATAATTTGAATGAAATAAACATGTTCCAAGTATTTTCTATATATATATGAAATTTTAGAGAGTTTTTAAAAGAATTTTATTTTAATTCTCCATTAATCATAATATATTTAATGTAATTTAAAATGAATAGTGTCAAAAAAATACATTAATAAAATTTTGTAATAAATAAAATTTTATTAAATAATTTAAAATTCATAAAAATCATAATCTCATACAAATTAACTTGATATTGTTTAAAACCTCAATCATGATCCATTTAGGAGTTGTTTTCCCTTTTTTAGTAACATTATAGACCCATAAAGTGTATAAAATTTCAAAATTGCAGTAATTGTCAAAAGGGTTAAGAGAGGGTTAAAAATAAAAGATAATGGTGAAAAAAACCAACAATTGTTCAAATTTTATTTGATGATATTATATATACTCATAATAGTCTTTTATTTTAATTACATAATTTTTATCCATTTTTACAAGAAAAATAATTTATTTGAATTTAATACTTTTTGAAATTCAATGAATATCCATCCCCTCACTTATAAAAAGAACACACTTTCACTCAATTATTTAAACCACATTAAGGATTATAGATCAATCAAAGACTACCAATTTATCATATAGAAATAATTATCCACATTTTAGTGTTTTTGGTATTCCCAAAAGACGAACCCTTGTATCCTTAAGAGAATATCTAAAGAAGTTCTTTCCAAGAAGAGGTAATTGACTGAAACAATCAATTTATTTTTTTTAAGAAAAATTTATCACCTATAAATATATATTATTGATCATAAAATATTAAATTTAATTTATTAGATATACCTAAATTTTATTATGATTATGAAACCACCATTATCCACCCTCTTTCCCATCAAATGGGATGTGAATATATCTATCGTTTGTATGTATGGCTAACCCTCTCCACATAGAGATACAATTTATTTTACATAACTATATTTTATGGATGGTTATTATGATGATTTGAATATTTATATATTATATTTATGACATAATTATACTTCTTTAACTATAATATCATATCTACCTTCTTACCTTCTGATCCATATGAAAATGGTAGTGTCACTCGTGTGTACGTATGGAATACTAACCCCAGAAAATGATGTGATTCATTGTTGATTTATAATTTACATAGATTGTAATAAGGATAGATTTAATGGATATATATGATATATATGATTTATTATTTATTTTTTAAAGGTGAATTATTAATTACCTTTCATTCTTTCCATCTGTTGAAAAGTGCAAATTACATTCATGCAGGCGTACATCCTACCATCTCCATGAATAGTGCATTCCATTTTTCTATCATAACATTTTATAGATTACTATATATAATTATAAAATAAATATATGTGATATTTATATCATGGTTAAGATTATATAGATTATGGGTCAGGGATAAAAGTAAAATTTTAGAAACTACAAAACCAAAATATGCATGATAAATGAAGCAATTATTACTAGGAGGAATAATATTAAAAAATAATTTTTAATTAACATGGGATAAAAGATTAAAATTAAATCATATATGTTTTGATTTATATGATTATTTTTATATAATATATGTGTAATGAATCTATATTTTTTATATACGATATTCAAACACGTACAAAGGAACTCAGACCTGAGGTGGCGATTTCTTATCCCACTTGTACTTTTGTGATACATATATCAACCCCACCACTTATTTATTTAGTGTTTTGTATATACTTAAAATTGATATTTTATATCAGGAATCTATATATATTAATATAATTTAATATTTTATTTAAATTTATTCTTTCTTGTATATTATAGTTCCAATGTTACCAAAGTGGTAAGAGTTTATTTTACAATCTCATCATTTTTGGGATTATTTACATTAAAGTATTCATTGGGGGAATTATTGGATATTTTCATTTAATAACAAATATATTTCATTCTAATATGTTTATTTATTGGAATATCAATTTTGTCTTTCATTTTACACTCTTTAAGTACTCGAGATACCAACACTATTATTTTAAGGAAAACATACTTTATTTTTATACTCGATAGAAAATCCTTTTTCTTCTATATCAGTGTTTTCTAAAAATGTTTTAATTTTTTTTAATATAATCCTATGTTTTATAAAATAAATATTAACACATGTTTAAATTTATAAAAATTGTGTAAAATGAAGGTTTTTATTGTTTTCTAAATGAGTCACTTTTGACCTTTTTACAAAAGTATGAAAGGAATATTTTTGTAACTTATACAACATGAACTAGATTTCCCACTATCAAGACCACTCATTGATTTAAATAATTTTTTAAAATTTTAAAAGTTTATTTTCCAATAAAATATTTTTCTTAATATTTGGGAAAATTTTATACTTTAAGTAATTAATTTCAAAGGGAAAAGCCTCTTTTACTCAAGAAATATTCTATTGAAATTTTTAAGTGTAATCATCAATGTTATCATTATTTTATGAATACATTTATTTATTAGGGATGTACTATTCTAATTCCATTCAACATATTACTATATATATACAATGATTATATTTATTGATTGGTGAATTATTAATATTTAGTATGGTAGCTTCCCAATTCAAATGATTGTGTTGATTATTTTGACCCAATTTTATATGATGAATACATTGGACATAGTAAGTGATTGGAGGGTTCCACTATAGCCCCTAAATTCATCATCATGTATCATGAGACAAACTAGTTTCGGTGATTGTTTTACATATTACCCATTTATGTAAGAAGTATTGGCATGAGGCCTTAATGAAAAGTATATAATATACAACATTATGCATTCAAACACCCTAAAATTTGTTATTGATGCCCATGTGATTATTTGAATAATTTTTATATCCATGTATAAGTTGAAATATCTTGTAATTATTTATATTTAATTATTTGATAATTATTTATTCCTTCCATACGATTCTTCATGCTCGGTTTATTGATTAAATGGAATTTTTTTCAGTTATTTACCTTTCCATATTGAATATTCTTTATTTACCCATGGTAGATTCCAATGTACATTACCTTTATTGATCATCTAATATCTCACTTATTTTTCATCATTTAACCAGGATATAAATATGTAATCTTTGAATTAGTTCAGGGATTCTGAATATTTACTTTAACTATGTTATGTATTTTATGTTTATAAATCCAACATGAGTTTCATGTATGTATCTAGTTTATGAAGAATATTAAACAGTTGAATTCATTGGGTTGTGGTTTCTTTTATCTAGTGATAATGTAATAAATAAACTCCATGATCAAGGATACCGGGGTCGGGGTCTTTACATGGTCTTTCCCAGTCAAAGAAATCAATGGGACCACAGTTCTGGAGAAATCAAATACTAACCTAAGGTAATAGACTACCAGATTGAGGAAACTATAAACATCTACAAAATTCGTTGGTGATGCCCAATAAAAGCCTACCTTAACCTTTCATGGGTCTTGGACCACACCCTAATGGGACACCACATGCATGAGGAAATGTACCCCCCCCCCCCCATCCAAAACATACATTTGGACAACATTCCATAAATTTGGTGGCACTGTAGAACCTAAAATATTTATCTAAGACGATCAACATGATCCTCCCTTGAATTTAAGTAGATCAAGATTTCATAAATGAACACAATAATTAAGTCTTCTAGTAATACATGGAATCTTAAGTTCATAATCCCCATGAACATAGTTGGTGTGTTCATGACACCAAACTACATGACCAAAAACATGAAATGGTTATACCTGCTTATGAAGTCTCTCATTGAGACATCATCCTCTTTCACACTCAACTGGAGATACTCATACCACATACTAATATTATTAAACTAACTATATCCCCTAAACCAGTAAAACATATTATATATCCTTGGAAGATAGAAACATTTCTTGATATTATTTTGATTCAACCTTAGGTATTCTATAATAAACCTCAGACTATCATATGCTTTCTTAGAGAATAACACAAGATCACCCAACACTAACACACTAGGCCAGATGAGTCCTTTATTTATCAGATCATATATTTGAATAATCAACTCCCTCAACTCATAAGGTTCCAAAATTAAAATATCTATAAAAATGGTAGAAGCACTGAGATTCAAGTCCATCTTAAACTAAACATCATGTCATGGGTGTAGAGTTACAGCCTCTTTTTAAAAAATATAAAAAAACTCACTGATATCCCTAGAATAATCCTCTATCTGAGTATATGTCACCTCTATTTAAAACTTATCGATCCTAGAAAGAAGGGGATCTATATGTCTACTACCCACTAGAAAAATCTAACAACCAATGAATATCACACGCTGGATATCCACATTTAATAAAAAGACTCTCCTTCACAACTAGTTGAAAATAACATGAATTGAATACAAAAAATTGATTCCATTAATGACATACTATGGATATATATGTATCAATAAATATTCTCATAATAATTATGTGGCCCCATCAATAGCTAACATACCCTACACACATCCAGCAAACTGTTCAGGTCATCGACTAGTGTGGCTGTTACAAGGGGCACATAAAAACACCCTTTTTGTAATCCCAAAGCATGAACTAGAGAAGGAGAAAAAATGGAATGTTAGTATACCAAATAAAACCTTGAATAACCAAGGGTAAACAATAAGTTTACTTTACCATTAATTAAATATGGTCCCTTTAGAACTGCCGCCTCTATTGTATGTAACTGACCATGACCAACTCTTTTGTCTCTCTACCGATAGCCACCTCTAAAGACATTCTTAGGGAAAGCTCCTTTAACAAGAGTAATGTCATGATGTAGGGCTCTAATAGATCCATATCCTATCTATTGAACATAATATTACTAACCCTGCTACTGAAATAGTCTCACTAGAAGCTACTGGCTAGGCTGACACTAAACATGTCCACCTCCACCATACTGAGATAGAAGAAAACATGGTTACAGATTCTTATGATGGCCATAAACCCCACAAAAAAATATACTATCCCAAATCCCACCAAAAAAATAATGAAAAACACTATTCTTAGATGGCTGGAAGGTATATTTCTAATATCAACTCCCAATTGGTTCGAACCATAAAGTCATTGATGCCTGAGACCTACCACTGATAAATCTTCTCCCAGAGAAAACATGAGGGCTCCCCCCCCCCATAGTAAACCACCTCATGTGTGTATACGCTCTATCACATCTTTTTTCTTAAAAACCTCCAACTATTTTTGAAGCATAAATAATGAAATATCATACTGAATATAAGGGTGGAGTGATTAAGATCCTACACAGAGGACTCCTCATCAAGAAAATTATTAGGGGTGAAACACAAATGGTCCTTGAACTTGATCTCAATCCCTTGTATACAAAAAATCACTTTTTGAAAATAAATTTGATCTCTCCTCTTCACATCCTTTATTGTTAAATTAAAAAAGTTTTCCTAAAACAATTTCTTAAATTTGACCCTTGAAAAATATGCATCCTTATATTCACCAAGATACATAATATACCACTAACTAATATGTCCCCACATTGGAATAACTATTAAAGGGACCCAGTACTCTATCAGGACCCAAATCAAACTAAAATAAATTTTTATCTCCTATAACAATTTTTCTATATTTTGATCAGAATATTTTCTCTCTTACACACCCAAAGCCTACCTATGAAAAGTGCGCAATGGATTCTGCCACTGATCATCCTCCCTAATCAAATTAGCCCTTTAATGATCAGACAGATTAGCCTGCTAAGCCACCACTACCTAAAAAACATGTCAACTATGATAAAGATCCATATCAAAAAAAAGTGAAAAAATATTTCTTAATCCCAATAGTATGGAATTTTATTAATATTTGTTTAATTCAATATAAATTGTTTCATCTTTCCCAAAACTAACCAATTTAAAAAAAATAACATGAACTAATCTTGATGTATGTACCTCTCCATGGTCTCTACCCTACAATTTTTTTCACCTTTCTTGGTTGTTTTATTGGTTAATATTCCTTGAATTGGACCATCGGGGCCCTAAAATCGCATTCCCTACCTGGTCTTCCCTAGTGTATGTCACACTTAATGATTAACTGATGTTGTTGCCTTACCTAGCCATGTAATCCTCAAAATTACTAACTCTAAACATTATATTATCCCTCAAAAATCTACTCTAATACCACTATATCAATACCCCCTCCATTCAAAGGTATGCCACTTAGTCAAAAAATGAAGGAAGAGAGATCATAACTGCTGATTCCTTCCACCCGTAGGCCCAGGGTGGTGACCAGAACCATGAGTATAAAAATATCACAAATGGGAGGCATTAACCTATATGGTAATAATATGGGAGAAAACATAAATCAAAAGCAATAAAATCCATGAAAATATAAAAATGAAACCAAAAAAATCCTACAAATAATTTATAAATAAAATAGATGTAGATAATTGTATCCAAATAAATAACTAAATTAAAAAAAAAAGATTCAATGTAGAAACCACCAATATTTCTGAGCTATTAATGTTTAACACAGTCCACAAAGTCCTATTAAAAACCTAAAAATAGATTCATATACACATGGTGATAATTGTTCATAAGAAATTCTCTCATGTACATGTTAAAAATAGAATACTAATGCACCCATTAGAAAATAGTAGAACCAACAACACCTAAGTAGGTCAACTAAACAATCCCATCTTCACCAAGGTATTCTCAATAAATAATGCATCTAGAAATAATAATATAATAAGAACCATATCAACAAAAGGGTACCCCACATAGATTTCCCATTGGGATTCCTCTCTCAAACCCCAACGTTGTACATTCTAGTGCTCCCATCTATTCCAAACATCACATCATGCCAATAATCATACATAAAACAAGTAAACACAACACATATCACCAAAATAATCTTAGTCTATCACACCATATCTCACCCAAAGACACTTATACCAACAAATAACATCTTTCATAAATACACCTAGGACATAAGATCACAATTGTAACCAAAATTTTTGGATATCATGAGCATGAAGGACACCAACCTCATTCGCTCCTCTATCCATTAAATACCACCACAATAATTCATCCAATAATTTCATCAAACAACCACCCCTAGTGAAATTTTAACTTCTATACATCATAGATTATGAATTCTTAACTAAATTGTAAGATAGAGCATGAATGGGCAGGTAGCTATCCATTCATCCTCACTACATAGATGTTGGGAAAAACACCACTAAAATATTTTGTTGTTGGAACACTATGCTTGACATGGGTGGAGTGCATATAGAAATCACAATGAATAAAAAAAGTGCATATATATATAACCATAAAAAATTCTAACGTAGGGGTTAATAACCAAAACTCTAACCAACTCACTATATCACAGCCCAACCTCACTACACTAACACTTTCACTTCCACCACTAAATGCACAACCCTGCACAAAAAGACACAATCCACATAAAAAACATTCAATAAAATTTAGAAAATTTCCAAATTTCCAAAAAATATTAATTTATTAAGACAATTAATTTATTCTTCTCTTACATTTCATTATTTCATCCAATTAAATTCACATTTACGAACAATCACATATAGCCACATATCCCATTAAATTTCAATTTAATCATGAACATTTAACTGATTCTGTTATTACCCAAACAACATGAATAACACAACACATCACAATAATAAATATTCTATCATTATCATCATAACCAGCCCACACTGCCAACATCAAATAGCCATAACTAGCTTCTTGTCGCAACCACAACATCAACACCACCTTTCTATCACAACCACACTATATCATGACCACACTAATCATCACATCTACCCATATAGAACAACCTCCCATCACAATTTCCACATATCACATACACTTTTCATCACATAAAAAATGTAAAACACACCACATATCATCACCTTACAATAAAAACAAGCATCAAAACACTTTTCAAATCACATGCACATATCATTTTATCATATTTATCAAGGTAATTTCATCCCATTCTATTTATTTATTCAAGGTAATTCTCTCACAAGACAATAATTTCCTGATGAAAAAATTATATTAACAAGATATAAGTGTCCTTTTAATTAACATTTATTGTTCTAAAAAATAATACCCAATGTTTTCTTCAAAAAAAAATTCCCAACATGTATAAAGTCTCCCAAAAACCATGATTTTCAGTGGTACAATCACAATATCAAAAAAACAATGATAAATTTGTAAAATCATGAAACTAAATCCCTTTCATATCAATTTTAATTAAATTTATTTTTTATCTTTATTAGGAAATAAATACCATCTTCCCAAAAATAAAAAAAATAATCCCACTTTCTTAGTGAAATTAAATGAGAAATGAAGGATACCCTACCTTAATTAATATTTTAGATCTACTACACAAATCTGGAATAAGTGGGGTATATAACTAAAACCATGACGAAGGAAGGAAACTTCACTATCCTGGAACATAAAAACTAATTTACCCTTTCTAAAGAAACTCCAAAGTCCAATGATTTACCTTAAAAAAACTATTACCAGGTGAAGAACAGAAATAAATTGGGAAGAAAAAATAATGTAACTCAACTTAACCACCTAGGCTTATCTCCCAAGGTTTAGGGTTGCTAGCTACTAAAAAGTGGTTGAAATGATTCCTTGGGATTCACTTGGGTCATCTATGAAATGATATAAATGATGTAAAAGTGATAGGATATGAACAGATTTTATAATTTATGGGTGTTTAATAAAATACATGACCACATCGCATCCACCCTTCACCACTCTACAAAGGGATAGGACTACGATGTAGTGGGGATAACCATGTTGTAGGCAAGATGGTAAAATTGGCCTCTAAGATCTTTGTGTTTTCAAATTCCATGAATCTTATAAAATTGGGGGTTACCACGGTATAACCCAGACCATTATGTCATTGATCTCTAATAACTAAGAAGAGTTCATGCTATAGCCCTATCTCTAAGGAGCAGTGATGCCTAAAAAGGAAAAACCATTTCAGCCTCCACATCGAGACACTACACCGTAGGAAACACCTCCACACCACTATTATATTGACATCTAAAATATCTCCAAAACACCGAATTGGGATCCATATACCACAAATAGCTCATATACACCATAACAACTTCACTTATAGAACAACCTAAGGCTCTACTCCATACAACTCCTCTAGCTATATTTTCTAGCTACAACCTCTCCAATACTCACCATCTCCTTCGGACTACCCATAGACACCAATGCCATTATAATACCCATAATATAATATGATAAAAGGATCAATCCATTACAATTATTATGAAATCAAATTGGTTTTGATTATTAATTTTATTAATTTTTTAAATAATATAATTTATAGGAAACTAAGATTATGTAAAAAGGTTTACATAATAGAATTTAAATTATGAAATTTTTATGATTTATAAAATATCATATGTTTAAATTGAAATTCCATATAATGGAAAATAAAAGGATTCAATATTTAAATTTGATGTAAAATTGTTTTTATAATATTATATAATATCCCTAATGTTTATCTTAAATAGAAAATGTTTATAGTAAACTTTAAATTATATAAAAGTTTATAAATTTTTCACATCATTAAATTTATGAAATATTAATTAATTTAATTAATTTATTTATTTGTTTGTTTATTTTTTTATATTAAATTTTTTCTATTGTGAACATTGTGTTTGAAAAATTTAAGTGATTAATTGCATCTAAAAGATACATTTATGCATTATATGCTAGGTATGACTCCACATAATATAGTTTTCACCTACCTTGGTCATGGTTTTCTTTAGTGTTATGATCATGAAAATATTTTTTCAATATAATTAGTGAATATTTTTTATTATATATTTCATGAATAAATTTTTATCTTTATTTAAGTCTCCCTAAGAAGATGGACATGGGGTTTAACTACTCACCAACCTAGAGGAGTATACCTCATTATAGAAAGACAAGGGGTTGCCTATTTTTCTCTCTAGGCTTACTCGGGTGGAGATTTTCAATCTCATATATCTTTATGAATTTACTTTAAAATTTCATGTACCTTGTGCATATGATGAATTCATATGAGTACAAATATTATTAGATTCAATTTTTGGGTAAATAACAAAAACATATGGGTTGTGTAAAAGAATAAAAATTAATGTGTTGTGGACGCATTAATTTGGAAGAAGGAATATGGATTCCAAAACTAAATAATTAGAATAATTCACACAAAAAGGAAAACATGAAATGATAAATATTTCATAATATTAAATGTTCGTGAGTTTAATTTACATATGAGGTATATTAAATAGGTGATAATTTTGAAAGGACCTACCCATAAATACTCATTGTCATATTACTTTTAAAGAGGCTCCTATCAAAACCTCAACCGTCCAACTGGGTAGGTAATTACATGTTTGGGTGCCTTTGAATTATCTTTTGTTAGAAAATAATATTATGAGTAACTCTGGAATATATTGTTGGGTAATTCATTCCAAAGTTGGTTTTTATTTGATCATCAAATGTAATCTTATTATTTTCATCTTCATTCGGTTACACTAGCCGGAAGACCCTAATAAGATTAGTTTATCATAGAAATTGAGTTGAGTATTACCCATAATATGGATATGAAAAAAGTGAGGTCTAATTAACTATTCAAGAGTCATAACTATTCAAATTGGGAGTATTCCCAACCTAAATAACTATGTATTGATATAATCACTCAAGTAGACTCATTTCATATTGAAATATGGATTTTCGATCACTAAATGTATATAATGTACATGTTCCTCATTTTATGTTGGAACACCTTTATTAAAATTTATCTATGAAAATATATAATACCTAAAACTCATGTTATAAAAGATTTGGTTATAGATATTTAACATCATCAGAATCATCCTTAAAATAAACCTGGAATTTGATTCATCCAAGGATAAACATAATGTATGTAACCCATAAGATTGGTAACATAAGAAGATTTTGTTAAGTAAAATAAATTCAATGTGTTGGAGAAATACCTTCCTGAGTAACCAAATGTCCATTTTTTTCCAAAAAAATATCTATAAACATAAGACAAAAAAGGAATTGGATATACAGTAAATAAATAAATTAGTCTCAGCTCAAAAAATCATTATGATTTAGTATGACAATAACTTGGTGAGACTATCGATTTCCTTATGGATTGTTCATGTTATGAAATTTTTCATTTATTTATCTAGGAAATTTTTCCATTAAGATGGATGAGTTTAAAAAAAATTATTTGATTTTATTAGTTTGGATAATAAATAAACTATGTGTAATGTTTATAATATTATATTATATTGGTAATAAAACTCGGAAAATATTAAAATTGGATGAATAATATTTAGTTATAGTGTTCAAAAATTATTCTTTTAATTGACAAGGATATTGAAACATATTGTTAATATATGGAACCATGTTTTTCTGAAATGTGAAATTGATAAAAAAATGAATTTTTGATTCCACATGCTTGTATGGGTAAACTAGTATTTTCCATAATATTATGATCTCGAATGATTTTTGTAACCCACTGTTGGTCCCAAAATATATCGTTTTCCCTATAATATGAGTTTGGAGGAAATACAAGATGTTTGAATTTTCTTGAAATAATTAATATTTTATTATATATTTAATTAAATATTAATTTATTCACATGTGTTCTTTTTTATGTATCTTTTGAACAAATCATTGGATTGATATTTTATCTCCAACATTGAGTTTGGAATGGGGATTTTTTTCTAGTTGTGGAATAAAATCATGTTGGCATTGGGGTCGGGCCCATACCCTTTTTAATTTTCTTTACTTTTTATCCCATTTATTCTCCTACTTTATTTCTTTTCCTCCCTTAATATTCTCACATACACTACATTGGGACACCTATGTCACATGACTGGGATAGAAATAGAATAAAAATATTGAGGAGAGAATAGAGGTGTCATCATGGAGCTTAGGAGGAGACAGATCATCCTGTTACAGTAGTGAAACATGAATTAGTGAGAAGATTGGATGTATTTTGTAGAGACCCAAATTATGACGTACATATACATTACATTACTTTTTCATAATACTTAATACATAATAAAAATAGACACACAAGGACCATAATAGTTTAGTGTCTTTTTAAACTCGGAAAAATAATCTTCTAATCTTGGTGAAAGATCTTCAACATCTCCCATAAAGATCTTCCATTTTTTTCCTACCTAAAACCTATCTTTATATCTTGGAGAAAAGAAAACATATAAAGTATGAGCTCAAATTCTCATTAAGGGTAATCATGGAGAAAATAAAACAAACCATATGCATTTTAACTTCAAAACATGAACATAAAATTTAGACATCAAAAATTTGAGTTGTGAAATAAATCTTGGCAGTACGTAAGGCATAGGTCATAAAGGAACATTAATCACGATAAAATAGCATGGTAATAAAACATTTAATTGTGTAAAACCATTAATCACATGATATGATTTCCATAGTACCCAAGGCATTGCTGCCAAGACCATCTTAGTGGACAAAGTCCCTTTCTAAATCGAGTTCACTCCTCGTTTCAGTCTTGTAACACTGAACCAGATTAACACACCATTCCAGCCATGTATATCACATGAGATATAAATCATTACCCAATTAATTTGAGGGAGATATAGTTCCCACCCATCTCATAATGAAATCATTCTTACTTGTTCCACAAAATAAACTTAAAACATTCATCATAACCCAAAGAATAAAATGGGTTTCATAAACATCATCCCATCATAACATAATCCATATAAAACAAATGGATCTAATTTCATCATAAGATAATTGAAACCATGTAAATCATAGATACATTATACTTGACACATACACATATGAAATAATGTCATCTTAGATGGAAAATGGTTTTGATAAAACACTTTAAATGAATTCTTGAGGAAAATATCCTTTCTTCTTCAAAATCATTTTCTTTTCACATAATTCCATGAAATTTTAAAAATAAAATTATTTTTTTGAAAATATTCATAAACTTTTTTAGAGGAATCTTCATTGAAATAAGACGTTATGAAACCATAAAAATCCATTCATGCCGTATAAGTTAAAAATAACATTCTTCTCGTACTTTTTCGGAAAAGTTAAAAAGTACCTCGTATGGTAATCAAAAGAAAGATTCCTTACATACCATGTAGTAAAAGTAAAAAATGGGTAAACAAAGTCTTTAAACATACATGAAATAATTTTTATAAAATAGGTACATGGATAATAAAAATAACCCCAGTAAATACTTACAAATAAACAATCTCAGATAAAAATGAGATTGGAAAAGTTATCTGTTACCTTATGTCTGATATGCTTCGTATGTATCTGAACCTCCTGTATGATGATTTAAATAATTTAATTTAATTATTACATAATCATATTCATTGTTATTATATCATATATGGTTCACTTATGACTTTATATTACCCGTTCTTTTGTAAATTCTGTGTTAAAGCAGCATTTTGTCTAAAATCGTTTCATTTATCATATGTGTTTGGAATTTTTTTTCATGATATTATTATTAATTATATCATGATTTACTTACTTACAGAATTTAAATCATGATTTATATATCATATATATTCCGTATATATATATATATAATAGAAAGATGAATGAAATGAAATACACTGTTCATGGAGACGGTAGGACGTACGTACGCATGAACGTTGTTTTCCTTTCCTTATTGACTTGAATGGAAGTAAGTATATGAAACAGATATATATATATATCCAGTAGCATAATTATGTCATATATTTAATTATTATTAATTATATATACTCTATAATCATTCTTGAATGGTTAACATGGAGAATGAATCTCATTGCGTCGTGGAGACAGTAATCTGTACGTACGCACGAGCGATGATATCATTACCATAATTATTGAATTGAATTGGAGTGGATGATATAATATCTCAGAATCAGTATGATGTTATAATAACCATATATAGTTATTCTTTACACCATTATACCCATCCTAGTAAGGTGGTGGTGGAAATACTAATTACACCACGGCGTGGAGACGGTATTCCGTACGTACGCACGCGCGATGATTTTGTTTTCCGTAGGATGGTTAGAAAGTGAAATGGGGTTGTTTCATATTTATAATAACATATCAGTATATTAGATATACTAATGTTATTACTTTATAATGAAACAACTATATATGAAAACGTATAAGAAGAAAGAAACTTGAAAGAGTCGGTAGAAGAGATTACCTCTTCCTTGACACACCTCCTTCAAACATCTTCTTAGGGAACTAGATTTGGTCTTATGAGAAGACAAGAACCTATATGATATAACTATAGAGGTTGATAAGAGGAATTGGCAGGGTTTGGCCGAGCTTCAAGGCCCAAATGTGTGTGAAGAGAAGAAGAAAGGGGTGCCCTTTTTTTAAGGGAGGAGAGGGGCACCTTTGAAAAAACATAAAATATTATTTTATAATAAAGTAATATTCGGTTTATAATAGCGCCAAATTGATTTATGTAGAAGCTAAATTGGGGATGGGTCGAAATCCTCACAACCAATAGGTTTTAGACAAGTTTAGGTTACTATTTTAACCTTATCATTTAGATTTAACTCTAAGTTAAATAAATTAACATTTACTGTGTCTTCATGTTTTCTTACACTATATGGTTAATAAACTTACTATAATAAGCCAAAAGAACCCCAAGTGGTTCATTATTAATATATATAACCTTATTTTAGTCATTTTCCAAACCTTAGATTTTTAGGAATAAAATAACAATTAGTAATATAATATTTGTTTTAAAAACTATTTTATGTCAATTTTGACACTATTTGGTAATTGATTTTTCTGAAACTCATAACAGCATGATTATTTCAAAAAAAGTTAATTAAATCAATAATAACATTTAATATTAACAAATAAAATTATTGTAATTCATAAAAAGTCTAAAATTAAATTTATTTGGGTATTTATAACATCAATTATGTTAATATTTCATTAATAAGGTAATTATTGTATCATCATTGTGTCATAAATAAATTAAATTATTGAATGTCTAAAAATTATAAATAAAATACCATTATGTAGGAAATCTTTTTATATTTCTAATGAGTATTTATTGTCGAATTTATCTTATGTATAACCCTATATTAAAAATGTTTCAGTTATAAAACTTTGTTTTTAACTATTTTAACTCTTCTTTAAATAAAATAATAATAAATGTCCTAATCTAATCCAAGTGGACATAAAGTGTAATATTTTATTCCCAAATTTGTTTTTGGTCGAATTACACTTATCCAATAGAATTAGGACATGTGTTAGCGTAATATTAATATCATTTTTAACCTTAATTACCCTATTTACTTTTAACCATGGTAAATAAAAGTAAAAAGTTACTATTCAAAAAAAATATTTGTATCTTATTGAACCACATTTTACTCCTTGATATTAATCGTGTCTCTCGGATTTTCTAAATTCCACTCACGGAAGTGGTAAAATTAAGTTTTATGTAAATTTTCAAATTCTCCTAGGAGGTGGGTAAAAGGCGGTGAAAAGTTCAATAAAATTTTTATATATCTAAATTTATTATAAAATGACTCCAATGAATTACATTGAACTTATATAGGTATTATGTATCAATTTTGACCTAAAAATAATTTTAAATAAATAATTATTTAAATAGAAATTCGGTTTTTAAATAGTAACCCACTGTTTTCACTATTCATAAAAAATTGAAAGTTTTCAAAAAAATACCAAAAATTCAACCTAGGATAATTTCGATACTCAGAATTCAAAAATGAAGTCCATTTCCAAAAATGAAATTTATAAAATTTCAAAAATTGGGTATTACTGTTCATAATGACTAGTTTATATAACATATTGTTGTTTAGTGAAACTCGGTATTGCGTACAACAAACGCTATCGTGGAAGGTCGTGATTGCATGCAATGCAAGCCAAGTCAAGGATACGTATAGTGCAAGCTCCTTTTGGGGTAGCGTACAATGCAAGACATCAATGAAATTGAAAGGAATATTTTTCATAAAATATCGGGGTGTTACATATTTTCTCCAAATGATGGATGATTTTTTATATTTTTTCCCATAAATCACCATATATTTATCATCTTTAAGTTTTAAGGCCATATTATGACTGAATAGGACCCCCTAAGGATATATATATATCTTTTCTGGAAAAAATGGGGTTTCATGTTGATTATAGGGGAGTCCCAAGTAGAAATCTTGATCTAGTGGTGTGTTGTTAAGAAACACACGCCATGTGTTCTTCCCATTCTAGGAAGAATAATTTTTATAAGCACAAGACATATACCATGAGTGCACTCTATCTATTGGGAGTACACACTGTGTTCTGGTGCCTATCCATGAAGCTAAGCATCTAGCCAAATAGCCCATGTAATTGGCACTTGACCATGTTGAGTACACATCCAAACCACGAGTGGATCGCACACCATGTATAAAGTACATAGAGAAGCTAAAACACATGGCCATTACTTGTGAGGTGCATGGAAAGGTACCCCATGTAGGGTACACATTGTGTACTTGTTATACAGGTTTTTTGCTTGGGTGTTACATTCCAAGTTAGGTAATAATACATGTCTAGGTTCAGATATGAGGTTACACACATTGTACTCATGTATACAAACTGTGTATTTCACCATACTACCCATTGAGCGGTTTCCATGCTTTCACACCCCATAGTCAGAAATGGATGTTTGAGAAGTCTATTTTGATCATTTTCCCAAATATATCATGATGGTAGAACCCTTGGGATAATCTGAGGACTCCTAAAATGTGTTTTGGGGTGAATGAGATATAATGGAGAAGTTCTCCCTCTAGTAAATAGTTTCAGTTATCTCCTTGGAGTGATACCTAGATCCAATGTGGTATGTGAGCCATATCTCTTAATTGATTCTTATATATATTTTCCTTTTCAAGGAAATATCATTTGCAAGATGTTCCCTTCTGGTCCATGAGGTGGTGAGAGTAGATGTTTTCATTTATCCCTTTTAGTATTCCTCCACTTACATTTCAACATAGAAGAATATGTATAGGATTCCCTCCCATGCCTAATTCATTCCAAGGATCTAATGTAGGATATCTTTGCTTTTTTACATCTTACAAGAATCCCAATATGTATTCTTTTACTTACATGATAACTTATAAGATCCCATGTAGGATTCCTCTATAGTGTTCTAACCTAAGGCACCTAGTGGGTGACCCTAGTACTAGATCAACCATGATATAGTGCATTAGAGTCCTAGGTAGAGATGGTAGTGGGTGTCACCTTAGAACTCATACTAGACATAGAAGCATATGAGGATTTTTTAGTGGAGGTGGGTTTAGGAATTTGGTAAACCTCGCACTTTTATTTATGCATTAACTTGGTTATTGTTGATGCATCTTTGATTTGTAGAGGTACTTCTTGGATATTGTCTAATGATCCTAACGTGAGATAGTTTATTTTTTAGGATTCCTAAAAATAATTCCTGGTATTTTTATTATATTATTATTCATGTATTGAGATGCTCATATATGATTCCTGGGATACAACTTTTGAGCCTACTTATTTATTGGAATGCCTAGAATTTCTTCCTGGGATATAGCTGTTGAGCCTACTTGTTGATTGGGATACCAATAGGTTCTTCTTAGGAACATTATTTTGAGCCTTTAAATTATTATTTCATGATTGAGATTCCTAGACATGATTCTTAGGATTGATCCTTGAGAAATATTTGGGTTCCAGATACAGAATAACTTGAATGGGCTCACAAGTTAAAGGGGTTCATAATATTCCATGAGAGTGATACATAAATTCCTTATATTGAATTAAATGGATGGTAACATAGGTCAAATTGAATTATTGTTACATGGTTGACACTCAGATTCCTAATACAGAATGCCTTAGATGGTCTCATAGGTAAAATGGAATTATGATTCCATGGGAAACACTGATGTTCCTGGTATGGAATCCCTTGGACAGGTACATATGTCAAATGAAATTTTATTATTCCTTGAGTGACACTTGGATTGATACAATCAAATATATTAGATAAGCTCATAAGATAGATGGAATTCAAGGAAATGGTGTTCAACATATGATATTTACATGTTGGAGCACATCCCTTAAGATTTTGATATACAGATACTCTCGAGGATGATTATGCTCTCCTAGAGTGTCACCTTGTATACTCCTCATGGTCGGGGTGGATGTACCATTTCATGATTTTCCTCTATATAACGTGAGTGATACATATATTCCTATATACGAATGCATTGGAAGGACTCATAAGGAAAATTATTTACATTCTCCTTGAGTGATACATGGATTCCTATGCAGGAATTCCATGGATGGACTCATAGGAAAAATAAAATTATTTTTATGCTTGTTTATCATTATACAAAAATTCCGTGGTTACAAACCATGGGACCAAATTTATTTATATTTAGTAAAAGATACATTTTATAGGATGTTTGGTTATTATATGGAAAAATCCATTACAGTGAATGGAGGTGAGTGTAGATAATTCCAGGGCTAGGATATGTATCCCCCTATGATGATGTATCTTTCTTAGTGATTTGTTTTGTGTTGGATGAACAAACTATTGTTCATTAGGAATATGGACCCAACGATTGACTTAATATTACATGACATGAGTGGTTTAAAGTCCTAATCAATTCCCTTTTCATAGGATTCCAATGCAATCAGAATTATGGACCTTTGGATTGACTGTTGTGGATTTATATTATTTTTCACCTTATACATATAAATATATATACTTGATGGAATATTATCTTGTTGGATGTGATTATGGACCTGTGGATCAACTGAGGATTCACCTTCTGTAATTTATTAATCATTTTCACTTGTGTATTAAATGATTTGAACATATTTCATGAGCATGCACATATGATATCATATTATAGGATTGTTTTTGGGGGTGGATTTTTGATATTTATTTCTCACCCCTATATGTTTGCCTTTTTGTGCATAAAAAACTTATGTGTTATTTCACAATGAAAATAGATAGTCAATGGATAGGGTTGAGGACCAAATTTACATGATCAAGTGGAGTTTTTCATGTAGATTATTATGATCGAGATGGATTATCTTAGTAGTGTCTGGGAGGATGGGTATGTGGTTTAGTTTAGAGTTAGTAGTAGAGATATGTTCTTTTATTTATGTATCTTTTTGTACTCCTGCAAGTATGGTTGGACTAGTGGGTGACCAGTGTTGTATGTATGATATGTTCTTTTAATTTTGTCCACGCTCTACTTATTTACAAATTTGTTTTATGTTTATTCATTTCTGATATTATTTACTTTGATATGATAGAAGAGTCTCTCCAAAGGCACACATCAGGCCCTCGCTACTATCCAATAGCCTATAGCTTATGCAGAGGAATTATTGAGGGATTGTGGCGATCTAGCTTAGGTAGTGAATTAATGGAATCTAACTTAGGACATTACAAAAAAAAAATTAGAGTTATTCCTTTTAAATTATACTAATATTTAGGATATGGTATATTGAAGTATTAGGAATGAGTTAAAACAAGTGATGGATGTCAAACTGGTGTGTTGAGAACACCTATTCTGATATGAATCCTAGTGTCTAGGGATTTGGGATTGTTGTTCTAAACTGTGATGTTATAGTTGTATATATATTTTTTCTTTTAAATAAGCACATTTTGTTTGAAGTTTATTAATTTTGTTCAATTTATATCTCTTGGGACATTAGAAATTGAATAATGATTGATTTTTACTCCTGGATGGACAAGGTAATAGGAATCTCATGCATCATATTTGGCACATGTAGTCCACATTTTATAAAATACTAGTGCTTTATTTTAGTGATGATCAAGGCCAATTTTATAATGTGTATGAAACAACCTAATTTTTGTTCTCATATATAGGATCTTGGTGGAATTATACTCAATTGGCCCCACATGCATATATATCTCCTTCTAATGGATTGTTATGTGGATCAATGATGGGATATATGAAAGTGAGGTTGATGACTCATTCATCATTCAAATAATGTGTAGTGCCGCTATTAGGTTGATAGGGAACATGATTCCCAGGTGATAAACCCCTTTTAGGGTGTTTTTTCATATTTTTGGTTATTTAAAGTGTAAGTAACAGCCTATATAGTGTTTCCCCATATTGCTTAGAAAGGAATTATCCTTAACTGAACCGTGTGAGTAATATTGACACTCAGAGGTTGACATTAGAAGTTGATACACTTATTATGGTTATCTAGTTGAGTAACTTTTTACGATTTCAATAGATATCTAATGATTATAGTGAACTACAATCTCTTTGGCGTATTACCATATACGGATTCCTGATGAGTTCCAATTCTTTGTTTTTTTTTGTTAGTATCATGACCCTATAGGGAGATGTCCCTTTTAAAGGAGGATCTGAGAGGATCAAGTCCATATTAGGCTGATTATTGATAGTTTTTTACACTTTCAGGTCATTTTTTTATTTAACTTCCTTATAGAGGGTTGATAGATGTGTTATATTTCTTGAATTGAGAAGGGTACACAGATGACACCCCCAGAGATGTGACATTGTCAAAAGGTTTGACCGTTGGTCTAGGTGGTTAGACCTAGTGACCCTATTATGAGAATTGATCTATAGGGATAGTTGTAAGACATATAGGCCCCTCTTTTTGACTCATACACTAGAATGTTTATGTTTGGATTCTTTGAGGGAAACTTGCAATATGGTTGGATCAGTTTTATGGATTTCTTTTTAGATAGTGACCTTGGTAGTACACTCATACTATGACTGATGAATGGGAGGTGATAAAGTTTATTAATATAGGAATGTTGATTCATTCAATTTTTGATAAATCACATAGGGTTATTATGTATTAAGACAATGTTTGATGGAAAATCATCTCTGGTTTCCGGGACCTATTGACCAATAGTTGGGTGATTTATGTTTAAATTTTTGAAAACAACATCGTGTGATGAGTAGTCATTGAATAAATTATGGTGGAGGTTAGGAGACTAATTTTTAAGAGTAGTTCCAAGGAATATTCTATCATAATTTGAATGATGTTTCATGTATCATTGTAAAATTTTCCATGTAATGGATCAATCGAGGGAGAATTATTCGGGTGGTAATGGTACATTTTTGTTATGCATGGTATCTTTTTATATTTTAAATCAGTGGGTTTCCATGCGTGAGATGAAGAATGATGTTTTTAAATAAATTATTCAAACAACATTGAGTGAGAATTAAAATAAAATGATAATTTTAATTAAGTGTTATAGGAGATATCAATTATAAATTGGGTATCATAATGTTGTCAATTGTGGATACATCTAGACACTCATTGGTAGGAGACCTGGTGTCAGGAGTTGGTTATAGGAAAGTGTATCCGAGTATGATGTGACCACGAATCAGAGAGAGTGATACATGTCTATTGATGAAATATTCGTGTCCACCTAGTTTAGAGGTGATCATTCCCTATATATTGAAAAAAATTTAAATACACTGAGAGGGAATTAGTTATATGGTGAGCTTCTTTTCTTTTCAAATATCATTCTTGATTTGATGAAATAACCTATTTTTTTGTTCCCAATGAGTGGTATATGTTAATCTAGGTGGTGGGGAGTTCACATTTATCCATTTTAGGATGGAGACCCTCTTATTGTTTTGAAATCTAGTTTTTTTTGTCAAAATTTTTCCCATGAAGAGGGAGTGAGTAAAATTTTAATGTTTTTTTGTTGAAGATTCGATATGGGTGGTTTTACATGTGCTAGTGTTTGTGTTTGGTGAAGTATAGAGCTTGGGAAATTGATCATGAGAGGTTATGATCATCATATTTCTATAATGGGGAGTATCATCTCATTCATGGTTAAATGCCTTCCTTGATTGATGAGTTTTCAAGGCTATGAGACCGGTTGTTAGATGGTCAAGATAGTGTAGTTTTGGGGATGTTCCGGATGATATTGTGTCTTAGTTTGACAACCATAGATTCTAATATATGATAAGGGTGATGGCGGGGAGATTTTTATGACTCGTGTTTTTATGGATTTGAAATTGAGAATAAATTTTATTTTTTTCCCTTCAGATGATTGTATGGGATAGAAAGTATTTTATACTTTCATATTAGCTCATATGATTTTTTACCACCCCATTGGTCCTAGAATAGGGTTTTTTTCCAAGTACATGAGTTTTTTTATAAATCTATGCTAATTAAATTATTATCAAATAATTAGTATTTAACATATATTTAATTAAATAAAAAAAATTCACACACATATGTTCAAATTTGTATCTTAAATTGAGTTTTGTATTGAGATTTTTTCTCCATTATTGAGTATATAACATGGATTATTTCCTATGCGAGGCATAAACTCATGTTGGGTGTCGGGGATGGGGTTGGTACCCTTATTCTTTTTCATTTTCTTTTTTTCCTTTTTTTTCTTTTTCTTTTTCCACTTTTCATTCTTCTTCTCTAGATATCTTCTCACATACGCCCCTAGGGGATCCTATGTCTCATGAATGAGAGATAAAAGGGTGATGGAGAGAGAATGAAACAGATATGGATAGGGTTGAATAGATGTGTTGTCATGGTGCTCAGAATGAGAAGAATCATTATGCAGCAGCGGTGGAATGTTAATTGATGTGAAGCCTCATTGGATTCCATATAAATGTAGGTTTTTTATGTTTTTACCATAAATACCCATATATTTAACACATTATAGTTTTAAGTCTATATTATGACTACTTAAAGACCCTTAAGGGTAAATCTATAGTTTTTATGGAGAAAAATGGGGTTTCAGGACAATTATAGAGGGTTCATGTTTGGATATATTGATCAAATAGAGTGTGTTTTAGGAAGATACATCATGTGTAATTTCTATTCTAGGAAGATAGATTTTTAGAAGTATACACCATGTACCAGGATTACACGCTGTTTTCTGGTGTTTTCCATGATATCCACAACCTAGCCAGATAGCCTATGTAAGGGGCACTTGGCCATATAGAGTACATGGTCAGACCCCAAGAGGGTCGCATTCCATGTATGTAGTACATGACTAGGATAAAATATATGGTCAGGCCATTTGTGGTATATGGGAAGGTATCCTTATGTTGGATACATTTCTTCTACATGTTATACATACCATGTACTTGGGTATTAAATTTCACATTAGGTTGGAGTGTATACCCAGGTGGGGCTATGAGGGTACGCATTTTGTACTTGAATATATATTCCACATATTTCCACTATGCTACCCTTTTGACGGTGTTTCATGATTTTACATCCCTGTGTAATAATTAGAAATATGAGAATTCCATTTCAGGAATTCTCCCAAATAGATCACAATGGTTGAACCCTTGGGATGATCCAAAGACTCCAATAAGGTTTTTTTGGAGAAATAGATATAATGGGGAGGTTATTACTCTAGTAAATAGTTCCAATTATATCCTTAGAGTGATACCTTGTTTTGATTTGGTCTATGAGCCAACTATCTTAAATGATTTTTATATAGATTGTCCTTAAAGGAAGCCTCCCTTATGAGATGATCCCTTTTGGACTATGAGGTTGTAATATTATCTATTTTAGGGGATCCCATATAGGATCCCAATTACTTATCTTCAACCTAGAGGATCCCATGTAGGATTCATTTTCTTACTAACATCGTTTCTAGGATCCCATGTAGGATGTATCTACTCATGTACTAATTCTAAGGATCCCAAATAGATAACATTCTTTACATGATAACCTTGTGGATCCCGAGTAGGATGCCTCTCAAGTGTTATTGCCTCAGGGGCCCATTGGGTGACCTAACTACATAACCACCTCCGAGATAGTGCATTATGGGTCTTGGTAGAGATGTTTTTAGGTGTCACCATCGAATCCATACTAAACTATTAATCCCATGTGGTTGTGGAATTAGTTGTGGGTTCAGGGGTTCAACCACCCTCACTCTATTGTTTAAGAATTCAAATGGCCATTGTTGATTCATCTATGATTTTCAAAGGTACTTCATGGACTTTGGATAATGAGCCTAACATGAGGAAATTTATGTTTTTTGATTCCCATATGTACTTATTGGGATCCTTATTATGTGCCTATTCATTTATTGGAATGTTCAAACATACATCCTTCGATTCATCTGTTAATCCAACCTATTTAGTGAGATTCCCAAACTCACTTCTTGAGATTTGGAAATTGTGCCTACTAGTTGATTGGGATACCAATAGGTGTTTCCTAGTATCTTAATTCTATTATTTTTATTTATTATTTCATGATTGATATTCACAAACATTAATCATTGGATCAAACCTTATGTTATACTTGGGTTCTTGATATGTAATTCCATGAATGGGCTCAGAAAATAAATGACTTTATATTTTTTCTTAAGAGTGATACATGAAATCTTTAGATAAAATCCCATGGATGTACTCATAAGTCAAATGGAATTATGATTCCATGGGAAACACTCAGTTTCTTGATGAGGAATGACATGGACATGATCATAGGTCAAATAGAATTATGATTCCATGGGAGACACTCTAGTTAATGCTACAAAATTCCTTGTAAGGGAACCTTGGTCAAATGAAATTATATTACACCTTGAGCGACACTTGGATTCCTAATATAGAAGGCCTTATATGAGCACATAGGCTATATTGAACTTATGGACATAGCATTCCACAAATGATTTTACTAGGTGGCTGCACTTCCCCTGAACTATTGATAAACAGATAGTTGAGGGTGATTATGCTCTCAACAAGTGACACCTTAAATGCTCCTCAGGGTCAGGCTGCACACACCATTTAAACATTTTCGTCTATATTCCATGAGTGATACTTTAATTATCATGTAGTAATTCTTTGGACAGACTTATGAGGAAAATTATTTTTATATGCCCTGAGTGATACTTGGATTACCATGTATGAATTCCTTGGACAAACTCATAGGGAATTTTTTTGTCATTACACATATATTCCTTGGTTTCATACCTCAGGTCCTAGTTTAATTACATAAATTAAAAGTTTTGTATTTATAAGATGTGTGGTTATTAATTAAAATCATTTATTATAGTGAATGGAGGGGAGTAAACATAATCCTAGGGCTAGGAATTATATCAGCCTTCAGTGATGTAGCTTTCTACGAGATATTTTATCTCTTTTGAAGAATGTATTATCGATTGGGATTACTAACCCAAGGATGGACTTAATTATAAACAACTTGAGTGGTTCAAAATCATTCTCAATTATCTTTTCATATTATTTACAAAATATTGGGATTACTAGCCTATGGATCGACTATTATTAATTTATGTTATTTTTTAACTTAATAATATAAATATATTTATTTATTTATTTATTTATTTATATATGGGAATATATATACACATAAAAAATATATATACATAATGAAACTTTTTCCCTTTAGTCAGGATCACAGACACATGGATCGACTATGGCTTCACCTTATTTATATTATTGATCATTTCTAGTTGTTCCTCGACTAGGATGATCATTTTACATGATCATTCACTTATAACAGTAGATTATAGATTCATCGTTGGGGTGGCCTATAGAAATTTTTTCCCACCCCCTTTATGTTCACCTCAATGTTCATGTAGACCTTATGTCTACTTTTAGGTTGAGCACATACGTTCAATGGATTGTGATGAGGCATAGAGTTTCATTACTGAGTGGAGATGCTCATGTGGATTATTGTTATTGAGCTAGAGTATCTTTTCCTTTTATTGGAGACTGGGTATGTGGTTCAGCTTAGAGATATCAATATATCCATGTACTTATAATTGATACCCTTTTTGTACTCCTCCATTCATGGATAGGGCCTAGTGGGTGACCAATGTTTCATGTATGACATGTCCATTAAAGAATTTACTTGATTTTATTTATTATTAATGATTTTTCATATTTATTTCTTCTACACTCTTATTATTTAATCATTTGGATGATTTTTTATTTATTTTCATTGTGGTTTACCTAGATATGAGGGCATAGTCTCTCCCCAAACACACCTTATTACGGAAGCCTCTGGTGTATATATATGCATGTTTGAGGCCTTATAGGGAACCAAATTGGGGGACAAGATTAGTGGAATTCAAGTCAAGACCTTGAAATTATATTAAAATGGTAGAAAATGATTTCATGAGATGGAATTTTTTGATAAACATAATGATGATTGTAAAACTCTATGGAATGTCCATATCATGTATCATTATTAAGAAATTAATTATTCAATTTTTATGGTTATGAAATTACAAATGTATAATTTACATGTTTTTTAAATACACATGAGTTAAAATTAAATGAAATAATTTATTGATATTATAAATTACATTCAGTCTTTGTAGAAAGTAATTACTAAATCAATGATTTGAATATAAATGAGTATATTAAGCTAGATGGATCTTAAAAGGATGTGTATATTTATCTGAATTCTCATAAAATATAATAGAATTTATTTTCTATGAAATATTTTTTATAAAAAAAATTGGATGATTGGTTGAATGATCATGGCTTATGATTCATTGGATTTTATAACATGTTTTGAGGTGAAGATAAGGATAAAATTGTTGTATCAAAGATAATATTTGTATCAAGATATTTGTTCAAATATAAGGAAATATGCCCTTGATACCATTAATTAATAGAATATTTTTATGAATTGTATTCCTCTTAATGATCTAAACACATAGAATACCATATGTGATATGGGAACAATATTTAATTTGTGAAATAATAATACTGAAATGAAAAAGTTCTAAAGATAATGATTTTTTTGGAATCTTTGAAAAATATTCTAATAATTAATTTAATAACTAGTGGACTAGCAGGATTATGTTTGAACATAGAGGAGTTCAAAAATAAAAAAAATATTATTTTAGTCTTAGTTTAAGTGAATATTCACCTAATATCATAAATAGATAGGATATGTGATAGTAAAATAAATGTACATAGTTACATTTAGTTACGATGTGAAAGTGAATATCACCATTTATAAAAAAAAGTATTCCAACCTAAAAAGTGAATGAAAATTTAACATGAAAAGGTTTAGGATATACTCATTATTAACAATGTAAATTGTCAATTTGATTTCAATTAAATTTTTTGATATTATTGGTTATAAGTATAATGAGTTTAAATTTGTGTAATGTTTTATGTAGACAAAAAAAGATTACATCGTAACAATTGATGTTATGATTTTAAGGAGTTTGGATATGTTCAATGAGTTGAATTTTAGGAATATGATTCCTAAGTCTCACCATTATATAAACTATCTTACTTCATATGTGTTACACATTGAGAGTTTAGTGGGAATATTTTATCAAGTTTTTACATAGAGATGTTATAAGAATTTCATATAAATTTATGGAGTAAACAAAACTCAGAAAATGAAACAAACGTACGGATAAACTGGCAGTTTATTATACAAGATATGATAAACAAGTTCTAATGTATTATTTCGTTAAATATTCTTAAAAAAATTTAATAATATAATATGTATAATGGTTTTATAATAAAATAAATCTCCATTTATCATTTATTCAAGTTTCATGAAAATTTACTTGAATGTTAGAATGTTAAATACCCCCTAAAAATACATTTTTGAGGTGTACCTAATCAATGATCATCATAGATTATAATGGGTTGTGATGATATGTTTATATTAGAATAAATATTTTTTTGTACTCATTACCAAGGGTTGTATATGATATGTGAAGAATATATTCATGATGTAATAAGTAGAGTCATATTACTTTGATTAACCAACCAATTATATCTCAGGTAATGTCATTTAGTCATTTATATTCTTAGGGATGTATGCTAATTATCAATATATATTACAAAAGGTTTTTGAGATACCTAAAATGTGAAACATTATCCTTTAATACATTACTTACACATGTCAAAAGTGACATAAATAATATCATGTTTGTGGGTATGTTTCTGATAATTTTGTTGGTCAATGTTTAACCAATATGGTATTTTTTTACTTGTATAATGAGTAAAGACATATAGACCATGATTTAATTCGATAAAGGAAATGAATATCCATGTTTAGTTAAGGTCATATATGATTTTCTTAACTACTTATATGAGGGGAATGTGATTTTTCATTAGTTTGATAAATGATATGTGATGTAATAATCAACATGGACATTTCATTTCAGAGAATCATGAATATATGAGTTAGCCTATACAAGATTAGAATGTTATATGTCTATATTTCACTCAATGTCATAGAGAAAGGGATTATATAGGGTTACATATGATGTATATGATGAATATTATGTTGGAAATGTTCATATAGAGGAATGGTTATGTTTAATGAATATCACACCAGATACCTCAGTAGAATGAATAGAGATAATTATTTGTTGTAGGTTTCTCTTTACTTACATCTATGAAATATGGATTTTATATTTATTATAAATGTTATTAATCACCATAAGGTCACAAAATGATTCCCTTAGGTAAGGATAAATTTTTACACAAATTGATTGTTATAAAATGAAGAGATCTAGTTGAAATTGTATCCAAACAAGTTTGTAAAGATTCCCAAATCATTGTGAAGTTCATCACAAAGTCTCAATGAGATTTTAGTGCAAGTGGGATATTATTAGTTGTGCACTAAAATATAGATGTATATAATTCACATAAATTAAAAAAATGTATATGATACATGTATATGATATATGTATATGGTGCATACAGTATTGGTATATATATAGTTCACATATAATAAATCTATATGATGCATGTATATAATCATGCATAAGAAGCATGTATAATATATTAATAAGATGGATCTATACATTTGTTTTAGTTCCCTATAAAGAAAACTCAAAATTAAGTCTTACTACATGTTCATTATCATATTGAAATAGATATATCCTAATAGTTCTTCCATTTGTTTTATTCTATTAACAATGTATTAAAATATTTTCATTTAGATTGTTGAACACATTCATTAATGAGGAATAAATTAGTTTGTGTAATTTTATAATACTAGTAATGCTCGATGAATTATTTATTCAAAAATAACATCTGGTCTTGGCTTATAAATAGATCATAGGTTCTCCCCATTTAAGGGTGGATTACCTTGTTTGGTAAATATTTATGATGATCATAAGTTTCATGAAAATTTCTAGAAGATTTATTTTTAACAGCATGAATTTATCACAATATATAAATATATTATAATCCCATTTATAGATAGGGTATCCTCGTGAAATATTTATGGATCCATCATGTAACACCCCGATATTTTAT
Organism: Viscum album; assembly: GCA_963277665.1. Classification (NCBI taxonomy): domain Eukaryota; kingdom Viridiplantae; phylum Streptophyta; class Magnoliopsida; order Santalales; family Viscaceae; genus Viscum; species Viscum album. Next base: position 1,916,030,310 of record OY728127.1, read on the forward strand.
GAGATATATTATTTTTAATTTATTTTATATCTTCTATTATACACTACACCAAGATTGGCTTGTACTATACGTAATACCGTATTAGCTTATAGTATATGCAACACTATTCTTGGCTTGTGTTACACACAAATTCAAGTTCGTTTTGTGGAAATTATTCTACGCTACATTAAGTATAGATTTTGTTTAATTTATAAATGAAATAAGTTTTGATTATGTTATATACAACACAAAAAATATCTTTCACTACACGCAGCCCGGACTTGTCTTGCATTACATGCAATCAAGACCTTCCTCGATAGCGTGTGCAGTACGCAATACCGAGTTTCATTAAACAAGATATTATTATAATATTATTATGAACTAGCCGTTATGAATAGTAATACCCACTTTTTAAAATTTTATAAATTTTATATTTCCAAATGGACTTCATTTTTGGATGCGGAATATCGAAATTAGCCTAGGTTGAATTTTTGGTATTTTTTTGAAAACATTCAATTTTTGATGAATAGTGAAAACAATGGGTTACTATTTAAAAACAGAATTTTTATTTAAATAAATATTTATTTTATTTAAATTTATTTTAGGTAAAAATTGATACATAATACCTGTATAAGTTCAATGTAGTTCATTGGAGTCTTTTTGTAATAATTTTTGATATATAAAAATTTTATTGAACTTTTCACCGTCTTTTACCCACCTCCAATAAAAATTTGAAAATTTACATAAAACATAATTTTACCGCTTCTGTGAGTGGAATTTCGAAAATCCAAGAGACACAGTTAATATCAAGGAGTAAAATGTGGTTCAATAAGATAAAAATAATTTTTGGTATATAGTAACTTTTTACTTTTATTTACCACGGTTAAAAGTAAATAGGGTAATTAAAGGTAAAAATGATATTACTATTACCTTAACACATGTCCTAATTCTATTGGATAAGTGTAATTCGACCAAAAACAACCTCAGGGATAAAATATTACCCTTTAGGTCCACTTGGATTAGATTAGGACATTTATTATTATTTTATTTAAAGAAGAGTTAAAATAGTTAAAATCAAAGTTTAATAGCCAAAACATTTTTAATACAGGGTAATACACAAGATAAATTAGACTATAAAAAATAATTATAAAGCTTAAAATATTTCATACCTAATGGTATTTTATTTATAATTTTTAGACATTAAATAATTTAAGTTATTTATGACGCAATGGTGATGCAGAAATTACCTAAATAATGAAATATTAAAATAATTGACGTTATAAATACCCAAATAAATTTAATTTGAGACTTTTTATGAATTAAACTAATTTTCTAGGTTAAGATGACATTTTAATATCGATTCAATTAAATTTTTTCTAACTAATTATGTTGTTATGATTTTCACAAAAATCAATTACCAAATAGTGTCAAAATTGACATAAAATATTTTTTAAAACAAATATTATATTATTAATTTTTATTATATTACTAAAAAACTGAGGTTAGGCCAAATGACTTATATAAGGTTATATTTATTAATAATGAACCACTTGGGGTTCGTTTGGCTTGTTATAGTAAGTTTATTAACCATATAGTGTAAGAAAACAAGAAGACATGGTAAAGGATAAATTATTTAACATAGAGTTAAATCTAAATGATATGGTTAAAATAGTAACCTAAACTTGTATAAAACCTATTTTTTGAGGGTATTTTGACCCATACCCACTTTATCTTCAGAATAAATCAATTTGGAGCTATTATAAACCGAATGTGACTTTATTATAAAATAATATTTTATGTTTTTTCAAAGGTGCCCCTCTCCTCCCTTATAAAAAGGGCACCCCTTCCCTCTTCTCTTAACACCATTTTGAGCCTTGAAACTCGTCCAAAACCTGAAAATTTCTCTTATAAACTTTCCTACCAACATTATGGAGGTTCTGGTCTTCTAAAAAGACCAACTCTACTTCCTTAAAAGGAAGCTTAAAGGAGGTACGTCGAAGAAGAGGTAATCTCTTCTTCAAATTCACTCAAGTTTCTTTCTTCTTCAACTTCTTATTCATTAGTTGTTTAATTATAAAGTAATAACATCAGTATTACTTGTATACTGATATGTTATTATAAATATTAAACAACTCCATTTCACCTTCTATCCATCCTACAGAAAACGAAATCACCGCGCGTGCCTATGTACGGAATACCGTCTCGAGGCCGTGGTGTAATCTGTTTTCCACCACCACCTTACTTGGATGGGTATAATGGTGTAAAGAATAACTATATATTATTATTATAACATCATACTGATTCTATGATATTATATAATCCACTCCAATTCCATTCAATAAATATGGGAATGATATCATCGCTCGTGCGTACGTACGGATTACCATCTCCACGACGCGATGAGATTCATTTTCCATGTTAACAATTCAAGAATGATTTTAAAGTATATATAATAAGTAATCATGAAATATATGACATAATAATTCCACTGGATTTATGTATATATATATTTATGTCATCTACTTAATTCCATTCAATTCAATAAGGAAACGAAAACAGCGTTCATGCGTACGTACGGCCTACCGTCTCCATGAACGGTGTATTTCATTCCATTTATCGATCTATCATATATATATATATGTATATGCTGAATATATATTATATATAAATCATGTTTTACATTCTGGAATTATTTAAATCAGGATATAAGTAATAATATCAATAACAACAAGTAGAAGCACGTACAATAAATGAAACGATTTTACCCAAATTGCTGCTTTTACATCGAATTTACAAAAGAACGGGTAATATAAAGTCATAAGTAAACTATATATGATATAATAACAATGAATATGATTCTTTAATAAGTCAATGATATTATTTAAATCATTATACCAGAGGTTCAGATACATACGAAGCATATCGGACATAAGGTAAGGGATAACTATTCCAATCTCGCTCTTATTTGAGATTGTTTATTCATAAGTAATTACTGGGTTTCTTGTTATCATCAATGTCCCTATTTTATAAAAAAAAATCATGTATTTTTAATGGCCTTTTTACCAATTTTTGAATTTTACCACATGTTATAAAAGGAATCTTACTTTTGTTTACCACACGAGGAACTTTTTGACTTTTCTGACAAAAGTATGAGGAGAATGTTATTTTTAACTTATACGGCATGAAAAGAATTTTACGGTTTCATAACGCCTCATTTTTATGAAGATTACTCTACAAGATTGCATGATTATTTTCAAAAAACCCCTTTTCTTTTAAAATTTCATGGCATTTTGTGAAAAAAATGATTTTGAAGAAGAAAGGATATTTTCCTCAAGAATTCATTTCAAGTGTTTTATCAAAATTATTTTCCATCTAAAATGAAATTATTTAATATGTTTATGTTTCGAGTATAATGTATCCATTATTTACATGGTTTGATTCTTCTTATGAAGAAATGATATCCATTTTTTTATATGGATTATGTTATGATGACATGATGTTTAAGAATCCCATTCTATTACATGGGTTATTCTATGATGTAGGATTTATGATTTTGTGGCACAAGAAAGAGTGATTTCATTATGAGATGGGTGGGAAATTTCCCTCCAATGCATTGGGTAATGATTTATATCTCATGAGACAGACATGGCTGGAATGGTAAGTTAATCTGGTTCAGTGTTATAGGACTGAAACGTGGGGTGAACTCAACTCAGAAAGGGACTTTTTCCACTAAGATGGTCTTGGTAGTAATTCCTCGGCTACTATGGAAATCATATCATGTGATTAATGGTTTTCCACAATTACTTGTTTTATTCCCATGCTATTTTATCATGATTGATGTTCCTTTATGATATATTCCTTGTGTACGTCCAAGATTTATGTCTTTGCTCAAGATTTTGATGTATATATTTTATGTTCAAGTTTTTGCATTCAAATGTTTATAGATTGTTTTATGTTTTCTATGATTTCCCTTACTGAGCATTTGAGCTCACCCTTTTTATGTTTTCTTTTCCCCAGGATATAAAGAAAGGTTTTAGGTAAGAAACCCAAATGGGAAGATCTTTATGGGAGATGTTGAAGATCTTTTACCATGATTAGAAGATTACATTTAGAGTTTCCAAAGACACTAAGCTAATACGGTCTTTGGGCATCTGTTTTTGTCATTTATTAAGTATTCCGCGAAAGTAATGTAATGTCCATGTATGTCAGGCTATGAGTCTCTACAGTTGGTATCAGAGTGAAGGTTTAGTTAAACTTTGGAAACTAGGATGAAAAAACTTTAGTGAAATCCCTAGAGATATTTCTAAGGTATGTCTATGGATGTCTGTAAGGTTAAGTATACGTATAGGTTATAGTCCTAGAATTACGATAACAATCATAGAATTAAACTTAAGATGTTAGAGACTGAATGTACTCCCCCTTGATTATGTTTTTTTTTTCTAGTATGTGTTTTTCCTCTCATACTATTCTTTTTGGGTTTTAAGAAATGGCAGGAAACATGAGGATTCATGTTAATGGAGAATATGATGGGAAATGGAATGATATTATTTTTGAGCAACCAAATGAAATGGGATTTGGATGTCCAAACATCGTTATTATGACAAATCGGCAATCTCATAATATAATCAATAATATCAACTTTGGAAAGTTTCCCAACTCATCTAATAAGAGAAAGATGGAGTTTCATGATGATCATAGAGGAAATAAAGTTCAATTTCCCTCATGTAAATCATTTGGGAAGAGGCATCAAGGAGAATGTTTCAAAGGAACTGGAAGATGCTTTGGGTGTGGGAAAGAAGGACACGAATCCAGTACATGCAAAGGAAAAGGTTCAGTTAACACCATGGACAAGGATAATGGTATTGCTACGACATCAACAACGATTAAATTTTTTAAATGTGGAATGTATGGGAATTATGCCAACCAATTCCCTAAGGGATAATCTCATGAATAGAATCATCATGGTCGTGTGGGTAGTATTTATGTTGATGATGATGAAGAGACTACAAATGATATGTGAGATGAAAGAATTATTGAATCTCAGTCAATGGTGTAAGAAGGTAGTGGAATGATTTATGTTTATCAAGAGTTATGTTGTATAGGTAATGGTAATTTGGAATAAAGACACATATAAGGATTGTTACACTATTGTTTTTTCTAGAGTATTTAAAAGTATATGTTGAATGGTACCGGTAACCATGAAAGGTTATTTAGATATTTTGGGAAAGTGGATGATATGTGCATAATGAAGGGATAAGGAGATAATGAGATGTTTGATAGTATTCATGAGCTCATGATTGATATAATAACTACGTGATATCATGGTTTGTGTATATGGAATTTTCGGGATTTTGGTATGTGGAAAGAGTTAACTTTTGACAGCACTTGTGTTTTCACTAAGGTTCTATGGTAATTCATGTTTCACTAGAATACATGATTAAGGTATTCACATGTTTGGAATGTGACCAACAAGATATATCATATGATAAATGGTGGTATTCACATGCTCAGTAGATGACATTTCAAGTAATCGTTATCTTTATAGTATGAGATTGGACAGAAGTATTTTGGATAAACCTAAAGATTGGAATAGATTAAGTTAGATATTAGATATTACTATTTAAGGCTAGAACTTTTGTTATGGACAACTTGTAGGACGGGCAACAACTCATCGCAAGGCTATGGGAATCGAACCCACAACAAAAGTGAGACATGCCTTTATCGCCTACCACTGGCCTATAGGAAGTCCCTGGTTAGTGGAAACTAGTTTTATTAAGCGGTATGATAGATGAAGTTTAAGTCCATTTTTGGAATCATATACGATTAACCTCACTATATATGGACTTATTTATATTTGATAATTTTTTCTAACCTTTTGTTTGAGACATATGGAATGACCCATCACTCTATCACATGATTTGATAACACTTCACGAATGAAAAATTCAACTTCATTTCATTAAGAGATGAAGTGGAAATTGTTCAAGGCATGAACAATGGTGATATTATACCAAAATAAAGTAAGTATTTCTTATAATTCAAATTCTTTAACTTTAGGGAAATGATCTTGAAAACCAATAATGTTGTCCTACTACCCTTATATCTAATGAATCAGATGGTACCTTAGATCATCACAAATTTATGGCTTTGTGATTATTGGCTTTTTCATAGCCATGTCCTCTACCACACTTCATCAGAACTTGATGGTTAGATTTCTCTTCCATATCCATATTTCCACCTATGTTCTCCTATGTGGAAACCCAGTGATGAGTTAATCTGGGTAACCGTTATATTTATAACTTTCCTTTTTAAAAAGAAGCTTTAGTATTCCTTTTTACGATGTGGGTTTCTATGAAAGAAACTTTCAAGTAGTAAACCATTTATACCCCCGACGAATTTTGAGGGAGAAATTCATTTTAAGGGTGGTAGAATGTAACACCCCAATATTTTATGAGATATATTATTTTTAATTTCTTTGATGTCATCTATTATACACTACACCAAGATTATCTTGTACTATACGCAACACCATATTAGCTTGCAGTATACGCAACACTATTCTTGTCTTGTGTTACACACAAATTCAAGTTCGTTTTGTCGAAATTATTCTATGCAACATTAAGTATAGATTTTGTTTAATGTATAAATGAAATAACTTTTGCTTATGTTATACGAAACACCAAACAGAGCTTTCACTACATGCAGCCCTGACTTGGCTTGAATTACATGCAATCAAGACCTTCCTCGATAGCGTGTGTAGTACGCAATACCGAGTTTCACTAAACAAAATATTATTATAATATTATTATGAACTAGCCATTATGAATAGTAATAACCACTTTTTGAAATTTTATAAATTTTATCTTTCAAAATGGACTTCATTTTTGGATTCGGGATATCAAAATTAGCATAGGGTGAATTTTTTGTATTTTTCTGAAAACTATCAGTTTTTTATGAATAGTGAAAACACTGGGTTACTATTTAGAAACCGACTTTTTATTTAAATAATTATTTATTTTATTTAAATTTATTTTAGGTCAAAATTGATACATAATACCTATATAAGTTCAATGTAATTAATTGGAGTAATTTTATAATAATTTTAGATATATGAAAATTTTATTGAACTTTTCACCGTCTTTTACCCACCTCCTAGGAGAATTTGAAATTTTACATAAAACTAAATTTCACCGCTTCTGTGAGTGGAATTTTGAAAATGAGAGATACACAGTTAATATCAAAGAGTAAAATGTGGTTCAATAAGATAAAAATAATCTTTGGTGAATAGTAACTTTTTACTTTTATTTACCACGGTTAAAAGTAAATAGGGTAATTAAGGGTAAAAATGATATTACTATTACCCTAACACATGTCCTAATTCTATTGGATAAGTTTAATTCGACCAAAAACAAACTTAGGGATAAAATATTACCCTTTAGGTCCACTTGGATTAGATTAGGACATTTATTATTATTTTATTTAAAGAAGAGTTAAAATAGTTAAAATCAAAGTTTAATAACAAAAGCATTTTTAATATAGGGTTATACAAAAGATAAATTCGACTATAAATATTCATTAGAAAGATAAAAATATTTCTTACATAATGGTATTTTATTTATAATTTTTATATATTAAATAATTTATGTTATTTATGACACAATGGTGATGCAGTAATTATCTAAATAATGAAATATTAAAACAATTGATGTTATAAATACCCAAATAAATGTAATTTGAGAATTTTTATGAATTAAACTAATTTTCTAGGTTAATATTAAATGTTAGTATTGATTAAAGTAATGTTTTTTGAACTAATCATGCTGTTTTGATTTTCACAGAAATCAGTTACCAAATAGTGTCAAAATTGACATAAAATAGTATTTAAAACAAATATTATATTATTAATTTTTATTTTATTCCTAAAAATATAACTCTTAGAAAAATGAATTATATAAGGTTATATTTATTAATAATTAACTAGTTGGGGTTCTTTTGTCTTGTTATAGTGTGTTTATTAACCATATAGTGTAAGAAACAAAGAAGACATGGTAAAGGTTAAATTATTTTACTTAGAGTTAAATCTAAATGATAAGGTTAATATAGTATCCTAAACTTGTCTAAAACCTATTGGTTTAAATTATTTCGACCCATCCCCACATTATCTTCAAAATAAATCAATTTGGAGATATTATAAACCGAATATGACTTTATTATAAAATAATATTTTAATTTTTTCCAAAGGTGCCCCTCTCCTCCCTTATAAAAAGGGAACCCCTTCCCTCTTCTCTTCACATTCTTTTGAGCCTTTAATCGCATCAAAACCCTGAAAATATCTCTTATAAACTTCCCTATAAACATCCTCGAGGTTCTAGTCTTCTCAAAAGACCAACTGAACTTCCTTAATAGGAAGCTTAAAGGAGGTGCGTCGAAGAAGAGGTAATCTCTTCTTCTGATTCTCTCAAGTTTATTTCTTCTTCAACTTCTTCTTATTTAGTTGTTTAATTATAAATTAATAACATATGTATTACTTATATACTGATATATTATTATAAATATTAAACAACCCCATTAAACCTTCTATCCATCCTACGGAAAATTAAATCACTGTGCGTGCGTACGTACGGAATACTGTCTCCATGCCATGGTGTAATCTGTTTTTCCACCACCACCTTAGTTGGATGGGTATGATGGTGTAAAGAATTAATTTATATTATTATTATAAAATCATAATGATTCTATGATATTATATCATCCACTCCAATTCCATTCAATAAATATGGGAACGATATCATCGCTCGTGCATATGTACGGATTACTGTCTCCCCGACGTGATGAGATTCATTTTCCATGTTAACAATTAAAGAATATTTATAAATTCTATATAATAAGTAATCAGGAAATATATGACATAAAAATTCTACTGTATTTATGTATATATATATTTACTTCATCTACTTAATTCCATTCAATTCAATAAAGAAACGAAAACAGCGTTCATGCGTACGTACGGCCTACCGTCTCCATGAACGGTGTATTTCATTCCATTTATCGATCTATCATATATATATGTATATGATGCATATATATTATATATAAAACATTTTTTACTTTCTTTAATTAACTAAATCAGGATATAAGTAATAATATCAAGAACAAGTAAAAACACGTACAATAAATTAAACGATTTTACCCAAATCGCTGCTTTTACATCGAATTTACAAAAGAACGGGTAATATAAAGTCATAAGTAAACTATATATGATATCATAATAATGAATATGATTCTGTAATAAGTCAATGACATTATTTAAATCATTATTCAGGAGGTTTGGATACATACAAAGCATATCAGACATAAGGTATGGGATAACTATTCTAATCTTGCTCTTATCCGAGATTGTTTATTCGTAAGTATTTACAGGGATTTTTGTTATCATCCATGTCCCTATTTTATAAAAAAAAATTCATGTATGTTTAATGACATTTTTACCAATTTTATAATTTTACCAAATGTTATGAAAGGAATAATTTTTTTGTTTACCACACGAGAAACTTTTTGACTTTTCCAACAAAACTACGAGGAGAATGTTATTTTTAACTTATACGGCATGAACGGATTTTTACTGTTTCATAATGCCTTATTTTTATGAAGATTCCACTACAATATTGCATGATTATTTTCAAAAAACCCTTTTATTTTAAAATTTCATGGAATTTTGTGAAAAGAAAATGATTTTGAAGAAGAAAGGATATTTTCCTCAAAAATTCATTTCAAGTGTTTTATCAAAACTAGTTTCCATATAAAATGACATTATTTAATATGTTTATGTTTCAAGTATAATGTATCCATTATTTACATAGTTTTATTCTTCTTATGATGAAATTATATCTATTTTTTATATTTATTATGTTATGATGGTACGATGTTTAAGAATCTCATTCTATTACATGGGTTATTCTATGATGTATGATTTATGATTTTTTGGCACATGAAAGAATGATTTTATAATGATTTGGGTGGGACCTATATCTACCTCCAATGCATTGGTTAATGATTTATATCTCATGATATAGACATATTTGGAACGGTAAGTTAATCGGGTTCAGTGTTATAGGACTGAAAGGAGGAGTGAACTCGATTCAGAAAGGGACTTTGTCCACTAAGATGGTCTTTGCAGTATTTCCTTGGCTACTATGGAAATCATATCATGTGATTAATGGTTTTCCATAATTACATGTTTTATTCCCATGATATTTTATCATTATTGATGTTCCTTTATGATATATGCCTTATGTACTTCCAAGATTTATGTCTTTGCTCAAGATTTTGATGTATAGATTTTACGTTCATGTTTTTGCATTGAAATGTTTATGGATTGTTTTATGTTCTCTATGATTTCCCTTACTGAGCATTTGAGCTCATCCTTTTTATGTTTTCTTTTCCCTAGGATATAAATAAATTTTTTTGGTAAGAAAACCAAAGGGTAAGATCTTTATGGGAGATGTTGAAGATCTTTCACCATGATTAGAAGATTACGTTCTGAGTTTCCAAAGACACTAAACTAATATGGTCTTTGGGCATCTTTTTTTGTCATGTATTAAGTATTCCACAAAAGTAATGTAATGTCCATTTACGTCCGGCTATGGGTCTCTAAACATCTGCCAATGTTCCCCCCTCAAATTTAGTAGGCATAAATCATATGCTCCTCATGATCTTCCTCAAGAGTTCTCCCCATAGAAATTAAAAAGAAGTCATTTACATAGGAGAATAATGTATGCTCTATTTTGGGGGGTTTTTTATTTACTTAAATGGATATATTTTCCTATTTTGGTTTATCTTCCAATTTCAAAGGATCATATGTTGATTCACCAATTCCCATCATTGACCTCCCACGTCACTCCAATTGTTTTTCACCCTTCTAGGATGCATGTTATGTCTCACGTTTTGTTCTTCTTATTGGAATTTATTTATTCATCCATAACATTCTTCCATATTTCATTAGATTTTGATTTCTTAAAACTAGTAGAATAATAAGTCTCTAAGAGTCCATAAAAGATCGCATATCCTTCTATTGGGTTTGTGCATTCATTTGTTTCTAAAAAACATTGAATATTTTGGGATCATATGTCAAAAAAATCATGTTAAAAGTTTTTTGATATTGAAGTATGTGGTCGTGGTTTCATTAGTTATTCAACTCGTCATTCCTCCATTGGTATTTCTTCAATGTTTTCCTCTTCTTCTAAACTAAATTGTATTTAACATGAATCTTCTTCTTTATTCCATTTTAGGAAACTTTTCTTCAAGGGTGAAATCTCAACTAAAAATAATTTTCATTTGGATAGGATTATACAAGTGATATACCATTTCTAGATCTTAGTATTGAAGTAGATGTTCTCTAAATCCTTATATATATATGAGCAATATTTTATGGTTTTCCTTCAGATTTCTATTTTCATGTATAAAAGGGTATATCATTTTATAATACATGTTATTACTGTTATTTTTGGGTAGTTTGATCATCTAGAATTATATCATTAAAGGATTCATTATATAAGATGTAGTGAATTAGGAGTCCATCATTCATGAATTTATGCTTCAGTTTGTCAAAGAAGAATTTCTCTTATTTTATAAAGGTGTAAGTAAATGTGACTGCCTAAGGAGTTTCCTTGTGGATTATAAAAATATTTTCATATAATTAAATGTGGTATGAAATTATTCTTTATACACTTTACCAAACTATTGGAAAACATGAATCTATCTTCATAAAACACCTTTTCATTTTAAACACTATTATACATTGGAGATAGAATAGATCACATCTGAACATCGGATGATTCACCTACCCTATGGATACCTCTAGAGGTGGAATTTCTATTATATGCCACTCCTATGATCTCTTTTAAACTCATGAATTTATGATTGAGATTTTGTAGATTCTCTTTAGTGTAGAGAACACATGATTTACATTATTTCCTCATTACAGTTTATATGAACTTTAACATATTCTTGTATAGATATTTCCAGAATTGGATTTAATTTGATTATGATACGTCTAAAAAGGTTTATTGAAAATATTTAAATTCAAATAGTGTTATCAAAATCGGCCCATATTTTTTATTCATGAAATCATTCATGAAATGAAGAAAACATGAAAAATAGGGCATCATGTTTCTAAAAACAGGTTATTTTGAAATAAAGAATGTCTATTATATTGAATACATTTGTGTAATGTTAATTTTTATTTACCATTATATATATAATTCTACATAAGCATCGGTACATTTTACCCTTGTGTATAGTAGTCTATCATAGTGTAATACATAACAACCTTTGTAAAAAATAGTTCTATATAATGTTCATTATTTTTTTACCTTTACATAGAGGGTTTTATGAAAATGACAAGGGCGATTTCATTTAAAAATATGGGTCTATTTAAAGGTAATTATCATTTATCTTAACATTGAATATACTATATAAAAGTATCATATTGTTCCTTTACATTACAGGGGTGTATTTAAAAGTAATCCATGTGTACCATTAGGAATAAGGTTTCTGCATAAAGGTAACATAACATTACTTTTACATAGATAGAATATATGAAAATATCATATGAAGATACCTTTATATATAAGGGTTTGTTTAAAGGTCACTCGTGTTTAATTTTACACAAAATGAAAAATGTAGTATGTGTAAAGGTAAATATGGTTACCTTTTTGCACAAAGGGTTTCTTGCATTTTTGAAAACAAAAGCATTCAAAATTTTGAATTTTGTTAAGTTTGATTATAATTTATTAATTTCTTGTAAATTATAATAAAATTTATTTTGGTAATATTTATTAATTAATAAAAAACAATTAATTAATTATAAACTAATTATAATTAATTAATAAATTTTTTTAAAAAAATTATTTTTTAATATTCCTTAAATATTAAATTTTTTAATTTTAAATTACTTTTTTAACACATTATATGACTTTTCATATGATCTAGAAATAAAATTTTTTATTTAGAAATCATAAGGTGTCATTTATAATGTCTTATAAATTACATAAACATGCCCAAAATATAAAATATTGATTTTAAATTATGAATTATTAATAGCTAATTAATTTTAATTGTTAAAATTAAAGGGGAATTACTAGGACTACATAAAAATGGTTTTGATGATTAATTTTATCATTATTTAAATATTTGTAAGTATATGATATTATATTCCGTAAAATTTTTACATAGTAGAAATTTGATTTTTAATTAGTTACAATTTCTAAAATATCAAATATTTATGGTAAATAAATATATAATTATGGATATGGAATATTTCATAATGTAATGAATATAATGTCTTTATATTCAAAATTATGTAAAATCTATAATGTTGAAGCTAAAATTATAAAAACTTATTAATTATTTTTCATTTATGAATTATTATTAAATATCTATCTCATGTTTAAAAATTGAAATTTTTCATTTATTTTATTGTTATTCCATCTTTTATTACATAGTTATATGCTGTTTATATTTTTAATCATGTATACTTTAGTTTAAATGTTAGAATGGTTCTAGGAAATGGATCCTTGCATTACATGAAAGGTATGTAAATGAATTTAAATTTTTATCTGCCATGTATTCATTTTTTAATTGAAATTATGAACTTGAATTTAGTTATTTAATATAGTTTATGAATATTGGGTTTTAGAGTTACATGAAATTGAGTTCTATCTTGAGTGAAATCTCTCTGTGTATAGGGACATAGGGCCTGACTATCTAATGGTGTGCAGGTTTATTCCTCTTCTAGAAAGGTGAATGGGGTTGTCTATAAATCATTGTGGGCTTATTCATGTGGATTTTATTAATTTTATATTATTTTGTGCCTTTACATGAAGTGTTCATGTAGCCTATACATATGATGCTTTTGGGTTTGTGTAAATATACATGAATTCTATTTTGGGTGAGTTACACAAACATTTGGGTTATAAAAAGAGTTAAACATCAATATGGTTATAACATATTAGTTTGGTGAAATGAATAAGATTAAAAACTAAATAACTAAAATCATGCATATGTAAAAGGGAAAACATAAGATAAGATGGTGAAATTAAATCATGTTAAAGCAGTAAGTGTTAGATTCTTTCCTAATTGATACTTGTTAAGAATTTTATCACACAACTTGTTTGTTCATGATAAATCTAGGTTCCCATACATTATCTTGTGTATGGAATTCATGGATAGATAACTCTGGGTCATCCTTATGTGGTTCATGCTAAAGTTGGGTGCCCATGTATTGTCCTTTATTATATTATTCATGGTTCTTGTTCTGGGTTACACTAGCTGGGAGACATTAATGGGATTATGTTACCAAATGAATAGAGTTGGGTTTATCCTTATGATTGATTGGAAAAAGAGTTAAACATTCAACTATCCAAGAGTCACAAATGATTTGATTGGGGTAATATCCATCCTATATAGCTATGTGTTGGGATAAATTATAAGGTGACTTATATCTTAATGAAATATGTATATTGTCCCACTAATGGATATTATTGATTTTAAAAGGGGTTCAAAATATTAATGGGGAAACATTTAATAAAAGTCATTATTAATTTGTTATAAAACATGGCACTCATCTTATGAAAGATTCAATTGTATAAAAATAACATCATCGTTATTATCAATATTTACTTTCAAATAGATAATTTAAATTGGTTTGATATAAGAAACTCTCTATATTGGTAACATAATAAATATTATTACGTACAAAAACATATTCTACATGTTAGTAAAATACATATTCCCAAGTAATCAGGTGTCAAAATTGATCAAAATTTGAATTTAGATATTTATTGAAGCATACAATGATTCGCATAAGGTTTTAAAATATTTAGAAAAAAATGATTAAAGGAATCGTAGTATCAATTCATATACTCAATATGATTGGGTACATCAATAATGTAATGGATTTAAGTCTCAAATACTTTATATGATTTGGTATTCCAAATGATATTAAATATGATTGAAAAGGTTAATAACCATGTGAGACTAATGGATTCCTTAAATATTTATTGGTTATAAAATTGAATTATATTATTCCCACATATAAATGATATTTATTGTATGATATACAGGTGTCGTAAATATATAGAGGTCAAAAATATAAAATAATTGAAAAATAGAGCTTGAAGTAATAGAGAAATATAGCTGTTGTATTAACAAATTGGATTAATCAAGATTTGAAGACCATGTCATATAATTTCTAGATTTTAATTGTTGTATGGTCATTACTTGTTAATAAAAATTCAAACTGGAAGAAGAAAATTTTATTTAAATTTTAAAAAATGCTTTTACCAGAAGTCAGTCAAGGTTATTAAAACATAAGGTCACCATGAAAGATGATTAATAATTACATGTGTTGGATTATCCAAAATACTTGAAGGATTTTAGGAGTCTCCATGGATTATAGGAATAAATAATTTAATTTTTCAGGTTATATCATAAGGAATTTAAAATTATTATGTGTTTTATATGAATTGTAGTTCTAAATTAAGGGAATAATTGATATAACATATAGTATGTATTTAAATTATGAAGAAAAAAAGTTATAGAAACAATGATTTGACTATAAAATATTTTATCAATATTAGATTAGTTTTTGTAAAGGATTTGTAACTTAGTATCATATCTCTTATATAATAAGGGAAGTGGTTATATAACATAGTTTTTTTTGTGAAAAAAATTTAGATGGTTGATAGAATACTCATGGTTTATAATTAATTTGTTTATGTATAATTACTTGAGAAAAAGATAAGGATAAAACAATTTACCTAGGATAATGTGTTTATCAAGATATTTTCTAAAATATGATGGAATATGATTCCTTCCATTTAGTGGAGTATTTTAATGAATAAAATTTTCTTTTCATAAAATTTTCCTAGAACCTAGAATAATTTAAATGATATATAATAATATTTTATTCTTTATATATTCCCACTAAGGTAAAATAAATGTTATTCGTAGCACAAAACGTTTTTTTATTTCTTATATTGATATTCTGATAATATTTTAGTATCTAAGAATCTCGTGGGAGTGTGTTTAAATTTAAATAAGTTTAAATTTATAAAATAAATTATTACATAAATTTAATGTTAGATTGATTTATAATTAATATCATAATGTTTTTAGGATATAAAAAAATATAACAAGTTACATTATTTTACATTGGATATGGATATAACTATTTACTAATGAATTTTTCAATTCTGAGATTAATGTGATTATGATATATTATGATAATGGAAAACATAAAGGGTTACATTAAGTTATTTTGAATAAGTGAACATCCCTATTTTTTATATGATTGTACTAGTAAAATTAAAAAGTGAATTACTCGTGAAATCCTAAAAGAGTTTAGGGTATCATGGTAAATAGAAATATAAAGAGTTACATTAGTTATCATAACAATGTAAATTCCATTTTTCTTTAAAAGTGTTTATGATATGCTGGTTAAAGTTACATTATTTGAAAAAGTTTGAGAAAAACATTTGATGGAAATAGTTACAAGTATGATGATGATGCACATTGAAAGAGTTCTATGTAGATAACCAAATTAGACATCGTAATATTTATTGAGTTGAAGTTAAGAAGTTTTAATATATTCAAATAGTTGAATTGTAAGGAATATGATTCCTAAATCTCACCATTATTCTATTTATATTACTTTACATATGTTTATCACTAAATTTCTAATGGGTGTGATTTATCAAATGATCACATTGAGATGTGATAGGAATTAAATATGATTTATTGAATTAATAAAACTCTTAAAAAGTGAATTATACATAAGGTTGATCAATAATTTTATCATATATGATATCATATATATGCTCTTATGTAGGGTTTTTTTTAAAATTCTTAAAAGATTTTTAGAATATTATAATGAAAAATATAATAGTAAATCCCTATTTTATCATTCTTTCACACTGGTTGTATAAATTTATAAATATAGATATATATTTCGTGAATTGTAATGAAAATATCTCAAAGTAAGTAATCCCTAACTGATGTTTTTTATATAGTGTAATTGGTTATGATGAAATATTAAGGATAACATGAATTTGACTCCTGAATAGAGATAAAAAATGACTATGAGGCACAAAAAATAAGATTCATTGTGTGCTCTATATGGCCCACTAATTATACCACAAGGAGTGTCATAAATATGTATTTGGTATACTAGTTCTGCATGGATCATGTTTGAGTCCCCACTACATGAGGTTGGCGAGATACCTTGCATAAGAAAATTCTTTCTTGAATACCCTACAAACACAATTATACACATTGAAATGGCTAATATGTGGGTTGTTGGGTATGTTGTATATCACACCATAGATTAGAGCTCAACTAGATATTGTATTTTCCCTATTGCATAATGAGTATGTCATACAAGACCTTGATTGAGATAGAATTTGGAGTGTGAAACTTCACCAAAATAATACATATGATGTGATTATCTATTTTGATAAGACTAATGTGATATACTTATATGTTAGAGTGAATAACATGTGATTTATCCACCAATCAATTTAGTTTATACTCTAAGAATTAAGAAATATTTATTTGGATATATGTGATTGAAATATGTGTTCCCTGATTACCCAATGTCTTGGATAAAGAAAAAAATATGATAATTCTTGTTTTCATATGATATAGAGTGGTGTACATAGGTATTGAGATACAATTGTTTGATATAGATCATGTTGGATCCCTTTATAGCTTATGTTGTATTGATGTTTTTTTGAATGCTACTCGTTGGTTACATTTATCGATCAAATGATTTTAATTTGTTGATGTCATAAAAATATATATGGAAATTCACATTGTGGATAACTAAATGATGATTATGTTTGAAGGAAATGATAGCTTTCCAAAAATGTTTTGGAAGATATCCAAAAGATATATTTGAATACGATTTCATATGTTAATGTATATGATACAATATAAAGTGAAATATTACAACATCAATTAGCTTTAGTGGTGGTAGTACATTTAAGGGAATGTTCCCTAAAGCCTTATATATATAATGAGATATATTTTATGATTTTCATAAAAATTGTTATTTTTATACATAAAAGGGTATTTCATTTTATACAGCCTATGATAACAGGTATGGATCGGTAGTTCGATCATCCACAGTGTTAACATTTTAGGAGTCATTAAATAATATATAATACACTAGGAGTTCATCATTCCTACATTTATGCTTGCATTGGCCAAAGATGTATTGGATGATGTTTTATAAACACATTAGTAAATACAACATCCCAAGGAACACCCTTGTGGCTTATAAAAACACTAACATTCAACAGAAGGAGTTATACTATTATTTATTATAAACTAGGTTAAACTTTTTAGAATCCTAAATTTCTCTTCATACATATCATTTGTGTTTGAGGCAGTGACATGCCATAGAGAGAGAATTGATCTCATCTGAACATCAGATAATTCACTCAACCCATAGAATCCTTTGAAGGTGGTATGCCTTAAAGTGTCACTCCTATGATCTCTCTAAATTCCATGAGATGATGACTTATATGTTACATATTCCCTTCGGTGTACAATACACATGATTTATAATATTTCATTATTTTATTTTATATATAGATTCCTATATTATCAAATAAATATTTTCAGATTGGAATTTAATTTGATTTCACTACATCTAATAAGTGTTGTTAGACTCATTTAAATCCAAAAATGAATCCCATAAGTACAAACATACCTTCATTTTCATCAAGATTTTTTCATTTTGAATATGGGTTTCTGAAATAGGAAATAGAACCAAAAACTATAAGATGACATAGAATAGGATTTTGAGTACTCTATGCTTCATGTGGTTTATTTTTGTCAATATTTTTTTGGTAATATATTGGGTAGATACATCACACACAAATCCACTTTAGTCTAAAAAGTCATAGTCAATCCTTTGCATTTCAACATGTTTCTTTCTATGTTGAGAATGGTGTTATTATTTCTTTTAACCGCTCCATTTAGATGAGGTGTGTAATCTAGCATCAATTGGAGTTTAATTCCATATTTCTTGAGGTACTCTTGAAAATAATCATAGGTGTACTCCCCAACCTGATCAAATTGAAAAAAATTTATGCGATAGTTGAATTATATTTAAACCAAAATCTTGAATTCCATGAAGACATCAAACACTTCTGAATTCATCTTGAGAAATTTTATCCATGTCATCCAATAATAATCATAAATAAATGTGAGAAACTACAATCATTTTCAATTTTATTTTGGATTTAATGGACAAAAAAATGGTGTGGACATACTCATGTGGTATAATATATATCATATATTCTTTCTTTGAAAATATATTAATATGTTTCTTCCTTATAATATATATTTCAAATATTTTATTCAGGGTTGTAACATTAGAAATCTCATTCACCATATTATTTCTTCCTAATAATCTTTAGAATTCAAGGTTTAAATGTTTAAACCTGAGATTCCATAAACAAAATTCATCATTAAGTACCACTATCAAACATTAGTGTACATCGGGGTAGATAAAAAGATAAATCATGCAGTTCTCCATCATGAGAACTTTTTTGATCATTCCTCCTTCACCATAAAAAATTATCATTTTTCTATTTTTTAGAAATATGTGAAAGCCTTTATCTACTAATTTATTGAGACAATAGATGTTGGTCTTCATGTTAGGTATACAGTAGACATGAAAGATGAATGCATGATTTCTCACTATTTGTTTGATAAAAATACCTCATCTTCCATGGAAAAATGTTATTGAGAGATCATCAAATGAAATATCTCCTTGAACCCTCTCATATAGGTTCATAATCAAGTGGGTGGTCCTGTGATGCAGTTTCTAGCTTCATATTCAAGTTACCACATACCTTGATTTTGTGTTGATTTTTATGCCATAAATATAAGGAACTATCCTGTAACATCCCCTAAACCCATGATATTTTCCTCCTTAGGGAAATTCTCTAGTAGTTTTTCATTATAATGATCACTATTATAATTTTTATATTTGTGAAAATTATATCACTAAACAATTTTATTGTCCATTAGCCTATGATTTTTGAGTCCTTGCCTTCTTCTTTATCCACATCCTTAGGGATTATAATTTAAATATACAATACCTCCTTGATTTGGGAAGATTTCACTTACGCTACCTCTTCTTAGATCAATTTATTATACACTAAATCAGTTTCCTAGTCTTATTTAAAATTTTACATCTTTCACTTTTAAAGACATGTTGGATAATACTTTTATTTACAGGGTGTGATACAAGCACCCTTTGTATCACTCGGCCAATTCACATTCTATTAAAGGTATTATAGATATCATATGAGTTCTTTAATATAAATCCCACGTAATTCTTGAGTTTCATCTAGGGCTATGACTATGTAACAAAATTTTGGATCTGTGGATCACAAAATTTTCTCACATAACCACATGTCATCAATATTTTCTTTATTTCATCACAGTTGGTTCACTAGTAAAATTACATGAGTATGGCACTCAAAAATAGTTTTAGAATATTTCATAAAAATGTATTCAACCCCTAATAAATATTATTCCATTAACAATGCTAGAAAATAGATTTTTTAGGAAAAAAATCACAAATAATATAAGAGTCGTTAAAAGAATGCAACCTTTATCAATTCTAGGAAAATAACAGATAAAGGGGGCCTTTATCATCAATTCATTTTATCACTGATAAAGGGGTCCTTTATCATTAATTTGGGATGTGATGAGAATGGTCATGTTGAAACTGAAAAGCTATAGCTACCATGAAGCAACCCAATAATAGAAAATCCAATTTGAACTAAACCGTTTGAAATAGAAATATAGAGAAATGCATATTAAAATAAAAATATAACATTTCACTATCATTTTAACTCAAAATTTACATAAAAAATAATTATATTGATGTTAAATTTACAATTAATCAAAACAATTAAAACCAACATAAAAAGCATAACTATTATAGAAGGATTTACCTAAAGATCAACCTCTATACAAAATCATGTACCTACAATAAAATAAATGGATATTTTATTAATAGTAAAAAAAATTAAACAAATTGAAATTTTTATGTTATATAATCCACATATGATAAATTATATTGTTAATTATTTTATATATTTATGATATTATTAGTTAATCTTGCATCATATTAACAGGTAGTCAATTCCTACAGGCCAAAAATGAATTATGGATCATTATCCAAATTTTTGAAAACAATATGAGCTTTTTTTATCAATTTTTACTACATGATAAACGTTTTAATCTAAAATGTAACTTTTATATTTAAAACATGTACTTAAAGTCATACCAACAACATCATGGGTTGGATTAACATGGAGAAAATTACAAAATGACACAAATTTATTATGGATCGTGGTATTAAAGTTTGAAAATAATCCAAGATCATTTTCTGGTTTTGGGATATGTGACATGCATTTGAAACTATAATTGAACTTTTATATTAAAAACACACACTTCGAGTCATAACAACCACACCGTGTGTCAGATTAATATGTATTCAATTCCTACATGTCATAAATGAATTATTGATTTTCTTTTTAAAGAATTAAAACAATCTGATTTAGTTTTCATATTTATTTTTAGTGATGTGAATTTTATACTAAAATGATACTTTTAAATTGGAAACACAATAATCATTCCATACCTGAAACATAATATGTTGGATTAGTTGATCAAGTGTTGTTTTCAACAACACATTTTTTTTGTTTTTAAAGGGGGAGTTTGTTGAGAACAATACTCTATCTGTTTATGACAATTTTGATTCTCACAAATACACTTAATTATTTTCTAATCATTTTATTTGTTAAGTAATTTTCAGGAATTTATTATTCAGTATATTTTTATTTCTGAATGAAATTTTTAAATTCTTGAACAATGAGAATTAATTTCTAAGGTATTCATATTTAGTGCATTCTGGAAACACTGTTCATTCTCTACATGTTCGGGATCTGCTATAGCTTGTTCTGGAAACACTGTTCATACCCTATGTGGAGAAACGTAGCGTAAGAATGAAAAGTATTTTATACTTTATGAAACAAGAGAAAAGTATGGTTAATCAACCATATGTTATCGACAAAGTATGAAAAATAACCCTACGTTATGAAGGAACCCTATGTTTGGGATATTAGAAAAGTATGGAAGGGGAACCGTATGTAAGTGTTAAATGTTAAGTTTTTTTCTCAAAATTATGGTTAATCAACCTTACTTTTGTAAAAAATCATACGTTCTTGGAAAAGTATGGTTCAAGAAAAAGTATGGTTAATCAACCTTACTTTTGTAAACAATCATACGTTCTTGGAAAAGTATGGTTCAAGAAAAAGTATGGATCTTTTATCATACATTTGAAATTTGTAGAGAAAAGTATGGATGACCAACCCTACGTTTGAAATCAATCATATATTTTCAACCCTGTGTTTTATGGCTACGCCATCAACCTTACGTTTTCTACGTTACATTCAGAGGATGCATACTTTGAAACTCAGCCTTAAATTTCGTGTTAAAGAATTTAAAATCGATATTTTTATGCAACGGTTAGCAAGATAATTATTAGGCTAATTTAAATCCGGATTTAAAGCCATTTTTAATGCGCGAATTTGATTGATTCAGAGTTTTTTTAATGGTTTAAGGATTGAATTAAAAGTATCTTTTTATGTCGAGTGTTCAGGGAAGTTACGAATACTCTGTAAATTCAAATATTTGAATATCGCAAGTCAAAAGGTGACTTTTGTGGATCTAAACTTTGCAGAAGAAGTGCTTATCATTGTTATTATATATGAGTTTCTTCCAAATAGCAACATAAGATCTGGTGTGATATCTAGGTCATTCTAAATGGAGGAAGAAAAACATAGACTATAAAAACATACAGATCTGCTGATTAAAAGAAGAATGACAAAGCTTTGTTTTTTGAAGAAGAAAATCATGATAGAAGATTCATTTGTTCTACATCGAAGATCATTTGTGAATCTGCTACTGTTGAAGTTGTGAATTATATTTCTATATCTACTGTAATGGGATCGACTCAAAACAACTCTTTTGTGAAGATAATTATTTCTGAAGGTGACGATCTATCTACTGTTAATTGCATGCTATTTCAATTGGGAAGAACATCTGGAAAGTATTTTCAGAATATAAAAATCATTATTTTCTATTCTTGATTGACCGTCTTCTCGTACTAAGATGTGTAGGTTATCTGAGTGAACCAGAAGGCTTTGTTTTGCCTTAGATTGTAAATGTTTCAACTGCATATACTTAGTTGTGAAATGGTCTGTTGAAATAAGGACCAGATAGTGAAAATCACAAAACTCATGGAATAGAGCGTTGGTGGAGTGGACTAGGGGCCTTCTGTTCCCTGAACCACTAAACATCGTGTGTCTCTACACTTCATATTTTCGCTGCATTAATTCTTCTGATTAAAGTAAAAGGGAGGAACACAATATCGCTAAGATTTTTGAAAATACACAATTCGCCCCCCTCTTGTGTATATTTGGTATAATCTGATCCAACAGCATTGACATACAAACAATTCTTACATGGAAAAAATAAATTTTAGATTATTTTCCTAATGTTTGAAAACAATCTGATATTATTTTGTTTGCTTTGGATACATGATGCATGTTTTAAACTAAAATGGAACCTTTATATTGAACACACACACACTTTCAGTCATATCAGATACATTATGTGTCAGATTGATGTGTGGTCATTTCTTAAAAATAAAAAATTAACTGTGGATAATTCTATTAATGTTTGAAAACTATCCGAGCTCATTTTCTATTTTATGGATAGTGATGTATGTTTTAAAATAAAATGACACTTTTATTTGGAAAACATGTATCTTGAGTCATATTAGACACATCATTTATCCAATTGATGTAAATTCAATTCCTATATATCACAAATGAATTAAGGATCGTTATCCTAAATTTTCAAAATAACCCGACATTTTTTTCTCAAATTTGGCTATGTTATGCGTGTTTTAAACTAAAAGGAAACTTACATTTAAATCACAAAATTCGAGTAATACTAACCACATCATGTGTAAAGTTGATGTGTGGTGAATTATTACACATCAAAACTAAATTATGGATCATTTTTCTAATTCTAAAAAACAATATAATCTTGTTTTCCCAGTTTCATCCACATGGTGTGTGTCTTAATCTAAAATGAAAAATTTATATTGAAAACACACAATTAAAGTCATATCAACTACATCATCTGTTAAATTGTTGTGTGGTTAGTTCATACGCATCAAAAATGATTTATGAACATTTTTTATAATGTTTGAAAATAATATGTTCATGTTTGATCAATTTTGGATATGAGAAACACATTTTAAACTAAAATGACACTTCTATATTGAAAACACACACTTTGAGCCATGATTTCCACAACATATATTAGATATATATACGGTAAATTCCAAATTTTTCAAAAAATAGTTTTGGATTTTTTTAATATTTTTTTAAAACACTATGAGCTTGTTTAATTTTTTTTGGCTATGTAACACGTGTTTTAAAATAAAACAGTACTTTTATGTTGAAAACATACACTTCCATCTATACTGACATCATGTGTCCGATTGATGTGTTTTTGATTCTTACACATCAGAAATTAATTATGTATTGTTTTCCTTTTTTAAAATCTAATCTCATTTGGCCAATTTTTGATATGTGATGCATGTTTTAAACTAAAATTGATTTTTAATATAGAGAACATTCCTTCAGAGTTATTATGAACATATTATGTGTCAGATTGATCTGTGTTCTATCCCTAGAAGTCAGAAATAAATCATGGATCATAGGTCTAAAATTTTAAATCAATATGAGTTGTTTTTCTTGTTTTTTTGCTATGTGTAGTGGATTTTCAACAAAAATAGAACTTCTATATTGAAAACTTGCACTTTGAGTCATACTTTCCACATTATCTATCAAATTAATGTATGGTCAGTTACTACACATCAAAAATTAATTATGGATTATTTTCCTAAAATTGAGGAAAAATTGAGCATTCATTCAAGGTTTTGGCTATGGGATGTGTTTTAAGATAAAATGACACTTTTATATTGAAAACAAGTACTTCAAGTCATACCAACAACATCATGTGTCAAATTGATGTCAGGTTGATTCTTTCACATTAAAAATTATTTATTAATTTTTTTTCTAATGTTTGAAAATAATATGAGATCATTTTCATGGTTTTGTCTTTGTAAAACTCATTTTAAACTTAAATAGAACTTCTATTTTCAAAACATGTACTTTAAGTCATACTAGCAACATCATGTGTCAGATTGATGTGTGGTCAATTCCTACAAATAAAAAATACCTTATGGATAATTTTTATAAATTATCAAAACAATATGAATGTGTTTATCATATCTGAGTATGTGATATTTGTTTTGAACTAAAATTTCAATTTTAAACTGAAAAAAGACATTTCAAGTCATAATAGTCACATTGTGTATCAGATTAAGGTGATCCAAATTCCTACATTTCAAAAATTAATTTTGTATAATTATCCAAATGTGTCAAAAAATTAGTGTGTTTTCTTAGTTTTGAGTATCTCACATGTGTGTTGAACTAAATCTCAATTTTAATATAAAAACATAGACTTTGAGTCATACTAATAACACCATGTATTTGATTGAGGTGAGGTTAATTCCTACATATTATAAATGACTTATGAATATTTTTCCAAAATTATCAAAACAATCTGAATGGGTTCTCTCGATTTTGTGTATGGGATGTGTGTTTTGAACTAAAATTTCAATTTTAAACAAAAGACATAAACCTTGAGTCAAACTGGGTACACCGTATATCATATTGAAGTGCAGATAATTCTTAAACATCAAATATTAATTATAGATTATTGTAATAAATTTTCAAAATAGTCTAAAAGTGATTTCTAGGTTTGGAGTATGTGATCTATGATTTGAACTACATTATCAATTTTAAACTAAAAACATATACTTCAAGTCATACTGAGAACATAATGTGTCTTATTTAGGTGTTGTCTATTTATACATATCACACCATTTCTTATGGTTCTGGAAAGGAGGCTCTTTTGAATTAGGTGGAATATATGGTGATAAGAAACTCTCACCATGGATATAATCTAATTGAATAGAATTTGATTTTGATAATAATAATACTTTTACAATCACATCATTTCTTATTCATCTTCAAGCATTGTCTCTATTAAAATTAACTAAATAAGTATCAAATTAAAATGATAAAGAAATTAACAAAACAATAGTATATAAAATTATGATAAAATTAACTAAATAAGTATTATGAAGTTACTTTTTCCTGATGTATGTATACATTATTGATATGTTTCTGTATCACCATTATCATAGTTACAACCTCAAAGTATAATCTCCCATGAACATGAGTATCTTCATAGATGTTACTATCTGTTCTAGAATCCAAACAATGTAACCCTCTATTATAGTTCTCCTTGAGAAATAGGTCTAAAATAATATATAATCATTAAAATACTAATGTTACAGATCCCAAATGATTCTTTATGTCCATAAACCATACAATATCACAAACATAATATTTAATCACATAAATTTGGTGTTTGAAAACATTTTGACACCATGTACTTTACCCACTCATCTATAAGAAAATTTATTTCTTTTTTTTGTATGTAGATTGTGGAAAATCTTGGTGGTAATGAGAAAATATATAAAAATAAATTGTTAGGAAATATTTTTAATGAAACATTAATTAAATTCGCAAATCACATGTTCATGGATTCTTTTTTATGGTAAATGACATCATTCATAAATTTTAAAACATAATATTTGTAACCATTATTATTATTTTTCTTTGTACATTGAAGAAACATTGACCCAAATAAGTAAATTGTTTTGAAATATGTTTTGATTATTATATCCTTCTATATATATCTTAATCTATTTATATTTGAAGTAGTCCATAGGATTATTATGTTAATTAATTGACCTAATACAATGATTTTAACAATATTTATAGATCACCCAATCATAAAACAAATCTCATTAAAATAAAAATTGAAACATGTAATTCCAATTTTATCTGTGAAGTGTTGATTGTTGTGCTTTAAAAATTTAGAATAGACATCATGTGTGGTTAGTTTGATAAAAATCCATGAATTGGATCCAAAAAATAAAAAATGGGGGTATCAAAATTGATTGAGATGGGAATATTTTTCTTCTTAAAAAAGAAAAAATAAATATGTAATGAATAAAATAAAAATATATTTTATAGGATTAGATTGTAGAGTTTTCTCATACATTTTATGCATCAATAAGAGTATATGGTTTTTTATTTTATATTAAAATATCTTCATTAATGCATATTTTTTCTTATCAATTTCTTGCAATTACAATGAAATTTTATGTTAGAAATGATACCGGGATTAGTGAGTCCAAATATTTCTTTATTGGGTGTTCCCAAAATATAGTAGTAATATATATGAATTTAAAAAACATGAATATTTATTAACTATAATAAACATAGCAGATCATTTTTTTGATAGAAGGATTTTGAAAATGTCACTCATGTATTTATTCACAAATGAGACTCTCAGTCATTCAAACTTGATAATATCATTTATACTCATCAGATCAACTTTGTATGTAATGACAACTCTAATTATTTATTATTTATATTGAATGTAGGATATATTTCTATCTATTAATTTTGTGTATCCATCATCCTGTAATGTTAATATATGGGGTAGTGGAACTAGAAGGTAGAAGGTACTCCAAGAATTTCCGTTTGATTTTTTAGTTGATTCATTGGATTATCTTGATCTGACATTCTATTTCCCCAACATTTTATATGTATTTAATACCATATGACACTTCAAGTACTTTATCATCAAGAATTAAAGGTTTTTCATTTGAAAAAAATAGTTTAGGACATACCTTGTGTATTTTTATAAGATTTGAAGGACATGCTATGAATGTTCCAATATAATTATCAACCATAGTAACATCTATATCATCAATCAGAATAGGAAAATCAGTGCTCAACTCCTAGGATACTTCAATCCACACTCTTAAGTGGTATTTTTTTTTACTTTTTAGTGTATATAATGTATCCTAGGATTTTATACACCATATCCCTCACAGCAAGGAGATGCATGGGTGTTGAAGGATATAAATAACATACAGCTTCACTCGGATGAATTTTAGAAATATAAAGTTACCATAAGTTATTTGATGAAAATATTGGGGAAATAATAATGAAAAAATTGATTACATCGGGTAAGGTAATTATTTCCGGGTAATGGATTGCCTCAAATATAATGGGGTCTTTGGATTCATTTACATATCTTTGTTCCACTGAGGGTTCTTATTGATCCTTTCACATATATTGGTCTGCTAAACCAAAACATATAATAATATTTTTCAAATAATCTATCTATATTGATGGTCTTTTTATCATATCATAGGTATATCCTTACATCTTTTTCATCTCAAAATTTGATCATGGTGATATTACAAAACCTTGACCTATAATAAGAACATATTAATTTGGATACTTAAAATCTACTTAAAATACTTTTTCTTCATGTATATTTGATATAGATTTTTATTTCTAAACTGTATAAAAAACCTACAATAATAAATAGAAATTTTTATGTAGTACTATTATAAAACATAATTAATTATTATTATATCATACATAGGTATGATTTCTATATTTCTTGTCTATTTTCATCAACTATTTTACACTCTTTATTTATGTGGACCTATTTCCATAGCACATGTCATAGAGAAAAAGTAGAGTTGGATTTTTATTCATCAATCTATATATAAAAAAGGAACATATTTTGTCTCATATCACATAAAAAAATTATTATAGATTTAATATTCATACTAATTTCCTCCCAAGTGAAGTGTTCCCCATCCTTGCTTTATGGTATGGGTACATTTGTTTTTTTGCATATTTTTTATTTTCATCACTCCTTTATTTGATCATAAATTAAAAAAAAATTAATCCAAGGTGATAAAATAAATAATTTAAAATAAAATAGTATTGACTACATTATACCTAAAATGATTTCTCATCATATAAACTAATGAAATCATTCCTTGTATCATATTTTAAAATGTTTCCATAAATAACTGGTGGGTGTGAGTTTACTCTAACCTCATAATCCTTGATATGATGCATTATAATATGTTTATTCAATCCTCTATGATCTTATCCAGAGATCATTAAGAAAATTTTTATACAAAAATAATCTAAAATAAACCAAATCATTAAGGAATAATGAAAAGTAAATCAACATCTCATTATATAGTTTTTTTTAAATAGTGAAAGAATATCATTACAATACCTTAATATATTTCCAATGGGTTTCCTTAAATAAATTATATACATGGTGACACATATCTATATCAATCTTAACATCAATTATTATTTTAATCCCAATATAACTAATGAACAATGATATGTTGTGGTTACCAAGTTTCCCATATTGATTCCAACCAGCCTCAAATTTGGTAACCTTGATTCATTCCATGATAATTTTATTAAGAACATTGATTCTACATATTTATTTTTATTTTCATAAACATGTTTTTAATCCACTAATAATTCTCTAGTCTCAACATCAATCGTCTATTTTTCCTTGGGATTAGTAACATCCTCATGTGTAGAATTCATTATCTATATAATTAGTCAAAATTTTAATTTAGATTATGTAAATGTAGGAAAGAACACATAATATTACTTGGTAAAGAATATTATATTAAAAACACCTTAACCTACTCATTGAACTATCTTTTTTCTTCATAGTTTGATGGTATTTAGATCCTCTAACAAGTATCCAAATTCCCTCTTTTTGGTCCCCTCTAATGTAAAAGGAATTGTCTACAATGTGACCACCATGAAATGACTATGATATCTCAAATGAAATGGTCATCGTCAATTTAATTTTTATCTGTCCCTTCAGTTGTTTTAGCCACCAATTGGAAAATTGACTAATTCTTGTTTGCGAGATCTAATACATAAAATACATGAATTGCTCATCCTTATACTCTTCCACACTAGAATTCGCCACTACAAAACCCAATTCATTAACTTTCACTACACTTCTATTATAAAACCATTTCCATTAGAAAAAAATTACATGAAATTTTGTATAATCCAACTAATATATTTGTTCAATGATGGAAAAATATGACATATTCACATAAATTGGTTCTCTATCCTTGAAATATGATATGTGCATCACTTCTGCCACATGCATAATCTCATTGTTTTTCATCGTAAAACATTAATCATATTTATATTTATAGAATTTATATACATTAATTAAAAACCCTTTATAATGTAAAACATTTACATTTGGTCCTCTAGCTATCCATCGAAGTCATTCAACAATTGAATTTGTATTATAGATAACTCCTTCTAAAAATAATCTCAGAACCATTCTTTAAATTATAGATTATGTGTATTTTATTTCCATCAATTATACCTTAATGGATTAAAATTTATAAGAATTAATTTTTGGGATTCAATGTATAGCGTAACCATTGCACTATTATATGAAATGTAAAGGTGTTCTTGATCCAATTCTATAATGGTGATTGTAACAACATCTCTTCTTGAAATACCTTTTCCCATAAGGCGTCCATTGTGTTGAGACTTTAGGAGACTGATGCTTTCAACATCTAATAGTAAATATAAATATAATTTATTAGCTTCTTCAAAAATATATCATTCTATAATACAACCTTCAATATGACTTCATTTCATTCCTTACCATTTTAAAATAATGATATAACATTTAATGTGGTACATCGATCTATAATAGATATGACTACGTAGTTTAACCTCACTAACTATTTGATCCACTATCTGGACTATTATATCAAGGAATGATGGTAATTAGAACATATCCATTTCAAATAATTGACTACAATCACTTTATCTGTGTGTCTTACATTTTTTAGAAAAAAAACGTAAAGATACTAGAATCAAATATTTCATCAAAACATGACAGTCATGTGATTTTATACCCTATAAATTAAAATCATTAATTAACATGAAATTATTTATATTTTATGAATAACCCTCTATAAATTTACATAATTATGGTAATTTAAAAATTGTGATTTTTCTTGTCTGGATAGAGTGTAAGCTGCTAGAGAATGAAAATTATAACTTTCACACTTCACCGATTCCAACTCTTCCCTTATCCCCATGTCAATCATGTCCAACCTAGCCTTTATGAAATCTTTTTTTTGTCATGATCATTTAGTAATGTTAAAAATAACACTATCAAATAAATTTTTTTCTACATGCATGACATCAAGAAAATATCAGACATAAATAAATTCCAGTATGGTAATTCAAAAAAATTATCCCTTTTCCAATATAATTTCATAAGGTTCTTCAAAAAAGGTTTACTGAAAAAAGTGTCAATATATTTTACTTTATTGGAAATTTGATCAGTGAATGGTGGATAATATGTTTTACCACTTTCTTTATTCCCATCAAATCATGTCATCCATGAAAGGAATTTATGTTTCTTTGGGAAGAAATTGTGATGTCCTAAAAACACAGTCTATGAGAAATGATTCAATTTAACTGAGTGTGTGAATTCTTCATAAATATGACACCCCAATATTCCTTTAACTCTATATCCTAAAAACGTTCTATAAGTTGGAAATTCATTTATTGTCCCATGAAACTTGGAACTTAATTTGAATTAATAAATTCTAAGAGAATAATACAATGTAACACTTATATCCCATAAACATTTAATATATTTTATCAACAAATGAAAATAGACATCAATATCATTACTGGGTTGTTTTGGTTAATATATAAGCAGTGAAAGTATAACATATTTTCACCTCATGCTTAACCATGGTGAAAAGTTTTACTTTACCAACATAACTAGACATTTAAAATGAGTAATAATTTTCACACCCAAATGAATTATTCTATATGTAGATAAATAAAGATAGAGGTTTCTTATCTCATTTCCAAATTTAGGATACATATAATCAATTTTCTTCCACTAAGGAGAGTCTCTCAGGTGACGTAATTTCCCATATTCAATTCCTAAATCCACATTCCACATCAAATGGCTATCGGTTTACATACATCTATATATTCATCTAAACTATGGATTGATTGGAAAATACCATACATATTTTTATGGACTTGATTCATCTTTCTTATATTGATTTGTTCCACACTTAGGGAATTTTCTGAGTGAATCATGGTCCTTTAGAAAAAATATGAAATAATTTGGTCAGGTTTGTATATTTTTAGAGATCATTCCCATTGAATGTAATATTCATATAGTGTCATATGTTCTGTATGGAATCTCATTTTATTCTAGTATCATGTCATTCATGTGACCAAGTAGTTTTATAAATTTGGTTCCTCTCTCTCCATTGTTGCTTTAAAATTATATAACTTTAATATAACTGATAATGTTTTATATTCAGTACAACTAGTATACAATGTTCTCTTAGAACAACTAATTAACTTCTCAAATGACTTTTTACAATCATAATGGTAATCATCAATTTGCATTTTCATTTCCTCTATATGATCTCCATTATCATATACACTGGTATTCATATCATAAGATCCATAAATATTAGTATCATCTTAATCAGTATGTACATTTATTTTCTCCGTATGTTTAGTCTAACATTTATATCCATTAGAAATGTGATGTACTCTTTAACTCCATCCTCATTCTATATTTTTATATGTTTAGTTACTGTCCATTTTAAATTCATATTCATCCTATTATGTTCATAGAATATTAATTTTCAATAAAAAAAATAAATAAATACACATAAGTTATTCATAATCAAAGGAGAAAGATATAAATACTTATAATAAAGGGAACTTAACATTTGAATATTATTAGTGATGATTCCTAAAAAGTTATAATTTTACACAAGGGTGAAATGAAAAAAAACTATGGTATACATATAGTTTTTGTCCCAGGTTCTCAATTTGATGTTTTCTAGGATAGAAGGCGGTAATTCTAGGACATTTATTATCACTTTTCTAGGTGGAAGTCTAACTAGAGGGAGGGGTTGATGTTTTTTAATTTCATTACTTGGTATGTGGTGGGATAGGTGGTTTTTCTATGACAGGGTGCTTGGGAACCAAAGTTGATGATATTTTTTTAGATGATGAAACAATAAAAAACATAATATTGTGTAAGAAACTACTATGAGTGAAAATTTATAGAATTAAAGAACTATGAATGAAAAATAGAGTGAATTTCTCTACTTAATAATGATCCAAAACATTATATTGTTAATTCTCACTTTTTGTATAATTTTTACAATAATGAATTTTTTTAACTAAACTTGAGGTTAACTATATTTGTTGCAAAATGCCTATTTATTATGATTACGAAATTGAAAATATTAAATATATTTGGTTTCATTTTCCTATTGTTGGAATAAAATTTAAGGAATTATTTTATTTTAATGCATGACTGTAGGAAGAATTCCTAGAAATTGTCTTCTTCTTCCCCACATTTAAAGTTGTTGAAATAGTGGGTGCCCTATACCCGACAATGAAGTTATTTTTATTACCATATCATGTGAAAAGTTAGATATACATGATGATAACTTACCATTATAGTGTTGATATTTTTTCATCCACTATTTAATGGTAATTTCCTTATATTAATTACTATATCAAAAGTTTATAGTGGATCCCAATCTATAATGAGATCCTTGAGATACTATGTCCTTAATCATAAACATGTCAAATGATCTAGTTACATCTTTGTAATTGGTCACAGTATATGTTTTACAATCAGGTGTCGGAGGTTCATAAGCATTGAGACTTCTTCTTATGATGCTCGGACATGGTGATCGCTAATAGTTGGATCATGGGGACAGACCCCCAAATAGGAACACCATATGTTTTGAGGACTATTAGTTTTTCCTATCTACGGACATGTGTATTGGTCCTCTAACTTGAGATCATTACCAGTGTGTGTCATTTTATTACATACGTTGATGCCTGGAAAAATCCCTGATATTGAAATCGTGTCAAGGTAGCTTGTGTTGGGTGAATCATTGGTGGTATGACATTGGTTGAATGATCATGAACGGATTTATCACTTCCATGTAAAGGAAGTTGTATATCTTAGGTCTATTTGATCAAGATGGTGTTACCTTCATAAGTCTCTAGCCAAATTAGTCTAAAGGTAAGTCCATCCTGTTAGATCAACAAATAATAAATCTAGAAAAGGGAAATGACACAAATGTTCATACTTTTTTATGAGATATTTAAAGACAAATATAATATAGTACCGAATCTGTCTTCGTAAAATCGTTATCATATTTGTGACAATACTTATCTCTTTAGGGGCCTTGATGTATTGTTAGACTATACTCTTGGTTTGTGGATTTTATTCACTGCTATTGAGATAAGGTCCTAGAGGGTCATACATAATAGTATTTTCAAGATTGTACATCATCCACTTGAACTGGAATATTGTACATGGTGGGCCTCACCTCGGGGTCTGAGTATTGTTCGAGTTATCGATCACTAATAAATAAATAAGTTCATTATTCTTCATGTTATTACAAATTTAATTGAATTTATTTAATGTATTTACATGTTTAGTAAATACAAGATAATATTAATCGAATGGATATTATTTTAGTATTCAAGGTTTGTTTAATATTAAGAGGGATGGAGAGTCGAGTTAAATGGCTCAATTTTGTAACATAATATATTTTATATATATTATAAGTATGTGATAAATTATTAGTAATATTTATGGCATAGTTTAGATAATCATAATTTATAATTAGTAGACTTTGAAATAAACGGGGGTCAGGGATCCCAACTGGGTATTTAGCAACTCCATTATAAATAGAGGAAGTGGATCTCTCACCATGAACTATTAATTCACTTATGAATAAGAGCCTCTCTCTCCTCCCACTTTCTAGAGAGATATTCCCTACCTCTCATGTGGTGATCCACGTTACACCTTAAATCATCGAAGGTAGAGGGTCATTGTGATCGTCGGGATGTTGAATATATCATCGGATTGTCGTGCTAGCACCCGAAATTTGATGATTGGTGCCCTCGTGAATTTTTGAAGCATGTGTGGATGATCTAGAGGGATCCTACAATGGATTCTTCAAGTAGTGATTTCCATCGATGAGTTCCAATCGATCGTGCCTTCAGATCTGAATATGTATGTTCTCTGTTTTAATTTACGTGATATCCTCGAACCTTACTGTAGATTAGATCGTTGACAACGACATGTTCAATCACGTCATCGATGAAATTTTTTAAATCCTTTCCCCACCGACTTCGGTTGTGGGCCCTGGTACCTTCAATTGGTATTAGAGTGAGTGTGTAAAAGTTCAGAGCCAAATTAAAATTAATTTGAATTAAATTATTTAAGGGGATTCATTTTGGTCCCAACGGTTCAGATCCCACAATGATTTCATTCCGAATGGCCATGTTATGGCCATTTGAAATTTTTGGAACGGGTTGTGTTTGCGTTTATGTCTCAGGTAATAAAATTTCAATCATTTGTTACTGGTGAACTGAAGTAAGTTAGAAAAATAATTTATGTGCAAATTATTATTTTGTAATTGTAGAATTTTCATAATAATAATTTGATTTTTATAATAATATTTATTTTATTATTATAAGAATATAATAAAAATAAATTATTATTTTATTGTGGATGATTTCATGGCCTTTGGAAAACATGGAAAATATAAAACAAGATCCCTAAATCCTTCTACCGCATATTGGGACCAGATAGCATCAGATCTAGCCTCCGAAGCTCTAGGAAGGACCACCGGAGCAGATCCAGGCACAATCGCCCCTCTGCTGGTCCTCGTCGTCAGAACGCTTACTGCAGGTGCACCACCATGGTGTCATTCTCCTCCTGTTGCCACACCTCCCTCGGTGAACTCCAGCCTGACTAACTGCTAGGAGTTGCCTCTCCTATACCGGCACCACCCTCTGCTGATGGAAGAACCGTATTGTCTCCCTTCTTCGAGGTCGCCACACCGACCTAGCTCTGACCGGGCTCCCTCTATCACGTGGCAGCCACTACTACTGCATGAGGTAACAAGATGGTTCAGTCACACCTGTAACATCTAACAAGGGCCTCAGGACAATTGCTTTGGATTGACCTGCCTTAAGATAAGAACAATTTTTTTTCGGGTCATTATTCTTCTGTGTGGGTTCGGCATGACCGGCATTAGGTCATAGTGGTGTTTTGGGGATCATACAATTTTAAATTAATCAAAATTATATAATTAATTTAATTACATTTAATGTTTAAATTAATTAAAAATGATTTCTGTTTATTTAAAATTTCAATACCCGTGGATTCTAATTAATTTAAATTTGGATTTAAAATTAAATTAATATATTAATTTAATTTTTGGAATTAAAATTAAATTAAACATTAGAAAAAATAATTAAATTATTTTAATCATTTAATTCATTTAATTTAATTAATACAATTGAACTTATTTAATGAAATTTATTTTTTATCGTGTATTATTTTTACCAGTTTACTGGTCTTGAGCACCGACTCATGTATGTCTTCATTTAATTAATTAATTAATTAATTATTTTTATTGGGTGCAATATTTTTAAATAATTAAATGAAGTTTTGCACATTGTCTTTATTTTTGGTTAATTTGTATAAGGACTTACGCACCCAAATTCACATAATGTACATTTATTCACCTAGCCCTCCTCGCTTACGCGAATGGTTTTTTTTGAACTTTAGATGAAGATGATGTACATTGGCCAAGATGATGCAAGATGCGACATGGACCCCACCAAGACTAGACAGTACTCCAAGACATCATGGGGTCCCTTCCAATCACAACTAGGAAAAATCCATATTTTCGCGGTTCAAAACCGTGGAAATGGGCCCCAAAACTGTGGTTGTAGGCTACGATCATGATTTTGGCCAACTGTGGCCGCTATCGCTCTGAAAATAGGCATAAAAATTGGCCACCATTGCGGTTGACCTATATCAATGGTTTAAATCGGGGCTATATCCTAGGTAAACCATGGAAATAACCTAAAAAAATGTGTCAACCATGTTTCAATCCCTACACCTCCCGTTTGCAAATCAACATTGCTCACCACTGCCCCATGGAACGCTTCATGTGTGTCTATATATATATAAATACTGATATATAAAAAAAATTATATTTTTTTTTAAAATGAGATGAAGTATATTAATGATAAATCAATACAGGCCTATAAATCCATTCCAGGAAAGAGTCCACCCAACAATGATCTCCCCATGTTTTCCCAAAACAAGCCAAACGATGAGCCTTTAGATTCCACTCTCGCTTTATTAAAGAGAAGCTGCATTCAGCGAATCAGTCGGTCAAGGACAAAATGTTTCTACGAATAAGGCCAAATGTTTGAGATTCTTCCCCCTTCATTGATAAAGCATTAATCACTACCAAGAAGTCCGATTCCACCAAAATATTGGTCCAATATTTTGAGTGGGTGAGATGAATCCCAAGAAAAATGGAAGATTCTTCCACCACGACAGGGTTTCAGAAGACATGAGTAGCCCTACAATGAGCTTCCATGACCTTTCCATCACTGTTATGGGAAATGAATCCAATAACAACCTTGGAATTAACAGAGATGGTCACATCTGTATTGATTTTGATAAAACCCTCAGGAGGGGGAGACCAATAGGGAGGTTCCTAGTGATTACTACCCTCAGTGGTCACTACATCATAAGCCTTCCAACAATTCACCCATTCCACAACCCTCTCGACACAAATTCGGTCTTCAGTTACCTTATTATGGAAAATGTATTCATTTCTATGAGTCCACAACATCCAAGTAATTGGGAAAATCAGCCCCACAACTCTTGGTTCCAGAGAAGACACCCATTTAATAATGTTTTTGATCTACCAAATAGACAGATCAATTTACTCTGGAAAATCTGGCTTCCATTCCTTCCACACCCCATCCACCTTATAACTGGAATGAATTGCATGTAATAGAGATTCCATCTCTTAGAGACACAAAGGAAAATTGTCATCATCCAAAAGATGAAGTCTCTCCATCAGGTCACAGGTTGGAAGAACACCAGGGCATACATGCCACCAAAACAATTTAACCTTTGTAGGGGAGTGGAGTGACAAGAGACTCTTCCAGTGATTATCAAAGAGGGATTGGGTTAATTCATGCACCTGTATTTTGTTTCCTAATCAAACTGAATACTCCCCTAGGATTCCCCAGTCCAGTAAATCTGATCCTTCCCCATACCTGAAGTGATAGGAATACTAATAATGAGAGTAAAATTGACAACATTAAACCAATTTTAAATCATCCACCAATCCCATTCATCAAGCAAGTTATTGATCAGGTATCACACCCTTCTATCTTCAAATCCTAAAATAGTAGTTGAGGAAACCATAAGGTTGATGCCATTTTCAAGCCACAGATCATTCCAAACACTCACATTATTTCCATCAGTAATAATAAATAGGTAGCCTAGATCATGAAGATATTTGTCTCCCCAAATGCTTCTCCACCTAAAACTCAGCCTTGGCCCTAGCTAGGCGTGCAAATAATCAGAAAGAGGAAAATATTTGGCCCACAACACCTTTGAGAATAGGGTATTTGGGTCTGTGAGGAGGCGCCATTATTGTTTTTACAAAAGTGCATCATTAAACCATTCGAGATTCCTAAATTCGATACCTCCACATAATTTTGAAATACACATGTTTTTTCAAGACATCCAATGGGTGTTATGTTTTCCCTCATGGGAGCCCCATAAGAAGTTATCCAGCAGGGAAAGGATTTGACCGACAAGAGTTTCTGTACATTTGAATAAACATATAACATAAGAGGATATTGCTTAGGAAAAATACTTAACAGGTAATTCCTTTCCTGCCTTGTAATCCTTCTTACTTGACCAAAGGAAAATCAAAATTTTCACCGTCTCCATAATTGAGGCGATCACTTGTTTCTTAGATCTACTAACATGGGTCGGGAGGCCAAGATATTTTGGATGCTTCTCAACCAATGAAAATCTGTACACCCACTATAGTTCCACTCTCTTTTTTTGTAATAGGCCCTTACTGAAAGATAATTCTGATTTCAAAGGATTGAAACATTGTCTAGAAGACCTATAATACATATTAATGATTTTCAGCAGTGAACAACATTCTTGTGGGGTGGCATGTTCAAAGTCGAGACAATCATCTGAAAAGAAATGAAGGGAGATAGGGGCATTTATACATACCTTACCACCATGGGTAATTCCTTGATCCACCGCTTTCAATAGATTATGAGAAAACACGTCAGCCACCAAAATAAAGAGATAAGGTGAGAGAGGATCTCCTTGTTGTAGACCTCTTGAGGGTATAATGATTTCTGAATAGGCCCCATTAATATTAACTATGAAAGAGAAAGTTGTCACACAGTTCATGATTTTAGAGATCAATTTTGTCCCAAATCCCAATTTGGATAGAACTAGTTCAATAAAAAGCCACTAAATTTTGATGTAGGGTTTCATCATATCTAATTACATTACCATGACACCTCTTTAAAATGAGGAATGAATTTCCATCAAGTGAAATAATTCAAATGAAATGGTAGAATTATCCACAGTGGATCTCCTTGGATCAAAATCTCTTAAGATTTCAGTAACAAGTAGCAGGAGAAAGTCCCTGAGCCTAGCCACCAAGATCATGGAAAAAAAAATTTAAAAAAAAATTCATAAACTAATAGGTTGGAATTCTGTGATTTTTCAGGAAATGGTTTTTTGGGATGAGGGTAATAAGGGTTTCATTTAGGGGATCAAGAGAAGCTCTTCTTTCCTAAAAATCCTTCATCAGGGATACCACATCAAGTATGACAATATGCCAAAAACATTTGAAAAACAAGGCATGAAATCCATCAAGATCTGGGCCTTGGTGGAGTGAATAAGGTGAAGATCTCCAATCACTTCATTCTTAGACATATCTCTCTCCAAAATACGGTTCATATTCTCCATGATAATATTTGGAATACAACTACTCAAATACGAATGTGTGTCAATACTTTCCACTCTATAGAGGTTTCTGAAGAAATTCATTATAATGGATGGAATATTATTGTTATCGTAAACAACCCCACCGGTATGATTTTTGAGTTGAGAAATGTGGTTTTCACTTTTCCTTGTAGGCACCCTTTGGTGAAAAAAGTGATTATTTTGATCACCTTCCTTCATATGGGATTCTCATTCTCTCAAAAACCAAAATCTCTCCTCTCTAAAGGCTTCATTATGATTATTTTTTTCTATTGAGATATCCCTTACAGAAGAGTTAGAACAAGTAAAATAAAGAAGTCCCTTCAAGAGATTTTCTGCAGCATTAATACATCTTTAAAAATCCCCAAATCTAACTAAACTTCACTTCTGTAAACAAGATAACGTGTTGCAGATATTGGAACTGATGGACCATTTTGGTTGCTTCCAAGCTGACCGAACCACCTTCTCAAGATTGTGCTCATGGAGCCAAAAACATTCAAATAGAAATGTATGTAATGGCCTCATAAATTCCCCATTAAAGGTCATTGACAACATTATTGGACAGTGGTCAGAAGACACGGGAGGCAAGTGAAAAAAAGAGAACACGTGTAAGAATAATTTCAATTAATATGTTCCATCAAATCTATCCAGCCTTTTAGCAATACGATTCTCAATTGAAATCCCTATATGCCATGCAGACAGAGCGCCTAAAAACCCTAGGTCCTTGATAGAATTCAGCATCTATGAGTTCCAAAACACTTCCACATCTTCACCACTTATTGGATGCCCCCTTATTTTTTCTTTATGAGAGAGGATCTCGTTGAAGTCTCCTCTAACCAGTAGAGGGTCCAGAAGATAGGTTTGCACCCAGTTCAATAGTTCCCATGACTTGTGTATATCTTGGTACCCAAGCCACACCTAAAAACCTACAAAAGTCCATGGCAGAGATTCTGGGGCAACAACAGTCACAAAAATGTGATTACCTGAGAAATTAGTCACCTGAACCCCCAGGTCATCTTTCCACAAGAGGCATAGACCACCGTAGTGCCCATG
The DNA here is from genome assembly GCA_963277665.1 of Viscum album. Taxonomy (NCBI): domain Eukaryota; kingdom Viridiplantae; phylum Streptophyta; class Magnoliopsida; order Santalales; family Viscaceae; genus Viscum; species Viscum album. The sequence continues at coordinate 1,916,071,463 of OY728127.1, forward strand.
TCTTCCATCAGGGAAGACGTTTTTGAAAACAATCATTGAACCAAGGAGACTATAATCCATGCAATCCAACATAGTTTTGGATACAAAAACTATGTTAGGGCGGTATTTTGAGCTCCAGTGACGAAGCGAAAGAACAATTCATGATTTTCCAAGTCCCTGATATTTCTAGCATATAATTTTCATTTCTCTAGGTGGGGTTGGGACACGCCAGCACCAGCCTCCATAACATCGACAAACTATCTATCACATGTGGATTTATACAACTTTAAGAGGCTCTTAGCCCTCTGCCCTGCCTCCCTGCTTCGTTTGTTTTCTCCTGGGTTTTCACTAATTGGTACAGCATGTTGATCTCTTCTAGTCACCCTTCTCTATTTTTGATGTTTTTGAACTCCTAACTGCATTAATCCAACCATGTCTTCTTTTTACTGGGCTGTAAAACCTAGTGCTTCATGATCTATCTGAGGAACTTGAACAAGTGGTTCCTTGCCAGGTTGCTCCCACCCCGTACCAGGGTCTCATGGTTCTTTACCTTTTAGAGATGACCCAAAATGTAGGGAAGTGGAATCCTTTTCATCATAATTGGATCAGGATAAGTCCAATGTTAGGTCCTTTTCCTTACTAAAATGGTTTTTCGTCATTTCAGTCATGACAAAAATGCTTCCTAAAGTAATTTCCTTCAACTGCTGATCCACCTGGTTGCTAGTAGAAAACTCTGGTCGACCAAGCATTATGATGTTATTGTGAATTGGTTATGACTACTTCTTCAATGCCTTCACTAGTCTGTCAATGTCTTTCTATTTTTATACATGATGAATGAATGTTTTACCAGTAGTTTTTTTATGAATCCAAGGGCCATTTGTAAAATGACATTACCTGGTTCATCCCCCTTTTTTGATCAAAAGTCCATTTCTTGATTAGCTTCCATCCAACTAATTTTGATGGACTGACCAGATTCATAGGAATTCGGTTTCACACCCCCATCATATCCACTTTAGACTGACTCCTATGGGTTCACCATGCATCAAAACGACAACAGATCTGCTTTTGAGGGTCGGACTCATAGAGGATAGTGCTCGTCTAGAGAGTGCTCATGTAGAGAGGGTTCATGAAGAGGGTGGTTCACAAGGTGCACATTGAGAAATTAGTCCAGTTTTCAAAGGTGTGCCTTCAAGTTTATTTCTTTTTGCGATGGAGTGGGTGTGGGGTGTGCGCGCGAATGGTGGGTTCACGAAGGAGGTGTTCATGATGTGCACTGTGGGAAATAAAGCCAGATCAAGAATGATGGTGGGGGTATCTTAACGTAGCCTTTCATTTGAAATAAAGTGGGATCCCTAAAGTATGGAATGGGGTGCACCTGATTTGGGCAAGCTACTCCCCGGAAGCATTTTATTAAGGTTGGGTTGTTCCATGGATGCGAGTGCTAGGGGGGTTTTCCTGCAAAGGAGTTCTAATTTTCCTCTTCAGGTACATTACAATAGAATCAGATCTAGTGAATAGATGGTAGAAGCTATCACTGAAAAATAAGGAAAAATGACAATTTCCTCATGAAAATATGAAGATATATATATTTATATAAACCGTGGGAATAGCCACAGAACTGTGGTGGTAGGTCTTCCTGCCAAATTTTTTGCAGCAATGTTTTTCCTGTGAATGCGCTAGAAACCTACTGTAATGTTTTTAGAAAACTGAAGTATAGGACTTCAAAAAATAATTTCTATAGCCATAGTTCATAAATCGTCACTATAGACCACATAAGCGTGGCTATTTCTAGGAACTATAGCCACATTTTTGAAAATTGTGGCCATATGCCATAGAAAACCGGCCTATTGCAATGGTTCTAAAAATGCGTCTATAGGCCATAGACCTTTAGCGATAAGCACCTATAGTCGTGGTTTTAAAACCGTGGATATAGGTCTGTGTTTGTAGCCACTTTTTCTAGTAGTTAATATAAGGTGATACTCCTAATAAGAAGTGAACATACAGAGTGAGGGCGAGATGCTTCACCAGTTAAGTGACGACTCTGGTAGGATGACCCAATGTCGTTTAAATTCTCAAGGCCCATTAGGTAGTGTTTTAACATTATAAATTTATTTATTATTTTATTCATTTTATAACATTGATAAAATACATAAAACAATAAATAATAAAATTTATAAAGAAGCGATGTCTGTTTTTCTATTAATGTTCAGTTGTGAGCACGACAACATAGATAAACAAGATTACTAGAAATAGATTAAATTTTTCAAGAGAGAAAAACATAAAACCCTCAAGTAATATTATTCCATTAAAACCTTTTATCTTTCAAATTTAGAATAAAATAGGTGTTTGGGATTCTGATTCTTCCATAGATGAGGGTGCCTCTTACTAACATGGAGTTCATATGAGAGTGGTCGGTTGATTTAACTAAAGTGGTAGTGAGGATTAGTAATATATAACATTCTATCATTTTAGAGGAAAGCATTGAATAATCAAGTTAATATTTTTGATGCTAGGACTTCACTCAATTGGTCAAGGAACCCTGAGTTAAAGTAGTTTGTCATCCAATCACCTACCTTAAACCCTCCGAGTGGTGGTGTAGATATGGTTTGTAGACTATGAGAGGAGGTTCAAGGATCCTTTCCACTAGAACGCTCATGTGAAAGAGTATTCTAATTCTTGTATAGAGGGTTATGATAATTCAATAAAATTGTTTGAGACATGTAATGATATGATTAATCTATAATGTCAAATTTGGAAATCAATATAAAAGTAATAATTTTTTAATGTTTTATTTTTATAGAAAATGGAAAGTAATACCACAAGAATAAATGTGATAAATATTGGACAAAAGATAGATGTTCAAACTAGCATGAATTTCCAAGTTCAGTACAACTGCTTGTGTATAATGCTACTATATCAGAAATTCAAGGTGTTGTTGTCCCTACTTGTTAATCCACCTCACAAAGAATGGGTGTAAAATTTCTTATAGGAGACTCATTAATTAAGAATATGATGGTTCTATCATAATGATTTCATCAATGACTGTTTTTTATTGAGGAAACAAAATCAAATCATGAATGATATCACATGTAGTCACATCACCAAAAAAAAATTCAAGGGGAATGTGTGGCAACTTATGAATGTGATTATTACACTAGATTTGTGTAAACATGAAATAAGACTTCAATATTTTTTATGAAATCCCATTCTTATGCATTTTCACCTAATTACTATAGTTTCATTTATGATTAAAAATGAATAATATGGACTATGTTCTTCATTACCTTTTAGGTAAGGTATTCCATGTAATAATAATATTAAACAAAGTACCATCTGTATTTTTTATGGTTAATAAATTGGAAGAAAAAGAGAAAATTCCAATGGAATGTAACGACAAATGCACCTTCATAATGTCCTTCATGGAATATGGGTTGGTTATTTAATATGTGGTTTTTTGCATCGCATATTTGAAATAATTTATAGAGGTTTAAAAAAACAATGAACTAAATTGAATAAGTAAGAACTTGTTTTTTCTTTAGTATATATTCATCAAATTAAAGTATTGTTACTAACATACATCTAGGGAATTAAATATAATATGACAATAACATGTGTGTCTTAAAATACAGTAACCAATTATTTATAGAAACATTACTAATTTACGGTTTTTCTCCAAGCAACAGAGAAGGGTGATTCCTAAGTCAACAATGAGATGCACATAACTTTTATTTTCCAATTGATTGATTCTAGTTGAAAAAGTAGTTGTGTATAACCAAAAAATTTATCTCAAGTTCTCTTTGGATATAATGAGACATTATTCTAGGTTTTGGAATGAATGTTGTTTATAGTGTCTCGTACTCATCAAATAGTTTAGTAATACTAGAATCATAGGCAATAAGTGATGAATATAAAAAATGTAATACTTTTACCAGTTCAGGAAAGATAATTATTTGTCAGGTAAAAACTAAATATGGACATCAAATATATACCCAGTATTGTATTTACGCTTGGAATAGCTAAAAAACATGGGTATTATTGATGTATTTTGTTTGGAAAAAGAAACATTTAGCTATAATGGTATTCTATAAACCTTATGGGGTTAGTTCAAAAAGAGTGTGTGAAATATATTAAGGAAAAAATAGTCGTAAAAATACTCCATAAGATTCCTTTATGTTATTAAGGAATGTGATAGTGATGTATAAGCATGGTCAGAAGATATGAGTTGCGTTGGATCTGCATGTTAATGAATATCTTTACCAAGAATTCATCGATCAAGATAATGTAGCATGAAGTAATTATTAAACACACATTACATTTTCTAAATCACAACATTGATGTTCATAAGGTGGATCAATTATGAATCTTACATATTAACATTGATCAAAAAAATATAGAATAGATAAATTCCTAAATTCATTTTTTATTCATCAAAGTTATGATGTATTTAGTATAAATGTTATAACCTAAACTAACTTCCATCAAATTTCAAGATGTGATTTTCAAATTAAGGTGAAATCCCATAACTTTTATGAAAAATAAAAATAAAAAATGGATATCATGTGAGACTTATTATGATGGAAATCCATTATGCCATGAGACATGTGTTTATATGCAATGAGTTTGTTAGGACATAAAGAAACCCACATGAATCTAAAAAAATTGTGCATCTAAGTAATTATCCTAATAGTTTCTTAAGATATTATATAAATCCATAATATTGGAATGTGGTAGTCAACTGATTGTCTAAAGTTCAATATATGGGTTCACTTTTTTATTAGAGATAGTGGGAAAAATATTGACTTTAGTTTAGTCAATGCTCGAGATACACAAATGGTAGGCATAGGAACAGGTCCACAAGTGCACGTGGAATATGAATGTTCCATAGGTACATACTATGTTGGAATGTTAAAAACATGGTGATGGTTTTGAGATTACTATGGGGGGTGATAAAGTATTCATTGAGAATAATAATTCCTCCAAGTAAACAGTACATGATAATTAGCTATGATTGACTAGATCACTTAAAATTATGTAATTGATTCCATGAAACAAATTGTAAAGGGGCATATAAATTGGATATTGTGGTGGGTATTCAATAGATATGATACATGTATGGTACAAGATGTGTACCAATAAGACTCGATTGGTTATACCATGTCGGTATTCTAAAATCCATTATAATTTTCATTTTCAAATCTAACTTCTAAGATTATTTAATTGACCATTGGATTTCAAGATCACTTTTCATGGAAGGTGTCTATACAATGCAACCAGAAATGGATGACGACGCCATTGAATGCCAATAAGCATTGTAAGTTACAGAAATCCAGTTCAGGATTTAACTAATCAATAATATCTTAGAGCATTAAATTGGAATGAATATCTTTCAAGTGGCTACCAAAGGATAGTGGTAGTGCCATTGTTTTCTAATAGAAATATTTTTAGAAACATTTGGGAAAATAGATATTGGCCTTACAATTAGATAAGACCATGTTTGAATTATTTCTCTAGTGGTTCAATTAATTTAGAAACCTATGTTCTAGGAAACAAGATATACTAAGGTAGATCTAATGTTTTCTTATACCAAGTCAATCGTACATATAATGACATGGTATTGAAAAATACAAACAATTCAAGATAAAAAAAATTTCCAATGTCACATGGTATAATCTCCCCAAATGGACATGTTTGGAACTTGGTAGAAGATTAAATTTGTGAGTTGAGTTCCATATGCTTCAGTAATAGATCAATCATGTATTCCATGATATTTAAAAAAATTGATATTGTCTAAATATATTTTATATTAAGAAGATATCAATTATATCTTTGATAAATTTAAGCAAAGCAGTCAAAACTATCTAATTGTACTTTGGAAAGTACAAATGATATGTACATTGTAAGTGGAGAAAGAAGGATACCTGTTATTTTTGGACAAAAAATAGTCTTCCATAGATCAATTTGATTGAGTATCATAGTTAGGCTATGGTGATGAGGGAGTCAAGATCATAAATACCAATGATAGTCATATCTATAAATACCGAGTACATTATAGCTTCTAAGCCAGCTAAGAAGCAGTTAAATGCAATGATTTTTTCACGTTCATATAATCTCACATTGTAAGTAAAGTATTATCCTAATTTAGATTATGATATTATTACTATCAAAGATGATATGTTATGAGAGTAGAAAAATGGGGTATACGTGGGGTTACCATCTTTTGTGAATGTTTACTCAAGGACAAGTAGTCACAAATAGAAAAATTTCCACACAATGAAATCATGGAAGGCCCAGCAGCTAAATTCATTACTCAGCAAAAACATGATATTTATCATGTGATTAGCTTACTAGTATGGTTATCAAGTTGTCTCTTTTAAAAGTGGGAGTGTTGAAATCTTGGGAGACCTAGATCCAACTATGCAGTGTTTTGGATTTCCATATCATCTGTATAGTAAAATATACATGATGATAACTTACCATTATAATGTTGATATTTCTACATGCACACTTTAATGGTAATGTCCATAAGTTAATTATCATATTAAAAAGTTATATTAGATCCCATTCTATAATGAGAACCTCAAGATATTATGCCATTAATCATAAACATTTCCTATGGTCTAGTTCCATATTATTGATTGGACACAGTAGATGACTGACTATCAGGTGATGGGGCCCCATAAGCATTGATTATTCTTCTGATGAAGTTCCCACTTGATGAAATATAACAGCGAGATAAAGAGGATAGACCTTCTAATAAGAACACCACATGACTTGGGCATCATTGGTTGTTCCTATCTATGGAAATGTGTATTAGTCTTCTAATCTGAGATCATTACCTGTGTGTGATATTTGATTGTGTACATAGATTCATGGAAAATATAATAATATTAAAATCGTGGCGAGGTTTCTTGTGTTGGGTGCATAATTTGTAGTATGAAATTGGTAGAATGATTAAGAAATAATTTTTCTCTTCAAAGTTAAGGAAGTTGTATATCTTAGGTCTGGTTGATTTGTATGGTTCTACCCTTATAAGTTTTTGGGTAAATTAGTAAAAGGTAAATCCATTTAGTTAGATCAATAAATATTAAAGCAAGAAAAGGGCGATGGCACTATTGTGCATCCAGATTTATGATATATTTAAAGAAAAAGAGATTATAGTTGTAACAACCCAATCTTTTTGAGTAGTATATTAACTTACTCTTAATGATTTAATAAGATGTTAATGGTTAATGGAGAAAGAGGAGTCGATGGCTTCATCCAGTAGACTCGACCCTTATGAAGCCCACTTATCAGAGCTTGGGAAGGAGGTAGCATCTGTGGGCTTCGCTTTGGACCAAGCCCAAGCCGAACTCCAGCGTGTCAAGCTTGAACGGAAACGCTTACGGGAGAAGTTCAAGTTAATAGAGATTACTACTAGGGAAATGTTATCTGAGCCTCCCTCAGATTCTATCACTATAGCACACCTTACACTTAGGTCTTATGCCGGTGTTATAAGGGGCTATGTGACGAGACCCTAGCTTCCTTGTGTAATCCTTTCGGGTGAATAAATTGAGATCTCTTCCTTTAGTGATGTTTGTGGAATTTCTTTTGTCCGGATAAATTTAGGATATATTTTATTGATGAATTTTTGAGAAAGGGATATTTTAAAACATTTATGTAAACCCAAAATAATTAATGATGTGTAATGATTTTCAAAAAATGGTATTCTACAAAAGTGTTCAGTAAGGAATTTGGAGTCTAATAAGATCAACTTAATTTTTTATGAATAGTAAATTATGAATAGTGATTTTACGCTTAGGATTAGTAATGTGACTAAATTGATTAGTAATTTCACTCAAAGAAAGTTTTAATATAATTTAGACACCTAGATTAAGTAATGTGATTCAATAAAATGGGTAAATAACGGTTTCATAAATTATTAGTCAAGTATTAGTTTTTTTTGGATGAATAGTGTTTTTTAATTAATAATTTAATTAAAAATAATTAGAAAATTATTTTTATAAAAAGGACTTTATTTTTGAACTCAGGGCATCGATATTATGTTAAGGTAATTTTTGTGGATTTTTCTGAAAAAAAATGAATTTTCAGTGAATAGGGTTTTTAATTAAAAATTTAATTAAAAATATTTAGAAAATTATTTTTATAAAATTGATTTCATTTTTGAAATCAAAGCATTGATATTTGGTTAAGGTGAAATTTTGGGATTATTCTGAGAAAGTTGAATTTTCGATGAATAGTGAAAATATAGTTTTTAAGTTACGGGTGTTTAATGACATCATTAAATGATGTATTAAGTATATATTCAATATGGTCGAATTATTAATATTAATATAAGGTATTAGGTGTCACAAGTGGCAAATACCATGGGCAAATACCAAGGGCAAGCCCATGGTTTTTCCAAAACCACTAATGAGGTGTCCCTTGCCATTAATGCCTTGTCCCCTCACTTTCCCTATAAATACCCACCCTTTCCTCCTTTAGTTTTCACTCCCAACTCTCCCCCAACGAAGTTCTGGTCTCCTTACCTCCCAAGGAGTCCTCCCAAGGTGCCCCCAATCCCTCAAGGTCCAAAACATCGAGTTTCAAGAGTCATGTTTTAAGGTAAGAGATCTGACCTCTCTCTTTCTTTTCATTTAATCTCTTTTATGTCATTCCTTTTATGCTCCATGTTATTATGTGAGAGGATTTTCTTTTATATTCCTTTTACTGCCCTTTCATGTTTATATGATGAGATATCCCCTTTTACTCTCATCATTTTTTTTTATGAAAGTTTAAGTGACGTCGTTAGGCTGCCGAATTTTTAAGTGATTCTTTCACCCTTCTCATTTTTCAAGTTCAATTTTCATGTCAAATATTTAAAGTTCCTTTTTATTATGTTGGGGTATGTTCTCTATATCTATCATACTGATCTCTTATGATCATATGATGAGAGACCCTATTTGATCTGTTCAATTCATTTTTGTTGAAGTTTAAGTGACGCTGTTAGGCTGCCGAATTTTCATAAGAGAAATCAAATTTTTGTCTTCCTTCCATGTTTTTCATTTCAAATGGTATGTCCTTGAAAATGCATCACCATGTCGATATATCCTTCTTATTCTATACCTATACTGTTTTATGGGTCAATTATGATTGTTCGACCCATGTTCCCTCTCTTTTCAAAGTTTTCTAAAACCTTGTAACATAGCCGTTATGCTGCAGAATTTTCGTCTCAAAATGCCTCTCTTTTCTCAAAATTATTTCATGTTATAAAGTGAATACTCAAAGTTCTTATTTCTACAGGGGTATTCACATATATATCAAAATGTTCTATTTTAAATTCTGGGATTTACATATATGATACCCGCTTTCCCTTTCCGTGGGTTTAAAGTAACGTAAAGATCATGTCTTTAAAGCAGTTTTTAAAACGTTATGATTATGAAATGAAACCCATTTATTTTATGCTATATGGGTTATTTATGAAATGTTTGATGATGATATATGTGGCTCACATGATAATAAATTCAAATTTAAGGGTGCGCCCTGATAGTGCTCCAATGCATTGGGTAAAGACTTAATCTCTAGAGATGACCATTTTAACGACGCCTTGGTGAATAACCTTGGTAATTTTTAACGACACATTGGGGATGGACCTTGGTGAAACGAAACAATTGTCAATATTAAATGTTGCAGCCACATCTTCAAGTTATGAAATATGTTATTTTTATTATTATGTATCTCATGATTTCATTCTCATGCCTTAAAGTTCTTTTCATGTCCTTATTGAAGTATCTCAATTTCACATGTAAAATGTTTCTCTTGTTTCCCTTACTGGGCTTTCTGCTCACCCTTTCTTTTGATGTATGTCCCCAGGTTATGAGATGCAGTAATGAACCTAGGATGAACTAAAGGAGAAGCCTTTCAAGTGTTTAAGAAAAATGTTTTATTTTTTTCATGTATTATGTTCCTTGTTTCCAAGACACTAAACCTTAACGATCCTCAGTTCCGTGTAATGAAATGAAAGTTATGTTATAAAAAGACGGGATGCTATAGTTGGTATCAAAGGATGGTTTAGTTATTTGTGGAAATTAGGATATAAAAATTTTAGGAAGAACCCTATAGAAAATTTTAAATATAGAAAAACTTCCTGGTATTTTGGTAAGTATTGAGTAAGTGGTTTATCAAACAAATACATCCCTGTCTGGATACGAGCTGGTAGAGGCGGCTCTGGCACAGATGTACATAGGGGTAAAACCCGAAAACACCGCTTTGAGCTAGACTCGAATGGGAACTGGTGCACGATAATGGGAATTGCTGCACTCTTGGTTACGACACTCCCAGGGGATATGTTTGGTTAATCACAAGCTTTTTATGAATCATTATGAAGGAATTATAGAAAAGTGTAATTGTCTAAGAATGAAGTCTTAGTTAAAAAATTCATAAATGAAATAAGTTTCTTACTAAGGTTTTATTCTTTTAGAAAATGGCGGCCAATAGGAGGAGCTGTGCCAATGGTGACCGCAATGCACCATGTGCTGACGGCCCTCCGATGGAAGCCGGAATGGAAACATTCATGTGAATGATGAACCAACTGACTCAAGTTATGAGTAATAACTTGAATCAAGCTGAGAGGCCGACCTCACCATGAAGGGAACAACACTCTGTTGAGTCCTTCATGCGTCAACGACCGCCAACATTCAGTGGATCTATTAACCCATTGGTTAGGGAACAATGGATAAGCTCCATTGAAAAGATCTTTTCTGTACTTCATTGTTTGGAACAAGAAAAGGTCACCCTTGCTGTTTACCGCCTAGAGGGAGAAGCTGATCAGTGGTGGTCACTGATCAAAAGCACGAATCCATGAGGAGAGATGGAAGCTATGGAGTGGGAATAATTTCGGGGAATTTTCTTTAACAAGTATTTCCCTCGTTCCATGAGAACGAGAATGGAGAAAGAGTTTCTCAAGCTGAAGCAGAAGGAGAACGAATATGTCGGAAGCTATGAGATGAACTTCACAAGGCTTTCCTGTTATACCTCAAGCTTTGTCATGGACCCTAATGGGAAGGTTGATAGATTCTTTGGTGGACTACAACCTCATCTGCGGAAGAATCTAGCCAACAGGGACTATGATAGCTATGAAGAAATAGTTCGAAGTGCTATGAAAGTCGAGCTGGAGTTTGGTGAGACACAGTGGTCTCACAAACCAAATGAAAAGAAGAGATCGTTGGAGCCCAGTTTAGGGAAGTATTTTGATCAGGGAAGAGGTGGAAAGGAAATGAAACTTACCACATGCAATAAATTTGGGAAGAATAATATGGGGAACTGCTTGAACGGAAGTGGAAAGTGCTACAAGTGTGGAAGAGGAGGCCATATTGCTCGGAATTGTCATAGTGAGGTGAAGCCTCAGCTTCCCAACACTAACGACAGAGGAAAGATGGTTCTGGCCCTACCCGAAGTCACATTCTTCAAGTGTGGACAGCTTGGGCACTTTGGCAACCAATGTCCAAATCCGAGGGAGGTGGAGGGGAATCACCATCAACCTCAGCAGAGGCCAAGGGAGAAAGGTCGTGCTTTCGCTATCACAACAACTGAAGTTGAAGTTCCAAACGATGTGGTAGCAGGTACTCTTGTTGTCCTCTCAAAACTAGAAAGTACTTTATTTGATTCTGGTTCTACGCATTCCTTTATTTCCTCCAAGTTTGTAATAAATATAAAATCAATCCCCGAACTGCTAGGGGTAGAGTTGTCAGTCAAGACTCCAAGTGGGATTATCCTTGCATCAACAGTATTTAGAGACTCTAGTGTTTACTTTGGTGAGCACAATCTTATCGCAAATCTAGTAGTCATTCCCATGATGGAATTCAACATTATACTAGGGATGGACTGGCTCTAAAAGTATAATGCTAAGATCAAATGCAGAAGTAAGGAAATCTCAGTAGTCTTGAATGAAAGACCTACAGTTATCTTCCGAGGAGAGATATCCCGAACTGATCCCTATCTAGAAGCACCTCCTATAGCTTTCTTTATGGAGTTAATCGGTGACGATGAAGAAGGAAAAGGGAGCATACAAATAGAAGATGTTCCGATTGTTCAGGAATACATGGATGTATTTCCTGAGGAGTTACCTGGACCTCCCCCAGAAAGAGAGGTAGAGTTCTCCATTGAACTCGTACCTGGGTCTCAACCGATATCAAAGACTCTGTATAGAATGGAAAATGTGGAGCTAGAAGAGTTAAAGAAACAACTCCAAGACTTGTTGGAGAAGGGGTTTATCCGACCGAGTGTGTCTCCTTGGGGAGCACCAGTTCTCTTGGTGAAGAATAAGGATGGATCAATGCGGCTATGAATTGATTATAGAAAACTGAACGGGATCACAGTGAAGAACAGATATCCTCTTCCAAGAATTGATGATTTATTTGACCAACTTCGCGGGGCTCAATTCTTCTCTAAGATTGACCTTCGATCTGGTTATCATCAACTGAGGGTGAAGAATGAAGATATTCCAAACACTGCCTTTCGATCAAGATATAAGCATTATGAGTTTACTGTTATGCCCTTTAGCTTGACTAATGCTCCTGTTATTTTCATGGATTTGATGAATAGAGTCTTTAAGGACTACCTTGATAACTTTGTGGTAGTTTTTATTGATGATATTTTGATATATTAAAAAAGTCGTGAGAAGCATGAAGATCATCTAAGGGTTATATTGAAAACTCTGCGGAAGGAGAGGCTCTTTGGGAAGTTCAGCAAGTGTGAGTTTTAGTTACAACAAGTGGCTTTCTTGGGGAACATCGTAACCAATGAAGGAATCTCGGTTGACCGTGAAAAGACAATGGTTATGGAGGAGTGGCCTCAACCCACAATAGTAACTGAGATTCATAGTTTCCTTGGTTTAGCGGGATATTATAGGAGGTTTGTGAAAAACTTTTCACAGCTTTCTAATCCACTAACCAAGTTGACTTGAAAAGGGGTTAAGTTCATCTGGACAAAGGAATGTGAGGAAAGTTTCCAAGAGCTGAAGAAGAGATTGGTTACTGCACCTGTGTTAACACTACCCTCTATCGGAGAAGGATTCGTTATTTTTAGCGATGCATCTCTAAAAGGGCTTGGGTGCATCCTCATGAAAAATGACAAGGTAATTGCTTATGCATCTCGACAGTTGAAGATTCATGAGCAGAATTATCCTACACATGATCTAGAGCTGGCGGCTGTCATTTTTGCTCTAAAGATATGGAGGCACTATTTTTATGGGGAGAAATGTGATATATACACTGACCACCAAAGTATAAAGTATATTTTCACACAGAAAGAATTGAACATGAGACAAAGGAGATGGTTGGAGCTTATTAAAGACTATGATTGTTCAATTCATTATCACCTTGGAAGAGAAAACAAAGTCTTGGATGCATTAAGCAGGAAAGATCCTATTGTTCTGGAAACAATGAGGATCCTAGGAGATCCCTTTATTAAAGATCTAGTAAAATTGGACATGGGAATTATAAGGAAAGGGACCTCATCAACCCTATCCCAAATTATTTCTCAACCTTCATTACTAGAGAAGATCAAGAAGGCTCAAAAAGAATATCCTTTACTGCAGGAGAAGTTGGAGGCTGTAAAAGATGGGAAGTTCCCTGATTTCAATATTGATCAAGAAGGTGTATTAAAATTTCGTACAAGACTATGTGTCCCATCTATTCCGAAGATAAAGAAAGAACTGATGGATGAAGCTCATAGCTCTACTTTCTCTATACATTCGGGAATCACTAAGATGTATAGAGACCTTCGTGATCATTATTGGTGGGATAACATGAAGAGGAAGATTGCTGATTATACTACAAGGTGCCTGGTGTGTCAGCAAGTAAAGGCAGAAAGACAACTTCCTAAGGGTGTATTACAACCACTACCCATACCAGTATGGAAGTGGGATAATATCACTATGGACTTTGTAACTGGTCTCCCGAAAACATCCAAAGGAAACAATGCGATATGGGTTATTGTGGACCGTCTCACCAAGACAACCGATTTTATCTATATTCGGGAATATTTCTCTCTGGATCAGCTTGCCAAGATATACGTGAAGGAAGTGGTAAGGCTGCATAGGGTACCACTATCCATCGTGTCAGATCGTGACCCAAGATTCACATCAAAATTCTGGAGAAGTCTTCAACATGCTCTGAATACTGAATTGAATTTTAGTATGGCCTATCATCCTCAAACTGATGGCCAATCTGAAAGGAATATTCAGATACTCGAAGACATTCTGAGATTATGCTCAATGGAATTTAAAGGTGGATGGGATCAACACCTCCCATTAGTTGAGTTCTCCTATAACAACAGCTTCCATTTGAGTATTCAGATGGCACCCTATGAAGCTCTGTATGGAAAGCGATGTAGAACTCCCACTTGTTGGGATGAAACTGGTGAGAGAAAGCTTCTTGGGACTGATCTTGTGCAAGAGATGACAGAACATGTTCATGCCATCCAAAAACACATAAAGGCTGCTCAGAGTCGGCAGAAGAGATATGCTGACAATCGTCGAAGGGACTTGGAGTTTGGTGTTGGTGAAAAAGTCTTCCTTCGAATTTCTCCATGGAAGAGAGTCATGCGGTTTGGGAAGAAAGGGAAGCTCAGCCCTAGGTACATTGGCCCGTATGAAATCCTTGATCGCATAGGAGCAGTGGCCTATCGTTTAGCACTTCCACCAATCCTAGCTCAAGTTCATGATGTCTTCCATGTATCTCTCTTGAGGAAGTACATACCCGACCCTTCGCATGTACTGAACCCAGAGGTGGTACAACTGGAACATGATCTCTCTAATGAGGAGCAGCCAGTGGAGATCTTGGACCGTAGAGACAAGGTCCTACGAAACAAGAATACCCACCTTGTGAAAGTGTTGTGGAGGAATCATAAATATGAAGAAGCGACTTGGGAGCCTGAGGAAACAATGAAGCAAAAGTACCCTCACCTTTTCGACTAGGCCTCAAGTATAAAATTCGGGGACGAAATTTCTTAAGGGGGGAAGAATGTAACGACCCAATCTTTTTGAGTAGTATATTAACTTACACTTAATGATTTAATAAGATGTTAATGGTTAAAGCTGAAAGAGGAGTCGATGGATTCATCCAGTAGACTCGACCCTTATGAAGCCCACTTATCAGAGCTTGGGAAGGAGGTAGCATCTGTGGGCTTCGCTTTGGACCAAGCCCAAGCCGAACTCCAGCGTGTCAAGCTTGAACGGAAACGCCTACGGGAGAAGTTAAAGTTAGTAGAGATTACTACTAGGGCAATGTTATCTGAGCCTCCCTCAGATTCTCTCACCATAGCACACCTTACACTTAGGTCTTATGTCGGTGTTATAAGGGGCTATGTGACGAGACCCTAGCTTCCTTGTGTAATCCTTTCGGGTGAATAAATTGAGATCGCTTCCTTTAGTGATGTTTGTGGAATTTCTTTTGTCCGGATAATTTTAGGAAATATTTTATTGATGAATTTTTGAAAAAGGGATATTTTAAAACATTTATGTAAACCCTAAATAATTAATGATGTGTAATGATTTTCAAAAAATTGTCTTCTACAAAAGTGTTCAGTAAGGAATTTGGAGTCTAATAAGATCAACTTAATTTTTTGATGAATAGTAAATTATGAATAGTGATTTTACGCTTAGGATTAGTAATGTGACCAAATGGATTAGTAATTTCACTCAAAGAAAGTTTTAATATAATTTAGACACCTAGATTAAGTAATGTGATTCAATAAAATGGGTAAATAACGGTTTCATAAATTATTAGTCAAGTATTCATTTTTCGGATGAATAGTGTTTTTTAATTAAAAATTATTAGAAAATTATTTTTATAAAAAGGACTTTATTTTTGAACTCAGAGCATCGATATTATGTTAAGGTAATTTTTGGGGATTTTTCTGAAAAAAATGAATTTTCGGTGAATAGTGTTTTTAATTAAAAATTTAATTAAAAATATTTAGAAAATTATGTTTATAAAATGGATTTCATTTTTGAAATCAAATCATTGATATTTGGTTAAGGTGAAATTTTGGGATTATTCTGAGAAAGTTGAATTTTCGATGAATAGTGAAAATATAGTTTTTAAGTTACGGGTGATTAATGACATCATTAAATGATGTATTAAGTATATATTCAATATGGTCGAATTATGAATAGTAATATAAGGTATGAGGTGTCCCAACTGGAAAATACCATGGGCAAATACCATGGGCAAGCCCATGGTTTTTCCAAAACCACTAATGAGGTGTCCCTTGGCCATTAATGCCTTGTCCCCTCACTTTCCTTATAAATACCCACCCTTTCCTCCTTTATTTTTCACTCACAACTCTCCCCCAATGAAGTTCGGGTCTCCTTACCTCCCAAGGAGTCCTCCCAAGGTGCCCCCAAGCCCTCATGGTCCAAAACTTCGAGTTTCAAGAGTCACGTTTTAAGGTAAGGGATCCGACCTCTCTCTTTCTTTTCATGTAATCTCTTTTATGTCATTCCTTTTATGCTCCATGTTATTATGTGAGATGATTTTCTTTTATATTCCTCTTACTGCCCTTTCATGTTTTTATGATGAGAGATCCCCTCTTACTCTCATCATTTCGTTTTATGAAAGTTTAAGTGACGCCGTTAGGCTGCCGAATTTTTAAGCGATTCTTTCACCCTTCTCATTTTTCAAGTTCAATTTTCATGTCAAATCTTTCAAGTTCCTTTTTATTATGTTGGGTTATGATCTCTATATATATCATACTGATATCTTATGATCATATTATGAGAGACCCTATTTGATCTGTTCAATTCATTTTTGTTGAAGTTTAAGTGACGTCGTTAGGCTGCCGAATTTTCATAAGAGAAATCAAATTTTTGTCTTCCTTCCATGTTTTTCATTTCAAATGGTATGTCCTTGAAATTGCATCACCATGTCCATATATCCTTCTTATTCTGTCCCTATACTGTTTTATGGGTCAATTATGATTTTTCAACCCATGTTCCCTCTCTTTTCAAAGTTTTCTAAAACCTTGTAACATAGCTGTTATGCTGCAGAATTTTCGTCTCAAAATGCCTCTCTTTTCTCAAAATTATTTTATGTTATAAAGTTAATACTCAAAGATAATATTTCTATAGGGGTATTCACATATATATCAAAATTTTCTATTTTAAATTCTGGGATTTACATACATGATACCTGCTTTCCCTTTCCGTGGGTTTAAAGTAACGTAAAGATCATGTCTTTAAAGCAGTTTTTAAAACGTTATGATTATGAAATGAAACCCATTTATTTTATGATATATGGGTTATTTATGAAATGTTTGATGATGATATATGTGGATCACATGATAATAAAGTCAAATTTAAGGGTGCTCCATGATAGCTCTCCAATGCATTGGGTAAAGACTTAATCTCTAGAGATGACCATTTTAACGACGCCTTGGTGAATAACCTTGGTAATTTTTAACGACACCTTGGGGATGGACCTTGGTGAAACGAAACGATTGTCAATATTAAATGTTGCAGCCACATCTTCAAGTTATGAAAAATGTTATTTTTATTATGATGTATCTCATGATTTCTGTCGCATGCCTTAAAGTTCTTTTCATGTCCTTATTGAAGTATCTCAAGTTCACATGTAAAATGTTTCTCTTGTTTCCCTTACTGGACCTTCTGCTCACCCTTTCTTTTGATGTATGTCCCCAGGTTATGAGATGCAGTAATGAACCTAGGATGAACTAAAGGAGAATACTTTCAAGTGTTTATGAAGAATGTTTTATTTTTTTCATGTATTATGTTCCTTGTTTCCAAGACACTAAACCTTAACGATCCTCAGTTCCGTGTAATGAAATGAAAGTTATGTTATAAAAAGACGGGATTCTATAATAGTTCACATTTAGTATTTGTAGTTTGGTTGTTGATGGTATCACAATCTTTATCTCTTTAGGGGCATTTATGGCTAGCTACACTCCGCTCTAGGTCTATGGATTTTATTCAATACTATCAAGATAAGGGCCTAGAGGGTCATATATAATAGCTTATTCAAGAATCCACCCTATTCTGATGAATAGGTATACTAGACATGTTGGGCCCCACCATGGGGTCTGAGTGTTTTCCAAGTTATCGATCACCGATAAATGAATAAATTTTTTATTATTAAAGTTATTAATAATTTTATTGAATTTATTTAATGTATTTACATGTTAAGTAAATATGAGATAATATTAATCGAACAAAAATTATTTTAATATTCATAGATTATTTAATGTTAAGTGGGATGGTGGGTCATGTTAAATGGATTTGATTTATCACAAAATATATTTTTTATATATTATAATTATGTTATAAATTTTTAATAATATTTCTGGAATATTTTATCTTGTAATAATTTTTATTTAGTGGATGTAGAAATAAACGGAGTTCGGGCAACCCAACCAAGTATTTAGCAACTCAATTATAAATAAATGAAGATGCTCTCTCACCATGAAATATTAATTAATGAATGAATGTTAGCCACTATCTCCTCCCTATTTATAGAGAGATATTCTCTCCCTATTAAGAGGATATCCATGTTCTTCCTTCAAAGATTGAAGGTAGAGGACTACAGTGATCGTCGAGATGTTGATGATATCATCGAATTTCCGCGCTACCACCTAGAATTCGACAACCGGTTCTCCCATGGATTTTTAAAGAGCATGTGGATAATCAAGAGGGACCCTTATATCGATCCTTTAAGCTAATATTTCCAAAAATAAGTTTCAGTTTACAGTTCCTTCAGATCTAAACAAGTATGTTCTTGGTTTTAATTTATGTGCTCTTTTAATTTACGAGAGATCCTCAGTCTTTACCAGGGCTCGAATCATCGACGACGATAAGTTTAGTAACTCCAAAGATGAAAATTTTAAAATCCCCAGCCCACTGGTTTTCTCTTCCAGCCTCAGTACCTTCAAAAGTTTGATCCATTCCCACACTACAAAATTATCTCAGGATGTGGATGGAGAGGGGTTGTTCGGGTGACCAGAACTTGTCAATGGCCAAATGTCCCGTATGATAAATTTGAAGATATATCATATGAATAGACATAAAAGATCATTAATAATTAGTGAGATATTGAAATCATACATGAAATTTGGATACTGATAAGTATCAGTCACCCAAACTTGAAATCTATAGAAAATAGAAAGACTCAGAAGATCTATAAAGACCAGTGTCTATAGAGAAGGTGAAATTCCAAAGGAATTTGAATTTTGGAATTTACTAGATGGTTCCTTCCTTGAAACAAATTTAGGGACATAATTATAAGATTTTAGACACATAAATGTTTTTTAGATGTTTTTGAAGGCATAAAGGGTTCCTCAGGTGCTCCATCAAGTTTCAAGAGCGTCGGAATCTGAAAACAAAAAATAGAACAGGAATGGATAGGGCTCACAGTTAGTCTGAAACTATGCGACCCCCAGAAGAAAACTATGCAGCTGCAACATGGGAGCAGAAACATCCCACATTGGATGCTCATGGTTTGTGAAACTTATTTAGTACCCTCCCACTATTCATCACACAGTTGGTGAAAGTCTAGGATAATCTTGTGGGACAAACCATGTGAGGTGGTTTCCTAAGGAATGGGTGTCACACAATTGCCTCATGGTTTGGCCAAACCATGTGGTGAAACTGTATAACCAAGTTTTATGGGTGACAATATCAAAATTCCCTTAATGAGTTTTATTTCCCCTTTCTTCTTTCTTTCTTCTTTTTCCAGCAGGTTCCTCTTCCTCCTTGCACATTGTGGTTCTCTCTAAATGCTAACATAGTATTTCATAGATCTCCTCCATCATTTATCATAATTGAGTGTCTTCAGTCTCAATAGATCCAAATTGGTAATCCCTTCGATATAATCTAATATATTTCATGTTTATCATTCAATATGTTGCACAATTTTGGTGCAATCTCTTCTACCACATTCTGAAAGAAAATATCTATTTTGTGGATTTCATCCAAACAGGAATGAATCATACCTCAATGTTGGATGACTAGATCGTCCTAAGCATGAGGTAGGTGGTATACTACTTTTTTTCAATATTTCTTTCCAATTTATGAATGTTTCTATTTTTCCATGTGCTGACCTTTGTCGAGCGTCTCCTTTTAATTGAGTTCTTTATATCAAATTGATCAATGCACCTAGATAAACTCCCTATGACACTTTTTTAGTACATAGATGGATGTCAGCCTCCAATGAAAACACCCCTTAGGTGTTCCAAATTGTTTTTACCCTTTTTGATTATATTTTTTAATGCATGGAAACCATTATAAGTGTTCATCATAGACTTTAAATGAAATTTTCATTGTATGAAATTGCCCAATTAATGATAGCTTCTCTTAAATTCTATGTTAAACCATTATGAATTGAATTTCCAGGTTGGGTTGTTTTTATAAAATTATTATTTGATGTTAATTGAGTTTAAATTCTTGAATGTGAAGATTAATTTATAAAATAAATTGTTTTATAAACAATTTCATGTTTTTATAATAAAACCCATGAGATGATGTGCATTTTCTTCGAAATTAAAAGGTGTTTATTAGCGATTTAATTCATTCTTGGTCATTTGGCATTGGTGTTATCTTCTGCCTTTATTTTGACATATATAAGTCTTGATTTGTGAATTTACTAAAATTAAATCATTAAATAGAGTGGACCTCTTCTATATAAATTCTCATTTAACCATGAAACCTTCTAAGTTTATGGCTTGGCCACTCCTTACTGAATGACCAATGAAATATGCTCCACATAAGGGTTTGTCTTACTAGAAATATGGGATTACCCATTTATGTAATTTACCAATTGACCATGGAACCTTATAAGTAATTATTTGATATTTTTTAAATGAATTTCCAGGATTTGTTAGTTAAATGTATTGTATTTGTAAGAATAGCTTGGTCACGATGTCTTTCTTCAATTAATGTTTTAAATGATAAGTATTGATTGTATTTAATGGAATGCTTCATGATAGATTGCATTCCTTGAATGAATTAAATGATATGAGTGATATTAAGTTTAATTTGTGGCAATTCCATGCAATTTATTTCATGCTTAAGCACATTATTAAATCAAATTGTAATAAAATGAAACACCCTTATTTATAATGGGATTTATAAATGTAGAGATTGAGAGGTAATTTCCCATGGATCCTATTATTATTATCATTACATGATTACACATTAAATGGGTTATGTAATGATAGTAAGGGCTCTTTTTGAGCATAGTGTAATCTCACTCACTTACATCAAGTGTTGTTTCATGGCGTCTCACACAAGTTATATTATGTGGATAGTGGGTATTGTGTGCCATGTCCCTTGTGAGATTTGACCTAATGGAACAGTCACTTTTATTCGAGTGTTGACATGACGGTACACTCACCATCTCCTAGGATGATCATGACATCCCCCACTCAATATGAGATTTATGGAATGTACCATATTGTTAGGGATTATATGATCTTTTAGACTGGTTATGGATGACTGAGTTATGCTATGTCCAGCCAGTAACTAGTATTCTAGGTATATGGCCACTTACATCCACACGTACTTGGTTCATATAGGTGGATGAAATATATATACTTATATTTTATATATATACTATAAAAATAAATATGTGGTATAAGATAATACATCTTTTTCTATCCCTGGACTGAAGTGGGTAGATCCTCTAGGTGTCCTTCAGAAACCGGAGCGGGGTTTTGTTTTTTTATTTTTTTATTTTTTATTGTTCATATTACATACCTGCTTCTTTACTTTATATTCATGGACTATATTCAGTCGTAGATATCAAGGATGGAAACTTACTAGGATTTATATCTCACAGCCAACTCGGGCTGCCATTGCACTGTGGTACCTGACTAGAACTTGTGTTCTTAGGACCTTGGATGTTTTGATTTTACCTAGGAGTTAGGAGCACAAGACTGGGCTAGAGTTTGGGATTCTCGTGGGGATCACCCTTGGGTATTTTTTTTTCTTTTCCTTACTCTTATATTGTATTGTACTACTTCCACCAGTACAGATTCTGTTTAGTTATATATTACCATCTGGACATTTATTCATTATTTACATTGTCTTTGAACATCTTTTATATTCAGTTTATATTATTCTTGAACTGCTCTATCATTCATTTATTACTACATCCACTATTGTATGTTATTTATTACCTAAAATATCGATGTGCTACTCTAATCATGTGTGTAACACCCCATGATTTCATGATATTTTGTATTTTTAACGAATTTCAATAGCTTATATTTCACGTAATATCGAATTCAAGCACATCATGATCTATCAAACTTGTTTTTTAAACAGTTTTTATGAATATTATTAACCAAATAATGAAATTTATATTTTTTTTTGAAAATGGACTTAATTTTTGAATTCAGAATATCAAAATTAACATATGGTGAAATTTTGGTATTTTTATGAGAATTTTCAATTTTTGATCAATAGTGAAAAATACTACATTGTTATTAATAACAAACTTTTTCATTTAAGTAATTATTTCACTTTAAATTGATTTTAAAGACACAATAGAAAAATAATACATATATTAATCCCATTTATTTCATTTGAATCTTCTTTATAATAGAATTGGACATAAAAATGTATGGAATTTTTGAACGTCTCTTTTACCCACCTTCTAGCCACATCAACAAGATTAGCACTAAACGTAATTTTACAGCTTCAGTGAAATGAATTTTTAAAAAAGTACATACATGGTTGTAATCAATATAAAATCATTTTTCTAATTGGATAAAAATAATTATTTGTGAATAGTATCTTTTCAATTTTATTTTACACGCTTAAAGGTAAATAATGTAATTAAAAAGTGAAATAATTTTATAATAATATATAATTACCCTAACACATGTCCTAATTTCATTGTATAAGTGTTTCCTGACAAAAATCAACGTTAGGCAGGAAATATGATCCTTTTTAAGCCAAATGTGTAAGATTATGATATTTATTTATTTTATTTAAAAATGTGTAAATAATACCATATTACAATTTTGATAACTAATTTTTTTTAATATAGGGTTATACATAAGATAATTTTTACTATAAATAGTATGTAGAAATATAATATGTTTATATACATCATGGTAATTTATTTATTATTTTTTAAAATATATAATTAAATTAAATGGTGACATAATGATGATGAAGTGATTAAATTATTAAAGGAAGAATTAAATATATGTTATTAATAATTTTAAAATAAATATATTTTAAAATATTTGATTCCATACATAAATTTTAAGGAATAATATATCATTTTAGGGATGTGTTAATTTAGTTTTTCTTTGAACTAATCAAGAGGTAATTATTTTTTTAAAAGTTAAGTGATAATTGGGGTCAAAATTGACATAAAAGAGATTTTAATATAAATAATATTTCATTAAATGATATAAAATTCATAAAAATCTATATCTCAGCCAACAAATTGGGATAATGTAAAATAATTCATCAATTATCCAATTGGGGTTCTTTGGTCATTTTATAGAAACTACATTAAACCAAAATAGTAAAAAGACAAGTAGTCACGGTAATAGTTAAATTATTTAACAAAGTGTTAAAGCCAAAATATAAGGTTAATTTTGTGACATAAACATGTATAAAATTCATTGGTTGAGAATATTTAAACTCATATTCATCTTTGACTAGAAATAACTCAATTTGGAGCTATTTGAAATAGAAAATAAATTTATAATAAATTAATAGTTTTGGAGTTTCAAAAAGTACCCCCTCTTATAAAAGGTAACCTATACTTCTATTTTATTAACACATCTAAATCCCTTATTTTCAGAAAAAACCTACCCATTTATTCTCCTAAATTTCATCAATTCATACTAGAGACCATACATTTGGTAGAAACCCATCCTAAGGAGTCCTTTTATTCGTATCAAAAGGAGACGCTCAATGAAGAGGCAAGTGTTTTACCAACTCTTTCAAAGTTCTTTTCTTCTTCTACTTCCTTTTCTTAAGTTGTTTACATACTAAAGTAATAAATATAGAATATGATATATACTGAGATGTTTCTATGATTATGTAACCACCATATTCTTTCTTTTACCCATCCTATGAAAAACAATCTAACCATGCGTGCGTATGTATGGCTTACCATCACTACGCCTTGGTGTAAATTATTTTTCATATATACTTTATTTAGATGGGGATAACGATTTATATAAAGGATCTAAATAATAAATAAGAAATTATTATTATTCTTTATAATTAACATACCATCAAATTCTATACCCATTATACATTAAGGTAATGACACCATCACTCGTGCGTACTCATGATCTACCGTCTGCACGACGCGATGAGATCCATTATCCACGTTAGCCATTCAAGAATGATTATAAAAATATATATAATGAATAATTATGAAATATATGACATAGAAATTATAATAGAATAATATATATATATTTCATTTAATTTCATCCATTCAATATGAAAAGAAAATGAAAACAATGTTCATACGTACGTATGACCTACCATCTCTATGAACATTGTATTCCATTCTATATATCTATCTACTATATATATTTATATATTAAATTTATATGATATATAAATCATGTTTTACATTTTTTTAATTATTTAAATCGTGATATAAGTAAAAAAATCATAGATAACAAGTCAAAACAAATAGGATAAACAAAGCTATTATTACCTGAAATATTGCATTAACTTAGAAATTGTTTATAAATGGTTAATATAAAGACATAAATTAAAAATATATGATATAATAAATATAATTATGATTCTTTTAGAAGTTAATAATATGTTTAAAACCACTATAAATGATCTTTGTACATGTATGGTGATTATCATACATATGGTAAGGGAATGTTTGTATCGCTTTTAATTTTCATGAAATATAAGAAATATTCACCACTTATTTCTTGAGTGTGGTGTATGTACATCCCCTATTATATTTAATATCATAAATAAATTTACCTTTATGGTATTTAAATATTCATTTGATGATAATAGGGTTACTATTTAAATGTTCAAAGTGGTATGGGACACTTAGAATGTTTAAAGAATAAATATTTTCTACATTTCAATATTACTAATATTATTTTACATAACTATTTATTAGGATATAAAAGGGTTATAAAGGATATTTTATGTCAATTTTGATGTTTATTCAATTTTTTTTAAAAATTAATCTATTATGGTTTTATGTAAGTTTTAATTTCACAGCCTCATTACTATCTGAGGTGGTTTATACGTAACTATCTACTAGGATACATTTTTCTTCCATGTCCATGTTTCATAAAAATGTATTTCAAAATATTATCGAAATTTTTTTAAATTCATTTTTACCAATGTTTTTAATGGAATATTTTGATCATTTTCCAAATGAGGTTCTTTATGACCTTTTTGTAAAATTAAGGGAAGAATATTTTTTAACTTATACGGTGTGAATGGCTATTTCTGTCATCATGACGCCTTAGCATTTTGATGCTTCCCTTACAAGATTACAGGGTTATTTTTTTAAAAATATTTTATTTTATAATTTCCTAACTTTTTAAATGTAAAAAGGGATATTTCTCAATGATTTTTATTGATTTTATTAGATTATTTTCATCTATGTCAACATCCTTTGTAGTATTTTTTTACTTAATTGAAGTTTATTTATTATGATACAATCTACTATATTATATCGAATGTTTTATGATATGTTTTATTGTGGATGTTCTGTTTTTATACCATTCATGGTTTATGGTTAATGTATTAACATTTTGTTTGCTAGTTTTAATACGAATGTTTATTTTTGTTATGTTTTACCCTTTTCATATGAGTAATGAATTATACATAATAAGTGATGGGTTGGGTATTGATTAATGAATCCCTACAGTTTGGGGACTGGTTAATTAATGACTCTCGATACGTTGATAGTTCTCATGAGACAAACTATTCTGGGTTTTTACTAACATCTTACATGTATATGTATGGTATAGGAACAAGTCCTTGACTGTGTGGTTATGATGTCCATAATTATGAATTACCACATTGTGAGATTAGTTATTGATATTACATGTGATTATTTAATGATTATAATATCCATGTGAATGTTTAAATGGTATTATTTTATTTATTCATTCTATATTATGCAGAAGATTGTGTTTAAAAGTCTTGTTTTTCATTTTTATACCTTTACTAAAAGTTTTATAGTCATTTATGATAGAATCCGCTATATTGTTGACCCTTACTGAGAAACTGATCTCACCCATTTCTTATGTTTTATTTTTATAGGTTTCAAAGATGTGTTTTATGGTTGATATGTAGGGTTAATCTTGGATAATAATGGTGTTCTAAAAGAATTTTCTATGTTGCATTTTATTCATTAAATTGTAATGTAATGTTCATGTTTGTAATCAATTTTCCAAGACTGCTAAAATGATTGGTCATTCAGGATTTGATTCATTGTAATCATGCCAATTTATTAAAATAATGTGTCATATTTGGGCTTCTGGGGTCGAGGCATTACATTTGGTATCAAAGTAAGTTTAGTAGAAACCTTGGGAATTAGATTTAAAAAACATAGATTAGAGAACATAACCCCAAAATAGACTTTGAGTATTAGTGTAGAAGAACATGCTATAATTTTTTCAATGTAGAAATTATGTGGGTATTTCTAGAAAATACATCCATTTCTGGATAATACAAGTGGGATTATGTTCTAAAACAGAAGTACCTAGGATTAATAACTCTAATAAGGTGTTCCAGACTTGACTCAGGGTAAGCTGGTACACGGAAATAGACATTATTATGCACCTAGATTGACACTATTGGGGGATATTCTTAAGATAATTCACATTTTGTTTTCAAACCATTATGAAGTATTTAAAAGTAAATATGTCCCCAAAAATCCATGTTTATGATTATGAGATTAGTTATGCATAAATTTTTCAACTTATGTAAATTGGTTCACTAGTTGTGGGATTATACATTATTTTATGATTTAATATAGTATATTCCATTATTTAAAATTTTATCCTAGTAGAAGGAATTTGAATTCCACCAATGCACGTGATCTAAAGAGTAAAAAGGATTGTATCTTTCACTACTTCATGCCCACAATTCGAAAGGAAATAATCTTTCAAGTATTCTCATCATATGAGGACATAATATCAAGTGGTAATAAAATGGGTAAAAAATTATAAAAAATTTAATGATTTAGAGTAAAGAGTGAAAATAAGAGGATGGAAGGTTAATATAAATATAAAGGTATGAAGGGAAAAAATAATTTTCCCACATGTGATAATTGAGGATTGAGACACCCTCGTTCCTACTTAAAAGGAAAAGGTATTTTCATCAAGTTTGGTGAGAAAGACCATCATTATCATGATTGTAAGGGAAAGGAAAACAATTTCAATGTTCAATCCTTCCACTAAAAAGATATGAGACACTACATGAATCAATGACTCGTGATTTAATGGAATATACCCCAAATGATGCTATTGGATAATGATAAAGTTATGAAACTACCTTACTTGAAGATGAATGATTAATATTCATATTCAAATAATTATATAATTTGAATATTTTATTAGTAATGAATTGGTTATAATAATTATGGAATATATAATTATTGTACTATAGTTCTAATTCATTATGGATTTGAGATTGTATGGTACCATGAAAAGCGACTCAGAAGCAAGTTAATCTTTTTGGAAAATTTATGGTTGACGGAAAGATAACCCTTAATATGTTTATGATACTAAGAAAATGACATTGGAATAAAGACATAATTTATTTGAATAATGTAAATTGGATATTATTGACTACCATGAACTAATTAATGGTTTTTTAATTCCATCATTGTTGGAGTTTACAACATTTTTGGATTTAAGGAGTATATCCAATATTCTATGTTTTACGTATGAAATAAAGAATATCGAATATATTTAATAAGGTTTTGTGGTAATTCCTCTTATTTACATGTTTTAATAGAATACATGATGAAGGTACACAAATTTTTGGTATGTGACAAAAAAATATCTTTATTTTTTTTTTTGATTTTAGAAATTTAGTGACCTTCCTTAAAAAATTTTGGACTGTGAGTTTGGAAAGAATTACTTTAGATAAGTCTAAAGGTTGTAATGGATTATGTTTAACCATGGATAGTATTTTTTAAGAATAAATCATTTCATAAGGTTATTTTTTGAATTATATAATAATATATTTTTAAGAAAAGGGCAACCCGTAGGTTGGGTGAAAACCTGTCACATCTGGTAGGGCCATGAGACTTGAACCCACAACCGAAGGGAGACAAGGGTGCATCACCTTCCAATGACCTACATGATGTCCTAGTTAATATAAAATAGTTTTATTTATTTAAAATATATTATAGATTAAGTATATGTTTATTTTTTAACCCCATATGATTAAGATAAATAGAATATTTTTGAATTTTATTATCTTTTGAAGAGAATAATGAGTTTGTGATAGGAATTAGTAAAAGGATAAAACTCTACATGTTAAATAAGTATGTCTCCTTGTGTTCTTAGTCTATGAATTAAATAAATTCTTCAAAATTAGGAAATGTATCCCGAAATATAAAATTTTATCCTATTACTTTTTTTGAAAAATCAAATGGTCCCTTAGATCATCACGTATTTAGATTTTTTTATTGTAATCTTTCTCCTAATAGAGTTCTCTATCACTCTCCATCAGAAAATGGTGGTTAGATTTTTATTTAATGTTTATTTTTTACTAAGTGGAACCCTTTTATGTGTTATCTCTGGTAACCTTCAAAATTACCTTTCCTTATTTTAAATTGGTCATTTTATCGACCCTTGTTCCGATCTGGGATTGCAATAAAGGAATTTTTAATAGTCAAACCTGGGTTGCCCAACTAAAATTTTAAAATTAAGAGGATGTAATTAATTTGTGTGATCATGTGGGACAAATAATGTGAAGTGGTTTACTAAGTAATGGGTGTCATATGTTGGTGCTTTTTTTGGACAAACCATGTGGCCAAACCGTACAACCCAGTTTTATGGGTGACAATATCAAAATTATCTTAATGAGTTTTATTTCCCCTTTATCCTTTATTTCTTCTTTCTCGAACATGTTACTCTTCCTCCTTGCACATTTTCGGTCTCTATAAACTCTAACCTATGATTTCATAGATCTCCTCCATCTTTCATCATAATAGAGTGTCTTCATTCTCTATAGATCCACATTGGTAAGCCCTTCGATCTAATCTAATCTAGATCATGTTCATCATTCCATCTGTTGCACTATTTTTGTGCAATCTCATTTTTCAGATTTTCAAGGAAAATTTCAACTTTGTGGATATATTCCAAACTGGATCGAATCATATTTTAATTTTGGATAAATATATCATCCTAAGAATGAGGTAGGTGGTCTACTTCTTTTTCTCAAGTTTTTTTTTCAATTTATAAATTATTCTATTTTTCTACGTGCCGACCTTTGTCGAGCGTCTTCTTCTAATTGAGTTCTTTATATCAAATTGATCAATGCACCTAGATACACTCCCTATGAACCTTGTTTAGTATATAGAGGATGTCAAGGTCAAATGAAGGAACCTTCTAGGTTTTCCAGCTTATTTTTACCCTTTTTAATTAAATTTTCAAATTCTTGGAATGCCTTATAATTGTTCGGCTTAGACTTTAAATGGAATTGTCATTGAATGAAATATCCCAATTAATGATAGCTTCTATAAAATTCTATGTTAAACTTTTATGAATTGAATTTCCATGTTGGGTAGTTTCTATAAAATTATTATTTGATGTGAATTGAGTTTAAATTATTGAATGTGAATATTAATTTGATCAATGAATTGTTTTATTAACAATTTCATATTTTTATAATAAAACCCATTGGATGAGGTGCATTGTATTCGAAATTACAAGGTGTTTTTTAGTGATTTAATGCATGCTTGGTCATTTGGCATTAGTGTTATCTTCTGCCTTTATTTTGATATATATATGAGGCATGATTTGTGAATTTACTAAAATTACATAATTAAATGGAGTGGACACATTATATATAAATTTTCATTTAACCATCACACCTTCTAAGTTCATGGCTTGGCCACTCCTGACTAAATGACCAATGAAATAAGCTCCACAAAATGTATTGGATTGCTTAATAAATGGTATTACCTATGTAGGTAATTTCCTAATGGAACCTGGTACCATATAAGTACATATTTGATATTTTTTAAATGAATTTCCATGTTCTATTAATGAAATGTAATGTATTGGTTAGAATATCTTGATCATGTTGTCTTGCTTCCATGAATGTTTTAAATGATAAGTAATGAGTATATTCAAAGTAATGCATTATGATAGATTCCTTGCCTTGAATGAATTAATTGTTATAAGTGAAATGAAATTTAATGGGTGACAAGGCCATTCCATTTATTTCTTGCTTAAGGACATTTTTAAATCAAATTGTAATAAAATGGAATGCCCTAGTTTATAATGGGATTTATAAATGTAGAGAATGAGTGGAAATTCCCCATGGATACTATTATTATTATCATTACATTATTACACCTTAAGTTGGTTATAGAATGACAGTAAGGGTTATATTGAGCATGGTGGAATCACACTCCCTTACATAGAGTTTTGATTCATGGCGTCTCACACTAATTTTATTATTTGGACAGTGGGTATTGTGTGCCACGTCCCTCGTGAGATTTGATATGACAGAAAACTGACTTTTATTCTAGTGTAGACATGATGGAACACTCTCCATCTTGAGGGATGAGCATGAAATATCACACTAATTATGATATTTAGGGAATGTACCCTATTTCTAGGGATTATATGACCATTTAGACAGGTTATGGATGTCTGAGTTAGGCTAGGTCCAGCCAGCAACTATTATTCTAGGTATATGGCCACATACGTCCACACATACTTGGTTCATATAGGTGGATTCAATATATATAATTATATTTTTTATATAATATTAAGATAAATATATGGTATAAGATTAGACATATATTTCTGGCCCTGAACCGAAGCAGGTAGATCCTCCTGCTATCCTTTAGAAACCTGATCAGGCTTTTGTTTATTTATTTTAGTATTTTCATTGTTCACATTACCTACAAAATACTTTACTTTGTATTCATGGACTCTATTCAGTCGTAGACATCATGGGTGGTAACTTACTGGGATTTATATCTCACACCCTGCTCAGGACACCATTGCACTAAGGCACCTGAGTAGACCTTATGTTTATAGGACCTTGGATGTTTTACTTGTACCTAGGAGTTAGGAGCACAAGACAAGGCTAGAGTTCAGGATTATCATGGGGATCACCCTTGGGTAATTTTTCTCGTTTTCCATAATCTTATATTTTATTGTAATACATCCTCCATTATGTATTCTATTTATTAATGTATTACCATCTGTACATTCATTCATTATGTACATTAATCATGTCCCTCTTTTATATTCAGTTTTTATTATTCTTCAACCACTATATCCTTCATTTATTACTACGTCAACTATTTTATGTTAATTATTACTTGATATACTACTGTTCTACTCTAATCATGTGTGTAACACCCCATGATTTCATGATTTGTTATCATTTTAAAGAAATTCAATAGATTATATTTCATACAATATCGAATTCAAGTGCATCATTATCTATCAAACTAGTTGTTTAAAAAGTTTTATGCATAGAATTAACCAAATTTTAAAAATTTAAATTTTTTTGAAAATAGTCTTCATTTTTGAATTTGGAATATCCAAATTAGTTAATGGTGAAATTTGGGTATTTTTATGAAAATTTTCCATTTTTGATGAATAGTGGAAAATACAACATTGTTGTTAATACAAAACTTTTTAATTTAAATTATTATTTTACTTTAAATTGATTTTAAAGACACAATAGATATATAATACATATATTAATCCAATTTTGTTCATTTGAATCATCTTTATAATAGAATTAGATATAAATTTTTGAACATCTCTTTTACCCACTTTCTAGCCACATCTTCAAGATTATCATTAAACATAATTTTACCACTTTAGTGAATTGAATTTTAAAAAAAGTACGTACATGTTTGTGAAAATTGTAA
This sequence comes from Viscum album, assembly GCA_963277665.1. Lineage (NCBI taxonomy): Eukaryota > Viridiplantae > Streptophyta > Magnoliopsida > Santalales > Viscaceae > Viscum > Viscum album. Next base: position 1,916,103,538 of record OY728127.1, read on the forward strand.
ACAATTTATTCTAACAGGATCAAAATAATTGTTTGTGAACAGTAACTTTTGAATTTTATTTACCACACGTAATGGTAATGTAGGTAATAAAAGGTATAAATAATATTATAATAATATAAAATTACCCTAAAACATGTCCTAATTTCAACGGATTAGTGTTTTTCGACCAAAATCAACCTTAGGTAAAAAATATGATCCTTTTTAAGCCACTTCGGTTAGATTAGGATATTTATTTTTTTATTTAAAAAGGTGTTTAAAATATTGTATTAAAATTTTTATTACTAAATCATTATTAATATAGGGTTATAAATAAGATAAATATGACTATAAATAGTAATTATAAATATAATATTTTTATAAACATCATGGTAATTTATTTATAATTTTTTGAATTGTAAAATTAAATTAAATGATGACATAATGATGATTAAGTGATTAAATTATTAAAGGAATAATTAAATAAATTTCATTAATAATATTAAAATAAATATAATTTAAAATATTTTATTCCATCCATTAATTTGAAAGAATACTATAACATGTTAGGGATGCGTTAATGTAGTTTTTTATCTAATCAAGTAGTTATGATTTTTTAAAAGTCAAGTGATAAATAGTGTCAAAATTGACATAAATGAGATTTTAGAATAAATAATATTTTATTAAATGATATAAAATTCATTAAAATATATATCTCAACCAACTAAATCATATAATGTGAAACATATCATTAATTATCAAATTGGGGTTTTTTGGCATTTTATATAAACTATATAAACCCTATAGTGTAAAAATAAAAGTAGTCACAATAATAGTTAAATTATTTAACTATGGATTAATGCCCGAAGATAAGGTTAATATTGTGAACTAAACATGTATAAAATTCATTGGTTGAAAAGATTTAAACTCATACTAATCCTATATTATAAATAAATCACTTTAGAGATATTTAAAATCGAAAATAAATTTATAATAAATTAATAGTTTGGGAGTTTCCAAAAGTACCCCATCTTATAAAAGGGAACTTCTCCTTCTCTTTTATTCACACATATATATCCCTTAATTTCAGACAAAAATTACCCCTTTATTTACATAAATTTATTCAATTCATACTAGAGGCTATACATTTGGCATAAACCCTACCTATGGAGTCCTTTTATACAAATCAAAAGGAGATGCTCAAAGAAGAGGCAAGTGTTTTACCAACTCTTTCAAAGTTCTTTTCTTCTTCTAATTCCATTTCCTAAGTTGTTTACAAAGTAAAGTAATAACTATAGCATATAATATATACTAATATGTTTTTATGATTATGTTACAACCATATTCCTCATTTTACCAATCCTTTTAAAAACAATATCACCATGCGTGCGTACGTATGACTTACCATCTTTACGCCTTATTGTAAACTATTTTTCATATATACATTATTTCAATGGGTACAAAGATCAATATAAATAATTTAAATAATAAATATGAAATTATTATTATTCTGTATAATTAATATACCATCCAATTCTATACCACTTAACCATTAAGGTAATGATACTGTCACTCGTGCGTACGTATGGCCTACCGTCTCCACGACGCGATGAGATTCATTATCCACGTTAACCATTCAAGAATGATTATAAAAATATATATAATGGGTAAGTATGAAATATATGAAGTTATAATGATAATAAAATAATATATATATAAATATATATTTCATTTACTTTCTTCCATTCAATATGATAAGAAAACAGAAACAATGTTCAAACGTACATACGACCTACCATCTCTGTGAATGTTGAATTCCATTCTAATATTTATATATTATATATATTTATATAATAAATATATATGATATATAAAACATGTTTTACATCTTTTAAATTATGATAATTGTGATATAAGTAATAAAATCAAGAATAACAAGTCAAAACACATACGATAAACAAAGTGATTATTACATGAAATATTGTTTTAACATGGAAATTGTTTATAAATGGGTAGTATAAAGTCATAAATAAATCATATATGATATCATAAATATAATTATTATTCTTTAAAAAGTTAATAATATGTTTAAAATCATTATAAATTATCTTCATACATGTATGGACAGTATCAGACCTAATGTAAGGGAATTTTTGTATCGCTTTTAATTTTATTGAGATATTAGCCATGTTAACACATTATTTCATGTGTGTGGTGTATGTATATCCCCTATTATATTTCATATCATGAATACATTTATAATTATGGTATTTTAATATTCATTTAAAGATATCTAGGGTATTTTTTAAATGTCCAATATGGTATGAGATGCTTTGAATGTTTAAAGAATTAATCTTTTCTCCAATTCAATATTCTTGATATTATTTTACAAAATTATTTATATTGATATAAAAAGATTATAAAGGATATTTCGTGTCTATTTTGAAGTTCATTCATATTTTTTCAAATTTTATCTGTTAAGGTTTTATGTAAGGTTTAATTTCATAGCCTCTTTATTATCTAAGGTTGTTTATACGTAAGTATCTACTAAGATACATTTGTCATCCATGTCCATGTTTCTTAAAAATGTATTTCCAAATATTATCAAAAAATTTAATTCATTTTTATCCATTTTTTACTTTTTATAAAACTTTTTCAAAGGACTATTTCAATCATTTTCCAAATGAGGTTCTTTATGAACTTTTCGGAAAATTAAGTGAAGAATTTTTTTTTAACTTATATGGTGTGGACGGTTATTTCTATCATCATGAAGCCTTAATATTTTGAAGCTTCACTTACAATATTACAACATTATTTTAAAAAAAATGTTTTCTTTTATAATTTCATGACATTTTCAAAGTAAAAAACGGATATTTCTCTCAATGATTTTTAATGATTTTAAAAGATTATTTTCATCTATGTCAACATCCTTTGTCATATTTTTTACGTAATTGAGGTTGATTTTTTATGATACAATATACCATAATATATCGAAGGTTTTATGATATGTTTGATTGTGGATGTTCTATTTTGATACCATTTATGGTTTATGGTTAATGTATTAACATTTACTATGCTAGTTTTAATACTAATGTTTATGTTGGTTATGTTTCACCATTTTCATATGAGGAATTCATTAGACATAATAAGTGATGGGTTGGGGACCGATTAATGAAATCCCTACGGTTTTGGGACCAGTTAATGAATGACCCTAGATACATTGGTACTTCTAATGAGGCAAACTATTCTGGGTTTTGACTAAAGTCTTACCCGTATATGTATGGTATAGGAAGAAGTCCTTAACTATGTGGTTATGATGTTTGACATTATCAGTGAACTATTTATGAGATTAGTTATTGATATTACATGTGATTATTTAAATATTATAGTATCCATGTGAATGTTTAAATGGTATTATTTGATTTATTATTTCTATATTATGCTGAAGATTTTGTTTAAAAGGATAGTTTTTCATTTTTACACCTTGCCTTAAAATTTTATGGTAATTTTTGATAGATTCTGCAATATTGTTTACCCTTACTGAGCATCTAATCTCACCCATTTCTTATTTTTTATTTTCCTAGGATTCCAAGAAGTGTTTTATGATTGATATGTAGGGTTAATCTAGGATAATAATGGTGTTGTCAAAGAATTATCTATATGGAATTTTATTCTCTAAATTGTAATGTAATGCTCATTTATGTAATCTATTTTCCAAGACTGCTAAACTGATTGGTCATTCGGGATTTGATTCCTTTTAATCATTCCAGTGTATTAATATAATGTGTCATCTTTGGGATTTTGGGGTTGGGGAATTACATTTGGTATCAAAGGAAGTTTAATAGAAACCTTGGGAATTAGATTTAGAAAACATAGATTAGGGAACATAACCCTAAGATAGAATTTGAGGAGTAGTATATAAGAACATCCTAGAATTTTGGTAATGTAGATATTATGTGGGTATTCCTATAAAATACGTTCATGTATCAAAACTACAAGTGAACGTGGTTCTATAATAGATGTACCTAGGATTAATAACTCTTACAAGGTGCTTCCGCCTTGACTATGGGTAAACTGGTACACAAAAACAGACCTTATTATACAATTTTATTGACACTCTTAGAGGATATGTTTAATATAATTCAAATTTTATTTTAAAACAATTATAAAGGATTTAAAAGTAAATATGTCCCACAAGAAAACATGTTTACGATTATGAGATTAGCTATGCATAAATATTTCAACTTATGTCAAGTGTTTCACTAGTTGCGGGATTATAAATTTTTTATGATTTAATCTAGTATATTAAATTATTTAAAAATTGAGCCTAGCATATGGAATGTGAACTCCACCAATGCACCTGATCCAAAGAGTAAGAAGGAATAACATTTAAAAGGGAAATAATCTCCCAAGTATTCTCATCATATGAGGACATAATATAATGTGGTAATGAAATGGGTAAATAATTCTAAAAATCTTATTGATTTAAAGGATATAAATAAAATAAGGGGATTTAAGGTCAACATATGTATAAAGGTATGAAGGGAAATAATAATTTTCTCACATGTGATAATTGTGTATTGAAACACCCTGGTGCCTACTTAAAAGGAAAATCAACTATCTTCAAGTGTTGTGAGAATGTTCATCATGATCCTAATTGTAAGGGAAAGAAAAAAAATCAATGTTCAATCACTCCACTAAAAAGATGTGGGACACTACGTGAATCAATGTCTCGTTATTTAAAGGAATATACCCCAAATGATGCTATTAGATAATGATAATGTTATGAAATTGTCGTCGATGAAGAGGAATGATTAATATTCATATTCAATAGTTATGTCATTTGAATATTATATTAGTAATTCATTGGTTATAATAATTATGGAATATATAATTATTGTATTATAGTACTATTTCATTAAGTATTTCAGATTGTATGGTACCAAGAAAAGTGAATCAGTTTCAATTTAAATTTTTTGAAAATTTTATGGTTGAGGGAAACATAACCCTTAATATGTTTATGATATAGAGATAATAACCTTGGAATAATGAGATGATTGAATTTAATAAATTAAATTTTTATATTATTGACTACCTTGGTACTAATTAATGGTTTGTTTATTCCATCATTGTTGTAGTTTAAAACATTTTTGGATTTCAAGAGTATATCCAATCTTCTTTGTTTTATGTAAGAAATAAGGAATCTAGAATATATTTAATAATTTTTTATGTTAATTCATGTTATTACCAAGCATTAATTGAATAAATGATGAAGGCATTTACATTTTTGGTATGTGACAAAAAAAAGATCCGCATTTTGTTTTTTTTATTTTAGAAATTTAGTGACCTTCCTTAAACAATTTTGGACTCTGAGCTTGGAAATAATTACATTAGATAAGTTTAAAGGTTGGAATGGATTATGTTGAACATTGGATAGTATTTTTTAAGAATAAATCATTTCATAAGGTTAATTTTTGAATGATATAATAATATATTTTTAAGAAAAGGACAACCCGTAGGTCGGGTGACAACCTATCACATCCAGTAGGGACATGAGACTTGATCCCGCAACTGAAGGGAGACAAGGGTGCACCACCTACAACTGGCCTACATGATGTCCTGGTTAGTATATCATAGTTTTCATTATTTAAAATGTATGATAGATTGATTATATGTTTACTTTTTGAACACCATAAGATAAATATAAATAGAATATTTTTTCATTTTATTATCTTTTGAAGAGATTAAGGAGTTTTTGATTGGAATTAATTAAAGGATTAAACTTTACATGTGAAATAAGTTTGATTTCTTGGGTTTTTTGACTATGAAATAAATTAATTATTCAAATTTATGGAAAGGATTGTAAAACCAAAAATTCCATCCTTGTACTTTTTTCAATTAATCAAATGGTCCCTAATATCACTACATTTTGAGATTTTTGTGATTGTTAACTTTCTCCTAATCAAGTTCCTTATCACTCTCTTTCAGAACATGGTGGTTTGATTTTTCTTTAATGTAAATTTTCGACAACATAGAACCCTTTTTTGTGTTATCTCTGGTAACCTTCATACTTCCCTTTCTTTATTTTATAGTGGATGTTTTAATGACCCTTGTTCCTATGTGGGATTGCAACAAAGGAATTTTGAATAGTCCAACCATAGTTACCAAACTAAAATTTTAAAATTAAGAGGATGTAATTTATTTAAGGGGGGAGAATTTAACACCCCAATATTTCATGGTATGTTATCTTTTTAAACAAATTCAATGGATTTTGTTGCACACAACGTTCAGTTCGAGCGCACCATGATCTATCAAATTAGTCATTAAAAAAAGCAGTTATTAATAGTAATAAACAAATTATGTAATTTATAAAATTTATTTTTCAAAATATACATCATTTTTGAATATATAATATAAAAATTATCTTATGGTAATGTTTTGGTATTTTTCTAATAATTTTCAATTTTTGATGAATAGTGAAAAATAATGCATTTTTGTTAATAACCGACTTTTTCATAAAAATAAATTTTTTACATTAAAATGATTTTAAAGACACAAAAATTAAACAATACATATATTTATCTAATTAAGGTTATTTTAATCATTTTTATAATTGAATTAGATATAAAAATTTATTGAACTCTTCAACGTCTCTTTTACCCGCCATCTAGCCACATCTAATAGATTAGCATTAAACATAATTTTAGGAATTCTGGGAATTTAAATATGAAAAATATACATACATGGTTGTAATCAGTATGAAAAATTTGGTCTAATAGGATCAATATAATTTTTGGTGAATGGTAATTTTGGAATTTTATTTACCACACTTAACTTTAATTAGAGTAATTGAATGAAAAAAATATTAAAATAATATAAAATTCCCCCAACACTTGTCCAAATTTCATTGAATAAGTGTTTTTCAAAAATAATCATTCTTAGTTCAAAAATATTACCATTTTAATCCAATTTTGTTAGATTATTACATTTATTGTTTTTTATTTAAAAAAATATTTAAAAAAGTCATATTCAAATTTTAATAAACAAATTTTTTTTTAATATAGGGTTATAAAAAAGATAAATTCAACTATAAATACTTATTATAAAGATAAAATTTTTATCTACATCATTGTAATTTATTTATAATTTTATAAAAATATATAATTTCATTAATTGGTGATACAATGATGATGAAGTAATTAAATTATTAAATGATGAATCAAATAATTGTTATTAATAAAATTAAAATTAATATAATTTGAAATATTTTTTTCCATCCAAGAATTTTTTCGATTTTTATGACATGTTAGAGATGATTTAATGTTGTTTTTAGAAGTAATTAATTTTTTGTGATTTTTTAAAAAGTCAAGTGATAAATAGTGTCGACACTAACATAAATAAGATTAAAAAAAATATTTTATTAAATGATCAAAAATTTATAAAAATATATATCTCAACAAAATTACTATGATAATGTAAAATATTTCATTAATGATATAATTTGGGTTATTCTTTAAATTTATATTAACTATTTTAACCTGATAGTGTAAAAAGATAAGTAGTCATAGTAATAGTTAATTGTATAACTATAGGTCAAAACCCAAAATAAGGTTATTTTTATGACACTAAAATGTCTAAAATTCATTGGATGATAATATTTATACCCATAATTATTTTATACTCAAAATATATTTCTTTGGATCTATTTAAAATTGAAAATCAATTTATAATAAATTAAAAGTTTTGGATTTTACTATAGTGCCCCACCCATCTCTTATAAAAGGGCACATCTCCTTCTCTTTTATTAACACCTCTATATCCATTTATTTTAGAAAATCCATACCAATTTATCCTCTAAAATTCAATCACTTTATCTTATAGGCCATAAATTTATCAGAAACACAACCAAAGGAGTCCTTTTGTGCAAATCAAAATGAAACACTCAAAGAAGAGGTAATTGTTTTGCCTATTCTTTCAAAGTTCATTTCCTCATATACTTCCTTATCATCAGTTGTTTCCATAATAAACTACTAAATACATCGTATACTATATAATAATATGTTTTTATTATTATGGTACAACCATATTTAACCTTTTACCCATCCTACGAATAAAATATTACCATGTGTGCGTATATACGACTTACTGTCTCCACATTGTGATGTAAACTGCCTTTCCTCCATACATTATTTCAATGGGTATAAATATGAATATAAAATATGTAAATAATAAATAATATATTATAATTTTTTTATAATTAATATTCCATCCAATTCCATACCATTTAACCATTAATGGAATGATATTATCACTCATGCGTGTGTACGACCTAGTGTCTTCACGATGTGATGAGATTCATTATCTAGGATAACCATTCCTGAATGATTATAAAAATATATATAATGAAAAAGTATGAAATATATTAAATAATAATTCTTCTAGAATAATATATATTTATATTTCATTTACTTTCTTTCATTCGATAAGTTAAGAAAATGGAAACAACATTCATTCATACATACGACATATCGTCTCCATGAATGATGTATTTAATTCCATATATATATATATTATATATTTATTTAATGAATATATATGATATAAAAAACATTTTTTACATTATATATGTAATTTAATCATGATCTAATTAATACAATCAAGAATAACAAGTAAAAACAAGTATGATAAAGAAAGTAATTATTACCTAAATAGATTCTTTAACATGGAAACTATTAACAAACAGGTAATATAAAGTCATAAATGAATCATATATGATATCATAAATAAAATTATGATTATGTTAGAAGTTAATAAAATGTTTAAAACCATTATATAGTATTTTCAGACATGTACGTGGAATATTGGACTTAAGGTAATTGAATTTCCATCTCACTTTTAATTTTCGTGACATATAATCCATGTTCATCACCTATCTCTTATGTGTGGTCTTTGTACTACCCATATTATATTTCATATCATGAATACATTTATCTTCTGGGAATATAAATGTTCATTTTATGATATCAGGCTTTTGATTTAAATGTTCAATGTGGTATGGGACACTTTGAATGATTAAATATCTAATACTTTCTCTATTTCAATATTCTTGATATTATTTTACATGACTATTTATATGGATATAAAAGGATTATAAAGGAAATTTCATCTATTTTTTTAATTTCATTCAAATATTTTCAAAATTAGTCTTTTAAGGTTATATGTAAGGGTTAATTTCGCAACCTCATTATTGTCCGAGGTTGTTTATACATAATTATATAATGGGAAACATTTATCATCCATGTCTATGTTTCTTAAAAATGTATTTCAAAATATTATCAACAGTAGTTTAATGTAATTTTTACCAATGTTTGACTTTTTATAAAACATTGTGAAAGGAATATTTTCGTCTTCTTCCAAACGTGATGTTATATGTCCTTTTTGAAAAATTAAGTAAAGAATGTTTTTTAACTTATATGACGCAAGCGACTATTTCCACCATCATGATTCCTTCACATTTTAAATCTTACCTTACAAGATTACATTGTTATTTTTAAAATAAATGGTTTCTTTACCATGTTACAGACATTTTTAGTGCACATGTAGTCTATTGTAGATTCCATTTATTTTAACCATTTCTAAGAATCCAAAATCATTATGGACTCACGGTGGGTAGTAGGTTCATATCCTATTAGAATTATTTCATCACCATTTACCTAGATATATCTTTATCTCCCATGATCTTGAAGGATACTAGCAGACCATTGTGGTTCTTTTTTAACTTGATTCCATTCTTCTTCTACAACTCTTTGTGGACCCAGATCCACTAACATCTCAAGAATGTAACCTTATTCTTGGTCTTGAAATTCTATAAATTCAACATTACTTCAAGTATATCAGTGAACTAAAATATTCATTTCAAGGAAAAATAGATATATAGCCACACAAACATTTTGTTCTGTTAAAATAAAAAGTTTTATCAATATTATTTTTGGGGTAAAAAATTAAGAATTAATTAGATTACAAATTTATTTAATCAAAACACAAATGTCATACACATGCATCACAACTCCAAATATTCATAAAAAACATATTAGGTTATTTCTTATTCTACATCTCATATAGTGACTTTATAACTAATTTATATGGAATATGGTTTTGTAAGAATTCCATAATCTTTAGATCATAACCCCAAAATTAAATGGGAAGGTAACGTTGACACATCTTTGATAAAACCATGTCCAACATGGTTCTAATCATCTTCTTAAACACACCAATACTTTGTGGTGCTCCATGATGAGTGAGTTATGAAACAACTATACAATCCTATAAATGATTCGATATTTCATGGATTAATTATTCGTCATCCCAATATTATTAAAGGATCATAATACTTATTCCTAATTTATTTTGTGCATCATTTTTAAAATATTGAAACAATAAAAAGGTTTCATACTTATATCTCATAAAAAACACATAAACATACCATATAAATTCATCAATAAAAGTAACAAGGTAACCAAAACCTCTAGGTTCATGAGTACTCATTTGTACATGTACATCAATATCTATAAGATCCATTATACCTCTATATCATTCTACAATTCCACTAAATGTTTCTTTATTTATGTTTCCTAACAAACAAGATATAATTTTCAAATGATTCATAATTAAATTATTCTAACAATCTATCTATATGGAGTTTTTGGATTAATTTATCCTTTATACATCCATTTCTATAATTCCAAAGGTAGTTAGGATTAAAATTAATCCCGACATTATTATTTTGAAATTTATAGATATTATTATCTGCATCTAAAATGTATAAACCATTTACCATTTTATTAATAACATAAATCATTTTATTCTCATATTAATACTATCTATTTTTCTTAACAATGAATTAAAATACCTTCTTTTCGAAAAAAGTTTCATAAATGAATTTTTTTGTAATGGAAATATAATAATATTTCTTTAATTAATGAGCTCTTATACTTGGTAAAGATAGATCATAAATGCTAATTTCTAATGTTGAAAATATTTCTCCATTGCTGACATGAAGATCTACTTCACTATTTTCAATTCACCCTATATTTGAGAATGTAGTTATCATTGAATTGGTGTATTACACAGCCTATATGCAATTACCATGAGTCAGAGTGGGTGAAATTAACCCCTATAACATTAATATTAGGTTTTTAAAAATTACTTTCTTGGAGAACAGTTCTCAACTATAGAAATCAATTTTGAACTATTTTATGGGTCACACCTGTAAGGGATGTCCAAAATTGTTATCATGATGAAAATTATAATCTATAATTAAGTCATATCTATAGGTGAGTATCATGTTTAAGGTATTTTCAAAAAGGTATTTTAAATAATTGAATCCCACTAGAAATGATAAATCTATACAGCAATCCATTTAGTGAGCCAATACCTATATTTCATTATGATTTACATTAGGAATCATTTAAATATTCCATGACTTTATCTGGTAGATAAATATTATCAAGAATATCATATATGTTTTTTAGATAGCTGATTGGATAAATATTTATCCTAATACATCATATAAACTCATTCGTCTATGTTACTTTTGTATCCTACGAGTTAGGGTTTTCCAACTATGTGTAACCCAATGTAAATTTTATGAACAATGAATCTAATAGTTAGGGCCACTACATTGCTTTCATTCCATACAAAATATAATCCAAGGGAACTTAAATGTAACGGTTACCCAAAAATTATGATTGAGTTATTAACTACTGATGTTATGGAAGGAATATCACACTAAGTATTCTGAAAGGTTTTTTCTTAAAAATTTCTCACCAACTTCATATACATCAAATGCGTATTAAATTGATGAATTGTTAATCTCATATAATCCATATTATCTCATCTTTTATTCCTTTTTATATTCATCCTTCAAATGATTTTTTTTTAATACATTTTCAATACACTAAATTAATATGCTCACAGTATATTTATGTGTAACTCCTTATAAAATCCAAAAGATTATGTTAGTCACCCGAAAATAAAATCCAAAAATATTCATACCTATCCAAACGAATAACATGAATAAGTTACATAAACTTTCTTTATAATTATATGACATTAGAAATTTGTAATGACCTAATGTTTTATCAATGGGAATCTCTTATTATAATCATTTCATAAAGTATAATCACATTAGGAAACCCAATGCCACATCATTTTTAAATTAAATACTATGTGAACTTTAAACATAAATTTTCCACTTTTGTGTTTTGAATTTTGAAAATATAACATACAAATTTATGATTAGTAATATGTTTGGAGTTTGATAGGACAAAATTAATATTTAGAATAGAAACCAACCCCCATGAATAGCAAACTACCCTTATGAATAGTAACGTGACACTTATTAATAGTGAATCATCCAAAGTAATAGAAACCTCACCGGTGAATGATTACATAAAATTTAGGCATCACATATTTGGAAAAATAAACATACTAAAATTATCAAAATTTTTGTTAGTAATAAATAAATAATTATAATTAATTAATTAAATAAATAATTTTATTCCTAAAATGTGTTCATAAATTAATAATTCTATGTCTCATGGTTTTAATATGATTTTATAAGGCCTTATGAAATTTTTGAATGCATTATCAAATCAATTTAAATTTTAAAATATGTATTTTTCCTGAAAATTTTGATTAAAATAAAAAAAATCATATTTAGAAAATTATTTTCATAAAATGGGGTTCATTTTTGAGTTCCCCATGTCGAAAAATGATTAGGATGATTTTTTGACATTTTTATGAAATACATTATTTTTTGGCGAATAATAAAATACATTAATTTACCATCTAAATACATTATAATTAAAATCCATTATTCCTGAAATCATAAGTAATGTAAGCACCCAAAATCTCAATCTCACATTCACTTATTACTATATCTTGGTCATCTAATCATCATTATTTCTTGTCGTGTGGAGAAATAATAAATTATCGAATATTATATTGAGAAAACCCCCTCCTCTCAATTATAAATACCACCCTCCACACCCTAATTTCCTCACACCTATCAAGATTACATAAATATAAAAACTCTACCAAAATATCTTTCCTAGACCCTACCCCATGCCCAGGACCTTTTGGTCTCATAAAAAGACCAATCCAAGGTTCCTTAAGGAGGATTCCATAGGCAATACCCCTCTCCATCTTTTCCTTTAATTTCCTTTCAATTTCATATTCTTTTCTTAATCTATCCTCAATTATCCTCATACACATTGCATGGAAACTATATTATCTTAAATATAATGGAATTGTGTGATTCTAATGGGATAATATATCAACCAACCCCCTTCTTCTCTTCTTTTTTATTTTATAAAGGAAAACATTTTCCGTGAGGTGCTAATTTATCATCTTCAAGAACGACATGTTTTCATTTTTCTATACCACCTTCAAATCATGTCGTGATACCATTTTTGTGTTAGAAAAAGATAATTTTATATTTATTTTACCCTATTTAATGGTCTATAATAACAGATGTACATATAACTAAATGAAAAAACAAAACAACTTCATTATGGTTGAAAACTGCCCGAATTAACCCAAATGATCACCATTAAATTATAATATAATGATTAATTATCATGGTATAAAATTAAATTATTTATAAGAACATGTTATGTTCTATAACATCATCAATAATATATAATTACAATTCTGTATGTTTATCCTCATTTTAAATGAACTTCCATTAATGAATACAATTGAACCGTTCAAGAAAACTATAAAAACGAACGACCCTAAGAAATGAGTTTAAACTCTATAACTCATAAATAAGACCATTAATGATCTAAATAAAACATTAAATAATATTTTTAACGTATTAAAGTTTCATTAATTTTTAATAAAATTAATTTAATGTTTTTATACGAGACATTAAAGTGAAGAAAGTGTTCAGATACAAGGTAAGGAGAAATTCTTGAAACAAACTTTCTTTCTTTGGGTTATCCCTCTTTAACTCCATTTTGGGTATGATTACTCCATAAAAATTATTTTTACATCCTTGTATTATCTTTTCAAGGATATAAATTTTTCCACTGGAGATTATGTCCAACAAAATGTTTTCCAAAAGAAATCTTCTTTCAAAAACACACTGTTTACTTCTCACTAAAAGATGATGGTTCTTGTATCATGTATGTCATTTCATCTTTCTTTTGGGAACACAACGTTTATGAACGTGTTATTATTATATGAAATCTATTCTATTACATGGGTTATTTATGTTCATGATTGATATATGTTAAATGTGGAATGCATGATAATGAAAATGTTATGATGTGCCAGGTGTGCCCAGAATTATATAGCGTAATATGAATGTTTAAATGTGATAGGTGAGATTAGAATTATACAGTGCACCCATTCATTGGGTGAAGGGATGAATCTCACGAGTTAAAGTGAAATGATGCATGAAAATGATGCTATCGTTGTTCACAAATTAGTGTGGTAGTTAACCACTCAGACATGATGTTTCATTTTTATGCATTGCCACATTCTATTCCTTTATCTAATGATTCCTCTCATGATTTTGATGATGATGTTATGATTATGCTCACCCCATGTTATATCATTATTATCTATCCTCTTACTAGGATTTTATATCACCCCTTTTTATGTATATACTTAATTTGTTTTTTGTAATAAGGAGTTTTCAAGGGACAATAAGAAGCCAACGAATAATTAATTATATAACTATTTATGTTTGTTGTTATTAATGCTATGTTTTGTCCTTGTTTTCCAACGACATTAAACCTCTAGATCCTTGTAGTGTAATGCTGTTATTCTTTTGATCCTCATAATGATTTAATATTAATGTAAGAAAATGATGGGTCTCTGTAGTTGGTATCAGAGGCAAGGTTTAGTTAATTTGGGAATTAGGATTAGTGAACCCTAGAGAAAACCTCTAGTGTGATACTAAGTATAAGTAAGCACAAAAGAAGCTTTACTAAATATAGGGATCCCATAAGATATTATTTTAGTGTAATTTGGAAAAATGAATACGTTATTATAGACTCATTGACTTATGTTTTGTTTTAACCATTTATATTTTAGAAAATTGTGGGAACTAGGAGAAACTAGACCAACATCCCATGTGAAGGCCAATGCAATGATTGCTCGAACAACATCCTCAATGATTTGGGTGGAGGAGTTCCAAACATCATGGATATTCTTACCCCAATATCTCAGTTTATGAACAATAACTGAAATAACGAGTAACATTCTTTTTCACCAAAGAGAGAGAAATTGGCTATCAAATTTTTTATGCTACAACGACCACCAACATTTAGTGGGACTTCCCATATAGTAGTTACAGAATAGTGCTTCAATTCCATAGAGAAGATATTTTCAATGATTCCCTTTTATGAGAAAGAGAAGTTGACACTGGCCATTTATCTTCTAGATGTAGAGGTTGATCAATGGTGGAATTTGATTAAGAATCACAAGACAGGGGGTGAAATTTAAGAGATGTAATGGGAAGAATTTATGATTATGTTTCTTAATAAGTATTTCCCACAAAATCTTCATACAAATATGGAAATAGAATTCATAGAGATCAAGAAAAATAATGGATAATTTGTAACAACCTACAAAGTGAGTTTCACAAGGGTTTCATGTTATGCTTTGGGTTTTCTTATCAATAATGATACAAAAAATGATAGAATATTTAGTGGATTATAGCTTCACCAAAAAAGGCTCTTTCAATTTGGTAATTTGGGAGTTATGAAGAAGTTTTTTGATGTGATATCAAAATGGAATTGGAGTTTTGAGAATAGTCCCATGGATATGGTGATAAGAAATGAATGATTGAGTTTATAGTCGAAGGATATAATGATAAAGGTGGGAAGAAAAATCAACCACACACATGCCAAAAATGTGGGAAGTTTCATCGTGGGAACTGACTCAAAGGGATGGGGAAGTGCATCATGTGTGGGTGTGAAGGCCACCTTTCTCAAGAGTGTCGAAAAGACTTGATAAGGCAGGAAAATGTGGTGGAAGAAAGGAGATCTCTACCCATGGTTTGATGCTACAACTGTAGGGAGCAAGGTAACTATGTAATCCAATGCACTAAACCTTAATTCCTCAAGGGTAATCAGCGTTAGTAGCCACAAAATCCAAAGGAATAAGGGAAGCCTTATGCCATCACTACTATAGAAGAGGATAAAGGTAATGAAGTCATACAAGTTACACTTCCTATTCACTCAATAATGGAAAAAGACTTATTTGATTATGGTTCTACAAACTCCTTTATACCTTGCATGTTTACTAGAACTATAGAATCGAATCCATTTACAGATATTATACAAATTGAATATTCATTTCCCACTAAATAAACCATAAATTATGTGTTATTCTCAACTAATGATGTCATTAACGACATTTTTATTTTTATCTCTTACCTATAATATAATAAATATATTACATGATAAAATAAAACCATTAACTTGACACATAATTTCAGTAAATATTTAATGAACCTTAAATATTAAAATAATATTCATTAATATAATATTTTTCCATGTATGTACTTGAGTAGTTGTATATAATTTTAATAAATAAATTCAATAATAATTATTCATAAAGGTAAATAATATGAATTTATTTATTCCCTAGTGGTCTCATATTTTTAGACATATCCCGAATGATATGGTGGATCCCACAATGTCATAAACTTGTATCAATTGGAATTGGCCATAATTTTGAATACCCTTAGTGTGTGACCCTCTATGACCTTATCTCAATAGTTTTAAATATTATTCATGGACCACAAGTAGTGTTTAGTAACCCATTAGGACCCATAATGAGATAATGAAAAGTCATAGGAATGACAGCCTTTCAATCAATCTCACGTTATATAGTATATTGTATTTTTCTCAAAATATATTATAAAGTAGGATTCACACTACGTGTGATCATCATTTTTTGTTTGTTTATTCATTGACCTCACTATATGGATTATCCTTCTTTTACAATATCAATTTATTTTTTGAAGGTACTACCATCCTGATCAAATGGGCCTGAGACATTTCTTCCTATTGAAAGTGAAAAAATCAATATTGATTATTAATAGGATACCAAGGATTGGATGTGGCTTTTGGTTTGAGAAGAGTTCTAATGTAAACAAAGGGCTGTGTTTGAATTGTGGACTTCTTTCTACCTGTGGTGCCACCAATTTGGACATTTGGTCCCTAATTTTAGTTTCTGGTATATGGTTAGACAGGTTGAGACTAGTGAATCTGAGGGGAATATGGTACAGATTGGCCCTATTATGAACCAGGTGGTGCATGATATTGATGGAATGGTCAAGAAAGTGGAGGTGTGAAGGGTAGCTCTAGAGTTGCGGGCTCTCTCCAATCTAGGTGTCGAGGCCAGTGTTAAGTAGGATCAATTGTAGCCTTCCTTGGACCCTCTAGTGGTATTGAAATGTGTGAAGCCAAAGGATGATGATTTGGGGGTTATGGATGTGTCTGGACATTTATGCAGGACTTGGGAATTCATGAGACAACTATGGATGATCTCGTAGC
Source organism: Viscum album (assembly GCA_963277665.1). NCBI lineage: Eukaryota > Viridiplantae > Streptophyta > Magnoliopsida > Santalales > Viscaceae > Viscum > Viscum album. Next base: position 1,916,121,090 of record OY728127.1, read on the forward strand.
TGTGATATTGTCAGTGAGTGATGTTTGAAGTCTTGGGGCTCGGGGTTGGGAGGACATGAAACTACAGCCTCATTTTATGCTAAGAGGATATGAACAACCCACAGGACTGGAGTTAATGTAGGGAAAATCCATCATGCCAGCTGCAACCAGCTCTCAATGTGGACTGGGAAGGCTGGATTGTGAGAATGTCTTGGTACACCTACACCCAAACATCCTCAAAACCAACCTAGAAGGTATTAGGAAGGCTGGGGATGGGGGTAAGGGTTCTGGTTTTAGGAATAAATTAGGTAAGGTGTCTCTATGTATGTAGATGGACCATAATGTTGGAGCTGTAATAGAGTTTTTGAACCATTTTCATGGTATGGAGGTCCATAATCCAAAAGTACTTCACAAAGAAGAGTCTTCTGATGATGATGACATTTAAAGATTCCCCTTAGTGGATAGCTTGGACCGAATTCAAGGGAAATGACCTCATTGCCCTAGAAGGAAGAAGGGGAAAAAAGGCATGTGTGACTCTGGGAAATGCATTGTGGCTCAGGGTAAAAACCAAAGGGATTCAAAGACTACTCATACATGCCAAAACCAATGGATATTGTAACACCCAAAGCTTTCACAGTATGTTTCCCTTTGAATAATGCAATAGCTTTCATTGTACGTATCTTCGAGATTCTAACACAATGCGACCAATAAAACTAGTTGTTATGAATATTAATACCTACATTTTGAAATTTTATAAACTCTATATTTCAAAATTTTCTACATCTTTGGATTCTAAATATCGAAATTAGCTTTGGGTGAATTTTTGGTATTTTTCTGAAAACATTCGATTTTTGAGGAATAGTGAAAAAACACTACGTTATTGGTTAAAACGGACTACTTATTTAAATAATTAGTTATTTTATTTTAATTTATTTAAGGCAAAAATAGATATATAATAAATATATATGTTTAAATTAATTCATTGGATTCATTTTATAATAAGTTTAGATATATAAAAATTTATCAAACTTTTTACCATCTTTTACCTACCTCCTAGAAGCATTTTAAAATTTGTATAAAACATAATTTTACCACTTCTGTGAGTTTAATTTAAAATATCAAAGAGACACAATTAATATCAGTAAGTAAAATGTCATTCAATAAGATAAAAATAATTTTTGGTGAATAGTAACTTTTTACATTTATTAACCACAGTTAAAAGTAAATAGGGTAATTAAGGATAAAAATGATATCATAATTACCCAAACACTTTTCATAATTCTATTAGATAAGTATAATTAGACCAAAAACAACCTTGGGAATGAAATATGATTATATTTGGTTTACTTGGATTCGATTAAGACATTTATTATTATTTTATTTAAGGAAGAGTTGAAAGATTTAAAATCAAAGTTTAATTACTAAAACATTTTTAATATAGGGTTATACATAAGATAAATTCAACTATAAATATTTATTATAAAGATTAAAATATTTTGTACATAATGGTATTTTATTTATAATATTTAAGCATTAAATAATTTAATATATTTATGACACAATGATGATGCAATAATTACCTTATTAATGAAAGATTAAAATAATTGATATTATAAATATCCAAATAAATAAAATTTTAAAATTTTAATGAAATATACTAATTTTCTTGGTTAATATGAAATGTTAGGGTTGATTAAATTAATTTTTTTTTCAATTAATAAATCTGTTATGTATTTAACAAAAACAAAATACCAAATAGTGTTAAAATTGACATAAAAGAGTTTTTAAAAAAAATATTATATTTTTAATTGTTATTTTATTCCTAAAAATACATGGTTTAGACACAGAGGTTAAATAATATTATATATTACATTAATGAACCACTTTTGGTTCACATTTAATTTTATAGAAAGTTTATTAACCATATAATATAAAAATTCAAAAATATATGGTAAATGTCAAACTATTTAACTAAGAGATAAATTTAAAAGATAAGGTCAATATGATGACCTAAACCTATATAAAACCTATTTTTTGAGTGTTTTTAGATACATAACCACCTTATTCTTTAAATAATTCATTTTTGAGACATTATATTCCGAAAATTATTTTATTATAAAATAATATTTCAAGTTTTTTCTAAAGTGACCCTCACCTCTCTTATAAAATGGCACTTCCCCTTCTCTCAAATTTACACCTTAAAAGAAATTTGGGTTGGCCAAACCCTACCAAATGTCCTCTAAACTGTACTCCTTTAATCTTAGAGCCTTCCTATAGTCATAAATCCAACCAAAAGATCCATTTTTATCAAATAAAAAGTAACAACCCGAAGAAGAGGTAAATATTTCATCACCACTTCCAAGTTCTTTTCTAATTCCACTCCCACTTTCATTGTTGTTTTAATTCTAAAATAATGAATACAATATATTCTAAATAATGTAATGTCATTATAAAAATGGTACAATTATATTCATTATTCTATCCATCCTATAAATGAAAAATTCACCATATGTGTGTACGTACGGATTACTGTCTCCACATCGTGGTGGAGTATGTTATTCAAACACTTCATCATTTGGATGAGTATAATAATGTGTATAAATGATGTAAATAATAAATATAACATGATAATTATTCTGTATATATGATATAACATCCAATTATATACGATTTTATTATCAAAAGAATGATATTGTCACTCATGCGTACGTACAGATTACCGTCTCCACGAACGCAGTGGGATTCATTTACCATCATAATCATTCAAGAATAATGTTAATTTTATGATTAAAAATAATGTTTATGAACATAATATAATTCTATATATGAATCAAATACATCCTATCCAAAACAAACAAGTCTAACGTAACCAAGCATATAAAGGAAAACAAATTAGTTAACACCCGAAACGATGATACTACTAAAATATCATTAACAAAGAAATATTATAAGATCATATATGATATCATATTAATGTATATAGTTATTTAATAATTTAATAAAAATTATTTTTCTCTTATACAAGAGGTTAACCAACCCTCTCCCATGGAAAAGTACAAGGTAAAGGTTAATTTCACAATCTCTTTATTATCCGTGGTTGTTTTTACGTAAGTATCTACTAGGACCTCTTTATCATTCACAGCCGTGTTTTCCTAAAAATATAATTCAATTGTTTTTATTTAATATACTATGGGTTAATGTAATTTATACCCTTATTTTACCATATATGTTATGAAATTAATCTTTCCATCATTTTCCAAACAAGGTACTTTATGACCTTTTCGACAAAATTAAGGTAAGAATGTCTTTTTTTAAGTTATACAGTGGGTGTGGCTATTTTCCACCATTATATCATCATAAAAGATTCCCATACAAGCATATAAGAATATTTTCAAAATTAATGTTTTCTTTTATAATTATATGAATTTTAAATGATTTAAAAATAGAAAGAGATATTTCTCTAAAATGGTTTTGATTTCATCTATGTCAACATCCTTGGATGGATGTTAAGATTGTTTGAATTTGATTTATTATGATACAAAACTTCCATATTGTATTGAAGGTTTGTGATATGTTTTACTGTGGATGTGTTATTTTTATACCATTCATGGTTTATGGATAAAGTATTTACATTTAGTATGTTAGTTTTAATATGAATGTTTATATTATGTTTACACATTTTCATATGAAGAATGCATTGGACTTAGTAAGTGATAGGTAGAGCCCGCTATAGCTCCTCGATGCTTCAGTAAGTCTCACAAGAAAACTAGTTCCTTGGCATAAGGCCTTGACAAAATCTTATTTGTAGTCTTGGAACAAGGCCTTGAATATGTGGTTATGAATTCTGGCATTATGCATTCCATCATTATGAAAGTGGCTATTGATATTGCATGTGATTATTTGACTAGTAGAATATCCATGTGAATAATTAAATGGCATTATTTGATTTTATATTTTCCATATTATGCTGGATTTCATGTTTTAAAGGCTTTTGTTTTAGTCTTATATTGCCTTAAATGTTTATACTTATTTGTGAATGTTTTCTCTATATTGTTATCATTAATGAGCATCTGAGCCCACCCCTTTCTATGTTTTGTTTTTCCCAGGATGCGAAGAAGTATATTATCATTGAACTGTAGAAAAATTCTACGGAATATGAGTGTGGCCTATGGAAACTATGTTGTTTTAGTTTTTCATTTTATAATGTAATGTAAAACTTATGAATGTATCTAGTATTTCCTTGTCTACAAAATCGATCGGCCTTTCTGGACTTGATCCCATGAGATCATTCCAATGTTATGTAATAATGCACTGACTCTGGGTAACTAGGGTCGGGGCGTTATAGTTGGTATCCGAGGTTGTTTAGTACAAACCTTGGAAGTTAGATTTAGAAAAATTCTGATTAGAGAACATTACCCTAAGGTAGAATTTGAGGATTAGTATAGAATAACATATTAGAATTTTGGTATTATAGAGATTTTGTGATTTTTCTATTAAATAAATCCCTATATGGATACGAGTAGATAGAGGCAACTCCGACACAGATGTACCTAGGGGTAAAACTCGAAAACACAGCTTTAATATAGACTCGAACAGGAACTGGTGCATGACAACGAGCCTTGTTGCACTCTTAGATATGACACTCCTAGGGGATATGCTTAGGATAATTATCATTTTCATTACAAACCATTTTGAAGGGTTTATGAGTATATAATTCCTCAAAGAAAACATTTTTATGATTCTGGATTATATCCATAAACTGTTCAATTTAGGTCAATTCTTTTACAAGTTTGGAATTATGTATTGTGATTCATAAACTAATCTAGTGTATACTATGGTCTAGAAATGGCACCTAGTGGAAGGAATAGAAACTGTATCAATTCAGGTAATCCATGTAAGGATTCCCATCTACTCAAGATAATTATAGTGGAGCTGGTGAAACAACTGATGTTGATCAGCTGATCACCATACTGGGAAAACTTACTCATGTTATGAATAATAACCTTACCTGTATGGAGCACCCTAATCCAAAACATAGAGGATCAATGTTAGATTACTTCATGATGAAACAACCTCCAAAATTAAATGGGAGTAAAAATCCATTAGTAGCTGAGCAATTGATAAATTCCTTAGAGAAAATATTTCGTTCTTTGGAGAGTAGTGAAAGAGAAAAAGTTTTCATGGCAGTTTATCGCTTCACGGGAGTTGCAGATCAATGGGGTCATTGATTCAAACACAAAGGAAGATGATGAAGTATCAAATATGGAATGGAGGGAGTTTAAAGAGCTTTTTTAGAATGATAATTTCCACATGACCATCGAGCGGATATGGAATGAAAATTTCTGAGTCTGAGGCAAAAAGATGATGAAAATGTCGCAAAGTATGAGTCTAACTTTACTAGGTAAACAAAGCATTCTGCAGATTATATAAATAACCCAATAAGTAAGATTGGTCATTTATTTGATGGGTTAAACCCATTTCTCTATTGAGCATTAGTCTCACAATCCTTCTCGTCATAAAAAGATATTTCCTCATGTGCTATCAAGACTGAAAAAGAATTCTCTAGCTATTATGAATTTAAAAGCAAAGCAAGTGCAGAAGAGGTTTGTTGAACAATATAAAAATGGAAATAAGGGGAAGAAGTGAATAGTTTAATATCCATCATGTATTAAATGTAGGAAGAAACACCCTGGAACTTTTCTGAAGGGAATGAGAGTCTTTTACAAGTGTGGTGAAAAAGGCCACCATGCTCGTGAGTGCAAGGTAAAGAAAGCGGCAGTCATTATTGAATGCTACAATTATATAGAAAGGGGGAATTATGCAAATGAATGTCCTATGCTCCAAGGAAACATACCTCAGGAAAGGCCAAGGGATCAAGTCCAAGCTTATGTTATCACTACTACTAAGGTTGAAACTCTTAAAGACGTGGTGGCAGGTAATTTAATGGTTTCCTCAAGTTTAGCAAATGCATTATTTGATTCTGGATCATCACATTGTTCCATACCTTCCCAGTTTTCTAAGAAAATTAGATATTTCCAATTTGATTTAATAAGGGAGTTGTTAGTAAAAACTCCAAAGGTAAGTATCATTGCAACAATTTTTTGTGAATCGATTTCCATTAAAGCATATAAACATTATTTATCTGCTGATCTCATCGTCATACCCATGATTGAATTTGATATAATCCTCAGTTTGGATTGGATTTTCTCCATGATGTAAAAATTTATTGTATGAATAAGGAGGTGAAAATTTTCAATGATGATATGGAGTACCTTATCTTTAGAGAAGAAACATCACCATATGATTCTTATCTAGATCCACTCCCAGTAGCTCAACTAAATTCAATTATTAGAGAGAAATAGAATGAAAAAAATGTGGGTGAGGATATGAATGTTCAAATAGAGGATGTACCTATTATGAAAGAATATGTTGATGTGTCTCCAGAAGATTTACCTGGACATCCTCTAGAATGAGAAATTGAGTTTCCATTGATTTAATTCTTGGTCCAAGGCCCATATCGAAGACCCCATATAGATTGGCCACTGTGGAATTAGTGGAAGTAAAGAAGAAACTAGAGGAATTTATCCATAAGGGATTTATTCTCCCTAGTGTTACCCCATGGAGAGACACATTCCTTTTTGTTATGAAGAAAGATGGATCTATGAGGTTATGCATTGACTATAGAGAAATCAATGCTATAATAATAAATAACAAGTATCCCCTACCACACATTGATGATTTATTCGACCAAAATCATGGAGCTAAATATTTTTCAAAGATTGAACTTCAATATAGATATCATCAATTGAATTTAAAGAAGGAAGACATTCCAAAAAAACATTTCGAACTAGGTACGGGCATTACAACTTTACAGTAATTCCTTTTGGGATGACTAATGCATCCTCTATTTTCATGGATCTAATGAACATAGATTTTAAGGAATATCTTGATGAAATTATAATGGTATTTATTGACGATATCTTGGTATACTCAAAAATCTATATAGATCTTGAAAATTACTTGCACATTATTCTAAATAATCTTAGTTGAAATAGATTATATGGGAAGTTTAGCAAGTGTAAATTCTGGCTTTAAGAGATTTTTTTTGCAAAATTGTCTCTAACGATGGAATATCTATTGATCCTTCAAAGACCAAGGCAATCCATGAATGACCAGCACCAATGAGTATAACTGAGGTACGCAGTTTTATCGGTTGAGTAGGTTATTATCATCATTTTTTCTAGAATTTTTCCCGATTAGATAACCCATTAACCAAGCTCACACGTAAAGGGGTTAAATTTGTTTAGACAGAAGAGTGTGAATACTATTTTGAAGAACTAAAGATATCATTAGTTAATGCTCCTATGTTGACTCTACCATTGGGGAACGATGGGTTTGTTATTTATAGTGATGCATCAAAGAAAAGACATGGTTGTGTCCTTATGCAGAATGATAGGGTTATTGCCTATAAATCACGATAGCTAAAAATTCATTAGCAAAACTATATTACTCATGATATTGAGTTAGAAACTGTATTCTTCATTTTGAAGATATGGATACATTATCTTTGTGGTGAAAAATGTGAGATATATACCGATCACAAGAGTTTTAAGTATATTTTCTCACAGAAAGAACTCAAATGAGGCAAATGAGATGTCTTGAAATACTTAAGGATTATGATTTCACAATACACTACCACCTAGGGAAGGTAAATAAGGTCGCAGATGCTTTGAGTAGAAAGGATCATGGTGTTTTGAACAAGATGAGAGATGAAAGGGATCCAATTTTCCTGGATCTAGTGAAAATGGATATGGGAATAATCATGGAAGATGAAACATCAATACTTTTTTTAATGGTTTCCAACCCATCTTTACTAGAAAGGATAAAAAGTTATCAGGATAATGATGGGGAGTTTCAAGAGAAGATTAAAGTTGTGAATGATGGGAGATTGATTGATTCATATATGAAGATGAGATTTTGAAATTAGGGAAGAGACTTTGTGTTCTTGATATAACTGATCAGAAAAAAATAATTGTTGGATGATGCTCATAGATCCAATTTCTCTATACACCCAGGTAGCACCAAGATGTATAGAGATTTGGTGGAACCGTTTTGGTGGGACAACAGAAAGAGGGAGATTTCTATCTTTTTGTTGAGATGTATGGTTTGTCAACAAGTAAAATCATTAAGGCAACATCCTAGAGGAGTCATGCAACCTCTTCCAATACCTGAGTGGAAATGGGATAATATTATGATGGAATATTTCATGGGGATACCAATGAATACTAAAAGAGATGATTCAATAAGGGTCATTGTTGGTCGTCTTACCAAGTCAAAACATTTTCTTACTTTAAGATATGATTTACCACATGAATTTTTAGCAATATTGTATATTAAAGAAGTTTTAAGACTTAATGGATTAATTCTATATATTTTTCCTGATCGTGATCCCTATTTAACATCATGATTATAGAAAATTATTCAAAAATCCCTAGATACTGAACTTCGTTTGAGCACTGCCACCCACCCTCTAACTGATGGACAATCAGAATGAACTATTCAAACCTTAGAAGATATGTTGAGATGCTACTCACTTGACTTTCAAGGTACGTCTAATCAATATTTACCTATGGTAGAATATTCCTATAACAATAGCTTCCATTCATGTATTCTAATGGTACCATATGTAGCGTTATATGGAAAGAGATGTCGCACACCAACATGTTTGGATGATTCTGGTGAAATAAATCTTGTAGGCCAAAGAACATATTGAGGAAACAATGGAAAAGTTGAAGGTTATCCAAACCCACATCAAAGCATCCCAAAGTAGGAAAAAGAGCTATGCCGATAACCAAAGGAAGGATTTGGAATTTCATGTAGGAGACCATGTTTTCTTGAAGGTATCTCCATGTAAGGGTGTTATATGTTTCAGTAAGAAGGGTAAATTGAGTCCCAGATACATCAGACCTTTTGAAATTCTATAACGTATAGGAGCTATAGCTTACCATTTGGCAATGTCGCATAGTCTCTCCAAAGTTCATGACGTGTTCCATGTATCACTGTTGAGAAAATACATGCCTGAACCAATGCATGTAGTCAAATATTAGGAAATTGAAAAGGAACCTGATATGTCTTATTGTGAAGAGCCTATCAAAATTTTGATACAAGAGAACAAGTGCTGAGAAACTGCATGACTCTCTAGGTAAAAGTTATATAAAGAAACCATATGATGGAAGAGGCAGTGTGGGAACTAGAGGAACTTTTGATGAAGAACCACCCAAATCATTTAATTCATTAATATTCTTGAAATTTCAAGGACAAAATTATTTTAAGGAGGGGATAATGTAACACCCCAAGATTACACAGCACGGTTCCCTGTGAATAATGCAATAACTTTCATTGTACACAACTTCAAGATTCTCACACACTGCGACCAATCAAAATTGTTGTTATTAATAGTAATACCAAATTTCTGAAATTTTATAAATTTTATCTTTAAAAATGGACTTCATATCTGGATTTGGAATTCCAAAATTATCTTAGGGATAATGTTGGGTATTTTCCTGAAAATATTCAATTTTTTGATGAATAGTGAAAAAACTCTGTGTTATTGGTTAAAACCGTATTTTTATTTAAATAATTAGTTATTTTATTTTAATTTATTTTCAGTAAATATAGATACATAATACATATACATGTCCAACATAATTCATTAGAGTCATTTTATAATAAGTTTAAACATATAAATTTTATTGATCTTTTTACCCTCGTTTACCCACCTCCTAGGAGCATTTGAAAATTTGTATCAAACATAATTTTACCGCTTCTGTGAGTTGAATTTCAAAAATCCGAGAGACAAAATTAATATTAGTATGTAAAATGTAGTTCAATTAGATGAAAATAACTATTGGTGAATAGTAACATTTGACTTTTATTTATCACGGTTAAAAGTAAATAGGGTAATTAAGGATAAAAATGATATCATAATTACCCTAACACTTGTACTAATTCTATTGGATAAGTATAATTAGACCAGAAACAACCTTAGAAATAAAATATGATCCTCTTTGTTCCACTTGGATTAGATTAGTACATTTATTATTATTTTATTTAAAGAAGAGTTAAAAGAGTTAAAATCAACGTTTAATAACTAAACCATTTTTAATATAAAGTTATACCTAAATAAATTTGACTATAAATATTCATTATAAATATAAAAATATTTCCTAGATAATTTTATTTTATTTATTATTTTTATACATTAAATAATTAAATTTATTTATGACACAATGATGATGCATTAATTAGCTTATTAATGAAATATTTATATAATTGATATTATAAATATCCAAATAAATCTAATTTGAAACTTTAAATGAATTACACTAATTTTCTTGGATAATATGACATGTTAGGTTTGTTTAAATGAATATTTTTAGAAGTAAAAATGTAGTTATGAATTAAACAAAAACAAAAAACCAAATAGTGTTAAAATCGACATAAAAGAGTTTTGAACAAAAATATTATATTCTTAATTGATGTTCTATTCCTAAAATTATGAGGTTCACCAAAAATGAATAAATAATATTTTATATTTCATTAATGAATCACTTTTGGTTATCTTGGAAGTTTATATTAAGATTATTAACCATATAATATAAAAATACAAAGAGGCACGGTAAATGTCAAACTATTTAACTAAGAGTTAAATCTAAAAGAGAAGTATAATATGATGACCTAAACCTGTATAAAACATATTTATTGAAATTTTTTTGACCCATACCTACTTTATCCTTTAAATAATTCATTTTGGAGCCATTATAAACAGAAAATAATTTTATTATAAAATAATATTTCATGCTCTTCCAAAAGTGACCCTCACCTCTCTTATAAAAGGGCACTTCCACTTCTCTCAAATTCACACCTTCAATTCCATATGGCTCAGCAAAAACCTTACCAAATATACTCTCAACTATCCTCCATTCATCCTAGAGTCCTTCCTTTAGTCAGAAAGCCATCCTAAAGATCCCTTTTGATCAAATCAAAAGGAAGAAACCGAAGAAGTGGTAAATATTTCATCACCAGTTTCAAGTTATTTTCTACTTCCAATTCCTCTTTCATTGTTGTTTCAATTATAAAATAATAACTCCAAAATATTATATATACAATAATTTTATTATAAAAATTGTACAACCAAATTCATTCTTCTATTCTACCTATAAATGACAAAGCCACCCTTTGTGTGTATGTACGGATTACCGTCTCCATGTCGTGGTGTAGTTTGTTATTCAAACAAATCATCATTTGGATGGGTTTAATAATGAGTATAAATGATTTAAATAATAAATATAGCATTATAATGATTATTTATATATTATATACCATCCAATTATATATGATTTTAGTATCAAAAGAATGATATTGTCGCTCATGCGTACGTATGGATTACTGTCTCCACGAACACGATGAGATTCATTCCTCATCACAATCATTCAAGAATAATTTTCATTTTATGATTAAAAATAATGTTTATGAACATAATATCATTATGTATATGAATCAAATACATCTTTTCCATAACAAACATGTCTTATGTAACCAATCATATAAAGGAAAACGAATCAGTTAACTCCCGAAACGATGATACTACTAAAATATCATTAAGAAAGCAATATTAGAAGATCATATATGATGTCATATTAATGTATATGGTTCTTGTATAATTTAATAATAATTTTTTCTCCATTATACAAGAGTTTAACCTAACATCGATCAAGGAAAAGTACAAGTTAAGGGTTAATTTCACAATCTCTTTATTATGTGAGGTTGTTTTTACCTAAGTATCTACTAGGACCTTTGTATCATCCACATCAGTATTTTCTTAAAAATGTAATTCAAAACCTTTTTAATATTTACTATACTATGGGTAAATTTCATTTATATCCTTATATTACCATATATGTTTTGAATGTAATCTTTCCATTGTTTTCCAAAAAAGGTACTTTATGACCATTTCGACAAAATTAAGGTAAGAATGTCTTTTTTTAACTTATACTACTAGTGTGGCTATTTTCCACTATTATATCATCGTAAATTCTTCCCATAAAATCTTATAATAATATTTTCAAAATAAATGTTTTCTATTATAATTATATGACTTTTAAATGATTTAAAAATAGAAAGATATATTTCTCTAAAAAGTATTGATTTCATCTATGTCAACATCCTTTGATGGATTTTACGCTTGTTTGAAGTTGACTTATTATGATTCAAAACATCCATATTGTATTTATGATTATGTGATATGTTTGATTGTGGATGTGTTATTTTTATACCATTCATGGTTTATGGATAATGTATCGACATTCCATATGTTAGTTTTAATACAAATGTTTAGGTTATGTTTACACCTTTTCATATGAGGAATGCATCGGACTTTGTAAGTGACAGGTGGAGCCCTCTATAGCTCCACGATGCATCAGTAGGTCTCATGAGACAAAATATTATCATGGAACAAGGCCTCAACAAAATATTATTTGTAGTATTGGCAGAATGCCTTGACAATGTGGTTATGAAGTCTGGCATTATGCATTCCGTCATAATAAAAGTTGTTATTGATATTGCATGTGATTATTTGACTCGTAAAATATCCATGTGAATAAGTAAATGGAATTATTTGATTTTATGTTTTCCAAATTATGCTGAAGGTAATGTTTAAAAGGATTTTGTTTTAGTCTTACATTGCCTTAAATGTTTATGCTTATTTGTGAATGTTTCCACTATATTGTTATCCTTACCGAGATTCTATGCTCACCCTTTTCTATGATTTATTTTTTCTAGGATGTGAAGAATTATATTATGACTGACCTAAATGGATAGTCTAAGATATATGAGTGTGGCCTATGAAAACAATGTTGTTGTAGTTTTTCATTTTATAATGTAATTTAAAACATATGAATGTATCTAGTATTTCCAAATCTATTAATCTGATTGGTCTTTATGGATTTTATCCCTTGTGATCATGCCAATGTTATGTAATAATTTCACTACTCTAGGAAACTGGGGTTAGGGCGTTATAGAGACTCGGTCATCCAAGAAGGGTAGAAAAATGGAAGGTAAATTTCTTCAGAATGGGGAATGTGAAGAATAGAGCATGAATTTAAGAGAAAGAGAAGAAGAAGATGGGGAGTGCATGAAAATTATCTTTCACTCCAAGGAAGAAATTATTAAAACTATTATTTGAACCAATTTCTCAAAATAGGAGATCAAAAGAATTTATGATCGTTGATTTAAAGATGATGCTAACGAGGGACAATAAGTGTGGATAGACAAGAAATAGAGAATATTGGCTTGGGGATTCAATCAGAGAGAAATCAACACAGTGGAATTTATTTAGACAATGGAAAGGATGATCACTCACCATGAAGAGAAAATCAAAGAGGATCTGGTAACCCAGGTTAGCACACTGCACTAGGAGAATTATATAGTTTCTAAGTCAAGTAATCTTAGCCTAGTGTTTAATCATTTTTTATTCTCTTTCAGCACGTAGTGATTTTTTGTTGATGTATAATGGTTGACCATTTTTCCTTAAAATGGATTTTATTAATGAAAATTTTTAATTAGGAGGAATAAGTGTCCCATACTCTCCCAATAATATGTCTATATCCCCAGTACACTGTCAAGTAAAATTGAATAGTTATGACTATTTCCTAGGTGGTTATAATAGAGAAAAATGATATTTTCCAACCATTAAGTATTTATTTGAAATATCACATCTAGTATACATCATGTAAAATGTGATTGATCCATCCCAGAAGAATATAAAATAATAATCACCATTATAATCTTCATCTATGTCTTATACATTACTTCATGGAGATACTTATGCAATGTGACATTGGTAAAAATTTTCTCCCAAGTTTCTCCTATATTAATTTTTCAATACATTGTCATCATATGTACATCAACTTGGTCCAAGAAACCCTTTAGATATACCTTAGTATATCTTATTCCCTAAAGATTAGGATACTACTTTAATTCGATCTCTAAAGATTTTCATTCATCATGGTCTTAAGAAAATATAAAACTAATATATTTTTCAATATTTTTTCTCAAATGTATATTCCTTATAAAATATTTTCACTCACACTAACCTATTGTATATATGCGGAGAAAATATATTCCAAATGAATAATCAATGATATTCTTGATTAATTCAATCCAAAATAGGATTTCAGTAACATTATCCCCTTATTATCATTCTATGGTTTCACCAAATATTTTTGTTTGTATCATATAGATAATTTTAAAGAAAAGTGTTCTGGACATTCAATTCCACATTAAATTATTGTATAATGTAGTTATAAAAAGTAAAATTCTAATAGATTTAGGAATGATGACTTAGTATGACCAATCGATCATTATTGGTACCACTATTGTAGTATCCATGTATTTTGTTTCTTTCATACCACGACAATATCATGATTTGAAAAATTCAAATTACTAAGCACCTTTACTATTATACATCGAATCTATTTAGGGATTTTAATTAAACATGTAAATCATAGCTTGTTTCTATTTACTGCATGCTTGTATGATTTATTATTCTCATTGAATAATGTATCACTGTCCATAGTGGATGTAAAAACATTATCATGTTTTTAGCCTTCTTATGCAGTATGAGTCTCTGGAACATTCCTTTTCAATAAGATCATGTGGAACTTGTTCCTAAGAAATCTATTTGTGCATCTATGGTAGTGAATAAATCCATTTTAACATTTCTCTAACAATCTAAAAGTGATGTGAATTCTTTTATAGAAATATAGTCTTTCACTTGGGTATAAATTTCATATATTTGGTATTTTTTATATCCTTATAAACATTTGGGATAATTACATTAAATACCGATTGTGTTTTTCTTAATGCAATTTTTTTTATGTCTTTAACAAACACTTTGCATCTAAACACATGTTATTATAACATGATTGGTTTATATCATACGATAACTCATATGATAACCATTTTTAATTATATATGGAATATGGTTGTGGAATAATGTATCTATTTTTGAACCATGTATTGAAAAATCACTCGTGAAAAAATAGGATTTAATGTGTAAGAAATGACGTTGTTTTCGTCTAAAATGACACCAATAGTATGTGTGAGAAATTTTTTACATTGGTTTTTAAAAAACCGAAGAAAAAAAAATTAAGAGTGGTTTTTGGTGTCAGTTTTTAGTAGAAACAATACCAAAAACCTCAAATGGTATGATATATGGTGTCAGTTTTTCAAAAAAAAACTGATTCCATAAATAAAATAAGTTCTCACGTCGGTTTTTAAAAAAACTGACACCATTAGTAAAAAAAATAGGATCTTTTGGCAGCAGTTTTTAAAAAAACCAATACCATATATTAACTAAATATTTATGGCATTCGTTTTTAGGAAAACTGACACCATTTATTAAAAAAAATCCGTGTCATTTTTCCCAATAATCGATGCCAAAAATATTTTCCAGACTCTTCAGTCTTGGTTTTTTTAAAAACCGATGTGTAAAGTCTTTAAAAATTATTCAGGATCAGGAAACCCCTATGTTTTTTGATCATTGAAAGCTAAAATGTGGAGTCTCCTCTCAACTCATGAAGACTACAAAGGTGTATGTGTGATCTCAAACGACCGTTCTTGTCGATTTTCGTCAAATTTCATGATCTACGGTCTGATATCTTGATTATCTGCCCATTTTTCATCATATATGGGTTATTTTTTATTTTTTATCTTATTTCTAGGTACATTCAACTTCAATTTGATTTTATTATGTTTTTCATATTTATTCTTCATTTTTAAAATCATTTTTTGTATAGATCTTACAAAGTTTAATTTTCCAAAGCATTCTACGGAACAATGTTCAAATTTGGATTTATTTTCTTGTTAAACTCTAATGTTTGTATGTTTTTTTAATATTAATGATGAATTAGTTATTATTTAATTATGTTTCTAATTGTCATCAATTATTAGTTTTTATTTTATTATAATTTTGTTGAACAAGGTAAATAGTAATCCCTAAAAGTGATCATCCCATATAAATTTACTTTCTTTTAATTTAGTTTCGTATATTATTGTTCAATTTGGTTCAAATCTCACTAAGTATATTTAGGCCAGGTTGTTTTGGTTTGGTTCAATTCAATTCATCTTTATTTATTTATATTCCATTCACTCGTAAATGTAGATTGAAAATTTATCAAAGGGTTTCTCTTAAACTAAAAAATTTTGATCCACTTCCTTAATTATAGTTAAATATACTTCATAAAATTATCAAATAAAACAACCTATAAATTATTTCATGGTATTTATACAATAAATAAAAAAGAGTAGAGTCATTCTTGTAGTTAAAAATAGTAAAAAAAAATTCTCTTGCTCTCAACATGAAATAACTTGTGGGACTACCACTACTACTGCTTCATCTTTCTAATATATAAAAATGAAAAAAATATGTCTAGCTTGACTCATATGAAAGTCCATGTGACTATTTTATAGCATGATATCACTTATAAGAAATTATAGATGAATTTTCCATGCATCTAGATTACTCATAATATGTTTGTAATTACATATATTTTGTTTTAAAAGACTTATATAAAAATTGAAATAACTCATACATTGGCCACGAATTTTCCTACAAATTTTTCATAAAGAGTGAGGAATGGCTCGTAGGTAGATCAAAATGACTCATAAACAAATCAATACTTAAAATTTTCTATATCCACAACTTGAGATTTTAGTCTTTCTTAAAAAAATAAGGGTCGCACAAAATTTTATATAGTCCAATTAAATCCCTTCAAATCACTATAATATAAAATATAATAATCTAAGAATTATCATAATAATTACAACCACATCTAGCTCATTTAAAATGTCCATTTAAAAATATTAATATTTATTTAGATTACTTAAATAATCTGAAATTGCTTCATATTTCTAACTTCACCTAATTCATTAAAAACCTTCATCCATGTTATATTTATCACTAAATCTTGTAGACATATTTCTAAATAATACATTAATGATTTTTCTAGATTCATTCAACATTTTATCAAATATATTAAACTAGGTTGTATCCATTTAATGTTGTATTTTACTAATATGGGTATTTAATATTAATATAAAATAATTTAAAAATGAATGTATATTTTTATAGGGTTTCCTGAGTTGGTAGAAAAATTATTTCTTATTTTAATATAATAATAATAATAATAATTTAGGAATATAATAAAAAATAATGAATCAAATGTGTTGTAAGAAATACCAATATATTTATGTATTTAATTTCATCTATCATTATTGTGGGGCTATTATTATTTATTTCACTTATAATATGAACATTTACTCTAATTATTATTTCATATTACTAATAATTAATAATTTTTTTCCCGTTAAATTAATGCAATTTTCAATAATTTTGACACATGAAACATCAAAATAATTAAATAACTATGTAAAATGAACTAATAAATTTTATAATATTAATATTATAAAAAAAATTATAATATCAATATAACATATGTATATAATATGAAAATATAACGTTTATTATTTGTTAATGTGTTTCAAATATGATGTTTTCTATCTCATTATCAATAATTTTTATTAAATGTGTTTCCATTAATAATTTATCTATATATATATATATATTTAAATTTGTATATGTTTTAATATTTTACCAATTATATTTGGATATCAGATATTGAATGTATCCTAATTGGATACATTTACGAAGAACCACTAATGAATATGAAAAAGTAGTTGATGAAATCTTGGAATTTTCTAAATGAAAACTTCAAAACATTATTTTTGTTTTATGTCCATATGTAATGTATTTGAATATGATAAATTTAAACTCCAAATAAATCAATGATCATCTCATTTGTTAATGTTTTATCTTTAATTATACACATTGGATCTGGAATGGTAAAAGAACTGAAAATTCAACATCCAATGTTGATGACAATATTCATAATGAGGAAGAGGATCGTACTAAAGAATTAATTAATAATTTAGGTGTAGAAACCATCATAAAAATAGAAATTGTTGAATGATTGTATGGATATTCTAAGAAACCATTATTCCCTAGTTTCTGTAAATATACAGTGTTATTAGCAGTTTTGAGATTACTTAACTTAAAAGAAAAAAATTTGTGGAGTGATACAAGTTTCTCCAATTTAATTGTTATTTCAAAAGAGAAACTTCCAGAAGGATAGGATATTCTCGATACCAATTATGAGGTGAAGAAAATATTATTCCCAATGGGATTGGGGTATAAATAAATACATGCTTTCCCCAATGATTGTGTACAGTATAGGAAATAATATGAATATTTATCAAGTTCTCCTATATGTGGGACGCCATGCTATAACATAGATGGGAATGTAAACTCAGATTCATTCTTAAGTACTATCATGAAAAATCAATTTTTTACTTTCTAATGATATTATCCAATATTTGTTTCATATATTTCTAATAATTCAACTATGATTCATTTTTATGTACCAGAATCAAAACTCCTTCAAATGAAATTTGGTACCATCCAATAATTCTTCATTTGAAACATATATTTTCAAATTCAATTGATTAAAAAAAGATTATGATGACATTAATATGAGCACATCTCTGATGTTAACATACGTCACCCTTTTGATTCATCACAATGGAATAGTTTTGATAAAAAAAAATTCATGATTTTGGAAGTGAAGCTAGAAATATCTGAATGGGATTGTCTACTGATTAAATGAATCCATATTGGTGCCTCAGTAGCCCACATAGTTCATGGACTATTTTTCTGGTAATTTACAACTTATCCCCACATATATGTATGAAGAAAAAATATGTTATGATGAGTGCAATGATTTCTGGACCAGAAAAACCAGGAAATGATATTTATGGGTTTCATTCACCATTGATTGATGATTTGAAACTGATATGGGGGAAGGTGTTAAATTTTTCAATGCATACAATAAATTGTATTTTCTTGTGCGTACTATGATAATGTTCACTATAAACGACTTTCATGCATATGGAATCTTATCTAGATATATTGTTAAGGGACATAAAGCATTTCCTTTTTGTGAATAACATACTTCATATTATCAATTTTAGAATTGTAGAAAGACAATATCCATGGGACATTGAATATTTTTGTGAATGGATCATTATTATAATAGATTGAAAAAATCATTTAACTATTTACAAGAATACAACCCCCATCCATTATCAGCTGAAGAATATTATGGTAGGGTGAAAAATACTGATTCAACATTTGGAAAGAAAAACATTTCTGGTATTCAAGGAAATATCTGGAAGAAGCAGTATATTTTTTTCAACTACCTTGTTGGATATTTTTATAGATAAAACATAAGATCAATGTTATGCATGTTGATAAAAACATATGTGACAGTTCTATTGGAAATTTTTTAGAAATAAAAGAAAATACAAAATATGGATTGAATTCTAGATTGGACATGATATTAATGAGAATATATTTGGATTTATCACCCACTGTGACAGGAAAAAAGAACATATTTACCTCCAGCTTGTCACACATTAATCAATATTGAAAAGATAAATTTTGGTCAGTGTATTCTGGGTATTAATGTAACCAATGGTTCTTATTAAAATGTGAATAACTTGGTGTCATTGAAGGATTATAAATTAATAGTTATGAAATCTCATGATTTTTATGTATTGATGCCATAACATCTACAAGTAGCATTGCATAGTATATTTCCGACCGTTATCCTAAATACTATCATCATGTTATGTAATTTTATTAAATCTATTTGTTGCTAAGTCGTTGATCCAAATTTGTTAGATGTTTTGTAGAATGAAGAAACTTTATTCATTGTTAATTATAAATGTATTTCCCACATACAGTTTTTGATATAATGGTCCATCTGATGATTCATTTGTTGCATGAGATAAGAATATGTGGGCCCATTTATTTACAATGGATGTATCCTTTTGAATTATATATTAATATTTTAAAGGGATATGTTAAAAATCCTTATCGACCTGAGGCCTATATTGTTCAAAAATATTTATTAGAAGAGGTGATTGAGTTCTGTATTGATTGTTTGTATTAGGTGATGCCTATTGGTCGCCCTATATCTCACCATATGATATTTGATAGTGGAGGTAGAGGGGTTAAAAGATTAATGGTGAAGTTCATTCCACGTGATGAAGTGATTCCCATACAGTTATACATTTTGAACAACATAGATGAGGTTTAATCATATATATCATCACATATTATTATATTAATGTTACGATGTTAGAAAAGAAATGAAAAGGGGTTCATGATTGAGTATAAGAAGAAATTTGTTTCTTGGTTTAAGGAGAAATTCACCACAGATATGTCTATATCAGAAACATTGAAGTGGTTAACAAGGGGACCATCTCTTAATGTGATCACATGGACAGGTTTTGATATTAATGGTTTCACATTTTACACAAAAAATCATGAGGAAAAGGGTACCCTTCATAATAGTGGTGTGATGGTTTTCACTGAAGAAGTGCATTTTTTGAGTGCAAAAGATAAAAACTCAATTTCTACATCAACGCCATATTTTGGGGTTCTTGAAGACATATAGAAAACTGATTATATTAAATTTTGAGTCACTGTTTTAAAGTGTAATTGGTTTGATAGTAAGAGTGGTGTAAAACATGATGAATATAAGTTTAAACTACTTAATTTGAAAAGATTTAATTATAACGAGAAACCATTTTACATGAAAACACTTGAAAAACAAGTTTTTTATGTCATTGATCCATCAAATGATCAGTGGTCCATCATTATCTAATAAAAAATATACCATTTGGGTGATGAAGATGATGATGATGATGTTATTTATTTACATTATCCTTATTCACTTATTACGCAATTTTAAGATGATTACAATGAGTAAAAGACATACCTAATTTATGCAATACGAAATGATCATGATGAACACATATAGGAAAACACTAAATTGGTCTTCTAATTTTTCTAGTAAATATTTATATTTTTTTTAAACTTACAAATCCATGCCTCTTTTTTACTTACTTATTTTCATTCTTGTTTATAAATATTCAGTTTTCTAATTATTTGTAGGCATAAAAAAATTCATTACACTTTCTAGTAGCAATTTCAACAACAGATAGAGAGGATCAGTTACCAAGGTATATCTATTTTTTATGTTATTAAATATTTAGTAATATACTTATTTAATCATTGAGAACTGTTAATTTAAAAAATTATTTTGGAGGAATACAGATGTATCCTTAATAGATGAGACTTCTCATGTTACTACTAAAAAATCAAGTTCTCAGGTTGGTAAATTTTGTATTACACATTTAACAAAACTATCACTTTCTCATGATGATGAAAGATTAAACATATGTTTTAATGATAATAATAATGAAACTGGCCCAAATTCATTTCATTTTATCAGTTATATATCTATGTGGAGCCATTGCGGGATTATTATTTTACATCCTTATTGAAAGTCAGTGGATAGGATGGCGAAACAACATGATTGGGAGGCCATGATGGTAAAATACCTTAATTGATTTCTTTTATCTCATTTTTTGAATATTAAATATTTTATATGAGATATTTAATTTATTCAATTACAGATGAAAATCAATTTTGAGAAACCAAATAATTTATGAAAAGGCATCCCACTTTAGCTGCGGTTTGATGGAGAGATTTTAAAACAAAACTGAAAAAATTTATTTTTTTCAGAATATAAGGTTTTAAAACCCATCCGTCAAGTATCAATTTATAGATAAATATACATGGAAATGATTTTCTGGCTATCTTTCTGAAGAAAAATGTTAGGCATGATAATTATTTTAAAATTTAAAATTAATTTTATATTATTCTAATAACTTAGTAATTTATTTTAATATAATAGGTCTCCATGAGTTATCATCAAGAGATTCAGTTGAGAAATTTATACCCTCATACTTTGTCACATGGAGGGTATCCATATTTGGAAAAGAAAATTATTGAAGTTAAATTTGAAGCCTTAAGAGCTCAATCAAATATTGGTTTAAAAGCGGTTCAACATGATCCTTTGTATCCTCCATCTCTCTAAGAAAAATGGAAACAACCAAGATGATGGAAAAATGAACAGTATATTACAGTTGAAACTAAGAAATAACTGATAAAATTGTAAATAAATATTATTTATTTGTCACCAATTTTTATATTTTATAAATTTTAATGACTAATATAACATTTTCATTTACATTTCAGGATGAAATTATAGAGAAAGAGTCACAAGGCTATTTTATCCCCGAGGGTAGGATACACATCCTATAAACTGCATTGGGAAAGGAAGAACACACCGAATGTGTTTGAGGATATCAAGCAGGTGTTAGTATTCTGATGGTTTTTGGTAAGTATAAGCAATCAAAATACCTAGAAATAGAATCCTTAAAAGACGAGCAGAAAGATATTAAAAACTCTATGGGTGATCAAATTCAATAAGTGGTGTAGAAGGACTTGTTAGAACACTTGGCAAGACAGTCACAGTCTTCGCAGCCTTCCCAGGTATATTATTTATTTTTCATCAATTTTTATATTTTATAAATTATAAACACAAATATAACTTTTTCATTTTTCTGCCTTCCCAACCTGCTCATTAAAACTACCATGCCCCATCGACCTACCCTGCCTCGTTTGACCAACATTCCCAGGTATATTATTTATTTTTCATCAATTTTTCTATTTTATAAATTACAAACAATAATATAACATTTTTCATTTTTTAGCCTTCCAAGATTGATCACCCCAACTACCTTATACAATCTGTCTATCATGCCCCGTATGAGTATCCTTCCCATGTATATTATTTATTTTTCATCAATTTTTCTATTTTATAAATTATAAACACTAATATAAATTTTTAAAATTTTCATCCTTCCCATTCAGTTTAGCCAGACTACCCTTCCCCATCTGCCTACATGGATCCTCCACCTCATCCCTTGGACCAATCAGTGTATTATTTATCTGCCATCAATTTTTCTATATTATAAATTATAAACAGTAATATAATTTGTTTCATTTCTCACCTTCCCAGCCTTCTCACCCAGACTAACCTTCCCCATCTGCTTACTTTGATCCTCCACCACCTCGCTCGGATCCAAACATATAATGTGAGTTGTTTGCTGGAGATCCTCAAATACGTATTGTTGTGTTAGGACTGTTGCATTTTTGGTGGATTCATTACGTCACCATCTTATGCAGATGGGTCATGTTAGAGTATTAGTACTTGATATTATAGATCCCAATGTTGTACTACCATTTCCTACATTGGAGATCACCATAGTTGGGGATTATCTAGGTCATTGTTTAATTTGGCCAACTGGTCTTCTTCATTATATTTCTTATGAGGTATGCATTTTTTTAATATTAATTAAAAATGTTTCAAAATAACTTATAATGTTTTCTAACATTAAACCTATATAGGATTATCTAAAAGAAAAATAAGTTTCACAAATGTAACAAATTGTTCAGGAACAGTCAACTGTAGATACTTCAGATATTTCTTATGGGATACAAATATTATCTCAGGCTTCTTCTTCATTGAACTATATCTTTCAGTTTTAGATGATGGATGATATTTGTAAGAGATAATATTTGTGGAGATTAATCAATGAATATATCATGCATCTAGTAGATTTTGAAGAGCTCGTCATGAATGTGGTGTAGTTATTTTCCATGTAAGTAAATTGAAATTTGTATTTGTATTTGTATTTCATTAATAAAAGGTGGTTTTAAATTGACTAACTATATTTTTTTTAAATTAGGTATCTACACATGCTTCTTCTACAAAATAAAAGTATTGGAATTTATAGTTTTATTGATCCATAATTCATTTCCATATAAGTTCGTCATGGGAAGAATCCTGATAGGGTTACATATATTTGTGAGAGATTATCACATACGAAGATTAAGTGTTGGTTTCTACCATTTCTTGATAATTACGAATAGAAACATAATTATGAACTAATGATTTTTATAATTTCATTAATAGTTATATTTTTGTATTGTTGGGGGCATTGGATGTTAGGTGTATTGTACACAAGTGAATGCACCTTATATTGGTTTTTTTCATTATCCTGGAATGTTCATAAAATATTTTCCACCTTATTAGATATGTATTTTTTATGTTTTTTATAAGCTCATTATGTTTAAATATCATTTTTTAGACATGTATTAATAGTTTATATATTGTAAAATGTTGTCATGGAAAAATTAAACAAGGAATACATGTTGATAAAGACAATAAATAATATTCAATATGTCGAAGTACTGGTAATTAGTTTTCATATTATATTTTATTCATATTTTTTTGTTATATAATGATTTTTATTATTAGTTTAATGTTTTATAATTTTAGTGAAATCATAAAAAAGACATCTAAAATGTGGTTATTATATTCTATGATTCATTTATGAGATAATCAAAATTGGAGAAACTACTGAATTTGATAGGGTTAGTTGTGTTATTTTTTTATATTTTCTGCCATATTATTCTATTTTTTATCTTATATCATTCAATGTTATTGTAGGAATTCAATGATTCCCAGTCATATTATCAATCTGATATTACCCATATTCAATCTATTTATGTTAACTATTTGTTATGTTTGATTAGGATTTAAGGTTTGTATATTCTAATATTTATGAATAATATTACATATGGGTTCAAAAAACTAACTCTTTTTTTATAATTGGTTTTTTAATATACTGATAATAAAATGAATTCTTTAACAATAAATAACAATGATCATGTTATAAATTTTAGGTACATGTATTTTAAGACTCCCTTATAATACAAATGTGTAGACATGTTTTTGATTAACTACATAAAAGCGTGTAAGTTATAGATTTTTAATCAATGATAAATATTGTTTGATTATTGTATATTAGGTTTTCAGAGTCAGTTGTTAAAGTAATCGACACCAAAACCTATTCCGAGAGGGTTTATAGTGTCTATTTTTTAATAAACGACACTAAAACCCCCCTCATCCTGAATTTTGGCATCTGTTACTATGAAAAATGATGCCAAAAGATATATTTCAGCATCAGTTATTTAATAAACTAACATTAAAATCTGGGTAGAGTGGGGTTTCAACATCGGTTTTGGGAAAACTAATGCCCAACCCCTTAACGAAACAGATTTTAGGCATCGGTTTTGTAAAATGGATGCTGAAAATTAATATTTTTTACATTTACATTATAAATGTTGGTTAAAACTGATGTAAGAAATAAAATAACAACATTAAATCCTATATTTTTCACTAGTGAATAATGGAAGTTTTTACAATGAATATGTGTCTCATCATTGATGCTTATTTATCTAACATCATGACTCCCATATGTATAAAGAAATGTTCATTTAGGAATTACTCCACGCTATATTTTATTTGTCATTGTTTTCATATAATAATCATCTTAAATGATCCTTACTAAAATCAATACTTTTATGTGTGTATGGTAATGTGAGTTTAAGAATAAATCCACACTATATTTCATGATTGATGAATGATTGGTGAAGATATTCTTCAGCACATGAGACTGAAGCTACTCATATCTTCTAAATAATCATATTCTGTAATTAAATTTTTCATTCCATAATACTATTAATGTAATATTATAAATTATATTAATTTACCTCTAGATCCTACTTGGAATGTTTTATGCTCTCAAGATGAACAAATTTTGAAATTGTTATGCCTTATCAGTTTTTCAAATTGATTCTTTATCCCAAAATAAATGAGTAAATGTGTTGATAATACCTAAGGTATTTAACTCAAAATATTATAATAACATAATAGGTATATCCTTTATAACTAAATAGTTTTGTTAAAAAATTATTATCATTCCATAACTGGGTAAAAGTGAGTCTTACATTTCATATTCATCATTTATTTTCAATGATTCTATCATTATTGAACTATTAATTGAGTATTCTAAACCACAAAAAATATTCATTCCAAAATGGAATAATGTATCTTTATGTACAATCGACACATGAGAAAAATATATTTTATAATTATTACTAAAATTTCAACTAGAATCATGAATCATGAAAATTAGAAGTTCTGTACTTCTAACTACTCACTTAGAAATCACCCTTTCTCAACTTCATGGAGAATTCACCTAACTTATTATAATTTCTATTTCATTATTGGTTATTTTATTTCAACACACTTATGTGTTATGAATATTTTTTTAATACCCAATAATTATTCTAGAAATGTCACTAATAATGATGAATATACTCTAATTGAAATCCATTACTTACTTCTACATAAATTTATTGATTATAATTTTTCATGACATATCATGTGAAATATTAATAAAATAGAGTCTGGTATAATGTATTTCCTCTTTTATTTGAAGGAAATTATAATGGTCCCTTTGTCATAAAACTTACCATTGGTATTTTCTTATTTTTCATTCAACTTTTTAACCATAATAACTATATATAAATCATTCATTCAGTTATTATCAACTTGGGAAACCTTTCATAAAAGGTAATGAATTATTTTCACCATTAAATATTCATTTTGTAAAATTAAACAAAAACAGAGTGATTGGGTGATAACCATATAATAATGGGATGTATTGAATGATTATAATCCATTTTCAGTTTACATGTCTTTATAGTAATAATCATTCCATTAATTCTTCATTTAATTATATCCATACAAACTTCACAAAGATGACACAACATGTGATACCAGCCATGCCCCAATGATGTATCCATGAAATTGGTGATATAATTATGATGTACAAAAAAATAGGACATTCATGAGTCTCCTCTAATAATGTTCACACACTTTCTTCCATATGTGACTTAATAGGTAGTGGGGACTTTGGCAATTGGAATCTCCAATACTGTTGTTTACATTGTGAGAGCACCTATACTACTCTTTTAAATTAATTACGGTAAGGAAATTATATTTTTCTTATAGAAACTAGAGTGTATCTATGGTATTACATTCCATTTTCATCAAGGTAGAACTTTATTAGCCTAGTACTTTATCATGATTCCCAATCACACATGACCAGATTAATTAAAGTATTAAATTTCCCACACCATTTTATCATACCCTAGTATCCCACACTGCTAGATTTGGGATACCCATTCACTTGAGTATTCTAGTTGAAAGGGTCCTTAAAACATAACCATATACTTCAAGCTAATTCTATGCCACTATATAGAGATTTTTAAGGAGGGAGTTTGACTGAACAGCCATATTAACTCATGTATCCATAAACTGTTGGGTGATGTCATGACTTCCAAAAATCATAAAATTGATTTACTAAATGATTTGACTCGAAATATTCAAAAATATAGCTATCAATAATTCATTGCGTCCATATCTAGTTTAGTTGACCCATTTCTTTCATAAGAATTCTCTATAAGTAAGAGACACCCTCAAATAAGAGAAAAAAGCACCTTGTACACCTGGTTTTGTTCAAATTCAAATGATAGAAGACATCGTGGATTAATATTTCATTTATTTTTTTATTATTTCTTGTTGAATGAATTCATTTTATATTTTATATGCACATCATATATGATCCTACTCACAACCTGACTATACAGTAAATAGAAAAAATTCATCACATCTTAATTTTATTTAATCTATGTATTATGTGTTTATTGTTTTATGTTATTACAAAAACAATCATATTTAAAAACTAATTATAATCAATACAAATTTAAATAAAAAATTCATCAAATCTTGAGAATGTGATATTGATTTATCCATTTACACATAATAGATCAACCGTGGGCGTAGCTGTATAATCCCAGTGTCATGGTTTACTAGTATAATAGCTTACACCATGGTATGATGTATCCCTCTCTATCTATAACTTCTTTGGGTCTTAGTGTGGTATGTACCATACAAAATATTCTTAATAATACATAAATACATGCATGAAGTCTACGGGTCTCAGGAATGAGTACTACACATAGAATAAAATATTGATGTACATGAAAACCATTATTCATATAATGAGAAAGACAAATAATGTGAAAATCATCTAATTAGTTTATTAATTATTACATAATACATGTAATTGAAAATTTTAAATAAATAAATAAATTTTTTATACATACTATTATGTTTATGCTCAAGATCAATCAACATACAAAATAAATTCATAATAAAAATTAAATATGTCATAAATTTAGCTCCATGGAAACTAAAATTTAATAATAAAATTTATTTTTATTTTAATTCACAAGAATTTTTTATTCATTCCTAAAATTTAATTTAATTTTAATTCAAAAATTTAAAATTAATTTTGAAATTATTATAAATATTTCCTCGGGTCTCCACATGACTTGGATATGACAAGGTGGTTCAACCATGACCCACCCATGTCCATTATGGATTGAGCAGGACCCACCTAATCCTGTAATGGGTTAGCCCAATTTGACATGCCCTAGATTAGTCGATCTACAGAAGGTTGTTGGGAGGACTCCAGTATCATTGAACGTGGTGGATGATCATGGTTGGGTTCTAAGGAAATGGATAATGATAGCTAGGGTGCATCGAGGATAGTCTAGGAGGCACCTGCGAGGATGATCGAAAGTGGGAGGTGACTTTTGATTAAGTAGTGGGTTGCATCTCAGAGGGTTAATGGTGTGATGACCTACTGAAGGCCGATGGAGGGCGGCGCTAGTGGGGATGGTGTTTGGTGGGGTCAGGTGGTCCGATGATGACCAAGAGGTTCCCAGTAGGTTTCACTACTACAGAATAGGTTTTTCACAGCACTAAAAAAGCCTTTATCAGTGAAAAAAAGGTACTGATAATTGAGGTGGTATTAAAAGTGCATACCATTCATCAGTGATAAAAAAAGTTTGGATAAAGATACCTTTTATTAGTGCTAAAAAAATAACTGATAAAATGGGCCTTTTATTAGTGCACAAAAAAATGCACTGATAAAAGGGACATTTATTAGTGATTTTTAATGGTGATAAAATTCTAATTTATTTTTTAATTTGAAAAAAAAAATTGGAGGTGACCCCTCTCCATATATCAGTGCTTGAAACACTATTTAAACGAACTACCCCCCCTACAGTGATAGGTGCACAAGCCCCATTTAATAGTGTTAGGCACCCCCACACCCACCCGCATTCATGCCCCTACCTCCCTAGGATTTAAACTCGAGACCTCTCCCTTTCATGCCTAGACCCTTACCACTCCTCCAAGTTGCTTTGTTCTCTATTTTATGATATATCTATATATATGTGAATATATATATATATATGTAGTTATATTTGTTTAACTATATATTTATTCATATATTAATAAAAATTTATATGATCATTTTTAAATACATTTATAAAATATGTTTTTTGTGGGTTTGTAATTATAAATAAATAAATAAATACAAACACATCTACAACATACATATATATGATATATGTGTTTATTTATAAATATATTTATACATATTTCTATTTATTTACAAACATTATATATTATTGATTATATACATATATTATAATATATTGAAATTATATAAATGTTTTTTAATGGAGACCCACAAAAATAAACACACACAATATATAGGTATATAAATATTCATATATTTTTATTTTAAATTAAATTAATTAATTTTTATTTAGATATGTATTATATATTTATAAATATATTTTATTGTATATATGTTTACATATTTATTTATAAAATTAATTTTTATGTGTAAATATATACAAATTTGTATATATGTGTGTATACTTAATTATAAATAACAATACATTATGAAAAATGAATAAATTTAATTTCATAATATCCTTATGAGTGTAATCCTTGAAAATAAATTGATTCTTCATAGGAAAAATATAATAATACACCCTTAAGCGAGACTGAAATTCCATCGAATGTTAAAAAATTAGGGTACCCCAAGTAAAAACTCAGTTTTTGAGGCCTTTAGGAACTTTTTGGACTAAAAACAATTAATGGGCCCCCTATTAATTTGGTCAGTGGGTCATCATGGTATTCTATTTGATATATGGTAGAGCCCAAATGGACACCCGAATCAAAATTTATAGTCATTTGAATTTTGAGTCACATTTTCACTTATTTTCGATCATTTATTATTATTTTTTCTATATTTAAATTGTTATTAAATGAATGTTACATGTTAATAATTATGAAATTATTCCTTAATATTGTTTTTAAATTATTTTATAATCTATTTTCACTAAATATCTTATATATTAAGTTTCATGCATGTTTAAACATATATAAATCGTATTTTTATAAAATATATTATATTTTTTAAAATATATATATTAATATATTAATATATTCTTTTTAATGATAAATATTTTTTTATGAAATATATCTTTTATCAAAGCTTAGAAAATCAATTATAAAATCACCCTTTATCGGTGAAAAAAACATTGATAAAGGGAGTACCTATATCAGCACTAAAAAACATTGACAAAGAGGTACATTTATCAATTATTTTTTTGTACTGATAAAAGAACTGTCTAAAATGCTTTTTTAGCATAGATAAAGGTACCCCCATTATCAATTATTTTTTTAGGGGTGTTAAAAGGTGGAGTTATGTAAATATGATTCTATGGTTGTGTTGGGTGAATATATGGAAGCCAGTCAGTCGAGGTGGCATTTTTTGGGCCAAGGTATGTGGAGGTGGAGTGATATGGATTTTGATTGATAGTGATTGCATGGATGGGAGGTGGGGCATGGGAGGGTTCCTATAGCACTGACCGATAGCTATTTTTTTTTTGCCTTATTTTATCTTTTTAACTTGAACTTCCAACAAAGCCTTAAGTAAAATAATTTTCTAGGCCTATTAATTTTTCTTTAGTTTTTTATTAGTGACATACAACCCCCTTTTACTTATTTTTTTGGGTTAATGATTTCCAAAGGATACAATTTTTTTGATTTTTTTATTTCGATTTTTTTGTGGAATTTATTCCATGAAATTAAAACCTATTCTATATATTAGAATCTTCCAAGAATACTTGAGTTCATCAAAAATAATTTTCACAGATGTCTATGCGTAGAAAACATTTACATTATTATATACATTATTTGATATTAACCCTAAAAAGATAGTTTTAATCTAACCTTAAATCATTTAATAGTCATATCTATGTCAAATGATATTTGATTAGATCACTATTTGTGGTGATGAGATCGATAAAATTCTCTCTACCTGAATTCATTACAAATATAATGTTTCTTGGCCTAAAATTTCAGAAAACATGCTATGATACCAATTGTTGGTAACAAATGCGCAATAGAAGCCCAAAAAATCATGAAATTGAAATTTTAATTATGAGATTGATTTTATAACATTATCACCAAAAAAAATTTGTCTTGTTAAAACCTAGTGATCTCACATGAATGAATTCATAACTAAAATAAATCGAATGAATTAACACATTAAATATGAATTTTCACCTGAAAACCTCTTATCGTTGGTGATTGTTTCTCAGAAGAACTGAAGATGGATCCCTCTATCTCATCCACACACGTTTCTAAAGTATGTGGGTACATCATTCATCAAATTCTTGGTGATGGTGTGGAGATTTTATTAATCCTTCGACATCCTAACAATCACCGCTACACTACTCTATCAATCCACAAAGGAGATATTTGATAAATTTTTTGGAATGGAAACTTCACTCTCTGGGATGTGGGATATAGGAGATATAGGATCTTAGAATTTTAGAATGAATCATTAATCACAGGAGATCCTCCTCATCCTCCTTATATAGTGACGTGAAAATTAGCTAGAAATGGATCATTGACCATAGAATATTCATTAACCTCTAAATATACCATAAATGACATGTTATGACCAACTAACCATACCATAAACATCATTTTTATTTTTATTAGTTAACAAAAATATAATAAACATATTACTTTATAAAATAATGTCATTAAATCCACTCTTCAATCCCATAAAATATTAAACCATCCTTAAATATTAAAATTATATTTATTTATATTATTTTTTTTTTCTATATATGTACTCTAATACATGTAACAACGTTTAGGAAACAAATTCAAAAACAATTATTCTTAAACTTGGATAATATGAATTTTTTATTCCTTGAACAACATATATTCTTGAGAATATCTTGTACCATGTGGTGGAGCCCACCCTTTACTAAACCCATAGTCAATATGATATTATAGAATTTTGAATACGCTTAGTGTGCGACTATCTAGTCCCTTACCTCAATACTTGTGAATAGTATTCACAAACTGAGAGGGGATTCTAGCACCTTATTATGTCCCCTAAAAAGATAAGGAAAATTCATTGCAATGAAAATTGTTCCTATAAACACAGGCTATGTAATATAATCCCTTTATCTCATGATATCTCAAAAATAATGATACACAGAACATTTCACCATCCTTTATTTATTTATTATTTATTGACCTTACAGGATGGACTTACCATCTTCTACCATTTCCATTGATTTATTAATGATACTATCATCCCGGTCTACTAGCCCTGAGTTATCTCTTATTATTAAAATTTAAAAAAAATATTTGTATTATTCAATCAATGTCATTCCACTAATGAAACACCAAACAAAATCTTCCTCACTATGACATCGATGCCATAGTTTTCATCTTTCATCAAAGTAAGTGATCAAATAGTATATATAGATAATAATCTCAATTTGAAATACCTTTACATGTGTTCATGGATATGAACTTCCAATGATCCTAGAAACATGTGGTATTCCTATTGGTGCGTTAGTCCTCATGATATTATCTAATCATGATCACCATGTGTGAAATTAATTAAAATATGTCGCAATGCTTATGATCCCCCAACACATGATAGTCACACATCATATGTGTCTAGAGAGCATGATGTTTCTGGAGCATAAAAAATGTGTTTAAGATTAATTTCACGGTATATCTATATTTTCATTCTATCTTGGGAACTATTATAACCTTTTGATATGAAAAATAATCCATGGAAATTACTAGGTAAATTTTAGACATAGAGATATATACACTAACCTGATAAGAATAAATCATGTGTAACACATTGTTCTCTTTGTATGATAATTGTAAAGTACTATTTAAATTGCTTATATTTAACCCACTTTTATAACACATGGAATATACCTTCTATTAGGATGTGTCAAATGAGTTTTCCAGTTATCCCATCGTGGGGGGATATGTGAGGTTTCTAGTTGATTTCCTTACAGTATAGAGCTTAAGTAAGTATAGTTGGTCTCTATAGACCTGATATATATGTTATTCTTATGTTGAATACTTTTTTATCATCCATATGATTAATTTCATGAATTTTTCCATTATATATTTTACACTTATTTTATAGAACCTAGGTGGTATCCTATGAGGATTAAAACACACATACTAATTGATAATCTCTGTATGCATGAAGATTTTAGGACTATGGATCCTGTGAAAGGAAAGGGCCATATGGTAGGTTGTTGAGTAGGTTCACTAGGAGGGTGTGGGGGTTGTAGGATAACTTATGGATGGATGTCAGTTGATATTTTATTGAGTTGTTTTTAACTCATACTTTTATCCACTACCTATGGGGATCCTTATTTTTCTTATTTATATTATATGATTTTCATTCCATACAACTATTTCCTGGATTTATAATTTTTCTATATTTTTTTTCTCTCATGTCTTGTTTTTATTTTTTTTGATTTTATTATTATCTCTTCCATTATATAGTTTTATATTTACTTGATACTGAGGGAATAGTTTCCCCATTATGTCCATCTTATCTCATTCCACTAATTAGAAACCTCCTGCATATGGGAGGCACACATGGGGTTGTGTCGCCGTCCTACCCGAACCTAGTGACATGGTTTGGGGTGTTGCAAAATGGTATCAGAGGAACTAAGATCAATAACTTGTTTCTTTCCATTGACATTATTTAGGACCGAGTAAACAATAGATAATATGGTTTGGAATTGAACAGGGTAACCATGTTAGTTTATAGACAACATTGTGACCACCTAGTTGCAATGAAAATTATATTTTATGTTCTTATTGTTTTCTATTAACATTGATTTAATTTCAACATGGGTGATTCACATGATGTTGGTATACTGATTTCTCTGACATAATGTGCATTCATGCATCATGTTTATGCACATAGGATCACATGTAATATGATTATTTATTACATTATATAGGGACAAAATAATTCAAATTATTATTAAAATTATCATATGTTATTTTAGTGTAATATTTATTACATTCCTTTTTCTGATGCTAAGTATTATATTCTTGAGTGTATATATATAGTTATGACTTGAATGTTGGTACCATATACTTGTATTAGTCTATGGGTAGTTCTTATGGTGTTATGACTTATTTTTGTGGGTAGACTATTAGGTTGAACCTTATTGTAAACCCTTGTGAGTTCTTAACATTTTTTTATCCTTATTTTATTATTTTATACATTTCTATTAGGTATGATCTATAATTTTAGGAAATGTTTCCTCATAGACATATTTCACAACTTCATAGGATTTCTTGTCAGAATTATTCCCTAAGGGAGGAAGTTTTTGTATCACTACATGTTATGTCGGAATATGCATCTAAGCATGCACCCAAGGATTCTCTAGTAGAAGGAGATATAGAGATGATATCGACATTACTCTTGAAGATAGACCAATATGAGAGTGGGGGATACCATTGTAACACCCATATCCTAGTTACCCAGAGTTGGTGTATTAGTACATAACATTGGCATGATCACAAGGAAATCATATCTCGAAATACAGATCAGTTTAGTATTATTGGAAACAAGATTCATACATATGTTCAACTTTACATCTTAAAGAGAAATACAACAAAAATATATTTGATTAGGAACATCCAAGCCTCCTAGATTATGCCTACAGGTCACTCATAACTAACTTCTTCATATCCTGGTAAAAAAATAAAACATTGTAAGGGGTTATCTCAAATGCTCAGTAAGGGTAAGTAATACAGCGGAAAATGCCATAAATATTAAGTATGGTAAATAATTGAAACCACATGCCCTTACCAATAATATACATGAATAATTTTATGGCAAGAACATGAGATGAGTAAATAATTCCATAATAAAACATAATCATGGGTATTCTACTAGTCGAATGACCATATGAACCATCAATATTATTTCCATAATGAGGGAATGTATAATGCCATACATTCTGAAACATTTTTGTCAAGGCCTCGGCCAAGACGTCTAAAATGATTAAGGCCTTGGAAAAAACATAAATAAAATTGGGAAAGGGCCTCAGCCAATTCCACGTCTAGTTGTCTCATGAGACCCACCGATTCATCGAGGAGCTATAGCTGGCTCCACCCGTCACTCACTAAGTCCAATACATTCCTAATAGGAAAAGGTTTAAACATATCATAAACATTCGTATTAAAACTAGCATAAGAAATGTCAATAATTTAACCATAATTAATGAATGGTATAAAAATAGAACATCCATAGTCAAACATATCACAAAAAATTCAATAAAATATGGATGTTTTGTATCATAATAAATCAACTTCAAATAAACATAAAATCCATCAAAGGATGTTGACATAAATGAAATCATAACCTTTTTTTAGAGAGACATATCCCTTTATATATCGAAATAATTTAAGAGTCACATAAAGAAAATATTTATTTTTAAAATATTCTTATAAGCTTGTAAGGTAAGATTTGACGATCTTATAACTGCAAAAATAGCCGGACCCCCCGTATAAGTTAAAAAAAATTCTTACCTTAATTTTGTCGAAAAGGTTTAAAAGGACCTTGTTTGGAAAACGATGGAAAGATTCCTTTATAAACCTCTTATAAAATTCAAACAAGGGTATAAATAACTTTAACCCATATTCTATAAAATAGTAAGAATGTTTTGAAATTCATTTTTAAGAAACATGGATGTGGGTGATAAAGAGGTCCTAGTGAATATTTACGTATAAACAACCTCGAATAATGAAGAGATTGTGAAATGACCCTTACCTTGTACTTTTACTTGGTTGAAGGTAGGTTAACCTCCTATATAATGGTTAAATAA
The DNA here is from genome assembly GCA_963277665.1 of Viscum album. Classification (NCBI taxonomy): domain Eukaryota; kingdom Viridiplantae; phylum Streptophyta; class Magnoliopsida; order Santalales; family Viscaceae; genus Viscum; species Viscum album. The sequence continues at coordinate 1,916,157,196 of OY728127.1, forward strand.
TTGTTATTAAATTATACAAGAATCATATACATTAATATGATATCATATACGATCTTTTAACAATGCTTTGTTAATAATATCTTAGTATTATCGTCGTTTTGGGTGTTAACTTACTCGTTTTCTTTTACATGTTTTGTTACATAAGCCATGTTTGTTATGGATAGGTTGTATCTTATTCATATCCAGAATTATATCAAGTATTTAAACATTATTTTTAATCATCAAATTATAATTATACTTGAATGGATATGATGTCGAATGAATCTCATCGCGTTCGTGGAGACGGTAGTCCGTACGTACGCACAAGCAACAATATCATTCTTTTGATATTAAAATAATATATGATTGGATGGTATATCATATATAAAGAATCATTATCATGTTATATTTATTATTTACAATAATTACACATCATTATTATACCCATCCAAATAATAATGTTTTGAATAACAATTGCACCACGACGTGGAGGTGGTAAGCCGTACGTACGCACATATGGTGACATGTCATTCATAGGATGGATAGAATACTGAATATGTTTGTACCATATATATAATAATATCTCAGTATATATAAGATACTGGAGTTATTATTTTTTAATGATAATAACAAGGAAAGAAGAAGTTGAAGAAGAAATGAACTTGAAAAAGGGTGGTGAAAACATTACCTCTTCTTCGGGTTCTTCCTTTTGATTTGATCAAAAGGGCTCCATAGGTTTTCTTTCTGATCAAAATATGGCCTCTATGTTGAAGTGAGGAAATTTTATAGAGTATTTGGGATGGGTTTGTCCGAACCAAAAGGATTTGAAGGTGTGGAGAATTGGTTAAAAGTGGTGTCCTTTTATAAGGGGGAGGTGGGGCACCTTTGGAAAATCTAGAAATATTATTTTATAATAAATTAATATTCGGTTTATAATAGCTAAAAAGTGGATTATTTAAAGGTTAAGGTGGGGATGGGTCGAAAACCACTCAACCAATAGAATTTATACAGGTTTGGGTCATTATATTAACCTTATCTTTTAGTTTTTACTCATAGTTAATTAGTTTGACACTTACCATGGCACTTTGTATTTTTATATTATATAGTTAATAGACTTACTATATACCTCTAAGATACCCCCAAGTGGTCCATTAATGAAACACCTATCATGATATAAGTCTCTTGGCCGAACCTTATATTTTTAGGAATTGAATATCAATTAATAATATAATATTTGTTTTAAAAACTCTTTTATGACAATTTTGACACTATTGGGTATTTTGTATTTGATAAATTCAAAATAGCATTATGACTTCAAACAAAATTTATATAAATAATCATAATATTCCATATTAATATATAAAATTATTTTAATATATAAAAAGTCTCAAATTACATTTATTTTGGTATTTATAATATCAATTATCTTAATCTTTCATTAATACTGTAATTACTGCATCGTCATTGTGTCATAAATAAATTAAATTATTTAATGTCTAAAAATTTTAATTAAAATACAATTATGTAGTAAATATTTTTTTCTTTCTAATTAATATTTATAGTCAAAATTTCAACATATATAACCCTATGTAAAAATTGTTTTTCTAAAACATATATGCTTATATCTTTTTTATATTTATTTTAACTTAATTAATATAAAATGTCCTTATCACCAACAAGTGGATCCATGGGGTCCCAAAATCGACCCAAATATTCCCATGGTCGTAAATGTATCCAAAAATAAGGTTAGGACACGTTTTAGGGTAATTTATTTTTATTATAATATTATTTGTTTACCCTTATTTACTGGATTTACCCTTTAACCATGGTAATAAAATATTTACCGAAGTAATTATTCAAAATGTCTAAAAATGAAAATTACCTATTTACACAATTTGAACATCCTAATTCCAAATATGGAATCCATTTTTCTAAATTCAAAACACATAAGTGGCAGAAAGTAATTTAAAATTATTTCCTGTCATTAAAACAAAAAGTGTGTTTTTAAGATATAATAAGTATCAAAAGATTGACGCTTGTTTATATCCGGTTTAATTGTGAAATTATGTCCAATGACAAACATAGTTTTAAATTGTAAAAATATATTCTAAATATACATTAAAACCACTCAAATTCATAATTTATCAGTATTAATTATTTCGATTAAAAAAGTTGTTTTTAATAAAAATTTAGTAATTTTCACTATTCATCAAAATATAAATGTTATCCGAAAAGTACCAAAATTTCATCCTAGGATAATTTTGATATTACGAATCCAAAAATAATGTCTATTTTGAAAGATAAAATTTATTAAATTTTAAAAAGTGGGTATTACTATTCATAACGACTACTTTGATTGGTCGCGGCGTGTTAGAATCTTGAAGTTGCATACAACACACACTACTGTATTATTAAAAGAGAAGCGTACCGTGGAAGCATGGGGTTTTACATTGTAAATTTTTGATGTCCCCATTCTAAAGAATAAATTTATTTAGTCAAATTTAATATATAAAAGTTTAAAATATTGGATTTAAAAGGGTTCACAATTAAAAGTTGATAAAAGTGCATTTTTAAAAATTACTTCTTTTATCTGAATTAAATGAATTTGTTCTTACATTATGTATAAGAAACTCATAATATGGATTCTAAAATTATAAGGATTATATAAAGTTCAAAATTTTGTTAATACTATTCATAACCACTTTTGAACGGCTTGTTTGGTATGTCATGGTGCGCTTGAACTCGGTGTTGCGTGTAGTGAAAATTATTGAATTATTTTGAAGAAGTAACACACTATAAAATCTTGGGGAGTTGCATTTTTCCCTACTTCAATAAATTACGTCCTCGCAAATTGATATTGTTCTTCAAAAATAAAGGTTTAAAATAGAAAATATCTTTGTGGGAAAACCCACATCAGAAATTTGGTTAATAAAATTTAGTCTTAATAAGAGGAAAAGAGAAATGAAAGGGTCACCACCAAATTATGATCTCGATTAGGAAAACATTGGTGGAAATTAAAGACATATAATTGGAGGAGAAACATAAATATTTATAGGTAGTGATTGAGGTCATCAATCATAAATAAGTTTAAAATTGATGTCCTTAAATTCATGAATATATGATGATTTAAAATACCATCGGTTCAACAAAACATAAGGTATTAGGATAACACATTTTTGGTTTTAAGATTCCTTCAATAAAGTATAAGAATTAATTTCTTCATAGAATAAGAGGAGAAGAAAAATATATACATGACAAGTAGAGTTCCATCCTTTAACTAATTTCTACCACAAGCTCATCCTTCACTCTAAAAGATAATAGAACTTAAAAATAATATTCTATTTATCCTATTCGTATAGGGTTCAAAAAAATGAATTTATAATTCATCTAGAAGAACCATAAAAAAACTAAATTATTCAATCCAGGACATCACGTGGGTCAGTGGTAGGTGATACACCCTTGTCGCCCTTCAGTTGTGGGTTCAAGTCTCGTGGCCTTGCTGGACGCGACGAGTTGCCGCCCGACCTCCAGGTTGTCCTTTTTATAACAATACAAAAATAATATTCAGAAATTATTTAAGCTTAAAAATTGTATCAAATGTCAAATATAATCCATTCCAACCTTCAGACTTATCCAAATTACTTCTATCCAAACTCACAGTCCAAAATTTATAAGGAAGGTAAATATAATGAAGGTGTTTTTTTTCCACGTAATAACATTTGAATACCTTCAGCATGTATTCTTTTAAAATATGGTAACCCCCTAAATTACCATAAAACCTTATTGATTACATTCATCCTCCCTTATTCCTTATATAATACTATATATATTCTTTATATCCAAAAACATTGACTATTCCAAAAATAATGAAATAAACAAACCATTAATCAGTGCCAAGGTAGTCAAGAATATCCAATATAATTTATCCAAATCAACCATCTCTTATTCCAACATTACTACCTTAGTATCAAGACCATATTAAGGATTACCTTTCCTTCAACCATGTATTTTAAAAAAAATTAATTTGTTGTTGAGTCACTTTTCATAGTACCATATAATCTCAAATTCTCAATTAAATAGTACTGCAGTACAATCCTTATTTATCTCCATAATTCATATAACCATTACATTGTTGATACAACACTCAAATGAAATAATTCTTTAATAACAATATAAGAACACTAGTCATTCCTCTTCATCTGTGGTAGTATCATAACTTTATTATTATCCAATAGAATCATTTGGGGCATACTCTGATGATTTGAACATTGATTCGCGTAGTGTCCCCACTCCTTGTAGATGAATCATTGTACATTTGAAACCTTTTTTTTACCCTCGCAATCACGAACGTGGTGTCCTTTTTCTCCACACTTATAACAAACACCCATTCCTTTCAAGAAAGTTCTAGGGTGTTTCTTCCCACAGTTATCACATATGAGAAAATTATTCTTTTCCCTCTTCCCTTTATCCATCTTTCTCTCTTCCATCCTTTTCTTCTCTTTCTTCCCTTCAAATCCATTAGACTCAGAGAACTCTTTACTTATCTTATCAACACATGATATTATTTCTTCATATGATGATAATATGTGGGAGACTATTTCCCTTCTAAATGATGGCTTAATACCATGAAAGATATGATCCTTCTTACTCTTTGGATCATACGTATTGCTAGAGTTCACATTCCTTCTACTGGGTGCCATTTCTATACAACAGCATAAACTACGTCAGTTTATGAATTGCAATGAATAATTCCAAACTTGTAAAATACATAATGCAAATTGAACAGTTTATGACATTAATCCATAATCATAAAAATGTTTTATTTGAGGAAGTATATACTCATGACCCTTCATAATTGTTTGTAAAGAAAATGAGAATTATCCTAAGCATATCCCCCAGGAGTGTCATAACCAAGAGTGCAGCAAGTCATGTTTTCATGCACCAGTTCTCATTCGAGTCTAGCACAAAGCGGTGTTTTCGGGTTTTACCCCTAGGTACATCTGTTCCAGAGCCTCCTCTACCTGCTCGTATCCAGACAGGGATGTATTTCTCGGAAAACTCACAAAATCTCTACAATACCAAAATTCTAGGAAGTTCTTCTATTCTAATCCTCAAAGTCTATCTTAGGGCTATGTTCTCTAATCAAAGTTTATCAAAATCTAGTTTCCAAGGTTTGTACTAAACTTCCTATGATACCAACTGTAACGACCTGACTCTAGTTACCCAGATTCGGTGCATTAGTACATAACATTGGCATGATCACAAGGAAATCATTTCTCCAAAGACCGGTCAGTTTAGTATTATTAGAAACAAGATTCATACATTTGTTCAACTTGAAATCTTGAAGAGAAATACAACACAAATATATTTCATTAGGAACATCCAAGCCTCCTAGAATATTCCTGCAGGTCCCTCATAACTAACTTCTTCATATCCTGGGAAAAAAATAAAACATTAAGAGGGGTGATCTCAAACGCTCAGTAAGGGTAAGTAATACAGCGGAAAATGACATAAATATTAAGCATGGTAAATAATTGAAACCACATGCCCTTACCAATAATATACATTAATACTTTTATGGAAAGAACATGAGATGATTAAATAATACCATAATAAAACATAATCATGGGTATTCTACTAGTCAAATGACCACATGAACCATCAATATTATTTCCATAATGAGGGAATGTTTAATGCTGGACATTCTGAAACATTTTGTCAAGGCCTCGGCCAAGATGTCTAAAATGATTAAGGCCTTGGCCAAAACCATAAATCAAATTGGGAAAGGGCCTCAGCCAATTCCACGTCTAGTTGTCTCATGAGACCTACCGATGCATCGAGGAGCTATAGTGGGCTCCACCCGTCACTTACTAAGTCCAACACATTCCTCATATAAAAAGGTTTAAACATATCATAAACATTCGTATTAAAACTAGCATACGAAATTTCAATACATTAACCATAAGAAATGAATGGTATAAAAATAGAACATCCACAGTCAAACATATCAAAAAAAATTATATACAATGTGGATGTTTTGTATCATAATAAATCAACTTCAAATAAACTTAAAATCCATCAAAGGATGTTTACATAGATGAAATCAAAACCTTTTTTTAGAGAGACATATCTCTTTATATTTTGAAATCATTTAAGAGTAACATAAAGAAAATATTTATTTTTAAAATATTCTTATAAGCTTGTAAGGGAAGTTTTGATGATCTTATAAAGGCAGAAAATAGATGCACCCGCCGTATAAGTTAAAAAAACATTCTTTCCTTAATTTTGTCGAAAAGGTTAAAAAGGACCTTGTTTGGAAAACGATGGAAAGATTCCTTTATAAACCTATTATAAAAGTCAAACAAGGGTATAAATGGCTTTAACCCATATTCTATAAAATAGTAAGAATATTTTGAAATTCATCTTTAGGAAACATGGATGTGGATGATAAAGAGCTCCTAGTGGATATTTACGTATAAACAACCATGATTGATGAATATATTGTGAAATAGCCCTTGCATTGTACTTTTACTTGGTCTATGGTAGCTTAACATCCTTTATAATGGTGAAATAATTGTTATTAAATTATAAAAGAATCATATACATTAATATGATATCATATATGATCTTTTAACATTTCTTTGTTAATAATATCTTAGTATTATCGTCATTTCGGGTGTTAACTTACTCGTTTTCTTTTACATGTTTTGTTACATAAGTCGTGTTTGTTATGGTTAGGTTTTATATTATTCATATCCAGAATTATATCAAGTCTTTAAACATTATATTTAATCATCAAATGAGAATTATACTTGAATGGATACGATTGGGAATGAATCTCATCACGTTTGTGGAGACGGTAGTCCATACGTACGCACGAGCGACAATATCATTCTTTTGATATTAAAATAATATTTGATTGGATGGTATATCATATATAAGGAACAATTACCATGTTATATTTATTATATACATGAATTACACATCATTATTATACCCATCCAAATAATAATGTTTTGAATAACAATTACACCACGACGTGGAGACGGTAAGCCGTACGTACGCACATATTGTGACATGTCATTCATAGGATTGATAGAATACTGAATATGGTTGTACCATATTTATAATAACATATTAGTATATATAAGATACTGGAGTTACTATTTTATAATGATAATAACAAAGAAATAAGAAGTTGAATAAGAAATGAACTTGAAAAAGGGTGGTGAAAACATTACCTCTTCTTCGGGTTCTTCCTTTTGATTTGATCAAAAGGGATCCTTAGGATGTCTTTATGATCAAACTATGGCCTCTATGTTTAAGTTAGGGAAGTGGAGACAGTATTTTGTCAGGTTTTGGCCGAACCAAAAGGCTTTGAAGGTGTGGAGAATTGGTTAGAAGTGGTGTCCTTTTATAAGGGGGAGGAGGGGCACCTTAGGAAAATCTAGAAATATTTTTTATAATAAATTCATATTTGGTTTATAATGGCTCCAAAGTAGATTATTTAAAGTTTAAGGTTGGTATGTGTCAAAAAACACTTTAACAATAGAATTTAGACAAGTTTGTGTCCTTATATTAACCTTATCTTTTAGTTTTGACTCTTAGTTAATTAGTTTGACACTTACCATGACACTTTGTATTTTTATATTATATAGTTAATAAACTTACTATATACCTCCAAGAGACCCCCAAGTGGTCCATTAATGATAAAACTATCATTATATAAGTCTCTTGGCCGAACCTTAGATTTTTAGAAATTGAATATCAATTAATAATATAATATTTGTTTTAAAAACTCTTTTATGTCAATTTCGACACTATTGGGTATTTGGTATTTGACAAATTTATAACAACATTATTACTTAAAAAATAATTTATATAAATAATCCTAAGATGTAATATTAACCTAGAAAATTATTTTAATTTATAAAAATTATCAAATTACATTTATTTGGGTATTTATAATATGAATTATCTTAATCTTTCATTAATACGGTAATTACTGCATCATCGTTGTGTCATAAATAAATTAAAATACTTAATGTCTAAAAATTATAAGTAAAATACCATTATGTATGAAATATTTTTATATTTATAATTAATATTATTATTCTAAATTTCAACATATATAACCCTATGTAAAAATTGTTTTGCTAAAAGATATATGCTTGTGTCTTTTTTGTATTTATTTTAACTTAATTAATATAAAGTGTCCTTATCACCAACAAGTGGCTCCATGGGGTCCCAAAATAGACCCAAAGATACCCATGGTCGGACATGTATCAAAAAATAAGGTTAGGACACGTTTTAGGGTAATTTATTATTATTATAATATTATTTGTTTACCCTTATTTACCGGATTTACCCTTTAACCATGATAAATAAAATATTTACCAATGTAATTATTTAGAATGTCTAAAAATGAAAGTTACCTATTTAAAAAATTTGGACAACCTGATTCCAAATATTCAATCCATTTTTCCAAATTCAAAACAATGATGTGGCAGAAATTAATTTAAAATTAATTCTCATCATTAAAACAAAAAGCGTGTTTTTATAAGATAATAACTATCAAAAGATTGACGCTTGTTTATGTCTGGTTTAATTGTGAAATTATGTCCAATGACCACCATCATATTAAATGGTAAAAATATATTCTAAATATACATTAAAACCACTAAAATTAATAATTTATCACTCTTAATTATTTTGATTAAAAAGTTGTTTTTAATAAAAATTTAGTAATTTTCACTATTCATCAAAATATAAAAGTTATCCGAAAAGTACCAAAATTTCATCCTAGGATAATTTCAATATTCTGAATCCAAAAATTAAGTCTATATTGAAAGATATAATCTATAAAATTTCAAAAATTGGGTATTACTATTCATAATGGCTACTTTGATTGGTCGCGGCGTGTTAGAATCTTGAAGTTGCGTACAACACACGCTATTGTATTATACAAATAGAAGTGTAACGTGGAAGCTTGGGGTTTTACATTGTAAATTTTTTATGTCCTCATTCTAAAGAATAAATTTATTTAGTCAAATTGAATATATAAAAGTTTAAAATATTGGATTTAAAAGGGTTCACTATTAAAATTTGGTAAAAGTGCATTTTTGAAAATTACTTCTTTTATCTGAAAAAAAATGAATTTGTTCTTACATTATGTCTAAGAAACTCATAATATGGATTATAAAATTTTGAGGATGATATAATGTTCAAAATTTAGTTAATACTATTCATAACCTCTTTTGAACGACTTGTTTGGTAAGTCATGGTGCGCTTGAACTCGGTGTTGCGTGTAATGAAAGTTATTGAATTATTTTAAAGAAGTAACACAATATGAAATCTTGGGGTGTTACAACCATAGGGTCATGTCGATGATGGATGACTATGATCATGACTTCCAGCTCAATAATCCCCTAAACCATTAGGGAACTGGAGTCCTTAGAGGCAAAGGACTATATCTGAGTCATCAAGAGGATCTTCGACCTGGTGGAGACATTTGTGGATAAAAAGGTAAATATTGTGACTTTTATACTTCATGATGCTACATGATGGTGGTGGTGTGTTATGTTTTAGTATAATTGATGTTAAGGGATGATGCAAATAACCTTTACAGACCCCCTCTTTGTGAAGTTTTTTCCTGATGTGATGATGCTAGACCATTATGAGATGTTCATAGAACTCTAGAAGGGGATGATGTTAATGTTTTCCTATTCAGTGTGATTTTTCAACTTGAATATCTTTTCTCCTCATTTGGATGGGAATGGGGTGAATAAATCTAGGATGTTTTATATCATCCTTCTTTTAGAGATAAAATTCCAAGTCAGGAACTTTGATCAGATGACCAACACTATAATAATTTTCAAGGATATAATGGCAGAGAAGGGAATCAAATAAGATAGAGTTTTAGGTATTTGTATACCTACCAATGGTTCAATAAGTTCTTTCTCTATTTAATTTCTCATTTCTCAATTCTCATTCTATGAACAATAAAATGAATTCATAGGGTAGACACTCAGGAAGTAGTCCACAATCAGAGAAAAGTAGATGTTCAGTGACTCCCTATATGGAAGATGACTCTACTAGGTTCTAGGACTATGGTATTAATAGATATTATCTCAAGAAATATCCTATTTCTATAATTTATAATCCATAGTGTGTTAATAATAGTCATATTTTTGTAGTTTTGTGCTAAGGATTCATGGATACATATAGTAATGTCAAGACATGATATGGGTTGAGGGACTATGTAGTGGATATAAACACCATATGGGTCAATAAGTTATGTGCATCATGATTTTATGGGTCACCATTGAGTGTCTTCTTACAGGGTATATGTGACTGATCAGGCTTCAGTTTAGGATGGAGAGAGACCTTTGATATTTTGAGGTATGATCATTATTTATTCTACATTATTTTCTTCATTTTTTGATGCAGGAATATCTTATTTGTCCATATATAAAGAATTGTGTATTGGGTTAGACATACTATTTAAGTACTATTCTGAGTTGTTATCTATTAATACACCCCCGAGAATGAAAATGGGTGATCTTCATATATGATCAGAATGTCCCATGGTGATTTTTTTGCATTAATAAAGTGTAGAGATTCACAATCCTCGAGATTTCATGTTTTTATTTGATCATTGGAATTGATAGATTGACCTAAAACCATGCACACATTAATTTTTATCAAAGATGAGTGATTATATACTGCCAAAAGGATAAAAGTTTGTGTTGGTCTATGAGTCTGATATCAAGGAAATCAAATTTGTATTAGATACTCAACAGATTGATGTATTTTTAGTGGAGGTGGCTTGTATGATACTTGTAGGGGATCAAACAATGACTCCATCCTCTTTTCCTCTCATGGTATGCATGTACTAAGATATATTTCTAGTGGATTTCTGATGTTTACCTCTAGATATGGGAGTTTAGTTTGAGGTCAATATCATTCCCAGTTCATGACCTATATCAATTCTACCATACCTCATGTAAATAAATGTGTTAAATGTGATCATGGTGAAACATGAATATATTGAAGCTAAAACCATCATCAAACTAAGAACCTCCTCATGGGATTCCTTGGTGTTTTTCTCTATGAAAGTGGATAATATTCTTATGCTTGTTATAGTCTATAGGAAGTTGAATGAGATCACTATGATAAAAGGTACCTATTTTTAAGGATTAGTGACTTCTTCAATCAATTAAGGGAATTTGAGTTGTTTTCAATGTTTTATCTATGTTCTGGCTGCCATTAGTTTAGGTTCAGAGAGGAAAGAATACATAAAATAACATTTTGGAGATGATATGGGTAGTATGAGTATCACATTATGCCTTTCAGACTGATGGATGACCTAGGTGTGTTCATGGATCTCAAGAAAAATATATTTCACCCATACATTGATTCCTTGATCATTTCATTCATTGATGACATCCTGGTATATTCCAAGATGGTAGAATCACATGGTAGACACCTTGAGATCGTATTGAGTATACTTTGAGCACATTGTCTTTAGTCAAAGCTATCAAAGTTTCATATTTTCATATAGGAGGTGCAATTTCATTAGAACATGGTTTATCAAGTAGGAATATCTATTGATCCAAAGAAGTTGAAAGTATTCTTGTCTTGGGAAAATCAGAGGAATGTGTTTGAGATTAATATTTTCCTTTCTTTGGCTATATACTATAGGATCTTTGTTCAGGGGGTTTTTTACCTAGAAGAACCTATATCCTCTCTTACAAAGAAGGGATTCATGATTGAATGAACATAAAAATGTTAATAGGTCGTCTTGGAGTTAATGGAGATGTTATTTTCAACATTGATTCTTATTATTCGCGATCCTGGTGTTTGGAATACTGTATATTGAAACACATATGACATTATCTTGGGATTAATTATGATTCAAGATGATAAGGTAGTTTCCTATGAGTCTTTTTAGGTAAGAAACAATGTGTAGAAAAAGAATACTCACAGATTATATTTTGAATTGATGGTTCATTAATTGAAATTTTTGTGACACTACCCCTTAGGTGAGATATTGTTCATATACACGAACCACAAGAGTCTATGATATATTTTCTCCTAGTGTGATATGAATCTTAATTAGAGGTGTTGAGTATAATAATTATATATATTTTTATTTGATATAGAGTATGATCCTAGTAAATATAATGTTTTTGTATATTCCCTTACTAGGAAGACACTAGAATTTGGTGAGAAGAGGTCGATAGTAGGTCGAAAGCTAATGAATTTTCTCACTGAATGGAAGGTGTTCATAATTGAGGATTGAGGTATAGTGAATTTTTCAGACTTGTTGATCATGTCCTCATTGATGGAATGAGTAAAGTCCAGTTAGATTCTATATCTAGAGAATATCATGTTGTTTGGGAGGTTGTAATTAAATTTTTCTATTCCTAGATGGATATTAGACATATGTGGTATGATTCAAGTTCTAGGAAGAGTTATGGTACCTTCTTCCCTGAGTGATGATCTAGTAAAATCCTATAAGGATTCAACATGCGAAATGTATGAAATATTGACCATAATGTATCATGATTTCATATAACAATTATAGATTCCCAACATGGAAAGATTCATTGATATCTTATTCTCTTGTTGTCTGAAATTTCAAAGGATCATTGTCGAGCATCAGAGACCTATATGGTTGCTTCAGAAACATTCAGTGTCAGTGTAGAAGTGGGAAGAAATAACTATATAATTCATAAAATGTTATCACAGGATCCTGATAGGTCTATATACCATTTGGATTTTTGTGGAGCAGTTGACCAAGGTGACTCACTTCTTACTAATTTGGGAGACAAACTCAATGGATGAGATAAGAAATATATAGGTTTATGAGATTTTGTAGCTACAAAGATTGCATTAGAATGTGGAATCTTACAGCGATTCCATATTCATATCATGGTTTTGAAATGGCCTAGAGAAGGTAAAGGGGACTCAGTTGAAGCTCATTATGACTTTTCATCCTCATACTCATGGGTAGTCAGAGAGGATGATTCATACATTAGAGGATATGTTTCGATTGGGTGATCTAGATTTCATAAGAGAATATTATAATTGCTTAAATTTAGAATAATTTTCCTATGATAATAATTTTAAATATTCAATTAATATGACTCTATTTTAGGCTTTCTATAGGTGGCCATGTCATTCACTGTTATGTTGAGGTAGGGTAATATTCAATTATTGGGCCTAGTATGGAACAATAGACCTAAGAGAAGGTGATTATGATTCTAAATTGGATGGTTATGGATCTGAAAAAATGTTCATAGGAAATTTGAAAGAGACGACCCATGTAGTTCACTGTGGGACAATATTTTTTCATAAAATTATCCACTTAGTTGGGGTATTAACAATAAAAAATCAAGGGATGTTGGAACTATGATAGGTTGGGACATTCATGATATTTTAATTCATTATGATGGTGGGATATCAATTAAATTTTATCCATAGTATCAGGGTATGAATATTTTTTTCCACATGTCTTAGCATCAAAGGTGTGAGCCTTATCCAGAACTTGTGATCCAATGTGAGGATTTTGAGTTGTAATTGGATGAGTATTTTGTGGATTGGCATGTTTATATTGTTGTATGAAGTAGGAATATATTTCTATTGATGATTTTTCCTCTTTTTAGGGTTTAATGGAAGAATGATAATATTCCAGAAGATGAAAGGGAGTTAGAGATAGATAGTTGAGTGAAGTGGTATGATTCATTTGATAGGACGTCTAGAGATGCATCTCAAGGATGAAAAGATGTAAAAAAGGTATAATTATGACACCTCTATTTAAGGTACAATTCATTTGATCCTGTTAATGCCTTTTTGGATATGGTTTAAAGTCATTGATGATAGTTAGCAGTGTTTAAGAGGATGGAATTGCTATGGTCCAGGTAGGTGGATGATGATTTAGTTAGAAAAGAAACAATAGTCTCACCAACCAATAGGTGGGGCTCCACCAGCTAGTTGGTGGAAGCTGTGGGATCTATATTATGATTACAAATCCCACTGGCTCATCGATGGAACCATTCGGAGCAAGGTTATATTCATTGCGTATTATAGTTTTTTTTATTAAAATCCTTACCCTCTTATATTTTCTCTTTCTATTAGGATCCTTCCACCAAAAACACCCTTGGAGATCTCCTCGAATTATTTTGGGCTATCTCCCCTTCTCATATCTCCTCCGTTCAATGAATGGACAATGGTTTGATCAAAATTTCTTAATTTGGTGATTTAGATCTTAACATTTATAAATTATATTCTATGCTTATTGGTAAAAACAATTAGATTCTAAATATCTTGATTGTATATAAGGTTTTTGGCATGGTCTATCAAGAGAATTATTTGTTGTTGATAAAATAGGCACCTGTATTATAGGAATTAGCATATGCACATAATTTGGAATAGGATCATTATCGATAGTGGACCTTCTCCGGTATGTGTGATCTTATCCTACCTTTTAGATGTGGATTATCCTCAATATTTATTCTATTATTCAAATTATTTCCAATTAGTGATGGTTTTAGGATTTCAGTGTATTGCATTTAGACTCAAACTTCAAAACATATCATTAAATAATTTTTCACCTATGGTAGGTGGTACTTATCATTTTCACATATTTATACAAGTTCATGGAATAAATTTTTTCAGTTTATGTATCCCCATGAGATTCGTGATTTATATTGATAACATGTGTGTGAATGTGTATCTACGAGACTTATACTTGATGTTTTATCACATATTGGTTTGTGATGATTATGACTCCTTCTTGGTTTGATCTAGTGTTTGATCTACCTTCTTTTACATCATATTTCATTTACTATTACTCTATCATTTGTAGTTGAGAATATAGGTTGATTCATATAGACTATCCCCCTAAGGGGGATGTTCCCGACATTGGCCAGCATGTACATGGGAAATCCCTTCCAGTATTATGTGTCAAACATGTATTGGATATCCATTCAAGGGGGGATGTGTTAGATGGATGGTTGATTTCCTTCTATTATGGAGTCAAAATATGTAGATTTGGTCTCTATGGAAACAACATATATGTTTTTCTTGTGTGATAAAATAATTTTTTATATGTCTTGTGTTAACTTTTATAACATGAATGATTATATTTTATACAATTATGTTAAGGACTATTGGTAGTATACAACTGGGTTCCATAATCACACCCTACCTGATCATCTCAGTGCATGTATAGATTCTATTACTAGAGATCTGATGATAGGAAGGGGTCATGCAATTGGATGTTTAGTTGGATAAGTATAAAGGTGAAAACATTGCATGATGGACTTAAGGCTGAACTTTTTATTCCTTTTTTGTGAGTTTTTTATCCCATTCATTAATCCACCACCACTGAGGATCAATATTTTTCTCATTTGGAATATGTGACTAACATTATATCCTATCATTGCATGGGTTGGTACTTTATGTGTATTTTTCTAATCTAATGTTTTTTATTCTTATTATTGATTTATTGTTGTTAGTTCCCTTATATATTATGTTTTTTACATGATACTGAGGGAATAGTATCCCCATGATGACCATATTGGTCCTCACTACTAGTCAATAACCTCTTATATTTGTAGAGGCACACATGGATAAGTGGAGGTTATCCTCTCAATTATGAGGAGGTTATCCTCTTTTCGATAACCTCTTATATCATTCTATTTAGAACCTAGTGATTCATGTCGGGGTGTTACAGTTTTACAACAACTACTCATTATTATGTTCCTCGAGAATTCTCCTTGCAACAAGGAAAAAGAGGTTCACAACATAAGAGATCCTGGTATGAAATATTTCTGGGCTTTTTTCATTTTTTTACTTGTTTATTCTACAGAGGATATATTTTCCAATTTTTATTTTTGTTTTTCTACCAAAAGACCACATGACGATTAACTAATACCCATCAATGGTATCGGATCCATCTTCCTGGATGGATAATCAAGCATAATTAATTATTTAATGAAGAACATTGTTTTTGAATGATATTGGTTAAGAATTAAATGAATAATGTTATATGATAACAATGTTATATATGTTTTGATCCATTAAATATAATTGAGTTATTATATTAACATGATCATGAAGATAAAGCACAAAATCATTATCGAATAGTACTTATTATTTCATGTTGGGTAAAAATCATAGAATCACATTTCTCTTTAAAATGGTGAATGTCAACATTGTGACAGGGTAATAGATTGGAATTATATTTTATGATAACCTAATTCCATGCACTACATATAGGTTATATGTAGGTTTCCCATATATGAAAAACAACTAAAGAATTGGTACTCAAACATGACTTACAGATTTATATTGTTGTGTGTAGTTTTGGTGCTCGCTCTCAACATACAGATATTGAGTATGGTTTGATGCATGCCCATAAAGTCTTGCATATGGATATAGTGTTTTTTTTCATGAATCATGACCATGGTTCATAGAGGAAGGATAAGTAGGCACGCATTGGATGCATTACATGAAAAATTGGATGAACGGTGTCCATGTTGAGTGAATCGCACATCACGTTTTTCTTCATATGGGAACTGTATTATTACTCAATATGTATGGTATACCACATAATTATGTAATGAACTTTACAAGATCCCATATAACCTCTTCTATGGAGCATAATCACAGGGCTTAGCGTGTGACCAACCTTTCTCCCATCTCGCTTCTCTCCATGTTCTAGCCCAATGGGATACTTTAGCCCTTGTTTTGGCTACCCCTTTTTTGGTCTTGAATGTCCCAGAGTAGTTGGAATTCCGGCTAGAGGTTATTGTTCCCACTATCCATTCCCTGGATCTATTTAATCTGTGGCCCTCCTCTCTTACCTTTCTATCATGTGTGGTCTTCTCCAAGATCCTCTACTAGATCAACAGTTCCACCTATCTTAGAGGTAATATTCTAGATTTCTTCCTTCCTCTAAGTTTCCCAATTACCCCTTCTCATCTCCTTCTACCCTTGACTCCTTCCTCTGGTGTTTTTCCTCCTTAGCGGCTTTCCTCGGAGGGGGAATTCTCTTCTGAGCATCCCCATACTAAGGAGGTTTTCCAAAATCCAGATTATATTCCCACTCTTCTTGTAGATATGAATCTCCAAGAAGGCACTAATAATGTGCAAGATGATTCTTCTCCTCATCCATCACCCATGAGGATAACTCTACCAATCGGTTATCCATTGGATACTCCTCCTCCAGCTAATCTTCCCTCAGTGTAGTCCAAGGGAATGTACATGCAATCTAAATCAGATATAACTGGGAAGGTCTCTCCTCCCCTCTGAGAGTGCTCAAAGAATATAGGGCCAAATCTTGGAACCCCTTTCTCATTGACGTCCAAATTGATTTTGAACTCCCAAAGCCCGGGTGCTCGGGTCAAGATGGATTATATTTTCATAGAGATCAAAAAATCCAAGGCTTATATTATAGAAATTCTTGAACATAAGAAGGTTACTTCCAGGATTAGGGAGTTTATTCATAGAATTAGGATGCATGGATTCATGTACATGTATCCCTCAAATTTTCATTTTTGGATCTTTTAGAATAAGGAAGTCTCTGTAGATCTAATCTATGAGGATGACCTATCTATTACTACAAATATGATATCGGGAAATAAAAACCAGATTGTTTCCTTCATCTATGGTAGTTTTGACGCCCTTAGAATAGAACCCCTCTAGAAGGGGAAAAACTCATTCGATACAGGTAAATCTCCTTGGATTGTATAAGGATATTTCAATAATGCTACTGACCTAGAAGAGAAGAAAGGCATATTCCTCATTCCTCAAAGGTCTAGTCTGGACATTGTGCAATTCATGGTTGAGAAAGGTCTCATGGACATGGGATACAATGGTGACTGATACAAATTGTGTAATAACCAAATAGGTGTTTTTTATTCTTGGAGTCATCTAGAAAGATGATTGGCCAGCCTTCAAGAAATTTCAGCCTACCCTAGTGCTAATGTAAACCACCTCATCTATGGTATCTCTGACTATTCTCTTTTATTGGTGTCTTTTTCTACAAGGAATGAGATACATGATTCCTTCATATTCTCTCATTTATAGACCCACATAGAGGGGTACAACAAGGTTTTCAATAGCTCATGGAATTCCCCCTTTCATGGATACACATGGATTAGGCTACATAACAAGTTGAGATGTCTCAGGTAGGATCTTTAGGTCTAGATCAAGAAGAACCTTACTATTGAAGGATACATCAATGGAACCATGAGGTGTATTGATCTGTTGGATGATATCCTCAAGGATATATTTAATTAACAAGTGTTTGAGGTCCTATCAAGGAAGAAGGAAACACTGGAAGAAATGATACTGATGCATGAATGTGTGGCTTAGGAAAACTCAGAGATTATGTGGCTGTGTGAAAGGGACAAAAATACAAAATACATTGACACATGTATCAAGGGGAAAAAGAAACACTTAAAACAAAATATAAGGTTTTAATATGGATCATACGCTTATAACTGGGATGTTTTTAGTGGGTTGTTTCATTACTATCTTAATGATCTTCTGCTCGGTCCCACCCCCCGCATGCTAGAAGGAAACCTGAGCAGTAGAACTACCTTTCCGAATGTGATCGCTAATCTTTTTTCCAACAAGGATAATGAGTTTTTGGGCTCAATCCCAAATGAGAAGTAGATTCCTGAGGTTATGATGGGAAATAATCTCGATAGCTCTCTGGATCAGATTACTTCCCAGGGGTGTTTTTTCATAGAGTCTTGTCTAGTGGTTCACGAGGAATATTTTTTGTTATACATGATTTTTTCATGGTTATTTTATTCCTTGTGTAGCTAGTGCAACTACACTTTTTCACCTTCCTAAGATCAAGGATCCCTCGTCTTTTAAACACTACATGCCCATGAGTATGTGAAATTTTCCATATAATATCCTCTTTAGGGTCATGAGAATAAGGCTAGCCTCTCATCTTCCCCATAGGATTTCAATGAAGTAGAACAATTTTGTAAAGGGTAGAACCATCCAAGGGGCTATTGCGATGGCTCGAGAGATGATATACAACATCAATATCAATGCTAATGGTTCAAACATGGATATCAAATAATACATGAATAAATCATATGATAAGAATGAATGGATCTTTATCAACAAGGTTATCATAGGTATTGGATTTTTTTCATGGGTCACTGACATTCACTTTAGATGTTTTTTCTCCTCTTGTATTGATATTTCATCCATGGTAAAAACACATAGATTCTTCATGGATACCTGTGGCCTCAATCAAGGGGATCCATTGTCCCCAACCATATTCATCCTTGCATTGGATATGCTCACCCACCTTATCAATATGAGAATGGATTATGGGAATATTCTTCCTCATCGAATCTGGATGATTACTTCTCACATATCCCACCTAATGATTATAAATGAAAAAATTATATTCTTTAATGGAAGTAATATATCCACCCACAATATCAATAAATCCATCGATGAGTATTTCCATTAGAGACGTCAGGTGATTAACCATTAGAAAAGTATTCTTTTATAACTACCTAGACATAAAGAGAGGGAGTTTTCCTATGGACTATTTCGGTGTGCCTATATCCTTTTATCGGCTCCTCCTTTTAGACTTAAATAATATAATTAGCAAGATCACAGGGAGAGTAATCAAATGAAAAAACCGATTCCTATCTTATGGAGGTAGAATCACAATGATCAATAGTATTCTTTCGGCTATCCTAGTTCATGAAATTTCATTCACTAAAGTGCATATGGGTGTTATAACCTCCCTTGACAAGATGTTGGATTGTGTTCTGTGGGACACCCTTTTAGAAAGAAAGAGGCATTGATTATCCTAGAGAAGAATAGATAATATGATTTGGGAAGTAGAAATCATTGTAAGGAACCTTTTTGAGACCATTTAGTGAAAGTAGATCAAGTTAGTATGGGATGATCTAGAGGGTCGTACCCTCTAGGGTATGGTGATATCTGTGAGATGCAGTGCAGAGTATAAAATTTCTACTCACATTCATACTCTACAACCTCTCTAATAATATATTATTTGGAAGGGAGATATATTTTTTTGTCCCCATAACTATGTATGGTCATCTATCGGATATCCTGACAGTTTGGATCCTCATATATCCTTCAGGGAGGATAGTGTGTTCCTTTCTTTTATTTGTGTTGTCCTTGACAAAGATCAGTAGGAAACTGTTGATACCATTTAACTCAATAAGGAACTAGATAATTTCATTTTCACTCCTTCTAATTTAGGGTTCTTTTCCACCAGGGATTTTATAAGAGAGATGGCTTCACAAAACTGCCCTCACAGATAGAATAAACCCTTATGGTGCAACAATATACCCACTAAATACAATTTCCTCTCTTACAGAATCAATAATCTAGTGGTGCTGAGGGATGATAATGTTAGAAGGACTTGTTTACCCTCGTGTCTAGGTGTTCTTGCTACAATGATCATCAGGAGGAGAGTTTTCTACATCTTTTTAAAGTGAATGGGCTTGTGTTGTTTGGAGTGGCTTTAGTGATTTCATTGAATTATCAAGGCAATATCATTATAGGGATCCATTTCTAGAATGTTGGTTTTAGGGTGAGCCTATATTTGGCCTGGAGAGATTGGATTGGGCTATGATCTAGAATTCCAAAAGTGGGTGCATTTGGAATGCGAGGAGTAGAGAATGACTTGAGGGGGTTCCTTCTACTGGGATGTCCATAATCATCAGAACAAGAAGTCTTCTTATTGACTTGTCTAGACTCCACAGAAACATGTTGGATTCCACATTTCAAAGACCTTTTAAAACATGTATCCCCTTAGGGAATGGTACTCATAATGTAATTATGGGACGTTGGGTTCCCTAGAGCACAACCTCCTTGGGTCCCAGTCTTGACACTGATGCCACTCATAGGCTAGGCTACATGTGGGGTGGAGGGGTAGTCTGTAACACCTGGGGTTCTATCATCATGGTATTTACATCATACATTGCTTGTGGCCACTCACTCTAGGTAGAGGCCATGGCCATGCTCGTCAGTCTTAGACTCCGTCGACAACATAATATTAATCTCATTGAAGCAGAAATGGACTTCCTGCTCTTCTATAATGCACTAATTAAAATAGGTACTACTCCTTAGTCTGTGACCTATACTATAAGAAAATGCAGAGGTCTCCTCAAAATAAATACAAGTGTTTTTCACACCTACAGTGATGGTAATAAGGTGGTAGATCATCTCACTTCCATAGCCGCTCATAATGTATTTTCTTTATGCTTTATAGGCAAGATTATCCTTCAGCCGGAGGGCGAGAACCTTGTCAGAGGGGATGCTATTGGTTTACATTACATTCGACCCCCTAGGTCCTATTTTTCATGTTCTCCTCTTATTTTTTGCCTCATTTCCTAGAAACTTTTTAATATTTCAATAAATAATAATGATGAAATTATTAGTCTTAATAAAATTGGATTTTACAGGCCTAAATCAAAGTATGAATTTACTATATTTCATTATCAAAAATTAAATAAAGTATTTATTTTAATTAAGATAATTTTAATTATATTATTTATAAATAGTTTACAAATAAGGAAAATGTATTTTATAAATAAAAAGTTGTTTTTATAAATTAATTAACTACAAAAATTTTATGGTTATTTGATAAATTATTTTTGTAAAATTTATTGAAAATATTTTTTAATACTAAAAGTTAAAATTAAGAATATATTTATAAAATTAATATGGTTCTTAAAATGTATATAAATCATAATTAAATGGTATTAATAAATTTAAAAAATTATTAAGAATAATTTTAATATTTAAATAAAATGTTTAATTAGAAAATAAAATTATAATTTATAAAGAGTTTATAAATTATATAAATAAGGCTGAAATATAAAGAAGCTTATATTTAAAATTATCAGTTGTTCATAATTGATTAATTTTATTTTTAAAATTAAACACAACATTATTTAAATATATTATTTATGTCATGACCCCTTCACACCAAAGGTACACATCTCAGACCATTGATGAAGGAAGATAGATAGTAACCCCCCGATTCCTACCATCAGTAGGACCATGGGTGGCTATTTTCACTGAGTTTATAAAAATATCATAAATGGGAGGCATTAACCTCTATGATAATAAGATCTAAAGATATGATAAATCAACCATAGTAAACTCCAGGATATGATATAAAAATGAATCCAAAACCATACCATAATGAATGTTTAAATAAAATCGATATTGATAGAAGTCTCCAAATAAATACCAAAATGAAAATATAAGGTATCAATATAGTAGCAACCTAAAGGTATAAGATAGTAATGCCCAAAACAGGTCATGTAGTCCACCTAAAAACCTAAAAATAGTTTTTATATACATAGAGTTAGCATCCATGTATACTTAGTAGGTTCATACCAAATTATCCCACACACATGTAAAAATAAAATACTTATTCACCCATGGGAAAACTGAAGAACCAACAACACCTAAGTAGGTCAACTAACCAATCTCATCCTCACTAAGGGAAACTCATAAAATAATGTATAAAAAACTCAAAACATAATATAAATAATATTCATAAAAGGGTACCCCACACTTCTTTCACATTGGGATGCCTCTCTCACACCCCAATATTGTATGTCCTGACACTCCCATATCTTTTGAGTATCACATCATTCCATGAACCCCATGTGTAATTGGCCATTAATTCACATACCACTCGAAGACACCTGGTCCATCAAATCAAATCTCACCCAAAGACACCTCAATCATCACACCACTTCTTGATCAAAGATATCTGGGCCATCACATCACATGAATACCCATAATAATAGGGTATTGTGTAAATGAAGGACATCAACCTCGTTCCCTCCTCCCACCATAAACGAACCCCATCATATTCCATCCCATAATATCATCAGAAAACAACCCCTAGTGCAATTTTGACTTATGGAAATCATAGCCATACATAATTAATTCTGATGAAAGAGAGAGTAGGAAAGGGTGGGTAGCCAACAATCTATCCCCACCACTAGGATGTTGGGGAAAACCCCCAAAATGTCTAGTTATCAGCACATTGTGCTCGACATCGGTGGGATGTGCATACAAATTACAATGAACATCCAAGGCACACACACACACACACACACACACATATATATATATATATATAACCATAAGAAAACCCAACCTATGGGTTAATAACCAAAACACTAACCAAATCCAAACATCACCACCCAACCTAATAACACTACCACTTTTACTGCTACCATTAAATTCACAACATCTCATAAAAATCTAGAGAACACAAGCCAATTTCCAATGTTTCATTACAATTAATCCAATTTACATATTTTCTATTTCCAATCCATTTTAATTGACTATGATCCTTTACTTTTTAATCCCATTCATTTCATTATTTCAATCCATTTAATTCACATGTATCCACACATTAGAACCATTTTAATTTCATCATTAACATTTAATTTATCCCATTACTATCAGAGAAAATAGCATAAAAAATACACCACAACTAAAATAACACCATCATTATCATCACAACCATTATAAACTTCAACCATCACATAGCCAAAACCACATTCTCATCCCCACAACCGCATTTCCATCACAAATTCCGCATAGCACAACCACTAAAATCATCAAATCTGCCCCCAATGTAAAAACACACAACACCACCACCATGTTCCACATCCAATTATCATTGGAATAGGGTAATGATTCTTGAACTTCTTCTGATTCAACCTTTGGTATTCTATAAAAAAAACTTAGACTACCATATGATTTCTTAAAGAATAACACCAGAGCACCACACAGTAACACACTAGGCTAGATGAAACCTTTATATACCAGATCATCAATCAGAATACACAACTCCCACAACGCATAAGGTTCCAAATGATAAGGATCTATAAAAATCGTAGAAGCACTGAGATGTAATTCTATCCTAAATTATACATCTTGTCCTGGGTGTAGTGCTACAACCTCCTTGAGAAAAATATTTAAAAACTCTCTAATATCCCTAAAAGCTTCCTCTTCCCAAGAACATATCAACTGTATTTAAAACTTATACATCCTTGAATTAAAGGGGCTACTAATGTCTACTTTCCACCTGACAAATATAATCACCAAAGAATATCTCATTTTATATATCCACGTTCAAGAAAAAGACTCCCCTTCACAAGTAGTTGATAATAACAAGCATGGAATACAAATAATTGATTCCCTTAATGACATACTATGGACATATATGTATCACGAAGTATTCCCATAGGAATTATGTGTCTCCATTATTAGTTAACATACCCTATACACATCAGGAAAACTATTCAGGTCATTATCTAGTACAACTAATACAAGGGGCATGGAAAAACTCCCTTTGTGTTTTCCCAAAGCACGAACTCGGGAAGGTGAAATAATGGAGTGTGGGGATACCAAATAAAATAAAGCACAAAAAAGGGTAAAAATAAGTTTACTTTAACTTTAATGATGTATGGTCCCTTTAGAACTGCTTCCTCCAATGTATGAAATTGACCATGACCAACTCCTTTGTCTCTCTACTAATAGCCACCTCCATATACATGCTTAGGACAAGGTCCCTAAATACGAGTAAGGTCCTGATGTACCCCTATAATAGATTCATAACCTATCTATTAAACATAGTATTACTACCCCTGCTACTAAAATATTCTCACTAGAAGCTACTGATTAGGCTGACACTAAACATGCCCACCTTCACCATGCTGAGCTAGAAGAAAATTAGGTAACTGCTTCGGATGATGGCCATAAACCCCACAAAAAATACCCAATCCCAAGTCCTCAAAGAAAATAATGAAAAACACTATCCTAAGAAGGTTGGAAGGGAAGTTTCTAATATCAACTTCATATTGGTCAAAAGCATGAAGGCTCTGATGTCTAAGACCTACCACAAATAACACTTCTCTAAGAGAAAACATGAGGGCTCCCCCTCCTAGCAAACCACCTCATGTTTGTATACACTGTATCACTTCTTCCTTCATATATACCTCCAAAAATTTTGGAAGCATAAATAAATATACTATATACTAAATATAAGGGTGGAGTGCCTAAGATCTTATACACGGGACTCCTCATCAGAAAATGGTTGAGGGTGAGACACAAAAGGACCTTAAATTTGATCCCAAGCCCATGTATAGAAAAAATCACTTTCTAAAGAGAAATATGATCCCTCCTCTTCACTTAATTCATAGTTAAATAAAGAAACTATTTCTTGAAACTATTTTTTAAAGTTGAACCATGAAAAATATGCATTCTTCTATTAAACAAGATACATAATATACCACTAAATCATAGATCCCTACATTGGAATAACTACTGTAGGGATCCAGTACTCTATCAGGTCCCAAATAAAACTATATTAAATATTGATCTATTATAACCATTGTTCTATATTTAAATCATAAATTTTCCTCTCTTACATCCCCAAATCCTACCTATGAAAAGTGTGCATTGGATTCTCCCATTGATCATCCTCCCTAATCAATTCAGCACTTTGATGATCAACCAAATTAGCCTACTGATCCACCACTACCTGAACAACACATGAACTATGATAACGATCCATATCTAAAAAATTGATGAAAATATTTCCTAATCCCAATAGTATGGACTTTTATTAGTATTTTTTTAATTCAATTTAAATTGTTTCAACTTTTTCAAAATTACCCAATTCAAAAAAAATAACATGAGAAATTCATGTTGTATGTACCTCTTTATGGTCTCTACCCTATAAGTTGTGTCACCTATATTGGTTGTTTTATTGGTTAATATTCCATGAATTGGTCCTTGGGGGGCCTAAAATCACATTTCCTAGTTGGTCTTCCCTGACCTAAGTCACACTCCAAGATTAACTGATGTTGTTGCCTTACCAATTCATGTAATCCAAAAAATTACTAACTCTATAAATTATCCTATCCCTCAATAATAAGCTATAATACCACTCTATCATGACCCCTCCCTACAAAGGTATTCCTCTTAGTCATAAAATGATGGAAAAGTGATAATTACCCCAGATTACTACCACCCATAGGCCCCAGGTTAGTGACTAGAACCACAGGTATGAAAATATCACAAATGGGAGATATTACCCTATATGGTAATAATATGGGAGACGACATAAATAAAAATCAATAAACTCCATGAAAAAAATATATAAATGAAACCAAAACCATCCTACAATGCATTTATAAATAAAATAGATGCAGATAAAAGTATCCAAATAAATAACTAAATTAAAAAACCAAAGATTAAATGCAGAAACAACACATATGTATGAGATAGTAATGTCTAACACAATCCAATAAGTCCTATTAAAAACCTGAAAATAGTTTCATATACACACGGTGACAATGGTTCATAACAAAATCTCTCATGCACATGTGAAAAAGAGAATACTAATTCACACTTGAGAAAATAGTAGAACCAACTTCACCAAAGAAGGAAAACTATCCAATCCCATACTCACTAAGGCATAATACAAAAATAATGCATCAAAATATAAAAATATAATAAGAACTATATCGACAAAAGGGTACCCCAAATCGATTTCCCACTAGGATTCCTCTCTCACACCCCCAATGTTGTATGTCCGGGTGCTCCCATCTATTCCAAACATCATATCATGCCAATCACCACATGTAAAATTAGTCAACAAATCACATATCACTTAATGACACTTGGTCTATCACACCATATCTTACCCAAAGACACATATTCCATCATAGGGCATCTTTCTTAAATACACATAGGACATCAGATCACATCCATAACCAAAATATTAGGGTATCATGAGCATTAAGAACATCAACCTCATTCGCTCATCCAACTATTCAATACCCCCACCCCAATACATCCCTTCATATCATCAAACAACCAACCCTAGTGATCTTTTGACTTCTAGACATCATATATTATGAATACCTAAATAAATTTAAAGAGAGTGAAGTAAAGAGAAGGTACCTATCCATTCTTCCTCACTAGATAGATGTTGGAAAAAAACCACCAAAATATTCGGTTGTAGAAATACTATGCTATACATGGTTGGGGTCCATATTGAATTCACAATGAAAAAACAGGGTGCCTATATATATAAACACACAAAATACCAATCTAGGGGTTAATAACCAAAACACTAACCAACTCACTATATCATCTCCCAACCTCACAACTCTACCACATTCACTTCCACCACTGAATGCACAACACCGCACAAAAATCCACAATCCACATTCAACCCCTTCTTTAAAATGAAGAAAATTTCAAGATTTCCAATTTCCATAAAATATTAATTTATTAAGGCCATTTATTTACTCTTCCCTTTAATTTCATTATTTCATCCCATTTAATTCACATTTAAGAACAGTCACATATCGACACATATCACATTCAATTTCAATTTAATCAATAACATTTAATTGATTCCATTATTACCCTTACAAAAAGCATAACCCAACACCTCACAATAATAAATTGTCTATCATTACCATCACAACCAGACCACACTACCAACATCACATAGCCATAACCAACTCATTATCACCACATCACCACCACCATTCCATCACAACCACCCCATTTCATGACCACACAACTCGTCACATTTACCCACACAGAAAAACCACCCATCATAACTTCCACATACCACATACACATATCATCACATAAAAACACTAAAACATAACACAAATCATCACCTTACAATAAAAACATTCATCACAGCACTTATCACATCACATACACATAACATTTTATCATATTTATCATGGTAATTTCACCCCATTCAATTTCTTTATTCAAGGTAACTCTCACCCAAGACAATAATATCCCAAGGAAAACATTTTATTGACTAGATATAAGTGTCCATTTAATGAAAATTTAATGTGATAAAAAATAATACACAAAATTTACTTCAAAAAAAATTCTAAGCATGATAAAAGTCTCCCAACAACCATGATTTTCATTGGTACAATCACAATAACAAAATAATAATAATGATGTTGTAAAATCATGAAACCGAATCCCTTTTATATAAATTTCAATTAAATTTATTCTTTATCTTTATTTTAAAATAAATACCATATTCCCAAATATGAAAAAATAATTCCTCTTTCTTAGTGAAACTAAATGAGAAATTAAGGATACCATACTTCAATGAATATTTTAGATCTACTACACAAGGTCGGAATAAGTGGGGTATATAACTAAGAACGAAGATGAACGAAAAAACCTTCACTAGCCTAGAACATAATAATCCATTATACTCTTGATAAAGAAACACCAAAGTCTAATGATTTACCTTGTAAGAAATATTCATATGTGAATAACCAAAATAAATTGGGAATTGAAAATAAGGGATCTTAACTTAACCACCAAGGATTAACTCCCAATGTTTGTGGTTGACAGCTACTGAAAAGGGGTTAAAAGGAATCCTTGGGATGCACTTGTATCACCTAAGAAATTATATAAATGTTGAAAAGGTGGTAGGATATGAAGGGATTTTATAATTTATGGGTGTTCAATAAAATACATGACCACGTTGCATCCACCCATAACCACTCTGGAAAGGGGTAGGACTACGACGTAGTGGGGATAACCATGCTGCAGACAAGATGGTTAAATAGTTCTCCAAGATCTATGTGTTTTCACATTCCATGAATCTTATAAAATTGGGGGTTACCATGGTATAACACAGACCACTATGTCACAGATCCCCAATAACTAAGAAAAGTTCATTCCATAGCCCTAGCTCTTTGGAGTGGTGATGCCTAAAAAGGAAAAACCATTGTAGCCTCCACATAGAACCACTACACTATAGGAAACACCTCTACACCATATCTATATTGATTTTCACAATAGATCCAAAACAACTAATTCGGATCCATATGCCACAACTAGCTCCTCCCCACCACAATAGCTACCCCTATAGCACAACCTAAGACTCTAATCCATACAACTCCTCTAGCTATATTTTCTAGCTGCAACCACTCCAATACTCTCCTACTGCATAGGACTCCCCATAGACACCAACACCATCAAAATTCTCATAAAGTAATAGTATAAGAGGTTTAATCCACTACCATTTATATGATATCAAATTGGTTTTGATTATTAATTTGATTAATGGTTTAAAAGATATAATTTATAGGAGATTTAGTTTATGTAAAATGGTTTACGTAATATAATTTAAATTAGGAAATGTTTATGATTCATCAAATATCATATGTTTAAATTGAAATTCCATATAATTGAAAAATAAGAGGTTTCTATAATGAAATTAGATGTAATATTGTTTTTATAAAATAATATAATATCGATAATGTTTATATTAATCATAAAATGTTAAAAGTAGGGTTTTAATTTTTGAAAAGTTTATAAATTTTTCACATCATTAAATTTATGAAATATTAATTTATTTAATTTATTTCTTTATTTATTTCTTTTTTATAAATCTTTTTTTATTGTGAACATTTTTTATGAACAATTTAAGTGATTAATTGCATCTAAAAGACATATGTAGGCATTACATGGTAGGTATGACTCCATACAATATAGTTTTCACCTACCTTGGTAATGATTTTATTTAGAGTTATGAGCATGAAAATATTTTCTAAATATAATTACTGTATATTTTTCATTAGATGTATCATGAATCAAATTTTATATTGATTAATGTCTCCCTAGGGAGAGGGACTTGGGGTTGAACTACTCACTTGCCTAGAGGATTATGCCTCATTGTTGAAAGATAAATATTTCATAAGATAAAATGGTAATTAATTTAATTTATATATTTGGTATCTTACATTTTTTATAATTTTAAAGGAACACCCCATAAATACTTATTGTCATATTACTTTAAAAGAGGCTCCAATCAAGTCCTCAGCCATCCAACTAGGTAGGTAATTCCAAATTTGGGTTCCATTGAATTATCTTGTTGAAGAAAATAAAGTTATCAGTAATTCTAGATTATCTTATTGGGTAGGTCATTCCAAAGTGAGGTTCTCTTCGATCATAATTTTTTATCATATTCATTTCTTTTTCTTTAGGTTACACTATCCATAAGACCCTAATAATATTAGTTCATCATAGGAATAGGGTTGAGTATTACCCACAAGATGGATATGGAAAATGTGATGTTTAATTAACTATTCAAGAGTCATAACTATTCAAAATGGGCAGATTCCCAACCTAAATAACTAAGTATTGATATAATCACTCAAGTAGACTCATTTCATAGTGAAATATGGGTCTTGGATCACTAAATGGATATAATGTACTTGTTCATCATTTTTAGTTAGAGCACCATCAATAAAATTCATCGATTAAATGATATAATTCCTAAAACCCATGTGATAAAAGATTTTTTTATAGATAAATAACATCACCACCATCACCATTAAAATAAATCTTGAATATAATCCTTCAAAGAATAAACATAATGTTAGTAACCCATAAGATTGGTAACATAAAAAAATTTCTTTAGTAAAATAAATTCAATGAGTTGGATAAAGACCTTCCTGAGTTACAAAATGTCCAATTTTTTCAAGAAATTAATCTATAATCATAAGAAAGGAATAAATGAATTGGATATAAAATAAACAAAAAAAATTAGTCTCTTCTCAAAAAATCATTATTATTGAATATGATAAGGACTTGGTGATACTATTGATTTCTTTATGTCTTGTTCGGGTTAAGATATTTGTTCATTTTTTTCATTTATGTAATTGTTCCAATAAGTTAGATAATTTAAAAAAAATTACATGATATTATTAGTTTTGTTAATAAATAAACTATCGGTGAGGTTTATATTCTTATATTGTATTTACAATAAAACTAGGAAAATATTAAAATAGGATGGAGAAAATTTAGTTAAAGGGTTCAAAAAGATTTCTTCTTATAAAAAAGGTTATTGACACATATAGTTATTATAAAGAACCATGTTTTTATGAAATGTGAAATTGAGAAAAAAAAAAGAATTTTTGATTCCACATGCTTGTATGGGTAAACAAGTATTTTCCCTAATAATCTGACCATAGATGATTTTTCTAACCTCTCTGTTAGTCCCAGAATATAATTTTTACCCTAGGATATGAGTTTGGGGGAAATCAAAGCTGTTTGAATTTTCATGAAATAATTAATATTTATTATATATTTAATTAAATATTAATTTATTCACACATGTTATTTTTTATGTATCTTTTGAATAAAGCATTGGATTGAGATTCTATCTCAATCATTGAGTCCAGAATGGGTGGGGGGTTTCCTAGTTGAGTCATAAACTCCTGTTGGCATTGGGGCTGATCCCATACCCCTTTTTCTTTTTCTTTGATTTTTATCCCATTTATTCTCCTATTTTATTTCTTATCATTACCCAAGATTCTCACATAAACTCCATTGGGACTCCTATGTCACTAGACTGGGATGTAAAGCGAATAAGGTGATTATGGAGAGAATATAAGTGTCATCATAGAGCTCAAGAGGAGCCAGATCATCATTTGATAGTAGTGGAACACAAATTGACAAAAATATTAGATATATTTTATCCAAATGTTGGTCTATTTTTTATATTTTTTCCCAAAAATCACCAAATATTTATCTTCTTCTAGTTTTAAGTCCATATTAAGGCTGAATAGGGCCCATATGGATATATCTATTTCTTTTGTGGAGAAAAATGGGGTTTCATGCTTATTATAGGGTTTTCCCAAGTAGAAATATTGATCACATGGTTTGTAGTTCAGGAACACACAACATGTTTTCTTCCCATTCAAAGAAGAATAATTTTTATAAGCACATGATATATTCCATGAGTGCACTCTATATATTAGTTATACACACTGTGTTCTGGTGCCTGTCCATGAAGCTGAGCATCTGGTCAAACAGCCCATGTAAGGGGAACATGACCATGTTGAGTACAAATCCAAACCCTAAGTGGGTCCCACACCATGTATAAAGTACATAGAGAGGATAAAACACATGTCCATACCATGTGAGGTGCATCAGAAATCACCCCATGTAGGGTATACACACTGTACATGTTATACTGGTTTTGTGCTTGGGCATTACACACCATGTAAGGTTAGAGTACATGCCTAGGTTGGGATATGAGGTTATACACATTGTAATCAAGTATACACACTGTGTATTTCACCTAACTACCCTTTGAGGGGTTTTCATGATTTCACACCCCAGAGTCATAAATGAATGTTTGAGAAGTCTATTATGATCATTTTCTCACACGGATCATGATAGTGGAACCCTTGAGATGATATGATGACTCCTAAAAGGTGTTTTTGGGTGAATGAGATATGATGGAGAAGTTCATCCCCTAGTAAATAGTTTCAGTTATCTCTTAGGAGTGAGACCTTGATCTGATATGGTCCATGAGCCATATCTCTTAATTGATGCTTGTATAGATTTTCCTTCAAGGGCATATCATTTGTGAGATTTTCTCTTCTGGTCCATGAGGTGGTGAGAGTACATGTCTTCATGTATCCTCTATAGTATTTCCCCTCTTACATTTCAACATAGAGGATCATGTATAGGATTCCTTGTCTTACCTACTTCATTCCAAGGATCCAATATAGGATACCTTAACTTTTTTACTTCTTCCAACGATCCAAATATGGATTCCTTTCCTTACATGAAAACTTATAGGATCCCAAGTTGGATTCTTCTCTAGTGTTTTTACCTAAGGGACCTAGTGGGTGACCCTAGTACTTGATCAACCATGAGCTAGTGCATTGTAGGCCAAACTAGATATGGTAGTGGGTGTCACCTTAGAACTCATACTGGACATCGAACCATATGAGGATTTGTTTGTAGTGGTGGGTTTAGGCATTTGTTCACCCTCACTCTTTTATTTATGCATTCACTTTGTTATTGTTGATGCAGTTATGATTTGCATATGTACTTCTTGGATTTTGGCTAATGATCCTAATTTGAGACGGTTTATGTGTTGGGATTCTAGGAAAACATTCCTTGCATTTTTATTATATTATTATTCATTTAGTGGGATTCTCGTACATGCTTCTTGGGATACAGCATTGGAGCCTACTTATTTATATGGATGTATAGAGATTCTTCTTAGGATCTAGATACTAAGCCTACTTATTGATTGGGATACTTAGAGGTTCTTCCTAGGATTTTATTTTGATCCATTAATTTATTACCTCATGATTGAGATGTCTAAACATGATTCCTAGTATTTATCTTTGAGAAATATTCATGTTTCTGATATAGAATAACAAGGATGGGCTCACAAGTTAAAGGGGTTCATAATATTATTTGAGAGTGATACATAAATTATTTATATGGAATTCAATGGATGGTAACATTGGTCATATTGAATTTTTATTACGTGGGTGACACTCAGGTTCCTAATACCGAATGCCTCAGATGGTCTCATAGGTCAAATGGAATTATGATTCCATGGGAAACACTCAAGTTCCTGATATGGAATTCCTTAGATGGGCTTAATGTTCAAATTAAATGTTATTATTCCTTTAAAGACACTTGGATTCCTACTATATAATACCTTATTTGAGATCATAATATAGATTAAATTCAAGGAAATGGTGTTCAATAGATGATATTTCCATGTTGTATCACTTCCCCCAAGATCTTCATATATAGATACTCTCGAGGATGATTATTCTATCCTAAAGTGAAACCTATGATACTCCTCATGGTCAGGGTGGATGTACCATTTTTAGATTGTCCTCTATATACCTTGAGTTATACTTATATTCTCGTGTATGAATTCATTAGAAGGACTCATAAGGAACCTTATTTACATACTCATTGAGTGATACATGGATTCCTATGTAGGAATTAATTGGATGGACTCATAGGAAAAATGAAATTATTTTTATACTTGTTTATCATTATATATAAATTACTTGGTTAAAAACCTTGGGATCCAGTTTATTTATATAATGTAAAAGTTTAATTTTTAAATGATGTTTTGTTATTATCTGGAAACATTCATTATAGTGAATGGAGGTGAGTGCAAATAATGCAAGGGCTACGATATGTATCCCCTGATGAAGATGTAGCTTTCTTATTGATTTTATTCTTCTGTTGAATGAAGAAACTATTGTTCATCAGGATTATGGACCCAATGATTGACTAAATTATACACAGCTTGGGTGGTATTAAATCCAGATCAATTCCGTTTTAACAGGATCTCTATACAATCAGGATTACAGACCTAAGGATAGACTATTGTTGATTTATATTATTATTCACCTTAAACATATAAATATATATACTTGATGGAATATTATCTAGTTGGCCCGGATTATGGACCTAGGGATCAACTAAGGATTCACCTTATTTAATTTATTGATCATCTCCAGTTGTGTATCAAATGATTTGAGCATATTTCATGATCATTCACTTATGACATCATATTATAGGATTGTTTTTGGGGGTTGATTTTTGATATTTATTTCTCACCCACTATATGTGAACCTTTTGTGAAGGAAAAAATTATGTATTATTTCAATATTTGAATAGATGGTCAATGGATAGGGTTGTGTCCCAAATATACATGATCAAGTGGAGTTGTTCATGTAGATTATTATGATCGAGATAGAGTATCTCTCTAGTTTCTTGGAGGATTCGTATGTGGTTTAGTTTAGAGTTAGAAGTAGAGCTATGTGCTTTTATTTTATTATCTTTTTGTAATCATCCATGTATGTTTGGATAAGTGGGTGAGCAGTGTTGTTTGTATGACATGATCATTTAGGAATTTATAACATTTCCTTTATTATTGAAAAATTGTTATATTTATGTCTTCCAAACTATTGTTATTTACTAATTTGTTTTTTGTTTAGTAATTTCTAATATTGTTTGCTTTGATATGATAGAATAGTCTCTCCAAAGACACACCTCTAGTCCTCTCTACTAGTCAGTAGCCTCTAACGTATGGATATTCATGCTTGAGTCATTGTGGCGAACTAGCTCAAGTAGTGAATTAATTGAATATAGGATAGTACATTAAAAAATGTTTTTAAAGTAATTCCTTTTATCTTATACTAATATTTAGGATATGGTATATATATGTATTAATAATGTGTCAAAACATGTGATGGATGTTAGATGGTGTGTTGAGAACTTCTCTTCTGACAAGAATTCCCAGTTTCTAGGAATATGTGATTTTTATTATGAATTGTGATGTTATAGTGGTATATTATTTATTCTTTGAAAGATACACAATTTATTTGGATTTTATTAATTTTTATCAATTTATATCTCTTGGACCATTAGAAAGAGGATAATGATTTATTTTTACATCTGGATTGCCAAGGTAATAGGAATCTCATGCATCATATTTGGCACATGGGGTCCATATATTATAAGATACAAATGTTTTATTTTACTGATGATCAAGGAAATTTTTTTAATCTGTATGAAACAACATATGTTTTTTCACATATAGAGTTTATTGGAGGAATTATACACAATTGGACTGACTTTCATATATATCTCTTTCTAAAGGAATGTTATGTGGGTCAATGGTGGGATATTTGAATGTGAGTTTGATGACTCATTCCTCATAAAAATAATGTGTAGTGCCACTAGTAGGTCGATAGGAAACATGATTCAAAGGTGATGACCCCATTTTGGGAGTTTTTTTATAGTTTTGGTTATATAAAATGTTAGTAACAACCTATATAGTGTTTCGCCATATACCATAGAATGTAATTCTCCTTATCTGAACTTTGTGGGTACTATTGATACTCAGAGGATGACATTGGAATTTGATAGTTTTTTTAGTTATCTAGTTGAGTCACTTTGTACGATGTAAATATATACCTAAATGATTATAGTGAACAAGAATCTTGAGGGGGTATTACCATGTATGGATTCCAAGTGAGTTCCAATTCATTTTTCTTTTTTTTGTTAGTATCATGACCGTTTATGGAGAAATCCCTTATAAAGGAGGATTAGAGAGGATCAAGTCTATATTAGGTTGAGTATTGATGTATTTTTACCCTTTTATGTCAATTTTTTATGTACCATTCTTGTAGAGGGTTGATAAATGTGTTATATTACTTGAATTGAGAAGTGTGTAGAGATGACACCCCATGATATATGACCTTGTCAAAAGGTTTGAAATTTTTTATACGTGGTTAGACCTAGTGACCCTATTATTAGAATTGATCTATTGGGATAGTTGGAAGACATATAGGCCCTTATTTTTGACTAATACACTTGAATGATGATGTTTGGTTTGATTGAGGGAAACTTGAGAGAGGGTTGGATTGGGTTTATGAATTCATTTTCAGATAGTGAGATTGGTTTTACGCTTATTCTATGACTGATGCATGGGATGTGGTCAAGTTTATTAATATTGGAAGGTTGATTCTTTAAATTTTTTATAAATCACCTAGGGTTATTGTGTATCCTGACTGAGTTTGATGGAAATTCATATTTGGTTTCCTATCCCTATTGACCAATAGTTGTGTGTTTTTTTATTAAATTTATGAAAACAACATCGTGTGATGAGCATCCATGGAATAAATTTTGGTGCATGTGAGGTGACTAATTTTGAAGAGGAGTTCCAAGGGATCTTACAGCTAAATGTGAATGATGTTTCATGTAGCACAATCCACTTTTCCTTATAATGGATCTATCGAGGGAGCATGATTTGGGTGGTAATGGTATGTGTTTGTTATGAATTTTTTCATTTAAGATTTTAAATTAGTGGTTATCCATGTGTGAGATGAGGAATGATGTTTTTAAACAAATTATGCAAACCTGATAGAGTGATAATTACAATAAAATGATAAATTTCATTCTATGGTATAAAAGATATCAATTATAAATTGGTTGTCATAATGTTGTCAACTGTGGATAGATTTGGGCACACTTGTTATGAGACGTGGTGTCATGTGTTGGTTAAAGGAATGTGTATCTGAGTTTGATGTGATCATGGATCAGAGAGAGTGAAACATATCTATTGATGAAATGTTTGCATAATCCTAATATAGAGGTGATAATTCCCTATATATTTACATTGTCTTAAATATACTGATAGGGAATTATTTATATACTGAGTTTCTTTTCTTTTCAAATATCTTTCATGATTTGATGAAGGAACCTTTTGTGTTTGTGCTCAAGGAGTGGTATATGTAAATATAGGTGGTGGGGAGTTCACATTTATCCATTTTAGGATGGAGATCCTCATTTTCAGTTGAAATCTATTTTTTGTCAACATTGTTCTTAGGAAGAGTGAATAAGTAACATTTTTACGCTTTTGTGTTGGAGATTTAATATGGGAGGTTTTATCTGTGCTAGTTTTTGTGTTCGTTGATTGATAGACCAAGGTAATTTGAGCATGAGAGGTTATGATAATCATATTCCTATATTAGAGAGTATCATATCATTCATGGTTAAATTCCTTCCTTGATGGAAGTGTTGTTAAGGTTATGAGTCTGGTTGTTAGATGGCCAAGATAGTGTAGTTTTTCATATGTTCCAGAGGATATTGTGTCTTAGTTTGACCACTAAGGATTCACAAATATGATAAGTGTGATGGTGGGGATATTTTGATGACCCATTTTTTATGGCTTTGAAATTGTGAAGAAATTTTATTTTTTTGGCTTTTAGATGCTTGTATAGGATAAAAAGTATTTTATGCTATCATATTAGCTTATATGATTTTTTTCCACCCCATTGGTCCTAGAATAGTGTTTTTCCCTAGTACATGTGTTTTTTTTGTAAATCTAATCTATTCAAATTTTTATGGAATAATTAATATTTAATATATATTTAATTAAATATAAATTTATTCAGACACATGCGTTAAAATGTGTATTTTAAATCAAGTTTTTTATAGGGATTATATCTCCATCACTGAGTCTATAAGATGTATTTTTCCTAGGTGAGGCATAAACTCATGTCGGGTGTCGGGGTCAGGGTCGGTACCCATATTCTTTTTCATTTTCATTTTTTTTCTTTTTCTTCCATTTCTTTTTCAACTTTTCGTTCTCCTTCTCCCCATGTCTGCTCACATATTCCCCCTAGGGGATCCTATATCTCATGAATGAGATATAAAAGGGTGAGGGAGATTGAGCGAAATAGATAGGTAGAGGGATGAAGAGATGTGTTGTCATGGAGCTCAGAATGAGTTGAATCATTGTGCAATAGCGGTGGAATGTGAATTTATGTGAAGCATCAATGGATTCTACAAAAATGTAGGTTTTTTATGTTTTTACCATAAATACCCATATATTTACTAATTTATTATTCTAAGGCCCTATTATGACTACTTAATAACCCTTAAGGGTCAATCTATAGTTTTTTATGGAGAAAATGGGGTTTCAAGCCAATTGTAGAGGTTTCATGTTTCGAAATATTGGTCATAGAGAGTGTTGTTTAGGAACACACATCGTGTGTTATTTCTATTCTGGGAATATGTATTTTTAGAAGTATACACCATGTAGTGGGATTACACGCTGTGTTCTACTATTTTTTCATGCTATCGGGCACCTATCCATATAGCCTATGTAAGGGGCACTTGGCCATGTAGAGTATATGGTCATACCCCAAGAGGTTCACATTCCATGTATGAAGTAGATGACTAGGATAAAATATATGGCCAGTCCATGTGTGGTATATGTGAAGGTATCCTTATGTAGGTTACATGCCTTGTACATGTTATACATATCGTATACTTGGGTTTTTAATTCCAACTTAGGCTGGAGTACATACCTAGGTGGGGATATGAGGGTACACATTGTGTACTCAATTATATTTGCCACGTATTTGCATCTTGGACACTTTTGACGATATTTCATGATTTTACATCCCAATGTAATAATTGGAC
Organism: Viscum album; assembly: GCA_963277665.1. Taxonomy (NCBI): domain Eukaryota; kingdom Viridiplantae; phylum Streptophyta; class Magnoliopsida; order Santalales; family Viscaceae; genus Viscum; species Viscum album. The sequence continues at coordinate 1,916,196,076 of OY728127.1, forward strand.
ATATGAGAAGTACATTTTAGGCATTCTCCCAAATAGATCCAAATGGTAGAACCCTTGTGATGATCTGAGGACTCCAAAAAGGTATTTTTTGGATAACTAGATATAATAGATAGGTTATAACTCTAGTAATTAGTTCTATTTACCTCCTTAGAGTGATACCTTATTTTGATTTTGTCTATGATCCATCTATCTTAAATGATTCGTATATAAAATTTACTTAGAGTAAGCCTCCCTTATGAGGTGATCCCTTTGGGACAATGAGGAAGTAATATTATCTATTTTAGGGGATCCCATATAGGATCCCAATTATTATTCTTCAACCAAGATGATCCAATGTAGGATTCCTTTTCTTACCTACTTCATTTCTAGGATCCCATGTAGGATGTATCCGCTCATGATTGAGTGGAGATGCTCATGTTGATTATTATTATTGAGCTTGAGTATCTTTTCATTTTCTTAGAGACTATGTATGTGGTTCAGATTTTAGTTATCAATAGATGCATTTACTTATATTTCTGAGCTTTTTTGTACTCCTCCATGCTTGGATAGGGCCCAGTGGGTGACCAATGTTTCATGTATGACTTGTTCATTAAGAAATTTACATGATTTCCTTTATTATTATAGATTTTTCATACTTATTTCTTCAACACTCTTATTATTTACTAGTTTGGATGATGTTTAGTTATTTTAATTTTGGTTTACTTAGATATAAGGGCATGGTCTCTCCCCAAACACACTTAGGTTCGAAGCCTCTAGTGTATATAGATGCATGTTTGGGGCCTTTTATAGAACCATATTGGGGAACCAGATTAGTGGAATTCAGGTCGAGACATAAAAATTATATGAAAATGGTAGAAAATAATTCCATGAGATGGAATTTTTTGACAAACCAATAGATGTTTGTGAAACTCCATGGAATGTCCATCTCAGGTATCAGTACTATAGAAATTAATTATTCATTTTTTAGGGTTATGAAATTCCAAATGTATAATTTACATGTTTTGTAAATACACATGAGTTAAAAATAAATGATATAATTGATTGATATTACAGATTACATTCAACCTATGAAAAAAGAAATTACTAAATAAATTATTTGATTATAAATGAGTATATCAAGTTAGATGGATCTTAAAAGGATGTGTATATTTATCTCAATTCTCATATTTTATAATATAATTTATTAGTTAAGAAATATTTTTTATAAAAATTTTGAGATGATTGGATGAATGATCAGGATTTCTGATTCATAAGATTTTATAACATGTTTTGAGGTGAAGATAAGGTTAAAAGTGTTGTTTCAAAGATAAAATTCTTATCAAGATATTTGTTAAAATATAAGGGATGATTCCCTTTCTAAAATTCATGAATAGAATATTTTTATGAATTGCATTCCTTTTAATGCTCAAAACATATTGAATACCATATGTGATATGGAAACGATATTTAATTTGTTAAATAATCCTACTAAAATGAAATAAGTTCAAAAGATAATAAATTTCTGTTGAATCTGTGAAAAATATTCTAATAATGAATTTAATATATGATGGACTACCAGGACTATGTTTTAACTTAGAGATGTTCAAAGTTAATAAATAAAATATTTTTATAGTCTTAGTTTAAGTGAATATTCACATAATATCATAAATAGTTAGGATATGTGATAGTAATAAAAAATGTACAATGGTACATTTAGTTACTATAAGAATTATAATATTACCATTTATAAAAAGAATTATTCTAGCCTATAAAGTGAATGAAAATTTATCTTGAAAATGAATAGGATATAATAATTATAAACAATGTAAATAGTTAATTTTATTTTTATGAAATTTTTTGATAGTATAGTTTATAAGTATAATGAGTTTAACATTTGGTAATTATTTATGTAGACACAAAAATTTTACAACATAACATTTGATTTTATGATTTTAATGAGTTTGGATATGTTCAATGAGTTGAATTATAGGAATATCATTCCTAAGTCTTACTATTATATAAACTATTATACTTCATAGATTTCACTCACTAAGAGTTTAGTGGGAATATTTTATAATGTTTTTACATAAAGATGTGATAAGAATTTCATATTAATTTAATGAGATAACAAAACTTAAGAAATGCAACTAACATAAGGCTAAATGGGAAGTTTATTATATATGATATGATAATAAATTCTTATGAATTATTTTGTTTAATATTAATAATGTTGTTTAATAATATAATATGTATTGTGGTTATATAATAAAATAAATATCCATTTATCATTTATTCATGTTTATCACGAATTTACTTGAATGGTAGAATGATAAATATCCCATCAAAATACATTTTTGAGTTGTTCCTAATTGATGAACATCATAGATTATAATGGGTTGTGATGGTATGTTAATAATAGAATAAATATATTCTTGTACTCATTACATAGGGATGTTTATTATAGGTGAAGAAAAGATTCATGATGTAATAAGTAGAGTCTTATTATTTGATTGACCTCCCAATTATATCTCAGGTAATGTAATATAGTCATTTATATTCTAAAGTATGTCACCTAATTATCTATCACTATTACAAAAGGTTTTTAATATACCTATAATGTGAAACTTTAGACTATGATACCTTATTAGTGCAAGTCAAAAGTGACATAAATCAATTCAGTGGCACGAAGGCCTTCATTTTTTATTGATTTTGGATAATCCACCTTTCAAGGTGTGAGGTGGAACCCTTATAATTCCCATAGGCATAAGTATTACATCGCCCATAGGCCTTATAGGAATTCATTTTCCTATAGGCTTCAAACATTAAATACAACCCAGACTAACTACTTGGAACTGCTCCTCCCCAACATATTCATCATGAAATCAACTCTCCACCATCACATGGCTGTTCGGCTAGGCATTATTGTGCATGCATAGGCTTGTCCCGATGGTAGGTGTCATAACCTCTCATTCTTGCAATCTGTTTATCTTATTCTGTGGTGAAAGCTCTTTACTCATCCTCCTTGTGGAGCTTGTTCCTTGTAGGTCATCTGGTTTGCATCTGCACTTAAGGTGGCCCGAAGGCCTTGAGGTGGCCCGAAGGCCTTACTAACCCAAAGGCATGGGTGGCCCGAAGGCCTTAAAGGACTCAGGGACCAAATTGGTGGCCTGAAGGCCCAAACAGGGGTATATTCCCAGCTGCTACAGTGTCAAACAGTACCTTCTATAGTTCCCAGTACAGTACCTGCTACAGTACTACACAGTTCCTGTTACAGTACTGCTACAGTAACCCGGAAATAATGTCTCTGCCTGGATTTTATCCCAAGTCTCTCGGATGCACTTACAGAGTCCTTACCAACCGGGCTAAGGCTCATGTGTTAAATTTGACATAAATGATATCATATTTATTTTTATGTTTATGATAATGTTGTTCATCCAAGTTTAACCAAGATATGATTTTTTTCACTTGTATAATGAGTAAAGGCATATTGACCTTGATTTAATTCGATTAATTAAATGAAAATCCATGTTTACTTAAATTCATATATGATGTTATTAACTACTTAGATGGGGGGAATGTGATTTTTTCATTAGTTGGATGAATGATATGTGATGTAATCATCAACTTGGTCATTTCATTTTAGAGAATCAAGAAAATATGAGTTATCTTATACTATATTGGAATGTTTTATGTTTAGGAGTCACTCAATTTCATATAAAAAGGGAATATATAGGTTTCTATATGATTTATATGATAAATATTATGCATGAAATGTTAATATAGTGGTATGTGTATGTTTAATGGAGATCACACCATATCCCTTAGTAGCTTGAATAGAGCTGATGCTTTGTTGTAGGTTGCTCTTTCATTATATCAATGAAATATGGATTTCTTCTTTATTATAAATTTTATTAATCCCCATTGGGTCACAAAATTATTCCCTTGAACAAGGATAGATTTTTACACAAATTCTTTGTTATAAATTGAAGATAGCTGGATAAAATTTTTTCCAAACATGTTTGGACAGATTTTCAAAGCATTGTGATGTTCATCACAAATTCTCATTGATATTTTAGTGAAAGTGGGTTATTATTAGTTGTGCACAAAAATATAGATGTATATAACTCACGCACGTTAATAAAAATTATATGATACATGTATATGATATATCTATATGGTGCATGAATTATTGGTATATATAGTTCACATGTAATACATGAATATTATGGATGTATATAATCATGCATAAAATGCATTTAGAATATATTCATGAGAAAAATCTATACATGTTCTTTAGTCCCCTATAATGAAAATTGATAATAAAGTCTTACTAAATGTTTATTATCATATGGAAATAGATATCTCTAATAGTGCGTCAATTTTTTTTATTCTATTAACAATGTAATAAAATATTTTCATTTAGATTATTGAACACATTCATTAGTGAGGAATCAACCAGTGGGTGTCATTTGATTATACTAGTAATGGTCGATGAATTATTTATTCAAAAATAACATCAGGTCTTTACTTATAAAAAGATAATAGGTTCCCCCCATTTAAGGGTTGATTATCTTGTTTGTTTAATGTTGATGTTGTTCATCAGTTTCATGAAAAGTTCTAGAATATTTCTTCTTCTCAGCATGTATTTATCACAAAATATTAATATGTTAGAATCCCTTTTAAAGATAAGGTGTCCTCGGAAAATGTTCATGGATCTAGCAGCTGATGTTCCCCCCTCAAATTTAGTAATAATAAATCAAATTATCTTCATGATCTTCCTCAAGAGTTATCCCCACATAAAGTAAAAAAGAAGTCATTTACATAGGAGAATCAAGTATTATCTATTTTTGGGGCTTTTTTCATTTACTTTAATGGATATATTTTCCTATTTTGGTTTATCTTCAAATTCCAAAGGATCATAGGATGATTCACCAATTCCCATCATTGAACACCCACTTCACTCCAATTTTTTTCTCCCTTCTAGGATGCATGTTAAGTCTCACATTTTGTTCTTATTAATGGATTATATTTATTTATCTATCATATTCCTCCATATTTAATTGGATTTAGATTCCTTAAAACTAGTAGAATCAGAAGTCTCTAAGAGTCAATACATGTTCACATACCCTTCTATTGGTTTTGTACTTTCAATTATTTATATAAGACATTGAATATTTTGGGATCATATATCAAAAAAATAAAGTTAAATGTATTTTGATATAGAAGTATGTGGTCATGGTCTCTTTAGTTCTTCATCACATCATTCCTCCATTGATATTTTTCTAATGTTTTCCTCTTCTTCTAAATTGATTTGTATTTCACTTAAATCTTATTCATGATTCCATTATTATGAAACTTTTATTCATGGGTTACATCTCAAATGAAAATAATATTCTTGTGGATAGGATTATACAAGTGATATATCATTTCTAGATCTTATCATTGAAGGAGATATTCCCTAAAGCCTTATATATTAACATATATGAGCTATATTGTATGGTTTTCATCCAAATTTTGATTTTCATGTATAAAAGTGATTATCATTTTATACTAAATGTTATTATAGTTATGGTTGGGTAGTTTTATCATATATAATTATATCAATAAAGGATTCATTACAAAATCTTTAATGAATTTTGAGTCCATCATTCATGAATTTATACTTGAGTTGGTCAAAGAAGAATTTCTCTTGTGTTAGAAAGGTGTAAGTAAATGTGACAACCTAAGGAGTGTCCTTGTGGCTTATAAAAACATTTCCATATAATTGAAGGAGGTATGAAATTATTCTTTATACATTTTACCAAACTATTATAAAACATGAATCTCTCTTCATAAAACTCCTTTTCATTTTAGGCACTATTATACCATAGAGATAGAATAGATCCCATCTAAACATCGGATGATTCACCTAACCTGTGGATACAACTAGATGTCGGATGTCTATTGGATTCCACTCTTGTGATCTCTATTAAATTCATGAATTTAGGGTGGATATTGTTTAGATTCTCTTTAGTGTATGGTACACATGATTTACATTATTTTCTCATTTCTGTTTATATTAACTTTCACATATTCCTATATAGAGATTTACATAATGATATTTTCTTTTATTATGATGAATCTAAAGAGGGTTACTATACATATTAAAATACAAATAGTGTTATCAAAGTCAGCACATGTTTTATAATCATGAAATCATGCATGAAATGTAGAAAACTTGAAAAATAGGGCATCATGTTTCTAAAAAATGGATATTCTGGAAATATGAATTTCCATTATATTGAAGAGATTTGTGTAATGTTATTTTTTATTTACCATTATATAGAGAAGTATAAATAATTATTTATCCATTTTACACTTATCTATAGTGTTTTATTTAAGGGTAGTACATAGCAACCTTTATAAAAAAGGGTTCTATATAAAGTTCATTATTGTTTCACCTTTACATAGAGGGTTCTATGAAAATTCCATAGAGGATTAAATTTATATATATGGGTCTATTTAAAGGTAATTATCATTTACCTTCACATATAATATAATATATAAAAGTATCATATTGTACCTTTACATTGCAGGGTTGTATTTAAAGGTTATCCTTGTTACCATTATGCATAAGGCTTCCACATTAAGGTAACAGAATATTACATTTACATAGATAGGATATATGAGAATTTCATATGAAGTTACCTTCATATAAAAGGGTTTTTTAAAGGTCACACTGATTTTCTTTTACACAAAATGAAAAATGTGGTATGTGTGAAGGTTAACTGGGTTACCTTTTTGCACAAAGGATTTCTTGCATTGGTGAAAACTAATTCTTTCAAAATTTTAAATTTTGTTAAGTTTGATTATAATTTATTAAGTGCTTGTAAATTATAATAAATGTTATTTTTTGTATATTTATGAATTAATAAAAAATAATTAATTAATTATAAACTATTTATAATTAATTAATAATTTTTTAAAAAAACATTTATTGTTTAATATTCCATAAACATAAAATTTTATTATTTTAAATACTTTTTTAACACATTATATGGCTAGTCTTATGATCTAAAAATAATTCTTTTTTATTTTGAAATCATAAGGGGTAATTTAAAATGTGTTATAAATTAAATAAACATGGCCAAAATATAAAATATTATATTTAAATTAGGAATTATTCATATTTAATTAATTTTAATTGTTCAAAATAATAGGGAATTATTAGGACTACATAAAAAGGGTTTTTATGATCAAATTTATCATCATTTAAATATTTTTAAGTATATGATATTAAATTCTTTAAAATGTTTACATAATAGAAATTATATTTTAAATTGTTTATAATTCCTAAAATATCAAATATTTATGGTAAAAAAATTATATAATGATGAATATGAAATAGTTTATATTGGAATGAATATAATGGTTTTATATTCAAACATATGTAAAGTCTATAATGTTGAAGCTAAAATTATAAAAAAAATTATAATTATATTTTATTTATGAATTGTTCATAAATAGTTATCACATGTTAAAATATTTAAATTTTTCATTTATTTTATAGTTATTCCATGTTTTATTCAAAGTTACAAGCTATTTATATTTTTAATCATGTATACTTTAGTTTAAATGTTAAAATTGTTCTAGGAAATAGATCCTTAAATTACATGAAAGGCTTGTAAATGAATTTATATTATCATATTCCATGGGTTTATTTTTTAATTGAACTTATGAACTTTAATTTAGTTATTATATATAGTTTATGAGTATTGGGTTTTAGAGTTACATTGAATTGAGTTCTATCTTGAGTGAAGTCTCCCTATGTATAGGGACATAGGGCCAGACTATCTAATGATGTGTAGGCTTATGCCTTTTCTAAAAAGTTGAATGGGTTTTTCTATATATTACTATAGGATTATTCATGTGGATAATATCAATTTCATGTAATTGTATTCCTTTACATGAAATGTTCAAGTACCTTACGCATATTATTCTTTTGGGTATGTGTAAATATACATTAATTCTATTTTGGGTGAGAAACACAAACTTTTGGGTTATAAAAATAGTTAAACATCAATATGGTTTGAACATATAAGTTTGGTGGATGGAATATTATTGAAAATTAAATAACCAGAAGCATGCATACGTAAAATAAAAAAAACATAAGATAAGATAGTGAGATTAAATAATCTTAATGTAGTAAGTGTAAGAATCATTCTAAAAATGAACTTGTTTAGACTTTTATCATACAACTTGTTTGTTAATGATAAATCTAGGTTCCCCTACATTATCTTGTGTAAGAAAATCATGTATAGATAACTCTGGGTCATTTTTAGGTGGTTCATACTAAAATTGGGTACCCATGTATCGTCCTTTATTATCATATTCTTAGTGCTTGTTCTGGGTTACACGAGCTAGGAGACCCTAATAGGATTATGTTTCTAAATGAATAGTGTTGGGTATATCCATATGATTTTTTGGGAAGAGTGTTATACATTCAACTATCCCCGAGTCACAAATTATTTTATTAGGATAACTCCCTACAAAAATAGCTAAGTTATGGGATAAATGAAAAATTAACCTATATCTTAATGAAATATGTATCTTGGACCACTAATGGATATGATGGATTTTAAAAGGGGTTCAACATTTTATTGGGGTACCATTTTATAAAATTACTTATTAAGTTGTTATAAAACATGACACTCATCTAACAAAATATTCAATTGTTGAAAAATAACATCATCATTATTAACAAATGTGACTTTCAAATAAATCATTTGAACTGGTTTGATATAAGATACACTTTTTATTGGTAGATTAAGAGATGTTATTATGTACAATAAATATTCTACATGTTATAAAAATATATATTCCTATTTAATTAGGTGTCGAAATTGATAAAAATATGAATTTAGATATTTATTGTAGTATATAATGATTCGCATAAGGTTTTAAAATAATTAGATGAAAAATAATCAAATTAATCTTAGTATCAATTCATATAAACAATATTATTAGATTACATAAATAATGTAATGGATTTAAGTCTGATATACATGATATGATTGGTTAGGACAAATGATATTAAATATTATTGAAAAAGTTAATAACTATGTGAGACTAAAGGTTTCCTTAAATATTTACTGGTTATAGAATTCAATTCTATTATTCAGACATATTCATGATATTAATTGTATGGTTTACAAGTGTTGTAAATATATAGAGGTCAAAAAGAAAAAATAATTAAAAAATAGATCATGAAGTAATAGAGAAATATTGTCATTGTATTGAAAAATTGGATGCTTTATGCTTGGATGAACATGTCATATAATTTCTAGATTTTAATTGTTGTATGGTTAGTACTTGTGGATAAAAGTTAAAATTGGAATAAATTAATTATGTTTAAATTTTAAAAAAAAATTATAAGATATAAGTCAAGATTATTAAAACATAATTTCTTTGGGAAAGAGGAATAATAATTACATGTGTTCGATTATCCAGATACTTGAAATATATTATGAGATTCCATGGAATTTTAATATTATGAATAGGCATTATTGAAATGAATTATTTAATTTTTAATGTTATAACATAAGGAATTTAAATTTTTTATGTGTTTTAAATATTCTAGAGTTCAAAATTATTGGAATAATTGATATAACATAGAGTATGTATTTAAATAATGAAGGAAAAAAGTTATAGAAACAATGATATGACTGTAAAATATTTTATCAATATTATATTAGTTTTTGTGAAGTATGTGTAACATAATATCATATCCATTATATTATTAGGTAAGTGGTTATATAACATAGATTTTATGTGAAATTTTTTTAGATTTTTGAGAGAATACACATGGTTTATAATTCATTCGTTTCTATAAAATTATTTGAGAAAAAGATAAGGATAAAACAGTTTATAGTTCCCCATCCCTACTTTATGGTATGGGTAGATTTTTTTTCACATTGTTTAATTTCATCACACCTTTATTTTTTCATAAATTAAAAAAAATTCAATAAAAGGGGAAAAATAAATAATATAAAATAAAATATTATTGACTACATTATACCTAAAATGATTTCTCATCATGGAAACTAATGAAATCTTTCCTTGTATCTTATTTTATAATGTGTTCATACATAACTGGTGGGTGGGAGTTTACTCTACCCTCATAATACTTGAGATGATGCTTTGTAATAAGTATATAGAATCTTCCATGATCTTATCCAATGATCAATAAGACATATTTCAAACAAAAATTATCTAAAATAAATAAAATCTTCCGGGCATAATAAAAAGTAAATAAATATCTCATTATATAGTTCTTTTCTAAAATAGAGAAAATATATCATTACAATACCTTAATATATTTCCTAAGGGTTTCCATTAATAAAAGAAATACATGGTTCCACATATCTATATCAATTATCACATGAATTCTTATTGTAAGCCCAATATAACTAATGAAAATTGATGTGTTTTGGTTAACAAGTTCTTCATGTTGATTCCAACCAACTTCAAATTTTGTAACCTTGATTCATTTCTGGATAATTTAACTAAACCCATTGATTGTACATCATTATTTTTATTTTCATAAACATCTTTTTAATCCTATAGTAATTACATAGTTTCAACATCAATCGTCTGTTTTTATTTAGGATTGCTAACATCATCATGTGCAGAATAAAAGTCAATATAATTAGTCCATAATTTTATTTAGATTATGTAAATGTAGTAGAAAACACATAATATTATAATAGAAATCATAATATATTAAAAAACACCGAAACATACTCATTGAACTACCTTTTTTCATCAATGATTGAAGGTATTTGGATCCTCAATCACATATCCAAATTCCCACATTGTGGTCCCCTCTAATGTAAAAGGCATTGTCTGCAATGTGGCCACCATGAAATGACTATGATATCCCCATGAAAGGGTCATCCTCAATTTAATTTTCATATATCCCTTTAGTTGTTTTAGTCACCAATAAAAATATTGACTAATTCTTATTTATTATATCTGAGACATAAAATACTTGAATTGCTCAGCCTTATACCCTTCCACACTTGAATTCACCTCTATGAAGCCCAATTCATCAACTTTCACTACACATATATTGTCAAACCATTTTCATTGGAAAGTCATTACTATAAATTTTTTATAATCCAAGTCATATATTTTTCAATGATGCCAAAACATGACATATTCACATAAATTGTGTCTTTATCCTTGAAATAGGATATGTGCATCACTTCTACCACATGTGTAACCCCATTGTTTTTCATCGTACTTCATTAATCTTATTACTATTTTTAGAATGTATAACCATTAATTAAATACCCATTATAAGGTATAATATTTACATTTGGTCCTCTGGCTAGCCATCGAAGTCGTTCGATAATTGAATTTGGGTTTTTAGAGAACTCCTTAGAAAAAGTATCATAACCATCCAGTAAATTATTGATTAAATGTATTTTATTTTTATATTTTACCCCTTAATGGATTCAAATATATAAGAATTAGTTTTTGGAATTCAATTTATAGTGTAACCACATCACTATTATATAAAATGTAAAGATGAGATTGCTCCAATTCTGTGATGGTGATTGTAACTACATCTCTTCCAGAAATCCCTTTTCCCATAAGGTGTCCATTGTGTTGATAATTTAGGAGACTAATGCTTTAAACATATAGTAGATAATCTATATATAATTTATTATCATCTTCAAAAACTTATCATTCTACAATATAAACTTCTGGATGACTTCATTTCTTGCCTTAACCTTTTAAAATCATGATATATCATTTAATTTGGTACATCTATCTATAATATATAGGACCACATAGTTCAACCTCTCTAACTAAGTGATCCATTATGTGGACTATTATATCAAATAATGACTGTAAGAAGAACATATCCAATTCACTAAATTGACTTCAATCTCATTATCTGCATTTCATATATTTTTAAGCAGAAAAAACCTAAAGATACTAGAATCAAATATTTCATCAAATCATGAAAGTCGTGTGATTTTATAACCTATAAATTCAAATTATTCATTGAAATGAAATTATTTATATTTTATGAATACCCCTCTATAATTTTAAACCATTAATGATATTGAAAAATTGTATTTTTTCTTGTCTGGATAAAGTCTAAACTGTTGGAGATAGAAAATTCTAACTTTCACACTTCATCGATTCCAACTCTTTCCTTATCCCCTAGTCAATCACATCCAACATAGCTTTTATAACATCTTTTTTTTTTGTCATTATCCTTTAGTAATGTTAAAAATAACACTATCAAATGCATTTTTTTCTATATGAATGACGTCAAGAAAATATCAAGCATAAATAAATTATAGTATGGTAATTCCAAAAAATTATCTCTTTCCCAATCTAATTTCATAAGGTTTTTCAAAAAAAGGTTTACCGAAAAAGGTATAAATATCATTTTCAATTTTGAAAATTTGATCACCTGGTAGTGGATATTGTGTTGTAACTCTTTCATTATTCCCATCAAATCATCTCATCCATGATAGGAATTTATGTTTCCTAGGAAAAGAAATTGTGATGTCTTAAAAACAGTCTATGTGGAATGTTTCAATTTAACTGAGTGTGTGAATTTTTCACAAATGGGACTCCACAATATTCCTTTAACTCTATATCCTAAAAACTTTCTATAAGTAGTAAATTCATTTATCATCACATGAATCATGGAACATAATTTGAATTAATAAATTCTATGAGAATTAAACAATGTAAAACTTATATCCTACAATAATGATATATCTTTGATAAATGAATCCAAATAGACATCAATATCATTACTGGGTTGTTTTGGTTGATATATAAGAATAGAAAATATATTATATTTTCACTTCATGCATAACCATGGTGGAATGCTTCCATTTTCCTATATAACGGGACATTTACTATGAGTACTAATTTTTACCGCAAAAATGATTTATTTTATATGTAGATAAAGAAAGATAGAGGTTTCTTATCTCATTTCCAAATTCAAGATACTTATAATAAATTTTCTTCCACTAATGAGTGTCTTTCAGGTGATGTAATTTCCCATATTCAATCCTTGTATCCACATTCCACATCAATTTTCTATCAGTATACATATATCTTTACAATCATCTAAACTAGGGAATGATAGGAAAGTACCATTCATCTTTTTATGGACATGATTCATCATTCTTATTTTGATTTGTGCCACACTTAGGGAATTTTTTGAGTGATTCATGGTCCTTGAGAAACAATATGAAATAATTTGGTCAGGCATGTATATTTTCAAAGATTGTTCTCATTAAATTTAACATTCATATAGTGTCATATGATCAGTAAAGAGTCTCATTTTCTTCTAGTATCTTGTCATCAGGTGACCAAGTAGTTCTATAAATTTGGTTCCTCTCTATCTGTTCCTATATTTAAAATTATATAACTTCAATATAGCTGAAAATGTTTTATATTTTGTATAAATATTATACAATGTTCTCTTAGAACAACTATTTAACTTCTCAAATGACTTTTTACACTCATAATAGTCATCTTCAATTAACATTTTCATTTCTTCTATATGATATCCATCATCATATACACTTGTATTCATATCATATGATCCATAAATCATAGTATCATCCCAATCAGAATGTACATTCATTTTCTCTACATGTTTAGTCTAAAATTTATGTCTATAATACATTTGTGACTAATCAAATGTTCTTCCAACACTTATGGACAAATTTGTCTTGAATAAAAACAAAAAATTCATGGAAAAATGATTTTCTAATGGTATTATGCATGATCCATTAAAAAATTGATGTACTCTTTAACACCATCCTCATACTCTTTTTTATATAATTAGTGACACTCTATTTTCAATCCATATTCATCCTATTGTGTTCATACAATATTCATTTTCTATAAAAATAATAAATACACATAAGTTATTCATAATTAAATGAGAAATTTATAAATACTTATAATCAGGGGAACTAAACATTTGAATGTTATTGGTGATGATTCCTAAATATTTATCATATTACACAAGGGTGACATGAAAAAAACCTATAGTAAACATATGTTTTTTGGTCCAAGTTCTCAATTTTATGTTTTTTGGGACAAAAAGGAGGCAATTCTAGGACATTTATTACAAATTTTCTAGGTGTAAGTCCAAAAAGAGGGAGGGGTTGAAGTTTTTTAATTTCATCACTTGGTATGTGGTGTGATAGGTGGTCTTTGAGTGATAGGGTACTTGGGAACCAAAGTTGATTATATTTTTCTAGATAATGAAACAATCAACATTAATTCATGTTGAAGAAGTGTCCTAATGGGATTAGTAGAAATCATAATCTTAAAATAAGGATTGGATAACAATCCCAATTGTGTGGAATCACTTGAAAACAAAAAAAATCCTCAATGGAAACAAAATAGTGAATAAACTCTTGAAAAATGTCACAATGGAAACTATGAGTGGGGATTAAACTAGACCGAATCAAATGTGGAATTTTTAAATAGGGTTGGTAGGGGTAAGGAAATAATATGTGTGAAAATTTATAGAATTAGGGAACTATGAATGAAAAATAGGTTAATTACTCTACATAATAATGATCCAAAATTTTATATTATGTATTCTCACTTTTTTGTATCATTTTTAGAACAATGAATTTTTAAACTAAACATGAGGTTAACGAATTGTGTTAACAAATTCCTATCGTATGTGTTTACAACAATGAAAATATGAAAAGGATTTGGTTTATTTTTCCTATTATTGGAATAAAATGTAAATAATTCATTCATTTTAATCCATGAGTGTAGGAAGGATTCTTAGAACCTGGCTTCTTCTTCCCCACATTTGAAGTTTTGAAATAGTGGGTGACCTAGAACCAACTATGTTGTGATTTTGATTACCATATCATGTGTAAAGTTTGATATACATGATGATAACTTACCATTATATTTTTGATATTTTTTCATGCACTATTTAATGGTAATTCCCATAGATTAATTACTATATCAAAATTTTATAGCAGATCCCAAACTATAATAAGAACCTTGAGATACTATGTCATTCATCTTAAAATGTCATATGGTCTAGTTACATCTAACTAACTGGTCACAATAGATGTTTTATTTTCAGGTTTTATAGGCTCATAATAAATGATACATATTCTTATGATGTTCACACTTGGTGATCTCTAGTAGTGAGATCATGAGGACATACCCACCAAAAGGAACACCATATATTTTGAGTGTTATTGGTTTTTCCTATCTACAGACAAGTGTATTGGTCCCCTCACTTAGGATCATTACCAGTGTGTGTCATTTTATTATGTACATCGAAGGAATGAAAAAAAACATGATATTTAAATCGTGTCGAGGTAGTTTGTGTTGGGAGAATCGTTGGTGGTATGACATTGGTTGAATGATCAAGAAAGGATGTATCACAACTAAGTTAAGGAAGTTGTATATATATTAGGTCTTGTTGATCAAGATGGTGTTACCTTCATTAGCCTCTAGCCAAAGTAGTCAAAAGGTAAATCCATCCGGTTAGATCAACAAATAATAAATCAAGAAAAGGGAGATGGAACTTCTGTTCATCATGATTTATGAGATACTTAAAGACAAAGAGATTATAGTACACAATCTGTGTTCGTAAACTCATTAACAATGTTATGACAATTCTTATCTCTTTAGGGGCCTTGATGGGTTTCTAGACTCCACTCTTGATTTGTGGATTTTATTCACTGCTATTGAGATAAGGTCCTAGAGGGTCTAACATAATAGTGTATTCAAGAATCTACCTCATTCACTTGAATATGTATTTTGGAAATAGTGGGCCTCACCCCAGGGTCTGGATATTGTCCAAGTAATCAATCACTAATAAATAAATAAATTAATTACTATTCATGTTATAAATAATTGGATTGAATTTATTTAAGGTATTTACATGTTAAGTAAAAGTGAGATAATATTAATTTAATTAATGTTATTTCAGTATTCAAGGTTTGTTTAATATTAATAGGGATGGAGATTTGAGTTTAATGGCACAATTTTATAATGTAATATATTTTATATATATTACACTTATTTTATTAATTATTAATAATATTTATGGCATATTTTAGTTCATCATAATTATTATTTAGTAGACGTTGAAACAAACAGGGGTCGGGGAACCCAACGTAGTATTTAGCAAATCCATTATAAATAGAGGAAGAGGCTCTCTCACCATGAACTATTCATTAATTTATGAATGAGAGCCTCTCTCTCCTCCCCCTTTTATGAGAGAGATTCTCTCCCTCTCATATGGCGATCCAATTTCTACCTTCAATCATCGAAGGTAAATCATCATGGTGATCATCGGGACGTTGAATATATCATCGGATTATCGCGCTAGCTCCCAAAATTTGACGATCTATGCTCTCACATATTTTTAAATCCTGTTTGGACGATCTAGAGGGATCCTGCTATGGATTCTCTAAGTGATGATCACCAACAACGAGTTCCATTCGACCGCGCCTTCAGATCTGAACAGGTATATTCTCAGTTTTAATTTTCGTGAGATCCTAAAACCTTATCGGTGATTGGATTGTCGATGACCACAAGTTCAATGGTGTCGTCGATGAAAATTTTAAAATCCTATGCCCACCGGCTTCCACTGCAGGCCCTGGTGCCTTCAATTTTTATTATAGAGAGCGTGTAAATGTTCTGAGCCAAATTAAAATTAATTTGAATTAAATTATATAAAGGGAATAATATTGGTTCCAACGGTTCAGATCGCACAATGATCTGATTCCGAATGGCTAAGTTATGGCCATTTGAAATTTTCAAAATGAGTTGTGTTTGTGATTTGGTCTTAGGTATTAAAATTTCTATCATTTGTTACTGGAGAACTAATGTTGAATGGGAAAATAATTTAACTACAAATTATAATTTCATAATTGTATAATTTTCATAATAATAATTTTATTTTTATAAAAATATATTTTTATTATAATAATAATAATATAATAATAAATTATTATTTTATTATAATAATTTTATAATTATTCTATTGAGGTTAATTTCATCATCTTTGGAAAATGTGGAAATTATACAACTAAAATCCTAACTCACGCTAGCCTCCCTACCAATTAAAGTTGGGCTGCTGCCCACCAGATTGCTTGCACACCCACGATCTCTCACCCTGTAATGCCCCGTCCTCTATTACTGAGAGTTGGTGCATTATTATATAACATTTTCATGATCACATTAGATCAAATCCTAAAAGAACGATCAGTTTATTAGCCTTGGAAATACTATATGCATTCATAATTTTTACATTACATTATAAAATAAAAAACTACAAAAAAATAGTTTCTATAGGACACACTCATATCCATTAGACTATCCCTGCAGGTCAGTCATAATATACTTCTTCGTATCCTGGGTAAAATAAAACATATAAAGGGGTGAGCTCAGATGCTCATTAATGATAAAATTATAGCGAAAACTGTCATAAATAAGCATAAACATTTAAGTCAATGTAAGACTAAAACAAAATCATTTTAAACATGAACTTAAGCATAATATGGAAAACATAAAATCAAGTAATGCCATTTACTTATTCACATGGGTATTCTACTAGTCAAATAATCACATGCAATATAAATAGACACTTTCATAATGATGGAATGGATAATGCCAAACTTCATAAACACATAGTCATAGCCTTATTCCAAGACTACAAATAAGATTTTGTGAAGGAATTGTGTCAAGACGCTAGTTTTTCTTATGAGACCTACCGATACATCGAGTTGGTATGGCAAGCTCCACCCATCACTTACTAATTCCAATGCATTCCTCGTATGAAAAGGTGTAAACATGACATAAACATTCATATTAAAACTAAAATTTGAAATGTCAATACTTTATCCATAAACCATGAATGGTATAAAAATAACACATCCATAGTCAAACATATCACATAACCGTCATTACAATATGGATTTTTTGTATCATAACAAATCAACTTCAAACAAGCCTATAACACATCAATGGATGTTGACATAGATGAAATCAAAACATTTTTTGATAAATATCTATTTCAATTTTGAAATAATTTAAAAATCATATAATTATAAAAGAAAATATTTATTTTTAAAATATTATTATAATCTTGTATCAGAAGCTTTGACGATGATATAATGGTGGAAAATAGCCGCACCCACTGTATAAGTTAAAAAAAGACATTCTTACCTTGATTTTGTCGAAATGGTCATAAAGTACCTTGTTTGGAAAATGACAGAAAGATTAACTTAAAAACATATATGGTCAAATAAGGGTATAAATGAATTTAATCCATAGTTTAGTAAAAAGTAAAAATGTTTTGAATTAATGTTTTAAGAAAACATGGATGTTGATGATAAATAGGTCCCAGTAGATACTTACGTATAAACAACCTCAGATAATAAAGTGATTATGAAATGAACCCTTACATTATACTTTTACTTGGTGGAAGGTTGGTTAACCTACTGTATAATGGAGAAATAATTGTTATTAAAATATAAAAGAACCATATACATTACTATGATATCATATATGATCTTCTAATATAGCTTTGTTAACGATATTTTAGTAGTATCATCATTTCGGGTGTTAACTGATTCGTTTTCCTTTTTATGATTGGTTATGTAAGAAATGTTTTCTATGTATAGTATGTATTTGATTCATATAATGAATGGTATTGTGTTCATAATCATTATTTTTAATCATAAAATAAAAATTATTCTTTAATGATTACGATGAGGAATGAACCTCATCACGTTTGTGGAGACGGTAATCCGTACGTATGCACGAGTGGAAATATCATTCTTTTGATATTAAAATTGTATATAATCAGATGGTATATCATATATAAAAAATAATTATCATGTTATATTTATTATTTACATAATTTATACTAATTATTATACCCATCCAAATGATGAAGTGTTTGAATTACAAACTACACCACGACGTGGAGACGGTAATCCGTACGTATGCACGTAAGGTGACTTTGTCATTTGTAGGATGGATAGAATAATGAATATGGTCACACCATTTTTATAATAACATCAAATTATATATAAGATATAGGAGTTATTATTTTATAATGGAAACAACAAAGAAAGAATAAGTGGAAGAAGAAAATAACATGAAAGAGGTGATGAAATATTTACCTCTTCTTTGGGTTCTTCCTTTTGATTTGATCAAAAGGTCTCCTTAGAGTGGATTTATGACTAAAGGAATACCTCTAGGATGAAGGGAATAAATTTTAGTTGATATTTGGGTACGTTTTGGTTGATCCAAATGGCTTTGAATGTATGAATTTGAGAGAAGGTGAAGTGCCCTTTTATAAGAGAGGTGAGGGTCACTTTAAGAAAAGATTGAAATAATATTTTATAAAAAAATAATTCTCAGTTTCTAATGGCTCCAAAATAAATTATGTAAACTATAAGGTGGGTATGGGTCGATAAACTTCCAACCAATAAGTTTTATACAGGTTTAGGTCATCATATTAACCTTATCTTTTAGATTTAACTCTTAGGTAAATAGTTTGACATTTACCATGTCCCTTTGTATTTTTATATTATATGTTCAATAAAAATACAATTAACATCCAAGAAAACCTCAAGTGGTTAATTAATGACATATATAATATTATTTTATCCCTTTTTCATATCCATATATTTTTAGGAATATAATATTAATTAATAATATAATATTTGTTTTAAAAAATCTTTTTTGACAATTTTGACACTATTTGGTATTTTGTTTTTGTTAAATTTATAACATCATTATTAATTCAAAATAAATTCATTTAATCAATCCTAACATGTAATATTAATCTATATAATTAGTTTAATTCATTAAAAGTCTCAAATTATAATTATTTGGACGTTTATAATGTCAATTATTTTAATCTTTCATTAATAAGGTAATTACTGCATCATCATTGTGTCATAAATAAATTTAATTATTTAATGTCTAAAAATTATAAATAAGATACCATTATGTAAGAAATATTTTTATCTTTATAATGAATATTTATAGTCGAATTTATCTTTTGAATAACCATGTATTAAAAATGATTTAGTTATTAAACATTGATTTTAACTCTTTTAACTCTTCTTTAAATAAAATAATAATAAATGTCCTAATCTAATTCAAGTGGACCAAAGAGAATCATATTTTATTCCTAAGGATTTTTTTGGTCAAATTATACTTATCCAATAGAATTAATACATGTGTTAGGGAAATTATGAGATCATTTTTACCGATAATTACCCTATTTACTTTTAACCTTGATAAATAAAAGTCCAAAGTTATTATTCCCCAAAAATTATTTTCATCTAATTGAACCAAATTTTACTTAATGTTATTTATCAGGCCTCTTGGAATTTTGGATTTCAACTCACATAATTGGTAAAACTAAGTTTTATACAAATATTCAAATGCTCCTAGGAGGTGGGTAAAAGACGGAAAAAGTTTGATTAAATTTTATATATCTAAACTTATTATTAAATGAATCCAATGAATTGTGTTGAACATATATCTGTATTATGTATCTATTTTTACCTAAAATAAATTAAAATAAAATAACTAATTATATAGATAAAAAGTCTATTTTAACCAATAACGCAGTGTTTTTTCACTATTTATCAAAAATTGAAGATTTTCAGAAAAATACCAAAAATTCACCCTAAGATAATTTTGATATTCCGAAACCAAAAATGAAGTCCATTTTGAAAGATTAAATTTATAAAATTTCAAAAAGTGGTTTTTACTATTCATAACGAGTAGTTTGATTGGTCGCGGTGAGTTAGAATCTTGAAGTTGCGTACAATGCAAGCTATTGCATTATTCAAAGGAAAAAGTACTGGGTGAAGCTTGGGGGTTACGTTCTCCCATCCTTAAAATAATTTTGTCCTCAAAATTTCTAGAATATTACTACAAAAAAAATATTCAGGAGGTTCTTCATCATATGCTCCTCTGTTTCCCACATTTCCTCTTCCATATTATGATTTCTCCATAGAACTTTTACCAGATGAGTCATCCGGTTTCTCAGCATTTGTTCTCTTGTATCAAGAATTTTGATAGGCTCTTCACAATAAGACAGATCAAGTTCTAGTTCAATTTATTCATAGTTGATTAAATGCATTGGGCCATGCATGTATTTTCTAAACAGTGATACGTGGAACACATCATGACATTTGGATAGACTTGGCGGCATTGCCAAATGGTAAGCTACATCCCCAATCTGTTCTAGAATTTCGAAAGGTCCAATGTACCTGGGACTCAATTTACCCTTCTTACCAGAACATATAACACCCTTCCATGGTGATACATTTAAGAAAATATGGTCTCCTACTTGAAATTCCAAATCCTTCCTTCAGTTATCAACATAACTCTTTTGCCTAATTTGGGCTGCTTTGATGTGGGTTTGGATAACCATCACCTTTTCCATTGTTTCCTCAACAAGATCTGGGCCTATGAGTTTTCCTTCACCAACATCATCCCAAAAAGTTGGTGTGCTGCATCTCTTTCCATTTAACGCTTCATATGGTGCCATATAAATACTTTATTAGAAGCTACTGTTATAATAAAATTCTACTTGACACTATTATAAATAAGATCTATACCAATGGTTTTGGGAAAACCATTGGTATAGTTGACTTATATAGACCTATACCAATGTTTTAGCCAAAACTGTTGGTATAAGTCACTAAGTTTGCCATATACCAACAATTTTCCCAAAACTATTGGTATTGGTCACTTATATGGACCTATACCAACAGTTTTGGCCAAACTATTGGTATAGGTCACTTATATGGACCTATGCCAACATGTTTGGCCAAACCGTTGGTATAGGTCTATAATAGAGACCATACACCAACAGTTTTGGACAAACCATTGGTATAGGTCCCAAAATCAAATAATATATACTGATCGTTCTCAAAACTGTTGGTATAGGTCCATACCAATAGTTTTGAGAACTGTGGGTATAGTTACATGTATATTTTATGGAATATTCTTTCAGAGAACATTAAATAAATACGAATTTATAATATTTATGATAATATATATATATATTTATGATATTATGTTCACAAAAGTCATGTTGTGTTAGTGGTTAGGGAATTCAATCATAAACCAGAGGTACTGGGATCAAAACCAATAGAAGTATTCTTTTTTTAAATACATATTCATGTAGTTTTATGGAAACTTTGGTATAGATTTCTCATATTACTTATAACAATGATTTTAACAACTGTTAGTATAGGTATATACATATAGTTTTTTCAAAACCATTGGTATAGACCTATCCCCACGTCATACTAGCCAACTATTCTCCAAACCGTTGGTATAAGTTATTTTTCTAGTAGTGAGAGGTAAATATTGATCCCACATACCTTGAATGTCATGTGAGTAGGATCTCAACATGTCTTCTAAAGTTTGAATATTCTGTTCCGATTGTCCATCGGTTTGAGGGTGGTAGGAAGTGCTCAAACGAAGTTCAGTATCTAGGGATTTCTGAAGGATTTTCCATAATCTTGATGTAAAATAGGGATCACAGTAAAAAACAATCGATAGTGGAACTCCATGAAGTCTTACATCTTCATTCATATACAATCTTGCTAAATGTTCATGTGGTAAATCATCTCTTATAGTAAGAAAATCTGCTGACATGGTAAGATGATCAACAATGACCCATATTGCATCATTCCTTCTAGGATTATTTGGTATCCCCGTGACAAATCCCATCATAACTTCATCCCATTTTCACTCAGGTATGGGAAGAGGTTGCATGACTCTTACAAGTTATTTCCTTCCAGCTTTCACTTGTTGACATACCATACATCTTGACATAAAATCAGCAATCTCCCTCTTCATTTTGTCCAACAAAAAATTATCTTTCAAATCTCTATACAACTTACTGCTACCATGGTGTATAGAGAAATTGGAGATATGGGCATCATCCAAAAATTATCTTTTTAGATATGGTATATCGGGAACACAAATTCTCTTCCCAAATTTCAAAATCCCATCTTCATATATGATGTCACTCAATCTCCCATCATTCACAGCATTAATCATCTTTTGAAACTTCTCATCATCAGCCTAAGAACGTTTTATCCTTTCTAATAAAGATGGTTTGGGAACCATTTGAAAAATTATTGATGTTTCACCTTCCATGATTATTCCCATGTCCATTATCTCTAGATCCATGAAAATATAATCCCTTTCAACTCTCATATTGTTCAAAACTCCATGATCCTTTCTTCTCAAATATTATTCCAACTTATTTTTCTTTCTAGGGTGGTAGTGTATTATGCAATCACAATCCTTGAGTAGTTCAAGCCATCTCCTTTGCCTCATGTTGAGTTATTTCTATAAGAAAATATACTTCAAGATCTTGTGATCAGTATATGTCACACATTTTTCACAATAAAGATAATGTCTCCATATCTTCAAAGAAAATATTACATCTTCTAACTCAATATCATGGGTAGGATAGTTTTGCTCATGAATTTTTAGCTGTCATGATGAATTGCCAATAACCCTATTATTCTGCATAAGGACACAACCAAGTAATTTCTTTGATGCATTACTATAAATAACAAACCCATCGTTCCCCGATGGTAGAGTCAAGATAGAAGCATTAACTAATAATCTCTTCAGTTCGTCAAATCATTATTCACACTCTTTTGTCCAAAAAAGTTTAACCCCTTTACATGTGAGCTTAGTTAAAGGTTTATCCAATCGAGAAAAATTCTGGAAAAACACCGATAATAACCTACTAAACCAATAAAACTAGGTAACTCAGTGATACTCATTGGTGCTGGCCATTCATGGATTGCCATGGTCTATTAAGGATCCACAGATATTCAATCCATAGAGACAATATGTACATGAAAAGAATCTCTTGAAGTTGGAATTCACTCTTTCTAAACTTCACATAAAATTCATTTCTTCTAAGAGTCCTTATAATAATGCGCAAGTGATTTTTGTGATCTTCGTAGATTTTTGAGTATACTAAGATATCATCAATAAATACCGAGACAAATTCATTAGGATATTCCTTGAAAACTCTGTTCATTAGATCCATGAAAACATAGGGTGAATTAGTCGGCCCAAAAGGCATTACTGTAAACTTGTAATTCTCATACCTAGTCCAAAATGATATTTTCGTAATGTCTTCCTTCTTCACACACAATTTATGATATCCAGATCAAACTTTAATCTTTTAAAAATATTGAGCTCCATGAATTTGGTCGAATAAATCATCAATGTGAGGAAGGTGATACTTTTCCTTTATTATTATTGCATTGATCTCCTTGTAGTCAATGCACAACATCATAGATCTTTCTTTCTTCTTAATAAAAAGGAAAGGGGATCCCCAGAGAGAAACACAAGGGAGAATAAATCACTTATTGATCAATTCCTCTAGTTGTTTCTTTAGTTACTCTAATTCCATGGTGGCCATTCTATAAGCGGTATTCAATATGGGCTTTGAACCATGAATTAAATTAATAGAAAACTCAATTTATCATTCTGGAGGATGTCTAGGTAAATATTTTAGAAACACATCAACATATTCTTACACAATAGGTAAATCCTCTATTTGAACATTCCTTTCTTCACCCACAATTATTTCATTCTCTTCCTCCCCAATAATTGAATTTAGTTGAGCTACTAGGGGTGGATCTAGATAAGAATCAGATGGTGATGTTTCTGGTCTAAAGATAAGGTACTCCTTATCATCATCGAAAAATGTAACAACCATCTTTTTATAATTAATTCTCGTATCATGATCTGAAATACAATCCATACCGTGGATTATATAAAATTCAATCATAGGTAACATTCAACATTGATAGCCTCTTTATTCCCCTAGCTATCACGATATTGGTGGCCTTTTTCATCACACTTGTAACCGACTCCCATTCCCTTCAGGAAAGTACTGGGGTGTTTCATCCCACATTTACTGTAGGATGGATATTCATATTTTCCCTTCTTCCCCTTATTTCCATTTCTACAGTGTTCAACAGATCTCTTCTTCTATTGCTTTACTTTAAATACATAAGACATAGAGAATTCATTTTCGATCTTGATATCACATGAGACAATATTTTCATATGACGAGAAGGATTATAAGAATAATAATCAAGGGAGAAATGGTTTTAACCCATCAAATAAATGATAAATCTTACCTATTGGGTTACATATATAATCTTCAGCATGCCTTGTTATCCTTGTAATGCTAGCCTCGTACTTTTCGACATTATCATCCTCTTTTTGCCTCAGACTCAGAAATTGTCTTTCCATATCTACTCGATGGTCCCGAGGAAAGAATTTTTCTAAGAAAATCTCTTTAAACACCCTCCATTCTATATTTGATTCTACATCATATTCCTTTGTGTTCTGAATCAATGATCACCATTGATCTGCATCTCCTATGAGGCGATAAGCTGCCATGACAACTTTTTCCTTTTCACTACTCCCCAAAGCATGAAATATTTTACCTAAATAATTTATCCATTTCTCATCTACTAATGGATTTGTACTCCTTTTGAATTTTTAGGGTTTTTTTCTCATGATGTGGTCTAACATTGATCCTCTGTATTGTGGATTAAGGTGCTCCATACGGGTAAAGTTATTATTCAGAACCTGGGTGAGTTGTCCCAGTATGGTGATAAGCTGGTCAGCATGAGTATCTTCAACATCTCAAGTATTATTATCATTAGTAAGAGGGAAATTCCTACATGGATTATGTGCATTGATATGGTTTCTATTCCTTCCACTAGGCACCATTTCATAACAATGTCAAACACTAGATTAGTTTATGAATTGCAATACATAATTCCAAACTTGTAAAATAGTTAACAAAAATTGAACAGTTTATGGATATAATCCCTAATCATAAAAATGTTTTCTTTGATAAGTATATACTCATAAACCCTTCATAATGGTTTGTAATAAAAATGAAAATTATCCTACGCATATCCCTCAGGAGTTTCGTAACCAAGAGTGCAGTAAGGCCAGTTGTTGTGCACCTGTTCTCGTTCAAGTATATCTCAAAGTAGTGTTTTCAGGTTTTACACCTAGGTACATTTGTGCCTGAGAATCCTCTACCTGCTCATATCCATATAGGGATGTATTTCTTGGAAAACTCACAAAATCTATACAATACCAAAATTCTAGAAAATTATTCTAAACTAATCCTCAAAGTCTATCTTAGGGTAATGTTCTCTAATTAGAGTTTTTCTAAATCTAGCTTCCATGGGTTGTACTAAACTTTCTATGATATTAACTGTAATGCTCTGACCCTAGTTACCCAGAGTCAGTGCATTATTACTTACCATGGGTATGATAATAAGGGATAAAATCTTGAAAGACCGCTCATTTTAGTATCCTTGGAAATACTAGATACATTCATAAGTTTTACATTACATTAAAAAATGAAAAACTACCACAGTATAGTGTCCATAGGCCACACTCATATACCTTAGAATATCCCTGCAAGTCAGTTATAATATACTTCTATGCATCCTAGGAAAACTAAAACATAGAAAGGGGTGAGCTCAGATGCTCACTAAGGATAACAATATAGCAGAAACTTTCTTAAATAAGCATAAACATTTAAGGCAATTTAAGAGTAAATGAAAAGCCATTTAAACACGATCTTCAGAATAATATGGAAAATATTAAATCAAATAATTCAATTTACTTATTCACATGGATGTTCTACTAGTCAAATAATCACATGAAATATCAATATCCACTTTCATAATGATGGAATGCATAATGTTAGACTTTAAAACCACGTAGTCTAGGCCATCTGCCAAGACTACAAATAAGATTTTTTCAAGGCCATTTTCCAAGACACTAGTTTGTATCATGAGACCTACCGATGCATCAAAGAGCTATAGCGGGCTCCACCTGTCACTTACTAAGTCCAATGCATTCCTTATATGAAAAGGTGTAAACAAAACAAAAACATTTATATTAAAACTAGCATACGAAATGTCAAAAATTTATGCATAAACCATGAATGGTATAAATATAACACACCCATAAACAAACATATCACGTAAACTTCAATACAATATGGCTGTTTTGTATCATAATAAATCAACTTCAAATACACTTAAAATCTATCAAGGGATGTTGACATAGATGAAATAAAATCTTTTTTAGCGAAATAACTCTTCCTATTTTGAAATCATTTAATAGTCATATAATTATAAAAGAAAAAAATTTATTTTGAAAATATTCTTATAAGATTGTATGGGAAGCTTTGATGATGATATAATGGTAGAAAATAGTCACACCCGCCGTATAATCTAAAAAAAGACATTCATACCTTAATTTTCTCGAAAATGTCATAAAGTACATTGTTTGGAAAATGACGAAAAGAGTCCTTTCAAAACATATACTATAAAATAAGGGTATAAATGACTTTAACCCATATTATATTAAATACTAAAAATGTTTTGAATTACAATTTTAAGAAAACATGTATGTGGAAGATAATGATGACCTAGTAGATACTTACCTAAAAACAACCTCAGATGGTAAAGAGATTGTGAAATTACCCTTACCTAGTACTTTTCCATGGTTGAGGGTAGGATAACATCCTGTATAATGGATACATAATTGTTATTAAATTATAAAAGAACCATATACATTAATATGATATTATATATGATCTTTTAATATTTCATTGTTAATGATATTTTTGTAGTATCATCGTTTCAGGTGTTAACTGATTTGTTTTCCTTTATATGCATGGTTACGTGAGCAATGTTTTTTATGGGTAGGATGTATTTTATTCATATACAGAATGATAGTATGTTCATAAACATTATTTTTAATCATAAAATAAAAATATTTATTGAATGATTACAGTGGGGAATGGATCTCATCGCATTTGTGGAGACGGTAATCTGTACGTTCGCACGAGCGACAATATCATTCTTTTGATATTAAAATTATATATAATTGGATGGTATATCATATATAAAGAATCATTCTTATGTTATATTTATTATTTATATCATTTATACTCATTATTACACCCATCCAAATGATGAGGTGTTTGAATAACAAACTACCCCAAGACATGGAGATGGTAATCCGTACATACACACGTATGGGGACATTGTCATTTATAGGATTGACGAAATAATGAATATGGTTGTAAAATTTTAATAATAAAATTAAAGTATATAGAATATATTGGAGTTATTATTTTAGAATGGGAACAAAAAAGAAAGAGTAAGTGGAAGAAGAAAAGAACTTGAAAGAGGTGATAAAATATTTACCTCTTCTTTGGGTACTTCCTTTTTATTTGATCAAAAGGGCTCCTGAGGATGGATTTATGACTAAAGTAAGGCCTCTAGGATTAAGGTAGGAATTTTTAGAGGATATTTGGGCAGTGGTTGGCCAATAAAATGGCTTTGAATGTGTGAATTTTAGGGAAGTGGAAGTGCCCTTTTATAAGAGAGGTGAGGGTCACCTTAGGAAAAGCTTGAAATATTATTTTATAATAAAATCATTTTGATTATATAATGGCACCAAAATAAATTATTTAAATTATAAGGTGATTATGTCTCTAAAACCTCTCAAATAATAGGTTTTATATAGTTTTAGTTCATCATATTAACCTTATTGGTTAGATTTAACTCTTAGTTAAACAGTTTGACATTTACCATGTCTCTTTGTATTTTTATATTATTTAGTTAATAAACATACTATAAACTTCCAAAAAAACCTCAAGTGGTTAATTAATGACATATATAATATTATTTAATCTCTTTGGCCGAAACATAGCTTTTTAGGAATAAAATATCAATTAATAATATAATATTTGTTTTAAAAACTCTTTTATGCCAATTTTGACACTATTTGGTATTTTGTTTTTGTTAAATTCATTAAAACGTTATTAATTCCAAATAAACTCATTTAATCATACCTAATATGTCATATTAACCTAGAAAATTAGTTTAATTCATTATAAGTATCAAATTAGATTTCTTTGTATATTTATAATATCAATTATTTTATTATTACATTAATAAGATAATTACTGCATCATCATTGTGTAATAAATAAATTTTATTATATAATGTCTAAAAATTATACATACAATTCCATTATGTAGAAAATATTTTTATCTTTATAATGAATATTTATAGTCATATTTATCTTATGTATATCCTTATATTAAAAATGGTGTTGTTATTAAACTTTGATTTTAACTTTTTTAACTCTTATTTAAATAAAATAATAATAAATGTCTTAATCTAATCCATGTGGAACAAAGTGGATCATATTTTATTCCTATGGTTTCTTTTGTTCAAATTACATTTATCCAATAAAATTAAAACTTTTTTTAGGTTAATTATGATTTCATTTTTACCCTTAATTTCCCTTTTACTTTAAACCATGGTAAATAAAAGTCAACAGTTACTATTCATCAAAAATTATTTTCATCCTATTGAACCACATTTTATGTACTGATATTAACTGTGTCTCTATAATTTTTTAAATTCAACTCACAGAAGTAGTAAAATTATGTTTTATACAAATTTTCAAATGCTCCTAGGAGGTGGATAAAAGACGGTAAAAAGTTCGATAAAATTTTAAATATATAAACCTATTATAAAATAACTCCAATGAATTAAGTCGAACATATATATGTATTATATAACTATTTTTAACTAAAATAAATTAAAATAAAATAATTATTTATTTAAATAAAAATTCGGTTTTAACCAATAACGCAGTGTTTGTTCACTATACATCAAAAATTGAAAGTTTTTAGAAAAATACCAGAAAATCACCCTAAGCTAATATTGATATTCCCAATCCAAAAATGAAGTCCATTGTGAAATATTATATTTATAAAATTTCAAAAGGTGGTTTTTACTATACATAATTACTAGTTTCATTGGTCACGATGTGTTAGAATATCAAAATTGCGTACAATGCAAGCTATTGCGTTATTCAAAGGGAAACATATCGTGGAAGCTTGGGGTGTTGAATGCCCTGCCGATGTGTCACCTATATGGCGAGACCAGCCAAGCAAAACAGCCGGGAACCTCCTCCACCTTCTACCGCATATCGGGCCCAGCAAGCCTCAAATATAGCCTCTACACCTCTAGGGAGGACCAGCGGAGCAGATCCGAGCACGGTCGTCCCTCCGTGGGTCTTAGTCGCCACACCACTTACTGATGTTGTGCCACCATGGGGTAATTCTCCTCCCATCGATGCACCTCCCACGGTGAACCCCAGGATGACTAACCTCCAGGAGTCACCTCTCTTATACCGGCACCACCCTATACTATTGCAAGAACCGCATTGGCTCCTTTCTTCTTGGTCGCCATCATCAGCCTAGCTCTGACTGAGCTCCCTCTGTCATGTTCCATCCATTACTACATCATTAGATAAATAGTTGGTTCAGTCACACCAAAAAACATCCAACAATGGCCTCGGGATAATTGGTTAGGATAGACATACCTTAAGCCAAGAACAAGCTTTTCTGGGTCATTATAGGTCTGTGCGGGCCTTGCGTGACCCACAATGGGTTAGAGTGGTGTTTTGGGGATCATAAAGTTCTAAATTAATCAAAATTATATATTTAATTTATTACAGTATATGTTTAAATTAATTAATATTGACTTTGGTTTATTTAAAATTTTAATACCGGGGGATTCAAATTAATTTAATTTTGGATTTAATATTAAATTAATTTAATTTTTGGAAAAAAAATTAAATTAACCACTATACAGAAAATTTATTAAATTCTTTCAATTATTTAATTCATCTAATTTAATTAATACCCTTTTACTTATTTAATGCAATTTATTTTTTATCACATATTATTTTTACCTATTTACTGGTCTTGAACATGGACTCATGTGTGTCTTCATTTAATTATTTATTTATTTAATTATTTTAACTATGTGCGATATTTTTAAATAATTAAATGATAGTTTGCGCCTCTTCTTTATTTTCGGACAACTTTTATAATGGCCTAGGTGGCCAAATTCACCTAATGTACATTTATACACCTAGTCCCCCTAGCTTGCATGCAAGTATTTTTGCACTTCTGACGAAGGAGGTGTACATTGACCAAGACGATGCAAGATGCGACGTGGACCCCAGAAAGACTATAGAGTACTCCAAGACATCATGTGGACACCACCAATCACAACTACACAAAATACATATTATCCCAGTTCAAAACTATGACAATAGGCCCCAAAACCGTTGTCATAGGCTACAACCACGATTTTAGAAAACCATGGCTGCTATTGCTCTAGTAATAGTCCTCAAAATTGGCCACCAAGGTGGTTGACCTATATCCATGGTTTAAACCATGGCTATAGACCTTGATAAACCATGAAAATAGGTGAAAAAAATTTGGCCATCATGTTTCAATCCTTGCACCTCATTACAGATCCACCAGAAGATTGCCATTCAGGAATGGATTTGATCGACAAGAGTTTCCTGGATTTTGAATACATACATAACATAAGAGGGGATTTCTTGGGCCATATACTTAACAAGTACTTCCTTTCCTTCCATGGAAACCATACTACTTGACCAGAGGCAAATCAAATTTTTCACCCTCACCATAATCGAGGCGAGCACTTGTTTCTTTGATCTACAAACAAGGGTCTGGAGGCCAAGATATTTAGAATGCTTCTCAACCAGTGAAAATCAGCACACCCGCTGCAGTTCCTCCCTCTTGGAGAGAGGATCCCCTTATTTCAGACCTCTTGAGGGATTAATTATTTTTGAATGGGTCCCATTAATATTAATTCCAAAAGAGACAGTTGTCACACAGTTCATGATACTAGAGATCCATCTTGTCATGAAGACCAGTTTGGAGAGAACAAGTTCCATGTAACACCCCGACCACAGAAGCCTAGAGTCGGTGCATTATTATGTATCATTTTCATGATAAAAAAAGATCAAGTCTTGAAAGAACAATTATATTAGTAGCCTTATGAGTACTAGATACATTCATAAGGTTTACATTACATCATAAAATGGAAAACTATAAAAACATTGTTTCCATGGAAAACACTGATATCCCATAGACTATCCCTGTAGGTCAGTCATAATATACTTCTTAACATCCTATGAAAAATAAAACATAGAAAGGGGTCAGCTCAAATGATCAGTAAGGATAGCAATATAGCGGAAACATTCATAAATAAGCATAAACATTTAAGGCAATGTATTGAACTAAAACAAAAGCCTTTTCAACATAAAATTCATCATAATGTGGCGATTTTGAATCAAAATAATGCCATTTACATACTCACATGGATATTATACTAGTAAAATAATCACATGAAATATCAATAGCCACATTTATAATGATGGAATGCATAATGTCAGACTTTAATTTCTGTTTTAAGGCCTCATGACAGGACCTAGGGGCTAACTGTAACCGGACCCCAACCCAGAGAGCCTCTGTAACCGGACTCCAAACTAGAGAGCCTTTGTAACTATAACCCAACACAGAGGACCTCTGTAACCGGACTCCAACCTGGAGGGTTTTTTGTAAACAAACCCCAACCCGAAGGGCTTACTTTTACCTATCCCCAATCGGGAACATACTAGTCCAACACATTCATCTTAAGAAGAGGTTGAAATATAACATAAACATTTTTATTAAAACTAGCATACTAAATGTCAATACTTTAACCATAAACAATGAATTGCATAAAAATTACTCATCCATAGTCAAACATATCACAAAACCTTGAATACAATATGGAAGAATTTTATCATAACAAATCAACTTCAAACAAGTGTAAAATTTATCAAAGGATGTTGACATAGATGAAATCAAAACTATTTAAGAGAAATATCTCTTTGTATTTTGAAATCATTTAAGAGTTACATTATTTAAAAAGGAAGACATTTAAAGACATTTTTGAATCAAATTGTCTCATACCACATTGAAACTTTTGAATGAAATTACTATTTTAAAAACATTCATGTCCATATAGATAGATCCTTAAAACTATTTTAAAAGAATGGAAATTAATGAGAAAGGTTTATAAGAATAAATAGTTAAAACATTTAAAATGATGTTTTAGTAAAAGTGAACCTAAAAAAATGATATCTTTGAAAACTCTTTTATGAAACATGGACATGGATAATAAATATGTCCCAGTAGATACTTACGTAAAAACAACCTCGGATAATAAAGAGATTGTGAAATTAACCCTTACCATGTTGTAATCAATCGATTAGTATGAACAAAATTTAATAACCACCAAATAATTCACATAATAAAATGAATATAAATAGAATCATGATAATATATATCAAATGGTAGTATAGAATACACCACATGCAAAAAAGTGGTGAACAATGGAAATCTCATAGAATTAAAAGTGAGATAAGAAACCCCTTACCTTGTAATTTTCAATGGTCGAGGGTATGTTAACCTCATTTATAATAGTTAAATCATTTTTATCTAGTTATAAAATAACTATATACATAAATATGATATCATATATGATCTTCCAATATTTCTTTGTTGATGATATTTCAGTAGTATCATCGTTTTGGGTGTTAAATGATTCTTTTTCCTTTATATGGTTTGTTACGTAAGTAATGTTTGTTATTGATAAGATGTATAATTTTCATATTCAGAATGATATTAATTTTTTAAACATTAATTTTAATCAACAAATTAAAATTAGTCTTCAATGGATACGATAGGGAATGAATCTCGTCGCGTTCTTGGAGTCGGTAATCTGTACGTACACACGAGCAACAATATCATTCTTTTGACATTTAAATTGTATATAATTGGATGGTATATCATATATGAAGAATAATTATCATGTTATATTTATTATTTAAATCAGTTATACTCATTATTATACCAATCCAAATGATGAAGTTTGTGAATAACAAACTACACCATGACATGGAGATGGTAATCTGTACGTACGCACGAATGGTGAATTTTCCATTTATAGGATGGATAGATTAATGAATATGGTTGTTCCATTTTTATAATGACATCACAATATATATAATATACTAGATTAATTATTTTATAATGGAAACAACAAACAAAAGAGGAAGTGGAAGAAGAAAAAAACATGAAAATGGTGATGAAATATTTATCTCTTCTTCGGGTTCTTCCTTTTGATTTGATCAAAAGGGATCCATAGGATGGATTTATGACTAAAGGAATGCCTCTAATATGAAGGGAGGATAGTTGGGAGGATATTTGGGTAGGGTTTGGCCAAGCCAAATGGCTTTGAAGATGTGAATTTGAGAGAAGGGGAAGAGCCCTTTTATAAGATGGGTGAGGGACACCTTAGGAAAAGATTGAAATATTATTTTATAATAAAATAATTTTTTTTTTCTAATAGATCCAAAATGAATTCTTTAAATTATAAGGTGTGTATGTGTCGAAGAACTCTCAACCAACAGGTTTTAGATAGGTTTGGGTCACTATATTAACCTTATCTTTTAGATTTAACTCTTAGTTAAACAGTTTGACATTTACCATGTCTCTTTGTATTTTTAAATTATATGGTTAATAAACTTACAATAAACGTCCAAGACTATCCAAGTGGTTCGTTAATGTTACACCTATCATTATATAAGTATTTTGGTCGAACCTTATATTTTTAGGTTTATTATATCAACCAATAATATTGTATTTTTAAAAAAACTCATTTATGTCAATTTTGACATTATTTAATAATTGATTTTTTTAAAGTCCTAAAAACATTATTACTTCCAAATAAATACATTTTATCAACTCTAAAATGATATAGTAATATATAAAATGTTTTTATGGCATCAAAACCATCAAATTATATTTATTTTAGTATTTATAATATCATTTATTTGATTATTTCATTAATAAGGAAAATATTGCATCATTATTGTGTCATATAGAAATATATTTATTTTATGTCTAAAATTTATAAATAAAATATCATGAGGTCGTAAATATTTTTTGATTTATAATTAATATTTATAGTCTAATAGATCAATTATATAACCTCATATAAAAATTTTTTTACGAAAATATATGTGCTTTTGTTATTTTTGTCTTTACTTTAGATTATTTAATATAAAATGTCATTATCCCTCCCAAGTGGCTCCATGGGGTCCCAAAATCGACCCAAGGATTCCCAATGTCGTAAATGTATCATCCAATATGGTTAGAACACATGTTAGGGTAATTTAATATTATTATAATAATATTTTTTAACCTTATTTACTGGATTTATCCCTTTAACTATGGTAAATAAAATATTTACTGAAGTAAAAAATCCTAATGTCTAAAAATAAAATATTCCTATTTACACAAATTGGACCTCCTGATTCCAAATATTGAATCCATTTTTCCAAATTCAAAACACAGAATTGGAAAAACATAATTTAAAATTAATTCCCGTTGTCAAAACAAAAAGCGTGTTTTTATGAAATAATAACTATCAAAAGATTGACACTTGTTTATGTGTAGTTTAATCATGAGATTATATAAAATGAAATGAATTATATTAAATGATAAAAATATAATCTAATGATACTTAAAAACCATTCAAATTTATAATTTTACACTATAAATTATTTTGATTAAAAAAGTTGTTTTAATTAAAATTTAGTATTTTCACTCTTCATCAAAAATTAAAAGTTTTCAGAAAAATACCAAAAATTAAGCCTAAGCTAATTTCGATATTACAAATCCAAAAATGAAGTCTATTTTGAAAGATAAAATTTATAAAATTCAAAAAAGTTAGTATTACTATTCATAATGGCTAGTTTGATTGGCTGCGGTGTGTTAGAACTCGAAGTTGCATACAACACACGCTATTGTATTATTTAAAGAGAAGCATAACATGGAAGCATGGGGTGTTACATTCTACCCTTCTTCAAATAATTTCATCCATTAAATTTCTATAATATTACTATATAAAAAGACTCAGGTGGTTCTTCATCATAAGTTTCTCATGTTCCCACATTGCCTATTCCATCTTATGGTTTCTCCATAGAACTTTTACCAGACGAGTCATACGGGTTTTCAGCACTTAGTCACTAGTATCAAGAACCATGACAAGCTCTTTGCAATAAGACATATTGGGTTCTAGTTCTAATTCCTCATAGGTGAGTACATGCGTTGGGTCAGGCATGTATTTTCTCAATAGTGATACGTGAAACACATCGTGAACTTTGGAGAGCCTTGGTGGCATTTTCAAATGGTAAGCTACATCCCCAATTCATTCTAGAATTTTGAAAGGTTCGATGTGCCTAGGACATATTTTTCCCTTCATACCAAAATGTATAACACCCTTCCATGAAGATACCTTCAATAAAACATGATCTCCAACCTAAAATTCCAAATCCTTCCTTTAGTTATCGGCATAAATCTTTTGCCTACTTTGATCTGCTTTGATGTGGGTTTGGATTACCTTCACCGTTTCCATCATTTCTTCCACCTGTTTAGGGTCTATGAGTTTTATTTCACCAACATCATCCCAACAGGTTAGTGTGTGACATATCTTTCTGTATAATGTTTCATATGGTTCCATATGAATACTTGAATGGAAGCTATTGTTATAGGAAAATTCTACCAGAGGTAAATATTTATCCCATATACCTTGAAAGTCAAGTGAGCATGATCTCAACATTTCTTCTAAGGTTTGAATAGACCATTATGATTTTCCATCAGTTTGGGGGTGGTAGGCAGTGCTCAAATGAATTTCAGTTTTCAGGGCTTTCTGAAGACTTTTCCAGAATCTTGATGTAAAATGTGGATCACAATCAAAAACAATTGATAGGGGTACTCCATGAATTATCACAACTTCATTAATATATAGTCTTGCTAGATGTTCAAGTGGTAAATCTTCTCTTATAGCAAGAATATGTATTGACTTTGTAAGACGATCAACAATGACCCACATTGGATCGTTCCTTCTAGGAGACTTTGGTTGTCCCATGACAAAGTCCATCGTAATATTATTACATTTCCACTCAGTTATGGGAAGAGGATGCATGACTCTTCCAGGTTGTTGCCTTTCAGCTTTCACTAGTTGAAAAACATATATCTTGACACAAAATCAGCAATCTCCCTCTTCATGTTCTCCCACCAATAATGTTCCTTCAAATCTCTATACATCTTTGTGCTACCAGGGTGTATAAAGAAATTGGAGCTATGAGAATAATATAACAATACTCTTTTTTGATCAGGTATATCTGGAACACATAGTCTCTTCCCAAATTTCAAAATCCCATCTTCATATACAAATTCAATCAATCTCCCATCGTTCACAGATTGAATCTTCTTTTGAAATTCCTCATCATCAGCCTGAGAACTTTTTATCCTTTATAGTAAAGATGGTTTGGCAACCATTTGAAAAAGCATTGATGTTTCACCTTCCATGGTTATCACACATGGGAAAATCCTTATTTCCCCTCTTCTCTTTATCCATATTTCTTTCTTCCATCCTTTTCTTCTCTTGCTTCCCTTCAAATTCATAAGACTTAGATAATTATTTACTTATCTTATTAACACATGATACTATTTCTTCATATGATGAGAATATGTGGGAGACTATTTCCCTTTTAAATGTTGGATTAATACCATGAAAGATAAGATCCTTCTTAATTTTTTAATCATGCGTATTGCTGGAATTATCATTCCTTCTACTAGGTTCCATTTCTAAAAAATGGAATACACTAGGTCAATTTATGAATCACAATTCATAATTCCAAACATGTAAAAAACCTAACGTAAATTGAACAGTTTATGGATATAATCCATAATAATTAAAAAAAATTCTTGAAGGAAGTACTTACTCCTAAATCATTTATAATGGCTTGTAATGAAAATGTGAAATATCCTAAACATGTCCCCCCAGAGTGTCGTAACCAAGAGTGAAGCATGGCCTGTTTTCATGCACCAGTTCTCGTTCGAGTCTAGCTCAAAGCAGTGTTTTCAGGTTTTATCCCAAGGTACATCTGTGCCAGAGCTACATCTACCTGCTCGTATTTAGATAGGGATGTATTTCTTGGAGAACTCAAAAAATATCTACAATACCAAAATTCTAGGAATTTCTTTTATACTAATCTTCAAAGTCTATCTTAGAGCTATGTGCTCTAAAACGGGTTTATCTAAATCTAGTTTCCAAGGTTTGTACTAAACTTATTCTGATACCAACTATAACACCCCAACCCCAGAAGCCTAGAGTCAATGCATTATTATGTATCATTGGACTGATCCCAAAAGATCAAGTCTCTAAGGACCAATTGGTTTAGTTGCCTTGGAAGTTCTAAATATATTCATAAGGATTGCATTACATCATAAAATGGGAAACTACAACAACATTGTTTCCATAGACAACATTGAGATCCCATTGACTATCCCTGCAGGTCAGTCTTAATATGATTCTTCGCATCTTGAGAAAAATAAAACATAGAAAGGGGTGATCTCAGATGCTTAATAAGGATAACAATATAGTGAAAACATTCATAAATAAGAATAAAAATTTAAGGCAATTTATAAAACTAAAACAAAAGCCTTTTCAACATAAATTTCATCATAATATGGAAAATGTAAATCAAAATAATGCCATTTACTTACTCACATTGATATTCTACTAGAATAATTATCACATACAATATCAATATCCACTTTTATAAGGATGGAATGCATAATGCCAGAATTTAATTTACATGTCAAGGCCTCGTTCTAGGACCTAGGGGATAACTATAACCAGACCCCAACCCAGAGAGCCATTTTAACCGAACTCCAACCGGAGAGCCTCTTTAAATGGACTCCAACCCAGAGAGCCTCTGTAACCGGACTCCAACACGGAGGGTCTGCTGTAACCAAACCCCAATCCAGAGGGCTTACTTTTACCTGTCCCCAACCTGGAACATACCAGTCCAACACATTCATCTTAAGAAGAGGTTGAAATATAACATAAACATTCGTATTAAAACTAGCATACTAAATGTCAATACTTTAACCATAAACCATGAATCGCGTAAAAAAAACACATCCACAGTCAATCATATCACAAAACCATAAATAAAATATGGAGGATTTTTATCATAATAAATCAACTTCAAACAAGTGTAAAATTTATCAAAGGATGTTGAAATAGATGAAATCAAAACTATTTGAGAAAAATATATCTTTCTATTTGGAAATAATTTAAGAGTCATACTATTTAGAACGGAATACATTTAAAGACATTTTTTAATCAAAGTTTCTCATACGACTTTGAATATTTTGTATGGAATTACCATTTTAAAAACATTCATTTTCATATAAATAAATCCATAAAAACATTTTGAATGAATGAAAATTAATGAGAAAGGATTAGAAGAATAAATCTTTAAAACATTTAAAATGATTTTTTTGTAAAAGTGTCCCTTAAAAAGGATATCTTTGAAAACTCTGTTATGAAACATGGACATGGATAATAAATATGTCCCAGTAGAAACTTATGTAAAAACAACCTCGGATAATAAAGAGATTTTGAAATTAACCCTTACCAAGTTGTAATCAATCAATTCATATGAAAAAAAGTTAATAACCACCAAATCATTCACATAATACCATTAATATAATGATAATCATGATAATATATATCAAATGGTAGTACACAATGCACCACATGCAATAAGTAGCGAACAATGGAAATCTCACAGAATTGAAAGTGAGATGAGAAACTCATTACATTGTACTTTTCCTTGGTCTTGGGTAGGTTGAACTCCTATATAATAGTTAAATCATAGTTATTAAATTATAAAATAACTATATACATAAATATGATATCATATATGATTTTCAATATTGCTTTGTTGATGATATTTTAGTAGTATCATCGTTTCGGGTGTTAACTGATTCGTTTTCCTTTATATGCTTTGTTACGTAAGTAATGTTAGTCAAGGATAGGATGTATCTTATTCATATTCATAATTATATTAAGTTTTTAAAAAAAAATCAACAAATGAAAATTTGTCTTGAATGGATACGATAGAGAATGATTCTCAACGTGTTCATGGAGACGGTAATCCGTACGTACGCACAAGTGACAATATCATTCCTTTGATATTAAAATATTATATAATTGGATGTTATATCACATATAAAGAATAATTATAATGTTATATTTATTATTTACATTATTTATACTCAATATTATACCCATCCAAATGATGAAGTGTTTGAATAACAAACTACACCACGATGTGGAGACAGTAATCCATACGTACGCACGTATGGTGAATTTTTCATTTATAGGATGGATATAATAATTAATATTGTTTTAAAATTTTATAATAACATAACAATATAAAGAATATACTGAAGTTATTATTTTAGAATAGAAACAACAAAGATAGAGGAAGTGGAAGAAGAAAAGAACTTGAAAGCAGTGATGAAATATTTAGCTCTTCTTCAGGTTCTTCCTTTTGATTTGATCAAAATGGCTCCTTAGGATGGGTTTATGACAAACATAAGGCCTCTAGGATGAAGGGAGGATAGTTGTGAGGATATTTGGGTAGGGTTTTTATGATCCAAATGGCTTTAAAGATGTCAATTTTAGAGAAGGGGAAGTTCTCATTTATAATAGGGGTGAGGGGCACCATAGGAAAAGATTGAAATATTATTCTATAATAATAAAATGTTCGGTTTATAATGGATATAAAATGAATTAATTAAATTATATGGTGGGGATGGGTCAAAAAATACTCAACCAATAGGTTTTATACAGGTTTGGGTTACTATATTATCCTTATTATTTAGATTTAACTCTTAGTTAAATAGTTTGACATTTACCATGTCTCTTTGTATTTTTATTTTATATGGTAAATAAACATACTATAAACTACCAAGAGAATGAAAAGTGATTTATTAATTATACACCTATCATTATATAAGTATTTTGGTTAAAACTTATATTTTTAGGTTTATTATATCAGCCAATAATATTGTATTTGTTTTAAAAACTCATTTATGTCAATTTTGACATTATTTTATAATTAATTTTTGTTAAAGTTCAAACAACTTTATTACATAGAAATAAATACATTTAATCAACCCTAACATGTAATAGTCACCTATAAATTGTTTTTATGGAATCAAAATTTTCAAATTGTATTTATTTTAGTATTTATAATATCATTTATTTGATTGTTTCATTAATAAGGAAAATGCAGCATCATTATTGTGTCAAATATAAATATATATATTTTATGTCTAAAAATTATAAATAAAATATATAGAGGTAGTAAATATTTTTATATTTCTAATGACTCTTTATATTTGAATATATCAATTATATAACATCATATAAAAATAGTTTTATTAAAATATATTTTCTTTTGTTATTTTTGTCTTTACTTTAGATTATTTAATATAAAATGTCATTATCACTCCCATGTGGCTCCATGGGGTCCCAAAATCGACCCAAGGACACCAATGGTCGGACATGTATCATCCAATAGGGTTAGGACATGTGTTAGGGTAATTTAATATTATTATAATATTATTTTTTAACCATATTTACTGGATTTACCCCTTTAACGTCGGTAAATAAAATATTTACCAAAGTAATATTCCTAATGTCTAAAAATAAAAGTTACCTATTTAAAAAATTTGGAACTACTGATTCCAAATATTTAATCCATTTTTCCAAATATAAAAAAACAGAAGTGCCACAAATTAATTTAAAATTAATTTATGTTGTCAAAACAAAAAATGTGTTTTTATGAAATAATAATTATCAAAAGATTGACACTTGTTTATGTTAAGTTTAATCGTGAGATTACATCCAATGACTTAAATTATATTAAATGATAAAAATATAATCTAATGATACTTAAAACCAATTCAAATTTATAATTTAACACAATAAATTATTTCGATTAAATTTTTTTTTTTAATTAAAATTTAGTATTTTCACTATTCATCAAAAATTGAAAGTTTTCAGAAAAATACCAAAAAATCACCCTATGATAATTTCTATATTCTGAATCCAAATATGAAGTCCATTTTGAATGGTGAAATTTATAAAATTCCAAAAATTGGGTATTACTATTGATAATGACTAGTTTAATTGGTCGTGGGGTGTTAGAACTCGATGTTGCATACAAGACACGTTATTATATTAATCAAATAGAATCGTACCGTGGAAGCATTGGGTGTTACATTCAAGAATAAGCCATTAAATTCTATCATAGGCTTTAATCGTATCTAATTTCATTACCATGACACCTATTTTGGATGATGAATGAGTTTTCATATAGTGAAATAATTCATTTGCAATGGCAGCATTATCCGTAATGGATATCCTTGGAATAAAAGTACTTTGGTTTTTAGTATCAAGCAGCAAGAGACAGTCCCTAAGATTAGCCACCTAGATCTTAGAAAACATTTTTTAAAAAACATTGCATAAACTGATAGGTCAGAAATCTGTGATTTTTTTAGGGAAATGGGTTTTTGGGATGAGTGTAATAAGGGTTTCATTCAGTGGATCAAGAGATGCTCTTCCTGCCCACAAATCCTTCATCAAGGCTACCACATCTAGTTTGGAAATATGCCAAAAGCATTTAAAAAACTGGGCATGAAATCCATCATGCCTTGGGGCCTTGGTGGATTGAATAAGGTGAAGAGGTCCAATCAATTCATTCTAAGAGATATATCTCTCCAACATATGGTTTATATCCTCTATGAAAACTTTGGAATACAACTAGTCAAATATGAAGGTGTTTCAATACTTTCCACTCTATAGAGGTTGCTGAATAAATTCAGTATAATGGATTGAATATTATTGTTATCATAAACAACCCAACCAGTATGTTCTTCATGTTGAGAAATTTGGTTTTCCCTTTTCCTTTCAGACACCCTTTGGTGAAAAATAGTGAGTATTTTGATCACATTCCTTTATATGGTATTATCTTGATCTCAGAAACCAAAAGCTCTTATTCTCTCTCAATGTTGCATTATGATTCTTTTTTGCTAATGAGATATGCCTGAGAAAAGAGTTAAATCATGGATAAGAAAAAATTATCTTCAACATATTTTCCACAGCATTAATTCGTCTGTCAGAATTCCCAAATCTAAATGAACTCCACTTATGTAAACAAGATGCAGTGCTATATATATTGGAAGTGATGGACCAGTTCAGTCCCTTCCAATCCGATGGAACCACCTTCTCACAATTGATGTCTAGGAGCCAGAAAATTTCAAATTGAAAGGTCCGTAAATGCCTCTGAAATACCCCATGAGAGGTCGTTGACAACATTATTTGATAGTGGTCATAAGAGACTAGAGGAAAGTGAACAATATAGAATGCATAGAAGAGGGGTTTCCAATAATCTGTTCCAACAAATCTATCCAACCTTTCAACAATACGATTCTCCATAGATCTCCCTTAATTCCATATGAAATGAGTGCCCAAAAACCTATGGTCATGGAGATAATTCAGAATCAGAGTGTTCCTAAACTCTTCCATAGCATCATCACTCCTCAGACACCCCCTTCTTTTTCTTTATGAGAAAGGATATCTTTGAAGTCTCCTCCAATAAGAAGAGGGCCTAGGAGAGAGGTCTGCACCCTGTTCAATAGGTCCCATGACTTGTGTTTATCATGGTACCAAGTCCACCCATAAAAACCAACAAAAGACCATGGAAGAGATCCTGGTGCAACAACTGTCACAAAAATGTGATTACTTGAGAAATTAGTCACCTGAAACCCCATGTCATCTTTCCACAAGAGGAAAAGACCACCAGAGTGACCATGTCTTCCAACAGGGAATATGTTTTTGAAAACAATCTTCAAAAAAAAGGAGAACAACATCCTTGCAATACAACATAGTTTTGGATACAAAAAACTATGTCAGGGACATATTATGAACTCCAGTGATGGAGTTAACAAATAGTTTGGGAGTTTCCAAGTCCCCGATAGTTCTATCATAGTATTTTCATTTCTCTAGGAGGGGTTGAGACATGTCGTCCTCCATATCCATAACTTCGAAAAACTGTTTGTCACATGCCATTTTCCACCTCTTTGGGAGGCACCCAGGCCTTTTCCCCACCTCCCAGCTTTGTTTATGTTCGCCTTGTTTTTCACTGATTGGTATACCATCT
Source organism: Viscum album (assembly GCA_963277665.1). NCBI lineage: Eukaryota > Viridiplantae > Streptophyta > Magnoliopsida > Santalales > Viscaceae > Viscum > Viscum album. Next base: position 1,916,240,251 of record OY728127.1, read on the forward strand.
CGATCTCCTCTAGTCACCCTTCTTCATGTTTGATGTTTTTGAACACCTGACAATGTTAATCCAACCATGTCATCTTCTTCCTAGGCCGTAAAAAGTGGTGGTTCAAGAAATGTAGGAAGAGCTCAAACAAGGGGTTCGTCACTAGGTTGTCCCCACCCCACACCTAGGTCTGGTGGTTCTTTTTCTTTTGGTGATGACCCAAAATGTGTGCAAGAGGAATTCTTTGCATAAGCATGGGACTAAGATAAGTCAAAAATCAGGTCCTTCTCCTTACTGAATTGATTTTCCTTCAAGTCGGCCACGACTGCAATGCTTCTTAACATTATTTCCATCACCCGCTAATCCACCTAGTTGCTAGTAGAAAACATCAGTGGACCAAGCATTATGAATTTATTTTGAATTGGTTCTGATAGCTTCTTGAATTCCTTTTCTAGTCTCTCACAGTCCTTCTATTTTTCCACTTCAGTAATGAATGTTTTTCCAGTATTTTTTTCACAAATCCAAGGTCCATATAGTAAAATGACATTTCCTTGTTCATCATCATTTTTTGATCCACAATCCATTTTAGATCATATTACTTAAGACTACATTCAATGTATTGACTGGATTCAGAGGTATTCGGTCTCTCACCCCAAACATATCGGCTTCCAATGAACTACTTTGGGTTCGTTGTGAATCATACTGACAACAGATCGGCTCTCGAGGGTCAGACTCACAGAGTAGAGTGCTCGTGCATGGAGTGCTCGCGTAGGGCTGTTTCGTAATGGAGGTGGTTCACAAATTTCATGGTGGGAAATGATTCCAGTTCTCGAAGTGGGTGTCTTCCCGTTGATTTCATTTTGGATTGGAGTGGGTGTGGGGTGTGTACACAAAGGGTGGGTTCGTGAAGGAGGTTTTTGCGAAGTGTACTCTGGGAATAAATCCATCTCGCAATGGTGGGGGGTTTTCACGTAGCCTTTCCATTACGGTCAAGTGGGATCCCTAAAGGATACAAAGAGGAGCACTAGCTTTGGGTTGGATGCTCCACGGATGCATATTCGTAAGGGTGGGATGTTTCATGGATGTGAGTTCTAGGGGGATTTTCTTGTAAAGGAGCTCTAATATTCCTCTTTAGGTACATAAAAATAGAATACCATCTGCTGAATAGATGGCAGAAACTGTCACTGAAAAATTAAGAAAAAAAATGAAAATTGCCACATGAAAAGACGAAGATATGTATATTTATATAAACCATGGGAATATCCTCAAAAATATGGTGGTAGGTCTTCCTGACAAATATTTGGTGGAAAATTTTTTCCTATGAAAGCACAGGGAACCTATAGCAATGGTTTTGGAAAACCGTAGCTGTAGGACTTCGAAAGAATTGTCTTATAGCCAGAGTTTTAAAACCATGGATATAGGTCACATAAATATGGATATATCCATTGCCTATAGACATAGTTTTAAAAACCATGGCCATATGCCATAGAAAACTGGCCTTTATCCAAGGTTATAAAATTGTGGCTATTGGCGACCGAACTGTGGTTCTAGGCACCAATAGCTGCGGTTTTGAAACTGTGACTATAGGTCTGTTTCAGTAGAAACTTTTTCTAGTTGGGAATATAAGGCGATTCTCTAGATGAGATTCGAACATACAGGGTGAGGGCGAGCTGCATCAGAAGTTAAGCGATGACTTTGGAATAATGCCCCTAGGTTGTTTAAATGCTCATGACCAATTTGGTAGTATTTTAACATTATGAATTTATTTATTAATTTATGCATTTTATAACATAGGGAAAATACATAAAATAAAAAATAATAAAATTCATAGGGAAGTGATGTGTGTTTTTCTATTAATGTTCAGTTGTGAGCACAACAACATAGATGAACAAGATTAATATAAATAGATTAAATTTGTAGACAGTGAAAAACATAAAACCCTCAAAGTAATTTTATGTCCTTACCACATTCTATCATTCAAATTTAGATAAAACCAGGTGTTTAGGGTGTCGATCCTTCCATAACTAAGGGTGACTCTTACAAACGGGGAGTTCTTAAGAGATTGGTCGGTTGATTTAACTAATGTGGTAGTGAGGATTATCCACATATAACTTGCTATTATTTTAGAGGAAACCATTGAGTAATCAAGTTTATATTTTTGAAGCTGGGACTTTACTCAATAGATCAAGGAACCTCGAGTTAATGAGGTTGGTCATCCCAACACCTACCTTGAACTGTCCATGTAGTGGTGTAGCCATAGTTTGTAGACTATGAGAGGAGGTTCAAAGATCCTTTCCATTAGAACACTCAAGTGATAGAGTATTCTAATTCTAGTAAAGAGGGTTCCTATAATTCAATAAAATTGTGGGAGGCAGTTAAGGATATGATTAATCAATAATGTTTAATTTGGTAATCAACATAAATGTACTAATTTTCTAAAGTGTTATTTTTCTATAAAATGGAAAATAATACCATAAGAAAAACTTTGATAAATATTTGACAAAAGTTAAATGTGCAAACTAGCATGAATTTCCAAGTGTAGTACAACTTCTTGTGCATAGTGCTACTATATCGTAAATTCAAGGGATTGTTGTCCCTACCTGTTAATTCACCTCACAAAGAATAGGTGTAAATTTTCTTATAGAAGACTCGAAAATTAATAATATGATGGTTCTATCATAATTCTATCATCAATAAATGATGTTTGTTATGCATACAAAATCGGATCATGGATTATATTACATATAGTCACATCTCTAAAAAAAGTTGCAAGGAGAAAGTGAGGCAACATATGAATGTGATGATTACACTGGATTTGTGTTAACATGAAAGTAGATGAATCTCTTTTATGAAATGCCATTCTTATACATTTTCACCTTATTACTCTATTTTCATTTAAGATTACAAATGAATAGTATGGAGTATGTGCTTCCTTACCTTTAAGGTAAGGTTTTCCAAGTTATAATGATATTAAATAAAGTACCATGTTTAGTTATTATGGTTAATAAATTGGAAGAAAATGTGAAAATTCTAATGGAAAGTAATGATAAATGCACCTTATTAATGTCCTTCAAGGAATAGAGGTTGGTTATTTAATAGGTAGTTATTTGCATCGCATATTTGAAATGATTTATGGAAGTTTAAATACTCAATGAACTGAGTTGAATATGTAAGAACCAACTTCTTCTTTAGTGTATATTAATCAAATTAAAGTGTTTTTTCTGGTATACTTTTTGGGTATTAAATATAATATGAAAATCACATGTGTGTCTTGAAATACAGTAACCACATAAGTATAGAAACATTACTAAATGTAAGGTGTATTCTCCAAGAAGCTTAGATGGGTGATTCCGAATTCAGCAATGAGAAGTTCATAACTTCTATTTTCAATGTGATTGATTCTAGTTGAACATATTGTTGAGTATAACCAAAAAATTTATCTCATGTTCCCTTTGGAAAAAATGAGACATTATTCTAGGTTTTTTAATGAATGTTGTTTGTGGTGTCTCATACTCATCAAATAATTTAGTAATACTAGAATCATAGGCAATAAGTGATGAATATAAAAAATGTAAGACATTTACCCAGTTCTAGAAAGATAATTCTTTGTTAGGTAAAAACTAAATGTGGAAATCATGTATATACCTAGTATGGTATTTAGGATCATCATATCTAAAAACCTTGGGTAGTTTTGATGTATTTGATTTGGACAAAGAAACATTTAGATATAAAGGTATTCCATAAACCATATGGTTTTAGTTAAACAAGAGAGTGTGAATTATTTCAATGGAAATTTAGTAGTAAAATTACTCCATAAGATTCCTTTATGTTATTAAGGAATGTGATAGTGAAGTATAAACATGGTTAGAATATGTGAGTTTCTTTGGATCTGCATGCTGAAGAATATCTTGACAAAGCAATCATCGATCATGATAATGTAGCATGGAGTAATTATTAAATGCACATTACCTTTTCTACATCATGACATTGAAGTTCATAAGGAGGATCGATGATGATTCTTGCAAATTAATATTGATCATCAAAATGTACGATGGATAAATTCCCAAATTCATGTTTTATACATAAAATTTACGATGTAAGTAGTATCAATGTTACAACCAAAAGTAACTTCCATCAAATTTCATGATATGATTTTCAAATAATGGTGAAATCCCATAAAATTTATGAAAACTAAAAATTTAAAATGGATATCATGCAAGCCTTATTATAATGGAAATACATTATGTCATGAGATATGTGTATATTCAAATATTTTGTTAGGACATAAACCAACCAGCATCACTCTAGAAAAATTGCACATCTAAGTAATTGTCCTAATAGTTTCTTAGGATATTATATAAATTCATAAAATTGAAAAGTGGTAGTCAAGTGATAGACTAAAGTAATATATAATGGTTCACATCTATATTAGAAATTTTTGGAGAAATATTGACTTAGGTTTGGTAAATGTTCATTATACACAGATGGTGGGCATAAGAGTAGGTTCCACAAGTACACGTGGAATAGGAATGTTCCAAAGGCACATACACTGAAGGAATTTTAAAACCATGGTGAAGGTTTTGAGTTTACTATGTGTTGTGATACATTATTCATTAAGAATAATAATTCTTGTATGCATTACATGTCAATTAGCTAAGATTGACAAGATGAGTTAAGATTCAATAATGGATGTCATGTATCAAATTGTAAAGAGGAATATAAATTGGATATCGTGTTGGGTATTCAAGAGAGATGATACATAGGTGGTACAAGCTAAGTACCAATAAGGTTTGATTGGTTATACCAAGTTGGTATTCCTAAATCCATTATAATTTTAATTTTCAAATCTAACTTCTTAGATCATTTAATTGACCACTAGATGTCAAGATCACTTTTCATGGAAGGTGTCTTTACAATGCAACCAGAAATGGATGATGACACCATTGAATTCCAATAAAAATTACAAGTTACTGAAATCCAGTTCAGGATTAATGTTAGGAATAATATCTTAAATCATTCATTTGGAATGAATCTTTGTCAAGTATCTACCAAAGTCTAGTGAGAGTGCCATAGTTTTCAAAGAGAAATATGTTTAGAAACATTTGGAAAATAGATATTGGTCTTACAGTTAGATAAGAACAGGTTTATATTAATAATATGGTGATTCAATTAAAGTAGAAACCTATGTTCAAGGTAATGAGATCTGCTAAAGTTGACCTAATGGTTACTTATACCTATTAAATCGTACATATACTGACATGGTATAGAAAAATAAAAACAATTCAAGTTAAGAATTATTTCCAATGTCACATTGTATAATCTCTCCAAATTGACAAGTTTGGAACATGGGAGGATATTAAAGTTGTGAGTTCAGTTCTATATGCTTCAGTGATAGATCAGTAATGTATTCCATGATATTTAAAAAAATTGATATTGTCTAAATATACTTTATGTTAGGAATTTATCAATTATTTCTTGGAGAAATTTATGTAAACCAGTCAGAACTATCTAATTTTACTTCAGAAAGTACAAATGATATGTACATGGTAAGTGGATAAAGAAGGATACTAGTTATTTTTGGACATAAAATAGTATTTCTTAGATCAATTTGATTTATTATCATAGTTAGGCTAAGGTGATGAGTGAATCCAAATCATAAAATCCAATGATAGTCATATCTACAATTACAGAGTATGTTGCAGCTTCTAAGGCAGCTAGGAAGCAGTTAAATGAAATGATTTGTTCCAATTATTAGAATCACACATTGTATGTAAAGTATTATCAAAATTTAAATTATGATATTATTACTATACAATATATTAAGTTATGATAGTGGAAAAATGGGGTGTACTCAAGGTTACCATAACATGAGAAGCATTTCTCAAGGAGATGAGGTCACAAATAGAATCATTTCCAGAAAATAGAATCATGGAAGGCCCAGCTACAAAAGTCATTACTCAGCCGAAACATGATCTTTATCATTTTATTATCTAACTAGTATGGTTAGAATGTTGACTCTAGTGAAAGTGGGAGTTTTGAAATAGTGGGTTCCCTAGACCCAACTATGCAGTGATTTTGATTGGCTTATCATGTGTACAGTTAGATATACATGATGATAACATACCATTGTAGTGTTAATGTTTCTACATCCACTATTTAATGCTAATGTCCATAGATTAATTATAATATCAAAATGTTATATTAGATCTCAATAAATAATGGGAACCTCAAGATACTATTCCATTAATCTTAAACATTTTTTATGGTCTAGTTCTATCATATTGACGAGACACAATAGATGTTTGACTATCAGGTGATGGGGGCTCATAAGCATTGATTCTTCTTCTCATGAAGTTTCCAATTGGAGTATTATAATAGTGATATCGTGAGGATAGAACTTCTAATAGGAACACTACATGTTTTGGGTGTCATTGGTTGTTCTTGTCTATGGAAATGTGTATTAGTCTTCTAATATGAGATCATTACCAGTGTGTTCTTGTGTTGGGTGCATAATTGGTGGAATGAAATTGGTTTAATGATCAATAATGAATTTTTCTCATCAAAGTTAAGGAAGTTGTATATCAAAGGCCTGGTTGATCAAGATGGTGATAAACTCATAAGTCTTTGGTCAAAGTAGTTGAAAGGTAAATACATTTGGTTATATCAAAAAATAACAAAGAAAGAAAAAGGAAATGACACTAGCGTGCATCATAATTTATGAGATATTTAAAGAAAAAGAGAATGTAATACACAGTCAATATTTGTAGGATGGTTTTTGTTGCTATCACAATCCCTATCACTTTAGGGGCCTTGATGGGTTTCTATAATATGCTCTAGGTATGTGGATTTTAATCACTACTATCGAGATAAGGTCCTAGAGTGTCACACATAATAGCTTATTCAAGAATTCCCCCCATTCAGATGAATAGTTCTACTAGACATAGTGGGCCCCACCATTGGGTATGTGTGTTTTCCAAGTTATCGATCACTGATAAATAAATTAATTAATTATTATTCAAGTTATTAATAATTAGATTGAATTTATTTAATGTATTCACACGTTAAGTAAATATGAGATAATATTAATCGAAAAAAAATAATATTCAAGGTTTGTTTAATATTAAGTTGGATGGCGAGTCATGTTAAATGGATTTGATTTATCACGTAATATATTATATATATATATATATATAATAATTATGTTTAAAATTATTAATAATATTTATGGAAAAGTTTATCTTGTCATAATTATTATATAGTTGATGTTGAAATAAATGGGGGTCAGGTAACCCAACCGGGTATTTCGCAACTCCATTATAAATAAATAAAAATGATGCTCTCTCAACATGATCTATTCATTAATTTATGAACGATAGCCTCTTTCTCCTACCTATTTCTAGAGAGAGATTATCTCCCTCTTATGTGGTGATCCAAGTTATGCCTTCAAGGATTGAAGGAAGAGGACCGCAGTGATCGTCGGGACGTTGAAGATATCATTGATTTTCCGCGCTAGAACTTGGAATTCGATGATCGGTGTTCCCATATATTTTTGAAGACCATGTGGATGATCTAGAGGGACCCTTCGATGGATCCTTCAAGAAATGATAACCAAAAATGAGTTTCAGTCGACTATGACTTTAGATCTAAACAAGTATGTTCTTAGTTTTAATTTATGTGATCTTTTAATTTATAAGAGATCCTCAGACCTTACTAGGTCTAGGATTGTCGGTGATGATTAGTTCAGTTCCTCTGTGGGCCTCAGTACTATCAAAATTTTGATCAAATCTGTCACTCTAAAATTATCTCATGATGTGGAAGGAGAGGGGATGTTTGGGTGACCAGCACTTGTCAGTGGCCAAATGTCACGTATGATAAATTCAAAGATATATCATATGACTAGATATACAAGATCATTAAAAACTAGTGAGAAATTGAAATCATACCTGACATTTGGATACTGATAAGTATCAGTAACCCAAACTTGAAATCAATAGAAAATTTAAAGACTCCAAATAACTATAATGACCCGTGTCTAGAGAAGAGGTGAAATTCCAAGGGAATTTGATTTTTGGAATTTCCTAGATGGTTCGTTTCATGAACCAATTTTCTATACAAAATTATAATATTTGGAACACATAAATTTGTTTTTAGATTTTTTTTTTAAGGCCTAATGGGTTCCTCGGGTGCTCCATCTAGTTTCATGAGTGTCAGACTCTGAAAACACAAAATAAAAGAGGAATGGATAGGGCATAAAATTAGTCTGAAACTGTGTGGCCCCCAGCTAAAAACTATGTAGCTGCAGCAAGGGAGATGAAACATCCCACACGGGATGCACATGGTTTGTACCACATATTCAGTACCCTCTCACTATTCATCACATGGTTGGTGAAAGTTTAGTGTAATAGTGTGGGAAAAAACATTCGAGGTGGTTTCCTAAGGAATGGATGTCGCACGATTGCTGCATTGTTTGGAAAAACCATGCAGCCAAACCATACAATCAATTATTATGGGTTTCAATACCAAAATTCCCTTAATAAGTTTTATTTACCCTTTCTTCTTTCATTCTTCCTCCTCCAGTAGGTTCTTCTTCCTCCTTGCACACTGTGGGTCTCCCTAAATCCTAACCTATGATTTCATATATCTCCTCCATATTTCATCATAATTGAGTGTCTTCAGTCGCAATAGATCCTCATTGGTAATCCCTTCGATCCAATCTAATCTATTTCATGTTCATTATTCCATCTGTTTCACTATTTTGGTGCAATCTCATTTACCAAATTTTTTGGGGAAATTTCCATTTTTTGGATTAATTCCAAACTGTATCTAATCATACCTCAATGTTGGATGACTATAATGTCCTAAGCATGAGGTGTGTTGTATAAAACTTTTTATCATGTTTTTTTCAATTAATGAATGTTTCTATTTTTTCCACGCACTGACCTTTGTCGAGCATCTCCTTTTAATCGAATTCTTTATGTCAAATGGATAAAATCATCTAGATACACTCCCTATGACCCTTGTTTTGTACATATATTTTGTCAACCTCAAATGAAGACACCACATAGCTGTTCCAGCTTGTTTTTACCCTTTTTAATTAAATTATCAAATGCATGGAATTCCTCTTAAGTGATTGTCTAGGACTTTAAATGGAACTTTCATTGTAATAAATTTCCTAATTAATGATAGCTTCTCTTAAATTCTATGTTAAATCTTTATGAATTTAATTTCCAGGTTGGGTAGTTTCTATAAAATTATTCTTTGATTTTAATTGAGTTTAAATTATTTAATGCAAAGATTAATTTATTAAATGATTTGTTTTATAAACAATTTCATGTTTTTATAATAAAACCCATGTGATGAGGTGCATTGTCTTCGAAATTACAAGGTGTTTATTAGTGATTTAATGAATTCTTGGTCATTTGACATTGGTGTTATCTTCAGCCTTTATTTTGATATTTATAAGGAATGATTTGTGAATTTACTAAAATTACATCATTAAATTTTGTGGTACTCTTCTATATAAATTTTCATTTTACCATGCCACCATCTATGTTCATGGCATGACAACTCCTGACTAAATGACCAATGAAATAAGCTCCACATGGGGGCTTGGATTTCTTAATAAATGGGATTACCCATGTAGGAAATATCCCAAATGAACCATGGTAGATTATTAGTACCTATTTGATATTTCATAAACGTATTTCTATGTTTGGTTAATTAAATATAATGTATTTGTTAGAATATCATTATCATGATGTCTTGATTTCATGAATGTTTTAAATGATAAGTACTGATTATATTCAATTGAATGATTCAGGATATATTGCATGCCTAGAATGAATTCAATGTTATATGTGAAATGAAATTTAATGGGTTGCAAGGCCATGCAATTTATTTCATGCTTAAGCACATTCTTAAATCACTTTTTATTAAAATGTAATGCCCCTGTTTATAATGGGATTTATAAATGTATAGAATGAGAGGTAATTCCCCATGGATCCTATTATTATTATCATTACATGATTATTCCTTAAATGGGTTATGGAATGATAAGAAGGGTTCTATTGAGCAAGGTGGAATCACACTCCCTTACATAAAGTGTTGATTCATTTTGTCTCACACTAGTTATATTATGTGGATATGGGGTATTGTGTGCAATGTCCCTTGTGATATTTGACATAACAGAACACTAAATTTTACTTCTGAGTGTTGACATGATGGAACACTCACCATCTTGAGGGATGGTCATGACATCTCCCACTCATTATGAGATTTAGGTCATGTATCTTATTACAAGGGATTATATGAACATTTAGAGTGGTTATGGATGACTGAGTTATTCTAGGTCCAGCCAGCAACTAGTATTCTTGGTATATGGCCACTTATATCCACACATACTTGGTTCATATAGGTGGATGAAATGTATATAATTATATTATATATATATACTATTAAAATAAATATATGGTATAAGATCAGACATCTCTTTCGGGCCCTGAACCGAAGCAGGTAGATCCTCTAAGTGTCATTTACAAACTAGAGCGGGCTTTTTTTATTTATAATAGTACTTTTTATTGTTCATATTACCTACACACAAATTTACTTTATATTAAGAGACTATATTTAGTGGTAGTCATCAAGGGTGGTAACTTACTAGGATTTATATCTCACACCCTGCTTGGTCTGCCATTGCACTAAGGTACCTGAGTAGACCTTATGTCCGTAGGACCTGGGATGTTTTGCTTGTACCTTAGAGTTAGGAGCTCAAGACTGGGCTAGAGTTCGAGATTCTCATGGGGATCACCCTTGGGGATTTTTTTCTTCTTTTACATACTCTAATGTTGTATTTTACTACTTTCTCCAGTATTTATTCTATTTAGTTATGTATTACCATCTAGAAAATAATTCATTATGTACATTGTATTTGGCCATCATTTATATTCGGATTATATTATTTTTTAACTTCTCTATCCTTCATTTATTACTACTTCAGCTGTAGTATGTTATTTATTACCTGATATACCATTTTTCTACTCTAATCATGAATTTAACACCCCAAGATTTCAGGATATGTTATCTTTTTAAGGAATTCAATAGCTTATATTTCACACAATATCGAATTCATGTGCAACATGATCTATCAAATAGGTTGTTTAAAAAAATTATGAATATCATTAACAAAATAATTAAAATTTTAATTTTACTTTGAAAACATACTTCACTTTTGAATTTAAAATATCAAAATTAGCTTATGGTGAAATTTTGGTATTTTTATAAAAATTTTCAATTTTTGATGAATAGTGAAAAATAATACATTGTTGTTAATAACAAACATTTTAATTTAAATAATTATTTTACTTTAAATTGTTTTTCAAGATACAATAGATAAATAATACATATATTAATTCAATTTTTTTCATTGGAATCATCTATAAAATAGAATTAGATTTAAAAATGTATTGAATTTTGGAATGTCTCTTTTAGTCATCGTCTAACCACATCTACAAGATTAGCATTAAAAATAATTTTACTTCATCAGTGATTTGAATTTTAAAAAAATTACATATATGGTTGTACTCATTATAAAAAATATGGTCTAATAGTATCAAGATAATTGTTGTTGAATAGTAATTTTTGAATTTTATTTACCATGCTTAAAGGTAAATAAGGTAATAAAAGGTTGAAATAATATTATAATAATATAAAATTACCCAAAAATTGTCCTAATTTCATTGGATAAGTGTTTTTCAACCTAAATAATCCTTAGGTATAAAAAATGGTCCTTTTTATACCACTTGTGTTAGATTGGGATATTTATTGTTTTTTATTTAAAAAAGAGTTCAAAATATTGTATTACAATTTTGATAACTAAATCATTTTTAATATATGGTTATACATAAGATAAATTGGACAATAAATATTAATTAGAAATATCATAAGTTTATATACATCATGTTAATTTATTTATAATTTTTTAAAATATATAATTAAATAAAATGGTGACATAATGATGATGAAGTGATTAAATTATTAAAGGTATAATTAAATAAATGTTATTAATAATATTAAAATACATATAATTTAAAATATTTGATTCCATACATGAACTTCAAGGAATACTATAAAATTTTTAGGATGCATTAATGTGTTTTTTTCAAGGAATCAAGTTGTTATGATTTTTTAAAAAGTCAAGTGACAAATAGTGTCAAAATTGACATAAATGGGTTTTTAAAATAAATAATATTTTATTAAATGATATAAAATTAAAAAAAAATCTATATATAAACCATAAAACTAATATAATGTTAAATATTTCCTAAATTATCCAATTGGGGTTCTTTTGTCATTTTATAGTAACTATATTAACCCTATAGTGTAAAAAGACAAGTAGTCGCGGTAATAGTAAAATTATGTAACAAGGGGTTAAAGCCAAAATATAAGGTTAATTTTGTTACCTAAACATGTATAAAATTTATTTTTTAAGAATATTTAAACTCATACTCATCTTATAATAGAAATAACTCACTTTGGGGCTATTTGAAATCAAAAATAAATTTATAATAAATTAATAGTTATGGAGTTTCCAAAAGTACCCCCTCTTATAAAAGGGAACCTCTCGTACTCGTTTATTCACACCTCTAAATCCCTTAATTTCAGGAAAAACCAACCCATTTAATCTCATAAATTTAATAAATTCATAATATAGTCCATAAATTTGGAAGAAACCCTACCTAAGGCGTCCTTTTATATAATTCAAAACGAGACACTCAAAGAGGAGGCAACTGTTTTACCAACTCTTTCAATGTTATTTTCTTCTTCTACTTTTTCCCCTAAGTAGTTTACATAATATAGTAATAAATATGTAATATTATATATACTGAGATGTTTTTACAATTATTTACAACCATATTCTTCCTTTTACCCATCCAATGAATAACAATATCACCATGTGTGCGTACGTACAACTTACCATCTCTACGCCATGGTGTAAAATGTATTTCAAATTTACTTTATTTTAGAAGGGTATAATGATAAATATGAAGGATTTAAATATCAAATATGAAATGATTATTATTCTGTATAATTAATATACCATCCAATTCTATACCAATAAACCTTTTAAGAGAATGATACGGTCACTCGTGTATACGTATGGCCTACCGTCTCGACGACATGATGAGATTCATTATCAACGTTAACTATTAAAGATTGATTATAAAAATATATATAATGGATAAGTATGAAATATATGACATAATAATTATAATATAATAATATATAAATATTTCATTTACTTGCTTCCATTCAATACGATAAGAAAACAAAAACAACGTTCATACGTACGTACGACCTACCATCTCTTTGAATGTTGCATTCAATATATATATCTATCTATTATATATATTTATATAAAAAATATATGTGATATATAAATAATGTTTTACATTTTTTTAATTATATTAATCGTGATATAAGTAATAAAATCAAGAATAACATGTCAAAACATGTATAATAAATAAAGCGATTATTACTTGAAATATTTCTTTAACCTGGAAATTATTTGTAAATGGGTAATATAAAGTCATAAATGAATCATATATGATATAATAAATATAATTTTGATTATTTTATAATTTAATAATATGTTTAAAACTATTATAAATGATCTTATTACATGTACGGAGAGTATCAGACCTAAGGTAAGGGAATTATTGTATCGCTTTTAATTTTCATGAGATATAAGCCATGTTCACCCCTTATTTCTTGTGTGTGGTGTATTTACATCCCCTATTATATTTCATATCCTGAATACATTTATCTTTATGGTGTTAAAATATTAAATTTAAGATATCAGGGTTATTATTTAAATGTTCAAAGTGGTATGGGACGCATTGAATGTTTATAGAATTAATCTTTTCTCCATTTCAATATTCTTGATATTATTTTACATAACTATTTATATGGATATAAAAGGATTATAAATTATATTTTATCTCTATTTTAAAGTTCATTCAAATTTCTTCAATAGTAATCTATTAAGGTTTTATGTATGGTTTAATTTCACTACCTCATTATTATCTGAGGTTGTTTATATGTAAGTATCTAATAGAATACATTTTTCATCCATGTCCATGTTTCATAAAAATGCATTTAAAAATATTATAGAAAATTTTTTAAATTCATTTTTACCCATTTTTTACTTTTTATAAAAAAAAATTCAAAGGAATATTTCCATTTTTTTCCAAATTAGGTTCCTTGTTACATTTTTTGTAAAATTAAGGGAAGAATGTTTTTTTAACTTATATGGTGTGAACGGCTATTTCTGTTGTCATGACACCTTAAAATTTTTAAGCTTACCATATATGATTACAAAGTTATATTTAAAAAATGTCTTCTTTTATAATATCATGACTTTTTCAACGTAAAAAAAAGGGAATATTTCTCTCAAGGATTTTTAATGATTTTATTAGATTATTTTTTTCAATGTCAACATACTTTGTTGGATTTTTAACATAATTGATGTTTATTTATTATGATACAATCTACCATATTATATCAAAGGTTTTATGATATGTTTGATTGTGGATGTTCTATTTTTCTACCATTTATGGTTTATGGTTAATGTATTAACATTTCGTATGCTAGTTTTAATACGAATGTTTATATTGGTTATGTTTCATCCTTTTCAAATGAGGAATGCATTGGACATAATAAGTGATGTGTTGGGGACCGTATAATGAGATCCCTATGGTTTTGGGGACTGGTTAATGAAAGGCCATCGATACATTGGTAGTTCTCACGAGACAAATTTTTTGTGTTTTGACTAATGTCTTACCCGTATATATATAGTATAGGAACAAGGCCTTGACTTTGTGGTTATGATGTTTGACATTATGTGTTAACTTATTATGAGACTAGTTATTGATATTACATGTGATTATTTAAATAGTATAATATCTATGTGAATGTTTAAATGGTATTATTTGATTTATTCTTTCTATATTATGCTGAAGATTGTGTTTAAAAGGATTGTTTTTCATTTTTATACCTTGCCTTAAAATATTATTGTTATTTATGATAGCTTATGCTATATTTTTTACCCTTACTGAGCATCTGATCTCCCCAATTTCTTATGTTTTAGTTTCCCAAGATTCCAGGAAGTGTATTATGATTGATATGTAGGGTTAATCAAGGATAACAATGGTGTTCTCAAAGAATTATCTATGTGGCATTTTATTCTTTGAACTGTAATGTAATGTTCATGAATGTAATCTATTTTCCAAGACTGCTAAACTGATTGGTAATTCAATATTTTATTCCTTGTAATCTTTCCAACATATTAAAATAATGCGTCGTCTTCAGGCTTTTGGGGTCGGGGCATTACATTTGGTTTTAAAGGATGATTAGTAGAAACCTTGGGAATTAGATTTAGAAAGTTTAGATTAAGGAACAAAACCCTAAGATAGACTTTGAGGATAAGTGTAGAAGAACATCCTAGAATTTTGGTAATGTAGATATTATGTGTTTATTCCTAGAAAATACATCCATTTCTAGATACTACATGTGTACATGGTTATAGAACAAATTTACTGAGCATTAATAACTCTGACAAGATGTTCTGGCCTTCACTCAAGGTAAACTGGTACATGAAAACAGACCAAATTATGCACCTAGATTGACACTATTGGGGGATATTCTTAGGATAATTCAAATTTAATTTTCAAACCATTATGGAGGATTTAAAAGCAAATATTTCCCCAAAGAAACCATATTTATGAATATGAGATTAGCTATGCATAAATTTTTCAACTTAAGTCAAGTGTTTCACAAGTTGTGGGATTATACATTATTTTATGATTTAATATAGTATATTAAATTATTTAAAAATTCAGCCTAGTAGAAGGAATGTGAACTCCACCAATGCAAAAGATCCAAAGAGTAAGAAGGATTATATCTTTCCTGGATTATAGCCAACATTTCGAAGGGAAATAATCAACTATGCATTCTCATCATATGAGGACATAATATCATGTGGTAATGAAATGGGAAAATAATTATAAATGTCTTATGGACTTAAAGGAAATATATAAAATAAGAGGATATAAGGTAATAATTTGTATAAAGGTAATAAGGGTAATAATAATTTTCCCACATGTGATAATTGTGGATTGAAACACCTTGGTGTTTGCTTAAAAGGAAAAGTATTTTTCTTCATGTGTGGAGAGAAATTCTATCATGCTCATGATTGTAAGGGAATGAAAATCAATTTCAATGTAAAATACATCCACTGCAAAGATATGGTACACTACATTAATCAATGTCTTGTGATCTAAAGGAATATACCCCAAATGATGCTATTGGATAATGATAAAGTTATGAAATTATCATAGATGAAGAGGAATGATTAATATTCATATTCAATAATTATGTCATTTGAATATTTTATTAGTAATTAATTGGTTATAAGAATTATTTAATATATAATTATTGTACTATAGTACTATTTCATTAAGGATTTTAGATTTTATGGTACCAAGAAAAGTGATGCAGTAGCAATTTAATCTTTTTGGAAAAATTTTTTTTGAGGGAAAGATAACCCTTAATATGATTATTATACAGAGATAATGTCATTTTAATAAAGGGATTATTGATTTGAATAAATTAAATTGTATATTATGGACTATATTGGTACTAATTAATGGTTTTTTTATTCCATTATTTTTTGAGTCTACAACATTTTTGTATTTAAGGAGTATATCCAATATTCTATGTTTTACGTTAGAAATAAAGAATCACGAATATAAATTATAAGTTTTTATGGTAATTCATGTTATTACTAGGTTTTAATAGAATAAATGATTAAGGTGTTCACATGTTTTGTATGTGATAAAAAAGATCTGTATTTTGTTTTGTTTATTTTAGAAATTTTGTGACCTTCCTTATAACTTTTTGGACTATGAGTTTGTAAAGAATTAAATTATATAAGTCTAAAGGTTGGAATGGATTATGTTGAACATTGGATATTATTTTTTAAGAATAAAACATTTAATAATGTTATTTTTTTAATTTTATAATAATATAGTTTTAATAAAAGGACTGCCTGCAGGTCGGGGGACAACATATCACATCTGGTAGGGCTGTGAGACTTGAACCCGCAACCGAAGGAGGAAATAGGTGCATCACCTACCACTGGACTACATGATGTACTGGTTATCATTTAATAGTTTTATTTATTTAGTATATATTATATATTAAGAATATGTTTATTTTTTGAACCTCATACGATTAAGATAAATAGAATATTTTTGAATGTTATTATCTTTTGAAGAGAATAATGAGTTTGTGAAAGGAATTGGTTAAAGGATAAAACTCAACTTGTCAAATAAGTATGCTTCCTTGTGTTCTTATTCTATGAATAAAATTAATTCTTCAACTTTAGGGAAAGTATCCTGAAACCAAAAATTATATCCTATTACTTTTTTCGACAAATCAAATGGTCCCTTAGATCATCACATATTTAGATTTTTGTTATTGTTAACTTTATCCAAATCAAGTTCTCTTATCACTCTCCATTAGAACATGTGGATTATATTTTTCTTTAATGACTATTTTTTACTACATGTAACCCTTTTATGTGTTATCTCTGGTAACCTTCATACTTCCCTTTATTTTAATTTGGAAGTTTTATCGACCCTTGTTCTGATGTGGGATTGCAATAAAAGAATTTTGAATAGTAAAACCTTAGTTACCAAAATTAAATTTTAAAATTAAGAGGATGTAATTTATTTAAGGGGGAGAATTTAACACCCTAATATTTCATGGTATGTTATATTTTTAAATAAATTCAACAGCTTATGTTGCACACAACACTATGTTCGAGTGCACCACGATCTATCAAACTACCTGTTTAAAAAGCAGTTATGAATAGTATTAACCATATTATGAAATTTATAAAATTTATTTTTGAAAATAGACTTCATTTTTTAATTTATAATATCAAAATTAACTTAGGGTAATGTTTTTGGTATTTTTCTAAAAAGGTTCAATTTTTTATGAACAGTGAATAATGATACATTGTTGCTAATAACCGACTTTTTCATTTAAATAATTTTTTACTTTAAATTTATTTTAAAGACACAATAGATAAATTATACATATATTAATCCAATTTAGGTTATTGGGATCATTTTTATAACATAATTAGATATTAAAAATTCTTGAACTTTTGAACGTCTCTTATACCTGCATTCTTGCCACATCTACGGGATTAGCATTAAACAAAATTTTACCGCTTCTGAGAATTTAATTCTGAAAAATGGGCATACATGTATTTAATCAGTATGAAAAAAATTTCTAATCGAATCAAAATAATTTTCAGTGAATAGTAATTTTTTATTTTTATTCAACACACTTAAAGGTAAATAGGGTAATTGAAGGTAAAAATAATATTATAATAATATAAAATTACCTTAACACTTTCCCTAATTTTATTGGATAATTATTTTTAGACCATCATAAGCCTTAGTTCAAAAAAATAATCCTTTGTAATCCAATTGGGTAAGATTAAGACATTTATTGTTTTTTATTTAAAAAAGAGTTGAAAATGTCATATTCAAATTTTAATAAATAAAATATTTTTTAATATAGAGTTATAAAAAAAGGTAACTTCGACTATAAATACTTATTAGAAAGAAAAAAATTTATCAAAATCATGGTAATATATTTATAAATTTATAAAAATATATAATTAAATTAAATGGTGATACAATAATGATGAAGTAATTAAATTATTTAAGGAAGAATCAAATAAATTTTATTAATAATATTAAAATAAATATAATTTGAAATATTTGATTCCATAAAATAACTTTATGGAATACTATTACATGTTAGGGATGATTTAACGTAGTTTTTTAGAAGTAATCAATTTGTTGTTATTTTTTTAAAAGTCATGTGATAAATAGTGTCAACAATGACATAAATGAGATTTAAAAAAAATTCTTAAATGATATAAAATTTATAAAAATATATATCTCGACCAAATAACTACGATAATGTTAAATATTTAATAAATTATCCAATTTGGGTTCTTTTGTAAATTTAAAGTAACTATATTAACCCTATAGTGTAAAAAGACAAGTAATCATGGTAATAGTAAATTGTTTAAATAAGAGTTAAAAAAAATATAAGGTTATTTTTATGACTTAAACATGTCTAAAATTCATTGGTTGAGAATATTTAGACCTAAAATAATCTTATAATCTAAATAACTTTCTTTGGAGAAATTTTAAATTGAAAATAAATTTATAATAAATTAATAGTTTTGGAGTTTACTAAAGTGCCCATCCCTGCTCTTATAAAAGGGCACATCTCCATCTCTTTTATTCAAACATCTAAATCCTTGTATTACATAAAAACCATACCCATTTATACTCTCAAATTCCCTCAATTCATTCTATAGGCCATAAACTTTTCAAAAACCCAACCTAAGGAGTCCTTTTGTGAGAACTAAAAGGAGACACTCAAAGAACATGTAATCGTTTTCCCAATTCTTTCAATGTTCCTTTCTTCATATACATCATTTTCTTAAGGTTTTTCCATAATAAAGTACTTAATACATTATATAATATATACTATGATTTTTTTTCTGATTATGGTACCACCATATTCCTCCTTTTACCCATCCTACGAAAAAATACTACCATGTGTGCGTACGTACGACTTTCCGTCTCCACATCGTGATGTAAACTACTTTTCCCCTATACATTATTTCTATGGGTATAAGGATGAATATAATGGATGTAAATATTAAATATAAAATTATAATTTTTCTATATAATTAATATACCATCAAATTACATACCTAATAACCATTAATGGAATGATATTCTAGCTCGTGTGTATGTACGACCTAGCGTCTTCACGATGCGATGAGATTCATTCTCCATGTCAACCTTTCAAGAATGATTATAAAAATATATAAAATGAAGAAGTATGAAATATATTACATAATAATTCTACTAGAATAATATATATATATATATATATTTCATTTACATTCTTTCATTCAATACGATAAGAAAATGGAAACAACGTTCATGCGTACATACAGCCTACCATATCCATAAATGATGTATTTAATTCCATATATATATATATATCAATTATATATTTTTAATTACTGAATATATATGATATATAAATCATTTTTACATTATATAAGTAATTAAATCTTGATCTATGTAATACAATCAAGAATAACAAGTCAAAACACGTACGATTAACAAAGCGATTATTACGTAAAATGTTAATTTAACATAAAAAATATTAAAAAATGGGTAATATAAATCCATAAATTAATCATATATGATATCATTAAAAAAAATATGATTCTATTTGAAGTTAATAATATGTTTAAAACCATTATATATGAGTTTCATACATGTACGGGGAATATCAGACTTAAGGTAAGGGAATTTTCGTCTCACTCTTATTTTTCAGGACATATAATCCATGTTCAGCACCTATTTCTTGTGTGTGGTATATGTACTACCCCTATTTTATTTTATATAATGAATATATTTATCTTCATGGAATTTAAATATTCAATTTAAGATATCAGTCTTATGATTTAAATGTTCAAAGTGGTATGGGACGCCTTGAATGTTTTAAGTAGGTAATCCTTTATCCATTTCAATATTCTTGATATTATTTTACATGACGTTTTATATAGATATAAAAGGATTATGAAGGAAATTTCATGTCTATTTTTATGTTCATTCAAATATTTTCAAAATGAATCTGTTAAGGTTTTACGTAAGGGTTAATTTCGTAACCTCATTATTATCTAAGGTTGTTTATACATAATTATCTACTATGAAACATTTATCATCTATGTCCATGTTTCTTAAAAATGTTTTTCAAAATATTATTGATAGTTTTTTAATGTCATTTTTACCCACGTTTGACTTTTTATAAAACATTTTGAAAGGAATCATTCCTTCTTCATCCAAACAAGCTTCTTTATGGCCTTTTGACAAATTATGGAAAGAATGATCTTTTAAATTATACGACGTGAGCGGCTATTTCCACCACCATGATGCCTTAATGTTTTGAATATTACCCTAAAATCTTACCTAGTAATTTTTAAAATTAATGGTTTCTTTTATAATTGTGTTACTTTTTCAAAGTAAAAAAAAGGATATTTATCTTAATGAGTTTAAATAAATTTATTAGATTATTTTCATCTATATCGACATCCTTTGATTGATTTTATGGTTAATTGGGTTTTATTTATTATGTTACAATCTAATATATTGTATCTAAGGTTTTATGATAGGATTGACTATGGATGTTCTTTTTTGATACCATTCATGATTTATGGTTAAAGTATTAATAATTTATAAGATATTTTTAATATGAATGTTTATGTTAGTTATGTTTCAACCTTTTCACATGAGGAATGCATTAGACATTATAAGTGATGGATTGGGGAATGCTTATTGAAATCACTTTAGGTTGGGGACCAGTTAATGAAAGCACCTCGATGCATCGGTAGTTCTTATTAGACAAACTATTATGGGTTTTTACTAAATTCATACCCATATATGTATGGTCTAGGCACAAGGCCTTGATAGTGTGGTTATGATGTCTGGAATTATTCTTTCCCTCATTTTGATATTAGTTATTGATATTACATGTGATTATTCAACTAGTTTAATATCCATGCAAATGTTTAAATCGAATTATTTGATTTATTCTTTCCATATTATGTTGATTATTATGTTTAAAAGTCTTATGTTCTATATTTATACCTTTATTTAAAAGTTTATTCTTATTTATGATAGATTACGCTATATTGTTTACCCTTACTAAGCATCTGATCTCACCCCTTTCATATGTTTTATTTTCCCAGAATGCTAAGAAGTGTTTTGTGATTGATATGAAGGGTTAATCTAAGAGAATAATGGTGTTCTAAATGAATAATCTATGTTTCACTTTATTATTTGAATTATAATGTAAATTTCATATTTGTAATCTATTTTCCCAGACTACTAAAATTATCGGTCCTTTAGGATCTGATTCCTTATTATCAAACCAATGTATCAAAATAATGCATTGTCTTTGGTATTTTATGGTTGGGAATTACAATGAGGGTATAATCTCCCCACTATCACCTCCTTAATCCCTATTACTAGTCAGCAGCCTCTGGTATATAGGGAGGCATGCTTGAGGCTATGTAACCCACCATTCTTTCTACCTTCTTAGTGGTCAGTCATGTGAGGGCGTTACAAAGTGGTATAAGTGTTTGTTTTTTTCCTTTGTTTTAATATTTTGGGATGGAATACAAGAGACTAGAAATGTGTCAGTGCTTGGTAAATAGTTGGGTCTTGGACTAATCACCCTATGCATGGGTAAAAGTCCAAGTGTTCAGGTGTGGGATTATTATTTGTGTTGTTTTCTATTACAGTTGATATTTATTTCACCTTGAGTGACTGATGTACTTTCCACTACCTATTGGTTTATAAATTTATGGTATTTTTTCCCAGGCCTCATATGGAAATGAAGAAGCATTACATGAATCATTATAGTCATAGAGAGATTGACTGCCTTGAAAATGCCATGCCATGTAGTTTCATTTGTAAGCTGCATAATGATTTTGATTTTGTGCCATTAGTGTTATATCATGCTTGTGTGTTATTTAGAATTCCTACTTATATAACATGCCTGGGTGTTTAATTATAATTTTAAATTGTTTCCATGCTTAGTTGATCATATGCCATGCTACCTATTTTTAACATGTTCTTCTATTTTTACTTCTTTTGATAGCATGATACCTTATGATTTTGATAATATGTAACTGGTTGCATGGGATAAATTTATGTATTGTGAGTAAAGATGAACCATTATTCAATTGTAAGGTTTATGGTTTCCTTATAATTGGGAAAAGGTAACCCATATACTCATACCATATTTGATATTTAGATATTTTAGAAACCTTTGTTAAATTTAAAGGCTATTAAAGTGCATGTTTTCTAGTGGAATGTTTTCAATTAATTTGAGGAAAATGCCAGACTATAAAGTTTATAGGTTCTTTATGGATTGGTAAATGGATACCCATATTACTAAATAATTATATATGAATATTTTATATTAAAAAATGGTTATAAATTTAAATACGGTTTAATTTTATTCTAGAATGATATGGTTTCCTTTATAAAGGCTTGTGGCTCTATCAAATAGGTTTTGTGATCATGTGATTACCTTATAAAATACATAACTATACCCAAGTAGGTTAGTTGGGTAATGATTATTATGAGATAAAAAACTAAGTGTGTTTGAAATATTATTGTTTGATCAACTTCTATTGGGTATCATTTTAATGAATCTATGTTGGTTTAGAATTACCCTTGTAGGTTTCCTTATCTGTTATAAATTAAAAAGTAATTGGTTGATTATCTTAAATATGATTGGATGTCAAAAAATGTCAAGTGTTTAAATAAAATTGATAATAATTTCTCAGATTCCTTGGTGTTTCATTATAAATCATTTAGAATGTTTAATGTTTGGAAGTTAATGAATGTGATATTTTAAGAAATGGAACCTGTAGTGGTGTCCTTTGTTTAATCCCTCATGCAAGGGTAGTTTAAAATTTTCTTTTGAGTTGACATGGAATGGAAATATTATCATTTACCTTAGGCCTATTTTACTTTTAGAAATGGATTAAATAATAGTTTTTGGACCTAGTAAAATCTTTTTTCATAACCTAGTGATAGGGTAAACATTTTTTCTTTTGTAAAGGGATAGCCCATGGTAGGTAGCACCCTTAGAGCATAATTACCCTACTAAATGTTGTGTTTTTTCTTATGTTTCTTACCGTTCGAGTGTCATTTTCCCTAGTGTAACTCTTGGTATCTAAATTAAACCCTTTTTCAGATGCGTGCTCATGGTATCCTTGACCATTATTACAAGTGCGAAAATTGAGTAATGCCTAGTTTTCGTAGGTTAGGCATTCCTAAGGCATGGTCGGCCGCTTGGTTGGTCTCATGACCCTATTTCTCTTTCCCGGGGTGAATCATAAAGTCATTAGTTTTTTCTTACCATCATTTGGGATATTTCACCTTTGAGCCAGTTTTCTATGTGAGTTATATGATTCTTCAATGCATAGAGATGAAATCCTATTGATATTATTCAAGATTTTATATTTTTTTATTGAAACTATAGGGTAGTGTGAATTCATATATGATAATACCATATAGAATCTAAATGGTATAAATAACCATTTGAGTACGATAAAATTGTTTAGTCTGGTGTTGTTGAGTTTTTTCTCGGATCAACATTGAAGTAGAGTGATCTGTGGGTAAAAGAATCAAGTTCATCCCATTGTTATGGGTGACTTCCAAAAGGATCAGGTATTTTGACATGCTGATCAGTTTGGTTTCCATTTTCATTCTAAGTGCCTTGATTCTTGTGTTTGTGACTAAGAGTAGTTCCTAACATTTGTTGAAGGTGGTTTGGATCTAGAACACTTGTGACTGGATATCCTATCACTCTTCTTTCAACAACTAGGAAACTCTTAAGGTGGGGGGCATTGCATCAGTTTGGTGAATATGTTCCCTTCCATGTATAAAGAACACAAGTGGAGAGGAGTGTTTTGAAATGGTCTATCTTTCTTGAATTTCTTTTTCACTATTGAGTTGTGTAAATGTAATTTCTTTCTTGGCATCATGACATTGAAATGGTTGGTTTTGTATGAAAACTTTTTAAATTTCATTGGTCTTGGATGTGATTCGTTTGTAAAGCATCAAAAATCATGGAATTCCTTCGATGGTAAAGGAATTGTGATTAGTTAATGGTGATGTGTCGATAGGTGAAGTCTAGATTCTTTCAAAAAGTCAACCAATAGTGGCTATACTATTCCTATTTTTGTTTCTTGGTTGGTTTGAAACCATTAAAATCCTCTTAGTGTAATCTTTTTAAAAAGGTGATCATATCCCCTATCTTGACATCGGGCTTAATTCCATAAGAGGTGATTAGTCTTACATCACACTAGTGTTTTTAAGCCATTGGGATAGATAGATATATGGTTTCCATATTAGTAGTGTTCTGGGTGCATGGTTTTTATTGGGGATTTTTTTTGTCTTGATTGATACATGGATTCCCATATAGGAGTGCCTTGGATAGTCTCTGGGACCCTAGCCATTTTCTTCTAACTCAACTTCTAAGTGGATGCTACTCTAGGATAATTTGATGATCTATTTTGGACATCATATCATTATACCAACGTTTCACTTGTAAATATGGAGTATAGACTACCTCGGGATAGTTCCTTAGAATTCGATGTGATGAATATGTGGTTATCCTAGACTAGTATTCTGGCTCAGAGTTGTTTTAAAGGGTGATGATTCTAGTGGGATAGATTTGGGTTACACCCTTGTTTGAGTGGCAGAATGACAGACCAAATGGATAGGTGGTGATTTAACCAAGGTTTATCATAGGATGTTATGTATGGACTTTGATGAACACACTTATGGTAAACACATAATGCCTTAGATGAAGTCACTATAGTTCTATTTGTAATGTGTCATCTATTTAAGTCATGCATATTTGAGATAAGTCAGCTGGAGTGGATCACCTCATTATCCTTCTTGTTCAATGTATAGAAATGAATGGAACAATTTTAAAACATGTAAATAGGTTAAGTCAGTTGTGGTGTAAGATCCAAAGTTTCTTCCGAGTAAATATTGTGTGACTTGTTTCAATTCAGTCAATCGATATTAAAATATTTATTTTGAACGAGGTTCCTATTATGGCCTTAGATGTAATTTAGTTTGTCTAGTTAAATAAGTCACACTTGACACATCACTAGAATACATAGAGGCATGATTTATAAGGAAATTCTAACAGTGGTGGTTCCATGGCCCATAATTGGACCCTTATGATGTTAAATACCTATGGTGGGGAGTACCATTGACCAAATGTTTAAAAAGATGATGAAATGATAATTTTCTTATATAAAAGGGCTCAAGTAAGTTCTGTCTCAATGTTTCTGTTGGAAAATGATCATTGACTCAGGTTTTGACGACTTAATCACCATATGCTTAAGTTAATTATTATAGGTGCATTAGGTGTCTAGAAATGTAACATGACCGTTGAAATTAGACTTCATGACCCTTGTAGGTCGGGTAATGTTTTTTTTGTTCCCAAAGGATTATAATGGATGAGAAGATTTAAGGTTGGGAGGTTGTAATGAATTGTGTCTTGAGCTAATGTGAAATTCTAATAGAATTTAAATTTTGGCATTTACTAGATGGTCCATTCTTTGAACCGAGATTTGGATTGTAATTTTGAGAGTTGAAACAATTCATTGTGTTATTTTTAGACATGTTTGAAGGCCTGAAGTATTCCTCAGGTGATCCTTCGAGTTTTGGAAGCATTTAACTCTAAAAATCAAAATGAAAGATGACTGAATAGGGTGTGTGGTATGCCTAAAACAATACAACCCTATCGGAAAACTGTGTGTCTACAACAAGGGAACAGAAATGCTCCACAGGGGATGTGTACAGTTTACCAAAACCTTGTACCTAGCCCTCATGGTTAGTGCTACTTATGAAGTACCCTCAAACTATTCCTCGCATGGTTGGAACACGATTAGGGTAATCGTGTGTGATAAACCATATGAGGTGGTTTCCAAAGGAACGGGTGTCACGCAGTCGGTGCACGGTATGACCAAACAATGAAACCAAACTTTGAATCCCAGTTTTTTGGGTTAAATGACCAAAATTACCATAATGAGTTTTATTTCTCCCTTTCTCCTTTATTTCTTCTTCCTTAAATGGGTTCCTCTTCCTCCTTGTGCATCGCGGGTCTCTCCAATGCCTAACCTAGGATTTCTTGGATATCCTTCATTTGTCATCACAATAAAGAATCATCGGTCTCAATAGATCTACATAAAAATCATTTTGATCCTCTATAATATATTTATAGTTCTTCATTCCATCTATTGCACTATTTTGGTGAGATTTTATTTTCCCCATTTTTAGGTAAAATGACAATTTATAGATTTATTCCAAACATGATTGAATTAGACCTCGATATTGAATTAGTAGATATTCATTAGCATGAGTTTGATGGTATACAACATTTTATTAGGTTCTCTATAATTTTATGAATGTTTTTATGTGTTTCATGCTGGCATTTATTGAGTGTCTTCTTTTAATTGGGTTCTTCATATAAAATTGATCAACACACCAATATACTCTCCCTATGAACTTTTTTTAGTATACAGACGATGTCAACATCAATTACGGACACCCCTTGGGTGTGCCAGATTTTTTCCCATTTTAATTAAATGATTAAATGCCTAGAATTCCTTCTAACCATTCAACTTTGACATTAAATGGAATTGTAGTTGTTTAAAATTTCCCAATTAATGAAAGAGTCTCTTAAATGGCATATTAAACCACTATGAATTGAATTTACATGTTGGAGAGTTTTTATAAAATGGTTCATTGATGTGAATTGACTTCAAATTGTTGAATGTGAAGCATAATTTAATAAATGAATTGTTTTATAAATAATATCATGTTTTTATAATAAAACCTCTCATATGAGGTGCACTTTCTTTGAAATTACAATGTTTTTATTAGTGATTTAATGCATGGTTGTACATTTATAATTGGTGTTATCTTATTCCATTTTTTATATCTATATTGCATGTTTTGTGTATTACCTCAAATGACATCATTAAATGTATTAGCCTTCTTATATATAAATTTTCATTTAACCATGGAACCTTCTAAGTGCTTATCTTGTCCACTGCTAAATAAATGACTAGTGAACAAATCTCTACCTAATGGATTGGGAGGAATAATAAATGGGATTACCCATGTAGGTAATTTCACAATAGACCATGGTACCCTCTACATATCTGTTTGATATTTTTTAAATAAATTTTCTTGTTTTGTTAATTAAATAGAAAGTATTGGTTAGAATAGCTTGTTCATGATGGATTTCTTCCTTGAATTTTTTAAATGAGATGTATTAATTATATTGAATGGGATTATTCATGATGAATGGAATGCCTTGAATCAATTGAATGTTATAAATGAAATGAAATGTAAAGTGTTGCAAGGCCATGTTGTTTATTACATAATTAATCACATGCTTAAATCAAATTGCAAAAAAAATGGAATGCCCTGCTTTATAATGGGCTTAGTAAATGTAAATCATGAGAGGTAATGCCTATTAGATCCTGTTTTTATTATCATTGCATTATTATGTCTTAAAAGTGTTTTGGAATGATGCAAAGGGTCCGAGTGAGCATGATAGAATCAGACTCCCTTAATTTGGGTGTTTATTCATAGCATCTCACACCAGTGATACTATGTGGATGGTGGGAATTGTGTTCCACACCTCTTGTCAATGTTGACATGACGGCGTACTCACTTCAATTAGAGTGTTTAAATGATGGCACACTCACCATCTAAAGTGAGGAGCATGACATCTCATTATCATTGTGAGATATAGGACTATACCCTATTTATGGGTCTTATATTATCATTTAGTATGGTTATAGAAAACTAAGTTACTCCCGGTATAGCCATCCACTACTATTCCAGGTATATGGCCACATATGTCTGCACATACTTGGTTCATATAGGTGGATGAAATATATATAATTATATTAAATATATATATATATATATGTGGTATAATATCATACATATTTTTCCAACCTTGAGCCGAAGCATGTAGAGCCACCATGTGACCTTTCGAAACCCGAGAAGGCTATTGCTTATTTATTTTAGTATTGTTTATTGTTAATATTACCTAGAAACTTATTTAATTTATATTCACAAAATGGATTCACTCATAGACACCATGTGTGGTAACATACTAGGATTTATATCTTACACCCTTCTAGGGATGCCATTTCACTGGGGCACCTGAATTGACATTATGTTCGGATGACCTTGGAAGATTTTCTTATACCTGGGAGTTAAGAGAACGTGACTAGGATGGATCTTGGGAAGCTCATGGGGATCACCCTTGGATATTTTTTCTTCTTTTCCTTATTCTTGTTCTGTATTGTACTACTACCTTCTATATATATTTTATTTAGTTATGCATTACCATCGGGATATGCATGAATTGTCAGTTTATATTATTCCTCTATTGCTCTATCTTTCATTTATTATCACATATGATTTTTTCTATAATTCATTATTTGATATACCATTGTGCTCCTCTAATCATGAGGGTATAATATCCCAATCACCACCTCCTTAAACCCTCGCTTCAAGTTGGTAGCTTCTATCATATGGGGAGGTGTGCTTGAGGTCATGTGACCAATCGGTCCATCTACCATCATAGTGGTCTGTCGAGTTCGGATGTTACAAGAATCAAATGAACTAGTAAAATCATGAGTTTCGAGGTAAACCAGGTGATAGAACCACTTGATAAGGATGTTTCTGGGACTACATGAAGTAGTCTGTGATAGTGGTTCCATATTGGGTATGCGTGAGGGAGGTGGCATGCTTGGATGGCGCTATCACCAGGACAAAGACACTGATAAAGAAGAACAATTGATATTTACTAATGATATACATTTTTAACTACAGTATATTCATCAATATAAATCAATTTACATTAATTTATAAATAATATAATAATATAATATTTACAATTTTAATTCCAATAAATTAGTAAAAAATAAGATCTCCAAAAAAAATTTAGGCATGGGGTATTTTAAAAACTAATTTAAATTAGAAAATAATACTATATACACTTCAATTTAAATTAATCAACATGATTTTAAAAAATAATCCTCATCCTATATAAAGATTTGTTATATATAAATTAGAAAATTTCATATTTAAAGGTATTTTTTGAAATGTTTATAAATATTTTAACCAGTATAAATTAAATTAATATGATAAATTTATTAATTGTAAATATACAAAAATATTATTAATTTTTTATATTTTCTTATTGGATATTTTAAAAAAATATTAAATATATCAATAATTAATGTATATAGTAACATAATAAAGAAACTTGAATAAGTGTCCAATTTTAAGGTGGAGTCAAACAGAACATTGGATCAAAGATGGAGGGTATGGGGGATTGTAGAGAATAATTGCAACATATAAAAACCTATGATAAGGGCAAGTATAGGTGTATTGAGGAAAAATAATCATGAGGGATTGGGAGAGGGTTAAGTAATAATGGCTCGATGTGAGGGAGATTGGGTGGAGAATCAAGGAAGTAGATCAAGCTAAAATAAGATCACTCATGTTGTTCATGTCATTTCGAAAAATTAAAAACACCCAAAGAAAAACTAAGAATGATGAAACAATGAAAGATCTTGAATAGTTGATCACAAATCACATACTCTGTTATTTGAAAGTAACAATTTGTCTTAGGAGTTCGAGGGACAATGATGGCAATGTTTTAGTTCTTAGAGAGATTGAATGTTGTGATCATAGGGGTCCTCTATTAGGGTTCTATTAAAAATATTCGTATGTTTTTATTAGTTCATTTTAAAAAACACTAATAAATACCCATATTTATTGGCACTAAAATAGAAAGTGCTGATAAAACCACCCTTTATCAGTGCTACCTCTTAATGTTGATCAATATTGGTCTTTATATGCACATTCTATTTTATGACAAACAAAACATATATTTATCAGCGCTCTTTGAAAATTGCTGATTAAAACCAAATAAAAAAAATAAAAAATATTAAATGAATATATATTAAAAATGAATAAATAATAAAATAAGGTTAAAATTAATTAACATTATTAATTAATAGATAATATTAAATGTGTCACTATAATAAATTAATCAAATTTAATAACTAAAAAAAATATAGTTCAAAAATATTTAAAATATGAAAGAGTGTTATTGATTATATAAATTATAAAAAAATAAATGAATGTATATTAAAATTAAATGAAAACATATTAATTATGTACATTAAAACCATATTAAAAACCTTTAATGTTAATGAATAAATATCTGTGAATAAATATTAAAAATGAAGAAATTAAAAAATTATTAAAAATTGTTACAAAATTTTCTTAGTGAATAAAAAATACTAAAACATATTAAATGAAATAATGTTAAAAACGAGTAAAATTAAAAAATCAGTAGATTACAAATATATTAAAAAATTAAAAAGTGTTATTAATTATATATATTATTAAAAAAAGTAAAAATGAATATATGTTAAAATGAAAATATATTTACATATTAATTATATAAATTAAAAATATATTAAAAACATTAAATGTTCATGAATAAACATTCATAAATAAATATTGAAAGAGGGATAAAATCACAAAAATCATTGAATAATAAAAAATTGAAAATGAATAAATTTGAAAAATATTAAAAATATACAATGATTAGTAATGAATAAATTATTTTAAAAATTGAATATTTTCAAAAAAAAATATTAAAAAGTAATAAATATATTATATTGAATAAAAATATAAATAATGAATAAAATTTACCGATCTGAAACATAATATTTACTAAATATATAAATTTATTCAATATAATTAAAAAATAAATATTAGAAATTCAATAAATTACTAAAATATTATTTGTGTGTGTGTTCTATAAAAAATGAATTAAATATTTATATGTATTTGTGAAATTAATGTAACACGTGTTTGAAATATTTTATATTGAAAAAATTTACATTTAATTAAATGTCCAATACTCAATACAATAAGACAGAAGTTTTAATTAATATTAATTATTTATTATAAATTATTTTTCACTAAATATATGACTTATTTAATATAAATATACATATTTTTTATTATATAAACCATATTTAAGGGAATATTATATATATTAATATATATATATATCTTAAATATATTAATGAATTAGAATATATAGAAGGCATTAAAATGAATAAATTTTAAAAGTATTAAATGAATAAAAATTTAAAATATATAAATTAAAAAAAAAGTAAAAAAAGTTATATTATTAACAAATAAATAATATTAAATAAATTCATGTTAAAAATGAGTGAGATTTAACTAAACGATGAATAGATTGAAAAATATTAAAAAAATGAATAAGTGATTAATTATATAAATTTTTAATAAATAAAAATAAATATATGTTTAAATGAAATTGAATATATATTAGTTATGTAAATTAAAATAGTACTAAAAAATTAAATGTAAATAAAAATAAAAAATGAATATAATTTAAAAAATAGAAAACTAATAAAAAATAGATAAATTATAAAAATATATAAAAAAGTATTAATGAATTAATTATTAATAAAAATGAATAAATTTAAAATATATATATATATATATATTAATTATAAATATTAATAATAGTATATATTTAATATAAATATTAAAAATGAATTAATTATAATAATCAAAAACATATTACATTAAATATTAAATATTAATATCAATAAATAAAAATATGAAATGATCATATTAACAATTTATATTATTTGTGTATGTTTGTTTCTATAAAATGGAATTAATTTATTATATGTGACACATAAATAAATAAGATTTATAATGCATATTTGGTATCATATAAAAAATATTTAACAAAATTATATATATATATATATAATTTTTATTTTATAATGAATTTTTAAGTAAATATCATATTTATCAAGGGTAAATGTGTATTTAGTCATATATAATCATATATAATAAAATATGTAGTATTTTTATCTGTAAAAATATATTTGTATATTAATATATGATTTTTAATGGTATTATTTTCTTAATGAAGTATACTCTCTATTAACGATGAATAAAAGTGTGGATAAAATATAGACATTATGAGTGCTAAAAAAGTACTGATAAAGATTGACCTTTAATAGTGGTTTTTAGCACTAATAAAGCACAAATAGAAAATCAATTATTTGTGATTGGTAATTTTGAGGGAATCCAGTTAAAAAATAGCATGTCGTGGAAAATGGTGTCGTAAACACTTTTTTTGTGATGGTTCATGGTAAAAAATATTTTTTTACGATAGAGGAATCATCCATCTCTAATAGTTCTCACCGAATATATATTTGGAAGAATTTAAGAAATAATACTAATTCCATCAGAAATAGTATATTGCGATGTGATTCTCCTATTATTGCAAATAAAAATAATAATAAATAAATAAGTAAATAAAATATAAAAAAATAAAAATATCATAATATCATAAAAATAATAGATAAAACTATGGACATATGAATTATTAATAATATTACACGTAATATGTTCATTTAAAGCATATCATAATAAGTTTTCCAACAAAAAACATCAATCACTATGGATGTGGTGGGATATCTGGAGGAGGTGGTAGGGGGAACTCCATCTCTAAACCTCATGCTAGTCATCGCATGCATATACTCCATATGATTGTGTGGTTTCGCATGTCATCAACACTATTCCTCCTACTTTTACAGCTGGCATCGAAGAAGTTCATTATTCTCTATACATACGGCCTCTATAACCTCATTCTGAGCTCGCATATTCCTATCATACTCAGTAGACAATGATGAAGACTCTCTATGAGCTCCCCTCGAGCTGGACGACGACCATGAAGTAGTTCCATAATAATTGATAGGAATTAGTCGAGAACTAATACCAACCCCTCATCATTTTTATTTCATAATGAGACACTTGCATCCATCTTGCATAATCAAATCCTAGAACACTAGTGGTCTGACCCTAAACCTCAGCTGACTCTCATCATGTGTGTGAGAAGTAGTGGAATCATATGAATTTTTCATATGAAAATTGAAATTAATATAGTTAAAATCATATTTTCAGTTAATTTTAAAACATAAAAAATTATATGAACCACAATTTGACACTATCGACCACCAGTAATATCTATTGTAATTGGGTCAATGTACATCCTCAACCTTCCTGTTACTATTTTTAGGTATTCCTAAACCTCTATTTTGATCATGTCTTGGTTGTGATTCTTTTAAGTGTGATTCAGGTGAAATTTGTTAAAATTTTGGAAGTTATTGGGCTGTGTATGGTTGGCACATGCTTTTCCCAAACTGTGCACCCTACAAGTAAAAACCATGAAAACCGAGGTAGTGTTGTTCTTCACAGTTTGTACACAATTTTATAAGTTGTTCACCCACCAAAACCCTCGGAAAAAATGGGTGCATAGTAAGGGCCCAAACTTTATCTAACCATGCGGCTCTGTACAGGAAACCATGAATGAGATTTAATTAATCAAAAAATATAATTTTAAAATCATGAAACATCCCTTTTAGGTTTCTAATGTACCAATCTCGACCTCCTATGGTTTCTTCATCATCGACAGCTCCCAAGTGGCGATTCTGGACCCACTACACCCTCCGAGAAGCGGATTGAAGCATAGATAATGACGATCAATCTCTATCAAATATTTTTTCTCTTCCTATTCTATTTCTCTTACATTATCTTATTTTCTCCCCAGCGTTTTATAGATCACTATCTTGATTGGAATATTTAATCCGTACTATTTTTGATCTTGAATATAGGGTTGATTCTCAGATCTTCATTGACAGTGTTCTTCATTGGTTTTCTCAGTTAGGGTTTGGCATTTCTAGATCCCATGATTCTGAGGTAGGTGGTTTTGTTATGATGGCTAGTTTTTATTAACCCTAAATTTATTTATTGATTTAAATTTAATTGATTTATATTAATGTAATTAATTTTTATGGGGTGATTTAAATCCCAATTTCATTGAATTGTGGTTTTGAAATTGGATTTTGGCTTGAATTGGGGAAAACCACCCAATTCCATTGGATTTGGATGTATTTGGTTAATTGAATGAATTTTGTGGGATTAAATTTTTTTAATTTAAAATATAAATTTTATTTTATGAGATTGATTTTAAATTTTATTTGATAAAATGTAATAAACTAATTTGATGGAAACCTGATAGTTTTATCTTGGAAAAAAGGCATGAATTGATTAAAAACCCAGTTTTGGTTTTTAAATGGGAATAAGAATATCTAAAATGGGGAATGGGATGAATTATATTTTAATAATTCTTAAAATTAATATCTAATAAATGTGTTTTATTAGAGAACATGAAATCCTAGGTTGTTAGTGAGTTATACAGAAAACACTTGACAACATAAAACACTAACAATACATAAATGCAGCCAGTCACATCCCTGATGGGATAACAATGAGACCTCTTTGGTCAGTATCAGAGGAACGTGTGTATACACATATTGTCATGAAAACTATTTGAGTTTGAGGGAGCCTTGTAGCATGGAACTATCATACCATTAGAAACATGAGCTTGTTGCTCATTTGAGATGTGTATACACATATCCTCATTACTTAAGCAATTTGTTTATGTCACCAGGGATAGTTTGAGAAAGACTCCATGATGATTAGTTCTAGAATTTTACCATTTTTTATTGGGATAAATTGAAATCCAAATCTTGTTTTTCTTTCTATTGGGATTAATTTCCCTTGTTGCACAATTTTTGTATTGATCTGATATATTTAGAGTTATCTACTATTGTTGTGTAGCATCATGCCTTTGAGTATATGTGTGAATTAGATCCAAGAATAATTTTCTGATGAACCTTAACAAGAAAATCCTCTAGTGGACCTGAGTTGAGTTGAGATGATTGTGCGCACTATCCAAGCTCTAGGACAGAAACCACCACCAGTTCCTATTTAGGATCTAGTTGTGGAACCTTAGAGGGGTGTTCTTCAGAATCATTCTTTAGAGTTCCTTCACTAGAAACCACCAGAATTCAAATGCTCTAGTGATCCTCAAGAGGATGAAGAATAGTTGAGTAGGATTCAATGTTTGATTGGTTTCTTAGATACACTTGAGTAAATAAAGGTGAAGGGTTCCACCATCATGCTGGAAGGAATGAACAGGAGATAGTGGGACACAATGGTGATGTAAAAGAAGCATGGGGGCTTATAGTGGAAATATTTCATTGTTCTTTTCACCAACTAGTTCAATCTAGAGTCAATGTTTTTGGACCAAGCTGTTATGTTTTTTCAAACTCACGCATGTTGAAAGGACCTTGATAGAATATGAAAAATATTTTTATTAACCTATGCAGTTTAAACATGAGATTATTTTGAATGAGAATGTAAAGACTTGATGGTTAGGTTTTAGACTCTGATATGATATTCATTCTCATGTTTTCCTATTGAATCTACCTACTTATTTTCATATTCTAGATAGAGCATTGATATTCAAAATAGAACTAGATAGAATGTCATGGTTTACAAGAGTTTCCATTTATCCCATTGGTAGTGTGAATTCCTCTAAATGAAATAAGTAGTGTGATGATTTTAATGGTGGTTCTTGGTAGTAGGGACATTCTAGACCTTCTGCAATGCCTGGAAATGGTCATTTGACTTGTTACTACTGTTGAAATCTTCAGCATTTGAAGAGGGTTGGCACCAAGGCATCCAATATATGTGGTTCCAACAGTTGATCATGTCACTTTCAAAAGTTATTCCATGTTTATTACACTCCACACAGTGGCACAGGATCGTCAGCGCCATCAAAAACTATAGTGCAGTCATATGCATAATCTATAAAAGGGATTCAACCACATGCATCTAGAATGAAGCTTCATCACAAATTGGAAGAGTCTCTAGAGGAAGATAATATGGTTCCAGCGAGTATGAGAAGTACCATCACTATAGATTCATCATTAGTGACTACTTTATTTGACATTAGTGCACCTCATTCGTTTATTTCAACCTATATTGATAATATGATAAATCTCCCTATATAGATCTTGTCTTATGTCATGGATATTACTACACACCTTGGCACAAAGAGATAACACGGTCTCAATAGTCCCACATGTGTTTTCTCCTTATCATATGTTGAGATTTCAGGGAGTTTTTTAGTTCTCAACATGAAGCCTCATGACATCATTTTTGGGATGGATTGGAAAATTGCAAATAAATATTTGATTAGTTGTTATCTTCAATGGGTATCCTTTACTACACCCAAAGTGGTTTTCCATATCTTTCAAGAGGAATTGGACTCAAGGTCAAGTAGATTTGGACCCTCTTATCTAGATTTGGGGAAAGTGATATCTATGTTTTCTTTTGACCTAGAGTGATAATATTTGACCAGTGATCTCCCTCCAGTTTTTGTTGAGTCTCCTGATGTGTTCCATTATGATTTATCTATTTTATCACTGGTAAGGGAGGTATATTTTTCTATCGATATAGTGAATAGTACTAAACTAGTGTTTATTCCCTCTTACCATGTGGCTCTAACTAAAATTAATGAGTTGAAGACTCGGTTGGATAATCTTCTTGAGAAATGCTTTATATACCCGAGTGTGTGATGTTGGGTGGTGCATATTCTATTTATTATGAAAGTTGATGGTTCACTTCACCTTTGTGTTGATTTTTGAAAACCCAAAAAAATAAGTATAATTTTCCATATATTTATGATCTATTTGACCATTTTAAAGGGGTGAAGTGGTTCATGAAGATTTATATTCAATCTAGTTTCCATCAATTGAGAATAAAAGAATATGACATTCAAAAAATTGTCTTCTGGAGCAGGTATGACCATTATGAGTACTGAGTCATTCCATTTGGTTTAGCTAATGTGGCTATAGTCTTTATGGATTTAATGAATATGATTTTATATGAGAATCTTGATTCCCTCATGGTAGTCTTTGTGGATGGAATCCTTCTTTATTGTATGTCTAAAGAGGATCATGTGCGTTATCTGAGAGAAGTTATGGAATTGTTGAGAAATCACCGACTTTATGCCCAAATTTAAAAATGTATTTTTTGGATTGGGAAATGAATTTATTGGAAAATTTTGTGTCAGAACATGGTATTTCAGTTGATCATGAAAATGTGAAAGCTATTACGATATGGGAACAACCATGGAATGTTTTCGAGATACAGTTCTTCTTGGGATTTGAAGGCTATTACCCCTGGTTCATTATAAACATCTCAAAATTGGATACTATGATGGCTTCTCAAACTCATAAGGGGGTAAAGTATTATTGGGATGATAAATTTCATAATTATTTTGTTGATCTGAATCTTCTTTAGACTACTACGTTGGCGTTAACTCTTCTAGAGGCCAGGCATGGTTATCTGGTCTTCGGAGATGGATCAGGTTCAAGTTTGGGAAGTGTTCTTATGCAGTGTGATCATGTCATTGATTTTGGATGTTATAATCTATGGTCACACAAGAATAATTACCTAACCCATGGCCCTGAACATAAAAATGTGATGCACGCACTTAATATTTGGTGTAATTACCTTTTTAGATAAAGGCTTACAGTTTATTCTAACCATAAGATCTTGAGGTTTATCTTTTATAAACAATATATTAATCTCCTCCAAGGGTGTTGTGTGGAATACCTACAATATTTTGACCTTGAAATAACCTATACACCCAGGTAAAGGTAATTTCATTGCATATGCATTGAGAAAGAAAATTCTCAACCAATCCATGATAGAATCTTCCGAATAATGGAACATGATTGATATTTTTTCACAGTTTCATATTGGACATCAGGAGTCAATGGTTGAGGTGACTTTTTCCAGTGTTCAATTGACATCCACTCTTCTCGAGATGATTCTTCTGGAACAACAGCTCAATTATGAGTTCCATAGAATTATATACTCTCTAAATGATGGGAAGACCATGCATGACTGCTCATTATCCCCTAAGGTAATTCAATGCTATCATAATATATTTTTTTCTTCATTAGTGGTAAAAAAAATATAATGGTGGATTTCCATTATTCCGAGTGGAATGTTCACCCATGAAACATGAAAACGTTCTATAAAATGTGGTGGAAGTTCTGTTGTCCATGTATGTGACAGGATATTTCTTATTTTGTCTCTTATTATTATACGTGACAATAAGTCAATGTCTTGCACCATAAACCTTTGAGTTTTCTTCAACCAATACAATTTCCATCTTGGATGTGGGGTGATATTTCTATGGACTTTGTGGTTTGGTTTCCTATTACCCATAGAAATAATAATGTGATGTGATTTTTGATCGATTAGCTAACAAATTTGGCTCACTTTATACCCATTTGTGATACAACCAAAGTTTAGGAATTTGGAAACCTCTATGTAAAAGAGATTTTTCATTTTAATAGAGTTTCATATACTATAGTTTTTTATAGAGATCCTTGGTTTGATTCTCAATTTTGGAGAGGAATTTAGGAGGCACTAGGATCTTAGGTCCATTTACGTATGGAATATCCTATTCAATCAGATGGAAAAATAGAAATATCTTTATAGATTGTTGAGGATATGCTCTGTGCATGTGTTCATGACTTTTGTGGGGCTTGGGATGACCATCTGGGTCTATTTGATATTTCTTATAACAATAGTTACCAGTCTGCAATCAGAATGGATCCTTTTGAGGCCTTGTATATCTTGAATTGAAGATATGTATTTTGTTGTTTTGAGATTTGTGAAATTTATGTTGTTGGGCCGAGCATGGTTCAATAAATTATGACAAATATTCAGTTGATTAATCAAATAATGTTGATGGAACAGAGCTGGTACAAGTCTTATGTTGATCGTTGTCATAAACCATTGAAATTTTTAGTTGGTGATCATGTGTTCTTGAAATTTTTACCTTGGTTGAGTCATCGACGGATAGGGAGGAAAGGGAAACTTGCTCCTCATTTTGTGGCACCTTTGGATGACATGAAGAATGTTGCGAAATGTTTCTACCATTAATTACTTCCACAGCAGCTGATGTCAATGCAAAATGTGTTTCCAGTATCATTGCTCTGAAAGTATCTATCTGGTCCATATCATGTTCTGAGATGGAGTGATCTTGAGGTTGAACCTGATTTATCCCTGACAGTGCATCCATCCAGGATAGTTGATTTTAAAACTAAGGTACTTTGTGGGAGGATCATACCTTTGGTTCATGTTCTATGGTAGCACAGTTCTGATTCTCATGAGATGTTTGATAGAGAGGCACCGATGAGAGATAAATGTACTCATATTTTTAACATTGAATTTTCTAATTAGGATTTATGAGAATATAATTTTTCTATGGTAGGGAGGTTATAACATCTTGTTCCTGTTTTTAGGTATTCCAAAACCCCTATTTTGTTCATTTCTTGGTTGTGTTTCATTTGAGGGTTCTTTGGCTGAAATTTGGTAATATTTTGTAAGTTCTTGGGCTATGAATGTTTGGTGTACTATTTTACAAAATTGTTATCCTAGCAAGTGAAAACCATTCAAACCAAGGTAGTGTGGGTTTTCATGGTTGAGAGAAGGTTTGAAAAGTCATGCACCCACTAGGTTAAAACAGTGCACCTGGGAAGAAAGAGGTACACGGTTAGGGTATACTGATTATCAAACCATGGGGATCATCCCAAAAACCCAAGCATGAGATTTAATGAATCCCAAAATCTAATTTTAAAATCTTAAAACCTCTCTTTTTGGTGACTGATAGACCTAGATCGATCTACTATGGTTTCTTCATCCTCAAGATCTCCTAATATGTAATTTTGGCCCCTCTAATTGCTACGAAAATCACATCGGATATTGGAGAATGACATTCCATCTCCACCTCATAGGTTTCCTACTCCTGTTCTATTTCTCCCATGTTATCTTCTTTTCTCCTAAGGGTTTTATATATCTCTATGTTTATTGGAGGATCTAATCCCAACTTTTTCAGATCATGAATCTGGGGTTGATTCTCAGATATTTGTTTTCATTGTTCTTCTTTGGTTTTCCCCAGTTAGGGTTTTGCGTTTTGAGATCCCATGATCCCGATGTATGTGGCTACATTATAATGGAAGATTTTTTTATCCCTAAATTTATTTATTTAATTACATTTTCTTGATATTAATGAAAATACTTTTTATTGAATGATTAAGAACCCATTCCATTTAATTGGGGTTCTGAAATTGGATTTTAACATGAATCGGTATGTATTAGTGAAATTGATCAAATTTTGGGAGATTTAAATTTTAGAACTTAAACTGTGGAATTGATTTGATGAAATTTATTTCAAATTTTATTTGAGAAAATTGATTAAAATATTTTTATGGAAACCTGGTGGTTTTATCTTGGAAAAAGGAATGAATTGATTAAAACAGTGTTTTGGTTTTTAAAGGTAAATTAGCATATTTTAAATGGATAATGGAATTAGTTTTATTTTAATAATTCTGAAAATAAATTTCCCATCATAGGTTTTTATTATAGCACACAGAAGCCTAGGTAGTTAGTGAGTTATATTTGTAGGTTCTAGGTGCAGCAGCAGCACAGGATGGGCTTGTACCCAACATTGAAAATTTTCATAATTGATTATTAATCCGAGATTA
Organism: Viscum album; assembly: GCA_963277665.1. Lineage (NCBI taxonomy): Eukaryota > Viridiplantae > Streptophyta > Magnoliopsida > Santalales > Viscaceae > Viscum > Viscum album. Next base: position 1,916,281,577 of record OY728127.1, read on the forward strand.
ATACGATGATTAATGCTAGTATCCACATAATTGAATTAAAAATAAAATACAAAGGGGAGAAATCAAAACTGATAAGAGAGGATCAACATATTTTTTATAATTATGTTAATTAAATTATATTATTACCTCTAAGGTGATTCTTTCTTCGTTTATGCATCCGGTCACGAGTCTGAGGTGCGGCTCCATTGTGATGTAGAATCCAAGAATAGGAATCCTCTAGTGGTGATCCACACATGTTCCACATATCTCTAGATGTTGCTGAAGGAGACTCTTGGAGCTAAAATTAAATGTCATTAAGCTTCCAATGTCTACCTTCAATCATCTTGAAAATTTCTTCCAAAGAGTTCTCTATTATCCAGTGGAGGAGGTTATCTCCTGTTCTTAAGAGTGTTCTTGGAGAGGGAAGAGTTCTCTAGGATCAAGATCATTTCCCCAAAGATTTTGTACACACAATGATTGGTTAGCCGATCAAATGAACCCTTGGATTAAATAGAGAATAATAAAAAAATGGGGAATTTAATTCACCAGTTAATAATAAATAATTAGTACATGTTCCTTTACTTATTTTATTATTCCATGTTAAACCCCATGTCAAATTATAATAGAAATGATATTACTTCCATGACATGTTCTTAACTTGAATATTATATTGAAATATTATTTAACCAAATAATATATAATATTATTTCTCACCAGACCCATAACATGGTCTTCCAATCCCCCTTAATATTTACTAGGCCTTGAATCATGACTATTTATTTGTTAAATAAATATAACTGCATTATTTTCTGATAAATAAATATTCCATACACAATATATTCTCTTGAATAACTATCAATGAAATAAATTAAATCCATCATACTTTAATAATTATTAAACAAAAATCGGGAATAATATTTATTCAACTTGTTAAATAAATAAATTATTTAACTGAGATATTGGATAAAATTAGTTTGTGACCCTCTAGCCACTTTATCGTTGGCATTAGGTAGGCCTTCCTAAATTCTAATATTTCTATCTAGTAATGGATCAAGGCACCCAATAGAAAAATATTCATTTCGCAACGACATGTCACCTCATATGAACGCTTACTATGTAATATAATCCCTTGTTCTTGATAACTCCAATCAAGTGGATTGAATGAAATTTTGATCAACCCATGTCCTCAATTTCACATACTTTCACTTTTCATAATTGTACTTTCTAGAGAACACCACAACCATGGATTTAGTTAGGCTATATAATTTACATCAAAGGGCTTGAGATATCAACTTTTGTGGAAGTAGAAAACCTTTCTTGCATTATTCATTAGTGAAGTATTACTCGTGATGCACCCAACATATCCTAACTCGCCACGAACATATGTCAACACCGTTTTTGTCAACACATATAAGTGTAAGGGACATAATACCCATTAAAAATAATATTAAATTCTAAGGACTAATACAGACGTCTAGAGATAGGAACATCCGATGACACTTATGAATGTGGATTTCCTACTGGTGGGTCTGGTTCTCATTATATCCTTTTGGATATAACCAAAGTTGAACACCATGAGAAGGTACCTCCAAGTTTCATGATTCCCCACCCTTGATATCATATATCATTTGTGTCCCTTAAAATGGTATCGTCTGGATATAGAACATATATTCAAGAATATTTTCATGGAACATCTGGGTTCTCATCATAGAAAGGATCTTCTGTGACATTTTAAGGAGACCATTATTCTTAGGACATTATCATATACTATTTCATGTATAAGAACAATCATAATGTGATAAGTAGTTTATTAATATTCATCAATTGTATACAATTTTATCATAAATTGCAAAGAAGTTGGTTTCTAGGGTACAAAATCCAACATTCTCCCACTTTCACTAGATAAAAATGCTAACAACATTCAGTCCACTAGCCCTCAAATGAAATTAATGATTCTGCTAAGATTGGCCTTTTTTCATGGGTTATTCCAAGTTCTCTTCCATGGACACTCTTCTTACTGCAACTTCACCACTTTGATAGAAATATCTAAAGGGATGATACTTTCGTAGTATGGTCTTTGTACATTGATGTAACTGGGACAATTTTTCAAGAGCCACTTCTGTAGAATTATCACAATACAATGTAATGATATCTTTAATTCTAGTCACCACATCAAGCTCTTGGAAAATGTTCTGAATACATATGGCTTCCTTTGTTGCATTAGAAATTTCTATATATTCAGATTCCAGTATAGAATCAACGAAAATGGTTTCTTTGAACTCTTCCATCTCACATCTCCTCCATTGTGATAAAAAACATATCATGATTGTGACTCAAGGTATTCTGATAAGTCTAAAATCTAGCATCACCATACCCTCTGATGACAATATCCTTATCTTCTCCATACACTAGGAACATATCCTTAGTTCTTCTTAGATACTTAATAATAGTCTTGACAGCAATACAATGTTGTTCTCCTAGATCTGCTTGATATATTCCTACTATGCTCAGCGCATAGGCAACATCAAGTATGGTACATAACATGGCATACATGATAGATCATATCACTTAAGCATATGGAATCTTACTCTTCCTATCTTTCTCATGTTGTGTATGGGACACATTTTCGTGGAAATATGTATAGCATGTGACACTATAACCAATCCCATATTAGATTTTTCTATACTAAATATCTTTAGTATCTGGCTAAGGTATGTTGTTTGAGTTAGTCCAAGAAGCCTCTTGGATCTATCATGAATGATCGTGATCCCTATAAAGTAGGTTGCTTCACATAAGTCCTTCATGGAGAAGCACTTTTTAAACCAGGCCTTGACTGACTGTAAGACTGGTATGTCATTTCAAATAAGTAATATGTCATCAACATACACTACTAGGACAATGATCTCATTCCCATTATACCTCTTATAAATACATGTCTCACATTCATTCTAAATGAAACCAAATTCTCTTATGGATTCTTAAAATCAAATGATCCATTATCTAGATGCATTATTTAATCCATAAATGAATCTCTTCAACTTGAATACCCTTTTAGAATCACCTGGTGTCACAAAACCTTCTGATTGTGTCATATAGACATATTCTTGAAGATTCCAATTAAGGAATGCATTTTGGACATACATTTTCCAAAATCTCATATTCATAGAAAGTTGTTATGGTATGTATGATTATTATGGAATTAAACATGGAAACGAGTTAAAAGGATTCATCATAGTCAATTCCTTGATGCTATTTAAAACCATTAGCCATTATCCATTCTTTATAGTTACTAACTTGACATTTCATGTCCATTTTATTTTTGAGTGTCCATTTACACCCAATAGGATTTTCATCAATGGGTGCATCGACCAGAACCCATACTTGATTATGATACATGAAATCCATCTCAGAATTCATATGTTATAGACATCTTGCAGATTCTGAGCTCTCTACTAATTCCTTGTAGGAGATAGGTTCATCATTCTACAACTATAATGAGTCACCTTCCTTAGTGATAAAGAAAGCACATCTCTCTAGTTCTCTTACCTCTTTTGATCTCCTATGTAGTACTTGTGTTTCAAAAACCACCTCTTCCATGGGGACCTGTGGAACTTGTTATTCTACCAACTCATGTATATCTTGATTGTCAACATCATCAAAGTCAATCTTACTCCCAATATCATTTTTTAGGATGTGCTCCCTCTCATAAAATATATCTTGTCTGGAAACAATCACTTTCTTATCTGAGGGTTTGTATAGATAGTATGACTTTGTTTCATTAGGATACAATATAAAGATACACTATGATACCCAGGGTTATAGTTTGTTTCCTAGGAAAGCCTTAACAAAGTCCTCGCATCACCATACACATGTATGCGACAAAGTGGGTTTGTTTCTACTACATATGTAACAACCCAAAAAACCGTTAATGAAAATCCCTATTGATCTATTTAAATGTATTATTATAGTTATGTAAAACATATGCGCTAATTTGGTTTTCTATTTTGGATTTTAAAATACCATTATGAATTGTGACCGTTTCTAATATAGCCGTTGAATAGTGATCACAAGATTTGTATAAATATTGGGATTTAACAAATTTAATTTACTCAGAAAAAGGAAGTGATGACCTTATCTAGTAGACATGCCCCATACGAAGCCCTTTTGTCGGAGCTTGGAAAGGAAGTGGTGTCATTGGTCTTCACTCTTGACCAAGCTGAATCCAAGCTTGAATATGTTAAGCATGAGAGGAACAACCTATGGGATAAGGGGAATTTGATAGAGATTACCACTTGAGTGATGATATCTGAGCCACCCCAAGAGTCGGTCACCATCGTTGACCTTACCCTAAGAACTTATGTGGGTGTTTTATAGGGTTATGTAACAAGACCCTAGAATTATGATTATGTAAATAATTTTTGTATATAATAAATAATATACAGTCATTTTATTATTGTTACTTTGTAAATAATTTTAAAGCACAAATATTATTATTAGTTAATATTCAATAAAGAAATATATTTTGATAAATTAATTTATTTTTTAATTAAATATTATTTTAATAAAATATTATTATTAAATTACTTTTTATTATATTTAAATGATCGTTTAATTTTTTGAATGCAATTGTAATTTTTATTAAGGTTTGAATGCACTTTTTATCAAAAACCATGATTTTTTTATAAATGCCATTTTATATTTTAAAAGTGAAAATTTAGATAGTTAGATAATTATTTGGACAAAATGAATATTATTTTTGAAATCATGATTGCAAAATTATCCAATGGTGAATTTTTAATAATTTTCTCAGATACTCATATTTTTGGCTAAAAATTTAAATATCTTTTAAATATATAATGTGTTTTATGACCTCATAATGACCAAATAGTGATGTAATAAAATACTATAAGCATTATTTTCGGCCAATATATGTTTTAAAATTATAATAATTTTATATTAGGTTTTATTTATTTATTTTACAAATTTTTAGTGGACCTTCATGATTTATAAAACATTTTAGAAATTTAAATTGTTTTCCTTGAGAGTGTCACTCACCTCCACATAAGCAAACCTATTATTTTAAGAATTTAGGAAATTGGACTTATATAATATTTTTTTCCACTCGCCTTTGTCAAAAACCATGGGCTGGTTTGTGGTTTTGATTAGTTTATTGTGAGGTGTCCCAAACCTAAATAATAAATAATTCCCTCTCCATTCATATATAAAACCACCCAAGATCCCACTTACTCTTCACTAAAAACCTTTGAAGCTCGTCCAACCTCTTCCATACTCTCTATATAATCCTCCCAAGACACCCCAATCTCCCAAAAAGTCTCTCTCAAACCCCTCCCAATCATTTGGGATCACACTTCCAAGTAAGGGATTCTCACATTCCTTATTTATATCCATGTTTCTTTATATTGTTATGCCCTTTAATTTTCAATTATAAATGATGGGTTATAATTTCTCACCTCCCCCATACTTCCCTATTCTTTTTTGAATAATTATAGACCCCCTTTCTCTCTCATTAATTTCACCCATGTACACCTGTTACCATGCATAAATTCCGTAAGGAATTTCTCCCTCCTCATTTACATTCAAGAAATTATTTTGTATTACGTATCTAAATTCCATTATGTTTGTTGTAAAATGTATCTATATGACCTCATTACTGTCCATTTAATGTACATATGATGAGACACCCATTTCTCTCTCGTCAAATTTTTTTATAAATTTATATGTCACGCCGTTATGCTGCCGAAATTGCACCACGTTTTTCCATCCAAGATCATTGTGTAGTGAATTCCATACCAATGTCTCTATCAAGGGTATTCACCATTATGCACATTTACTTATTTATTATAAATAATCATGTATTTATTCCACATTCTTTAATCATGGAATAGCTAACGGGGTTGATTGATTCCATGTTATATGATCCATGTGGAACACTTATGCATGAAATGAAATGTTTAAGAAGGGTGTGCCCTAATAGCACTCCAATGCATTGGGTAAAGTATAGTATCATGATACATCCTGTGAAATGAGTGACAACTCATGTTAATTCCATTTAAACTAGGAACTAGTTTATCTTCATGTGAAATGAGGGTTTACTCATGCTTTATGTGAAATGAGCCTCGGCTCATGAAAATACCTTGTTAAATGTTGGTGCCACATCTACATGTTATGATAATAATGATTTATCATGCATTTATGTCCATATTTCTCTTGTTATCCATTGATAATCCTTTTTTATAACATGTATTGTTTTCCTCATTTTATTACATGTTTATTCGCGTACTAGAATTTATAGCTCACCCTTTTCTTATACATGTATTCAGTTTATCCCATGAAATGCTAAGTACGAGGGAATGCAGTGGTCATGTAAAGGAAGTTTTCAATAAGATGTTGCATTTTATGTTTTATGTTGTTATGTAATGTTCTTAACCCCCAAATACACTATACCTCTCGATCTTTTATGTTGTATCATGTGAAGGTTTTATGTAATAAATTATGATTAAGTGTGAAATAAAGAGCTGGGTTGTTATACCATAGCTCGAAGGGAATCCCATTTCTGCCTTAGTTAGTACTCGGTTTAATGTGTATGATGAATTTTTCAATGTATATCCACCAAATTATAATGGATAATCTATATAACTCATCATCAACCTTACCATGTTCAACAAGTTATGGTTCTTCCATTCAATAACAATATTCCACTGTAGTGTATAAGGTGGAGTGAGTTGAGATAGAATCCCAGACTCCCATAAAAGGTCAATAAACTCTTGGTTAATATATGCTCTACATTGATCTGATTTAAGCTTCCTTATATTCTTACCAATATGGTGCTTTACTTCATTATTTAACTCCTTGAATTTCTCAACGGACTCAGACTTATACCTTATTATGTAGACGTATACATATCTACTCAAGTCATCAGTAAAAGTAATGAATTCAGAATATCCACCTTTATATTATACTAGAAGTGGTCCACACCAATTAGTGTGTACCAATCCAAGAAGATTTGGGGTCCTTTCACCTTGTCCACAAAATGGTGGTTTTTTCATCTTCCCTTGCAAACAATCTTAACGTCTATCAAGTGGTTTTATCTCAAAAGAGTATAAATAACCATATTGACAAAGCTTTGTCATGAACATCTCGTTTACATGAACAAGGTGGTAATGCCAAAACTGGGTGTTGTATGATTCATGAGATATTGGTTCATTAATTATTACCAACACTTGGTTCTAGTAATTAAATACATACAGAACGTTATTTAAATGTGCCATACCATAACATATATTGTCCATATAAAAGTAAAAAACATTTATTTTTGAGTGTGAAAATAAATCTATCTGTATCAAAACATGATACAAAAATTATGTTCTTGGTAACACTAGATACATAATAAAATCCATGTAAAACCAAAATCATTCCCGTCAGTAATTTGAGGTGGTAGTCACCAATGGTAAAAACAGCTAGCCTCACACCATTTTTAGCTCGTAGATCCACCTCTCCTTTAGAAATTTTCATGAATATTCTTGTTTTCTACATTTGAATACAGATGTGAACCCCACATGTTGTATCGAAAATCCAATGTGTACAAATTGAAATATTTCACTCGATAACGAACACATCTTTGGATTCTCATTGCCTTTGTGTGTAGTTCCTCTTCCAATGGCCTGAATTTCCACATGTAAAGCATACTAACTCCTATTACTTTCCCTACCTATGGATCACCTTCTTCATGGTTTGATAGTGCTCAGAGGCTTTAGATTGTTTATAAATATTAGGCCTCTTTTCCTTGTCTTTTATCTTCCTATTCACCATAAGGCCTGTGGTTTTTTCATGCCCCATGTCCTTGTCAACAGGTAAATTCCTGGTAAGAAGATTTGATAAACTCTCTCATTATTTCTCATATAATAATTCAAAATAAAACTAGAGGAGGTCTTAGGCGGCGATGATAGAAGGAGATCTATATGCAACTCATCTGAGAATTTAATCCCTAAGAAGTTCATATTCTCAATGTAGCCAGTAATCTTGACTACATGTTGTCCAGCTGGTGCAAAATCTCCATGATTAGTAGTTAACAATGTGTTGGAGATCTCATACATATCCTATCTCACCTTCCATTTATTGAGATCCCAATGGTGAGACATCATGCTATAGTCATCCATTTCATCATGTTACTTCAATAGCTCATTGTTCATGGATTGTAGCATGAGGCACTGAACATCTGTTTATTCATTTCAATGTTTCTCTAAAGAAAGAGTTCCCCATCACTTGCTTCATTTCTTGGCGTAACTGGTAAAGGCTTCCAGCACATAAATTTTCTTCTCAGGTTGATGTATAACATGATTTCACCTTTTCCTCTCTTGGAAATTACTATTGGTGAGAAGGTTTTCTTTCTTGAGTATGGATCACAATTCTATGATTGATTTAATTTTGATTGTTGTTTCTACAAATTAATATTAACATAGTTTTATTACTTTATCTTGATAAATGTGGACAAATAAATAAATTAATATCTATTAGTCTCCCACTATTTTATCGAACCCCAATATCCCTCACCATTGGCATCAGAATATCTAGTTTCTTGTACATTCTAGAAGCAAGGATCCATATTGCATTTCCCATTACACCCACAAGGTTTGGTCAAGAAGCATGAAATGTTTTAGGTAGGCATTCCAAATTCCAACCGCATTAACTCAAAAATCCATGATATGTTGAGTGGACCCCCAAACCTAAAATCCTTTATTTTGGATTTCCCCAAACATTTCCTCTTAGTTACACCATGTCCCGATAGGGCAGTCAACCCTTGATGTAAACTACGTTACATCAACCCAAAACTTCATATTATAATTCCATGATAATTTAATGCACCCCAACTAGGTTTGGTCATGAATTTTTAACAATGGTTCGATTCTAAATGAAGTAATGGAAGGCTATACAAACTTAATATTTAATTGAGTGATTTTATACATTATACATAAATTTCCACTTATTATCTTTTCACATGCTTATTAATGTTATGTGGGACATACTTAAGTGATTAACCATGTATAGATAATATTTATGCATAAACCATTTTTATTTTAGTTCTATATTGTATGCTTTCAAATTACTTAATTAGCTGATCACGTCAAACATCCATAATGAATAACCATGCAACTGACAGAAAAAAATAAAGGGTATGATCATGAGCCTTAGTATTGGTCAATTTATCTAGCCGTTGATAAACTAAACCTGACATAGGGGATACACACTTTGAACCATTTAAGTTCTATGTTTACATCTTTCCACCCACCCACCTTTGTATCTTCTTTGATTGGTTTCACCGAGGTTCCTAACTCGAACCTCCTCAACTAGATTGGGAGCTCCATTCATTACATATGATTTTAACTCACATGCAAGTGAGGGGTAAATGGGGGTTTATATAAAAGAAACCATGGGCACATAGGACCTATATATTAATGAGGATATGGAATGCAATCCAACAATTTTAATTTAGTAAAAAAATTAAAAGGGAACCAATCACGTACAAAGGTATGGTCTAGCTCATGATCATCCACATATATGCAACAAATTATGAATTTTAATAAAACTAGAATTCAATTATTTAATCATTCTTATTAATATAAATTAAACTCAAATCAATTAATAGTTATATTTAATTAATCAATCCATTTTATCTTAATCCTTTTATGAATTTCCTTGAGATTCACATCCATAACCTTGTACATAACTTGTACCTTGGAAGAAACTCGATGAATACCCATCCAAAACTACCCAGCATGTATTTATACATGTATACACATTATTTTTTTGACAGGTAGCATGTACGCAGAATTATAATTGTAATACAACTCATACATGATGTTCAGATCTTTGAACATTACGCAAATGTAAATTTAACACACACACACACACACACACATATATATATATATATATATCAAACAACTATCACATGTTGTGTCCCATCTTGACACCCCCACGAAGCTACATGTCACATCGGTTACATCGTATAATAATAAATTTTAAAATCTATGTAATTTGGAAATAGTACACGACGTGTACATCCAACTACATGATGTGTACCCTCCTCACCGTGCATCCTAAGTACACGCCTGGGGAAATAGAGTGTGAGGTGTACTTCTGAAATCTCCAGAGTACACGGTGTTCCAAGTGGGCCACATGTCGTTTAAACTCCGTGTTACGTGGTCACCAGCCAGGCAAGCTGTTTATGGGATACACAACATTCCCTTGACCTGAAGGGACTACACATCATGTCCAGTGGGCCACATGGCGTGTAGTCTAGCTGACCATATGCCATTCTATCCTGGTCAACATGCGGTGTAAGAATTAACAACACTGTGTGTCATTAATGAAAATGTATTGAGTAATTTCTGAATTACTCCTTATGAATTCAACCTAAATACATGTTCTGTAGATCCAACTACACGGTTTTTATTCTTGTGTTATCTGGACAGAATCGTCGGTGACTCCTGATGAGATCCTCAATTTAATTTTAATAGTAAAATTATTTGTTTATGTTAGATATGTGAGAAATGATAAGGGAGGAATAGATCATGAAATTCAGATTACATGAATGATTAAATATGAATTTACAAACTAAATTGTTAAATAATAAATCATCAATGAATTATTTATGTAATTATAAATGAAAACATGACCCCTATGATACGACTTGTAAGTTTTGGGCATAGTAGAAGTACGGGTTGGGTGTCTATCCAAAAATGAAAATTTCTATAATTGATGATTAATATGGGATCAATATGATGTTGAGTTCTAGTATTCATAGAATTGAATCAATAATAAAAGGCATAGGAGAGAACTAGGAACTAAGAAGTGAAAATAGACATATTTTATTTATAATTAATTAAATTAAATTATAGAATTACCTCCAAGGTGATTCTTTTTTCATTAATGTGTCCGACCATGGGTCTGACATGTAGATTTTTTGCGATGTAGAATATAAGAATATGTATCTTTTAGAGGTGATCCACATGTTCTCCACATATCTCTGGACATCACCAAAGGAGTCTCTAGGTGCTAGCACGGAAGGTCCTTGTGCTTGTAATGTCTACCTACAATCACCTTGAAAATCAATTCCAAAATGTTATCCATGATCCAGTGGAGGAGGATATCTCTTGTTCTTGACAGCATTCTTTGAGAGGGAAGAGTTCTCTAGGCTCGAGATATTTTCTCCAAATATGTTGTTCACACAACGATTGGATATCCAGTAAAATGACCCACTGGATTAAATAGATAATAATAACATAATGGGGAATTTATTTCACTAAGTAATAAAAAATAATTAGCACAAGTGTCATTAATTAATTTATTATTCCATGTGAAACCCCATGTCAAATAATAATAGAAATACTAATATTTATATGACATATTTGTAACTTGCACGTTATATTTAAATATTATTTAACCAAATAATATTTAATATTATTTCTCACTAGAACCATAACATGGTCCACCAATCCTCCTCAATATTTACTGAGACTTAAATAATGGATATTTTTTTATTAAATTAATATAACTTCTTTATTCGTTGATAAATAAATATTACATCAACAATATATTCTCTCTAATAACTAGAAAAAAAATAAATGTGATCTGGCATAATTGAATAATTATTAAACCAAAACAGGGAATAATTATTATTTAACTTGTTAAATAAATAAATTATTTAACTGAGATACTGGCTACACTTAGTGTGTGACCCTCTATACCATTTTCTCATCAGTATTATGCAGGCTTCCCTAAAGTCCAAGATTACTATCTAGAAACTGGTTAGGACACCCAATAGAAAAAAGTTTATGTCATAATGAATTGTAATTTCATAAGAATGCTTACCCTGTAATATAATCCCTTTGTCCTGATATCTCCAATCAAGTAGGTTGTATACAAGTTCCATCAACTGATGTGCTCGATTTCTCATTCTTTGACTTCTCAGAATTGATCTTTCCTTGAGGACACCAGGGAAATGGATTTAGTTAGGCTATATCATTTCCATCAAAGGTCTAGAGAAATCTACTTTTGTATAAGTGAAAAATCATTTCTCGCATTATTCATTAATGCAGTATTACTCATGACACACCCAACATATCCTACCTCGCCGCAAACATCTATCGTCACAATTTTCATAAATACATCTCTAACTATGCGAGTCATACTACTCATTAATAGCAATCTGAAAGTATAAGGACCAATACAGACATCTGCAGATAGAAACATACAATGACACTTATGAATGTGGAGTTCCTACTGAAAGGTCTTATTCTCATAATATCCTCTGTGATATTACCTAGGCCACACACCATGATAAGGTGCCTCAATGTTTCTTTAGTCACCCCCCCTGATAGCCTGTATCATTTTTGTTCCTTAAAATGATATCATTCATCCATATAACATATATTTAGGAAAAGTGTCATGGCACTTCTAGGTTCTCATCATAACAAGGATCTGCTATGACCTTTTAATGAGACAGCTATTATTAGGACATTACCATATACTATATTATGCATAATAACAATCATGATGTGATAAGTAGTTTATTAATATTCATCCAATGAATATAGGTTTATCTTAAATTACAAAGAAGATAGTTTCTAGGGCACCAACTCCAACAATATGGACAACACTCTATGATTTACAACAATAATAATACATAAATGCATTAGGTCACATCCCTGAAAGTTTTTTGATGAGTCCTCTTTATTCAGTATCATAGGGATGTGTGTATACACATATTTCTAGGAAAACTATTTGATTGTGAGGGATTCTTATAGACTGTGACTATCATACATTTTTTCCCATGACCATGTTGCTTTTTTGTTTGTATTGAAAATATATTCAATTGTTTTTGAAAATTATTTTACATGATTTGATTCATATAAAATGTTTTATATAACATATTTATTTAATCCGTTTATTTAATGTATTTCCATCATTTGAAATGTAAATAATGATTTGTTTAAATGTTATTTTAAAAAGTTGTGACATTTTTTTTTAAATTGAAAGATTTATTTTGGTTAATTAAATGTTTCCATATTATTAAGGAACCCTTGGTGATGCCCTAATGGGATTTTATCTCTCACCTTACCTATTCCTTCGGGTGTTTGTAGACTATCTTGTTATAGGTTCGAGAAAGGGTAAGGGTCCTATCAAGAACCATGCTGGGATTCCATCCAACCCAACACTTAACCTGGTCTGAGACATGGCTCAAAGGGAATTTCAAATCCCCATGGGCTGGAAACTACTATAGAACATAAAAATAATCACAATGGGAATGGTTTCTCCCAATAAAAAGAAGATAAAATCAATTGACTAATCACACAACATAACCAACAATAACTGAACATCTATAGATACATAACTAATCCAAATACCAAAACTACATAAGATAAAAATCTAAATAAAAAACTGAGACTGAACCATGATAACCCGATCACCACTTGGCCCTTTAACCACCACCAACCACAAGACAAACCTACTCCAAAGGTATAACTGAACTAGAAACCAAAAACCTAAAAAACAGATTAGTTCTACCGATTCCAACTAGAAAAGTAGGGTGTGAAATTAAAATCTCAGTAGGTAATCACCATAGATTCCCTGAATTTCATTTATCAAAATAGTCCAAAAACACCACTTTAAAATACATTTAGAAAATATGATTTTAAAATAATTTCCATCTATGTAAATATTACTATCTTCAAATTTACATTTTATATCAACACAAGCAACTTTCATTTTAAAAAAAGTTTTCACTTTCCAAAACCACTTTTAAAACTAAAACCCAAATACAAATCCAAACCAGATAACCAAAAAGGGGGTGTGGAAAAATTAATGGAAACCAAACAAGTAGGCACAACCTGTAAATCCAGTAACCAACATGCAGTAGAAATAAACAAAACATATAGAGAGTAATCATGGGCACTTTCAAAACATCTCTATAGGAAATTCATGGATGTACTCTTTTTAGACTCACCTATCGACATATGGTTCATCTCTATAGACAATAACTAACTGGATGATCTAAACTAGCCAATCGAGTGGCACTCCCCACCCAGCCCCATCAAGTCTAGGTGTAACCAACCCACTTAATCAAGGTTGAAAAGAGACTTTCACGCAACCCTTTAGATGAAACCCTGGAATCCCATGATAGTAATAATAATACTCAGTAAAACATGGTATAGAATACATAACCCACATCATTCTCAGGCATGATCCGCTATAGGGGAACACATCCCATGATATAGTGGACTCAGTACCAATATTGTTTCCATGTTTGAGCCACTGGAGGGGAATGGATCCCATGGTCTAGTTATTTCTAAGAATAAGACAAGTCATCATGAACATACATGAAAGGCCATTACATTCATAGGAATGTGCATCTAATAGTTAAAGATTACAAGGAATCCACCATTTTCCATAATCAACCCCACTTTCCAAATAATTTTAAAATACCAAATGATCCTACATGCTGCCCATGATTTCAATCCATTTTTAAAAACATTCCAAGATTTCCACCAGGCCCATACTTCACATATGTTTCCAAAAACAATTTCTATTGCATTACAATGTTCCAATCGGGCCTTCACATTGCTTCACATCAGAACTAACATTTCAAGAAAACACTAAGTTCTAATTGGGACATCAAAATTTATAATCCAAACAAATTTCCAAAACCGCATCGACAACAAACAACATTCCCAAACGAATGCTAAATGACCTTTGCATCACACTGTTTTGACATCACTTTCCCAAACATTATAAAATGACAAATGGGATTTCCACATCATTTGAGTTTTTTTTTTAAAACTCCAAAACAATTCATGTTCCAAATGGGTCTCACATTTCCAAATCCAATTCCATTCCCAAATAATTTTCAAAACCATGATAAAAACACACAACATACATAAGGTTTCCCCACGGGCCTTTAAAATCAACAATTTTTCAAATTTCCCATCGGGATATGATTCAAATAACACATTTGAAGTCACATTTTGATGTCAATTGAATGAACACTTCACCATTTTGAAATCAAAGAACCATTTTAGGAAAAACGGAAGAGGGAAGAAAGAATAAATATTTTGAAAATTGAGGCTCAAGGGAAACATAATTTTTAAACGCCATCATCGTTTGAAGACCCATCCATGTGTGCACCACATGAACACTTCGATGTGATAATATACAATGGTACACTTAAAGTATCCATGATATCACCTAAAAACCATTTTTTAATAATCATCACTTGATTTTAAACCAACACATCAACTATACACAATTATAAAGCACAGACATGTTTTCTAAAAACTAGAAGAACCTTCCCAAACACTTTTCAATAGATCATCGTGCCATAAATAGGCTTCCAAACCACACAAAATTCCAAATATATAATTTTACTATAACACCCAAGCTTCCATGGTACGCTTCCCTTTTAATAATACAGTAGTGTGTGTTGTACTCAACTTCGAGTTCTAACACACACCACGACCAATCAAACTAGCCGTTATGAATAGTAATACCCACTTTTTGAAATTTTATAAATTTTATCTTTCAAAATGGACTTAATTTTTGTATTCGGAATATCGAAATTAGCCTAGGGTGAAATTTTGGTATTTTTCTGAAAACTTTCATTTTTTTATGAATAGTGAAAAAACACTGAGTTATAGTTTAAAACCGAATTTTTATTTAAATAGTTATTTATTATATTTAAATTTAATTAAGGTAAAAATAGATACATAATCCATATATAAGTTCAATGTAATTCATTGGAGTTATTTTAGAATAATTTTAGATATATAAAAATTTTATTGAACTTTTCACCGTCTTTTACCCACCTCATAGGAGAATTTGGAAATTCACATAAAACTTAATTTTACCGCTTCTATGAGTGGAATTTCGAAAATCTGAGAGACACGGTTAATATCAAGGAGTAAAATGTGGTTCAATGAGATGAAAATAATTTTTGGTGAATAGTAACTTTTTTACTTTTATTTACCACAGTTAAAAGTAAATAGGGTAATTAAGGGTAAAAATGATATTAATATTACCCTAACATATGACCTAATTCTATTGGACAGGTGTATCTCGACCAAAATCAACCTTAGGAAAAAAATATTATCATTTAGATCCACTTGGATTAGATTAGGACATTTATTATTATTTAATTCAAAGAAGAGTTAGTTAAAAGAGTTAAAATCAAAGTTTATTTACTACAACATTTTTAATAGAGGGTTATACATAAGATAAATTTGATTGTAAATATTAATTAGAAATCTAAAACTATTTCCTACATAATGGTATTTTATTTAGAAATTTTATACATTAAATAATTTAATTTATTTATGACACAATGGTGATGCAGTAATTTCCTAATTAATGAAATATTAAACTAATTGATATTATAAATCTAATATTAATGTAATTTGAGACTTTTAATGATTCCAATAATTTTCTAGGTTAATATGACATATTAGTATTGGTTATATAAATTTTTTTCGATGTAATAATGCTGTTATGAAATTATCAAAAACAAAATACCCAATAGTGTCAAAATTGACATAAAAGAGTTTTTAAAACAAATATTATATTATTAATTGATATTAAATTAATAAAAATATAAGGTTCGTCCAAGAGACTTATATAATGATAGTTGTATCATTAATGGACCATTTGGGGGTCACTTGGAGGTATATAGTATGTTTATTAACTATATAATATAAAAATACAAAGTGACATGGTAAGTGTCAAACTAATTAACTAAGAGTTAAAACTAAAACATAAGGTTAATATAATGACCCAAACCTATATAAATTCTATTGGTTGAGTGGTTTGCGACCCATCCCAACATTAAGCTTTAAATAATACACTTTGGATCCATTATAAACCGAATATGAATTTATTATAAAATCATATTTCTAGCTTTTCCAAAGGTGCCCCTCACCCCTCTTATAAAAGGGCACTCCCCCTTCTCACTAATTCACACATTCAAAGCCTTTTAGTTCTGCCAACCCCTGCCCAAATACTCTCTCATCTTCCCTCACTACAACCTAGATGCCTTAGTTTTATCAAAAAGCCAACCCTAGGATCCCTTTTGATCAATTCAAAACGAAGAACCCAAAGAAGAGGTAATGTTTTCACCACCCTTTTTCAAGTTCATTTCTTCTTAAACTTCTTATTTCTTTGTTATTACAATTCTAAAATAATAAATACACTATCTCCTATATATTGTGATATTATTATAAATATGGTACAACCATATCTAGTATTCAATCCATACTTTGAATGACATGTCATCATACGTGCGTACGTACGGCTTACCGTCTCCACGTCGTGGTGTAATTGTTATTCAATATATTATTATTTGGATGGGTATAATAATGATGTGTAATTCATGTAAATAATAAATATAACATGATAATGATTCTGTATATATGATATACCATCCAATTATATATTATTTTAATATCAAAATAATGATATTGTCTCTTGTACGTACGTACAGACTACCGTCTCCACGAACGCGATGAGATTCATTCCCCATCGTATCCATTCAAGACTAATTCTCATTTGATGATTAAAATTAATTTTTAAGAAATTTATATCATTCTGGATATGAATAAGATACAACCTATCCATAACAAACATTACTTATGTAACAAAACATATAAAAGAAAACGAGTAGGTTAACACCCGAAACAACGATAATACTAAAGTATTATTAACAAAGAATTATTAGAAGATCATATATTATATCATAATTATGTATATGGTTCTTTTATAATTTAATAACAATGTTTTAACTATTATACAGGAGGTTAACATACCATCAACTAAGGAAAAGTACAAGGTAATGGGTTTTCATATCACTCCTTATTTTCATGAGATTCATACCATATTTCCACTATTACCATTTGTGTGGTGTATGTACTACTCGTAATTGTATTATTTGTGTAATACACTTTAATTTATGTGTATTTACATATTCATTGTATGATACCTCTTTCATGGGGTTTATGTTTCGTAAGCTACCAAATTGGTAAGGGTTTATTTCACAGTCTATTCATTATACGCGGTTGTTTATACGTGATTATCTACTGGGACCTCTTTATCATCCACATCCATTTTTCTTAAAAATGTATTTCAAATCATTATTACTATTTTAAATACTATGGTAAAAAGTAATTTATACCCTTTTTGACTTTTTATAAGAAGTTTATAAAGGAATATTTCTGTCGTTTTCCAAACAAGGTCCTTTTTAACCTTTTCAACATAATTAAGGTAAGAATGTATTTTTTAACTTATACGGAGAGTGCGGCTATTTTCTGCCATTATAAAATCGTCAAAGCTTCCCTTAAAAGCTTATAATAATATTTTAAAAGTAAATATTTTATTTTATAATTATGTGACTTTTAAATGATTTCAAAAAAAGAGATATTTCACTCAAATAGTTTTAATTTCATCTATGTCAACATCCTTTGATGGATTTTAAGCTTATTTGAAGTTTCTTTATTATGATACAAAACTTCTATATATTATTGAAGGTTTTGTGATATGTTTGACTGTGGATGTGTTATTTTTATACCATTCATGTTTATGGTAAAAGTATTGACATTTTGTATTCTAGTTTTAATACGAATGTTTATGTTATGTTTAAAATTGTTCATATGAGGAATGTATTGGACTTAATAAGTGACGGGTAGAGCCCGCTATAGCCCCTCGATGCATAGGTAGGTCTCATGAGACAAACTAGTGTCTTGGCACAAGGTCTTGACAAAATATTATTTTTAGTCTTGGCACGAGGTCTTGACTATGTGGTTATGATAGTCTGGCATTATGCATTCCATCATTATGAAAGTGGTTATTGATATTGCATGTGATTATTAGACTAGTAGAATATCCATGTGAATAAGTAAATGGAATTATTTTATTTTATCTTTGCCATATTATTCTGATGTTCAAGTTTAAAAGGCTTTTGTTTTAGCTATATATTTCCTTAAATGTTTATGTTTATTTATGAATGTTTCCGTTATATTGTTATCCTTACTGAGCATCTGAGCTCACCCCTTTCAATGTTTTATTTTTTCCAGGATGTGAAGAAGTAATTTTTGAATGACCTGCAGGGATAATATGAGGGGATATGAAGACAAGATGTTTTTGTAGTAGTTTTCACTTTATGATGTAATGTACACTTTATGAATGTATCTAGTTATTCCAAGCCTACTAAACTAATCGGTCTTTTGAGACTTGATCTTTCTTGTGATCATGCCAATGATATGTAATAATGAACTGACTCTAGGTAATTGGGGTCGGGGCATTACAGTTGGTATCAGAGAAAGTTTAGTACAAACCTTGGAAGGTAGATTTAGAAAAACTATGATTAGAGCACATATACCTAAGATGGATTTTGAGGATTAGTATAGAAGAACTTCCTAGAATTTTGGTATTGTAGAGATTTTGTGAGTTTTCCGAGAAATACATCCCTGTCTGGATATGAGCAGGTAGAGGCGGCTCTAGCAGAGATGTACCTAGGGGTGAAACCCGAAAACACCGCTTTGAGCTAGACTCGAACGGGAACTGGTGCACGACAACGGGCCTTGCTGCACTATTGGTTACGACACTCCTGGGGGATATGCTTAGGATAACTCTCATTTTCTTTACAAATCATTATAAAGGGTTTATTAGTATATACTTTCTCAAAGAAAAAATTTTTATGATTATGGATTATATCCATAAATAGTTCAATTTATGTTAAGTGTTTTACAAGTATGGAATTATGTATTTTGATTCATAAACTGATCTAGTTTATGCCATTGTTTAGAAATGGTTCCTAGTGGAATAAATGGAAATCGTATCAATGCACATACTCCATGTAGGGATTTCCCTCCTACTCAAGATAATTATAGTGGAGCTGGTGATGAAACTTGTGCTGATCAACTAATCACCATACTGGGACAACTCACTCATGTTATGAATAATAACTTTACCCGTATGGAGCACCCTGATCCACAGCGTGGAGGATCAATGTTGGATCGCTTCATGAGGAAGAAACCACCAACATTCAATGGGATTACAAATCCATTGGTATATGAGCAATGGATAAACTCCTTAGAGAAAATATTCCATGCTTTGGGGAGTAGTGAAAGGGAAAAAGTTGTCATGGCAGTTTACCGCCTCACTAGAGATGCTGACCAATGGTGTTCCTTGATTCAAAATACAAAGGAAGATGATGAATTATCAAATATGGAATAGAGGGAGTTCAAAGAGGTTTTCTTAGAAAAATACTTTCCTTGTGATCATCAAGAGGATATGAAAAGACAATTTCTGAGTTTGAGACAAAAGGAGGATGAGAATGTCACAAAGTATGAGGCTAACTTTATAAGGTTAGTAAGGTATACTAGAGATTATATACGTAACCCAAGAAGTAAGATTGATCGTTAATTTGATGGGTTAAAACCTTTTCTCCATCAAAAACTAGTCTCACAATCCTCCTCATCGTATGAAGACATTGTCTCATGTGCTATCAAGACAGAAAATGAATTCTCTAAGTCTTATGACTTTAAAGAAAAGCAAGAGAAGAATAGATGTGCTGATCAATCTGGGAATGGAAATAAGGGGAATAAGGGAAAGGTTGAATATCCATCTTGTGGTAAATGTGGGAAGAAACACCCTGGTAATTTCTTAAAAGGAATGGGAGTCTGTTACAAGTGTGGTGAAAAAGACCACCAAGCCTGTGATTTCAAGGGGAAGAAGGAAGCTACTGATGTCCAATGATACAATTTCATGGAGATGGGACATTATGAAAATGAATGTCCTAAGCATCAGGGGAACTTTACTCAGAAAAGGCCAAGGGATCAAGGCCAAGCTTATGCTATCACTACTGCTGAGGTAGAAGCTCCGAAAGATGTGGTGGCAGGTAATTTAATGGTTTCCTCAAGTTTAGAAAAGGCTTTATTTGATTTTGGATCATTGCATTGTTTCATATATTCCCCGTTTGCTAAGAAAATTAGATATTTCCAATTTGATTTAACAAGAGAGTTTTCAGTCAAAACCCTTAAGGGAAGTATCATTGCTACAAAGTTCTATGGATCTGTTCCCATTAGGGCATATAAATGTTCTTTATCTGCTGATCTTATCATCATACCCATGACTGAATTTGATATAATCTTCGATATAGATTGGCTTTCGGACCATGATGTGAAGATTTATTGTAAGAAGAAGGAGGTTACGATTTTTGATGATGATGATAAGGAACACCTTATCTTTAGAGAAGAATCGTCACAACCTAATTCTTATCTAGATCCACCCCTAGTAGCTCAACTAAATTCAATTATCGGGGAGGAAGAGAATGAAATAATTGTGGGTGAGGAAAGGAATGTTAAAATAGAGGATGTACCTATTGTGAAAGAATATATAGATGTGTTTCCAGAAGATTTACCTAGACATCCTCTAGAACGAGAAGTTGAGTTTTCCATTGATTTAATTCATGGATCAAGGCCTATATCAAAGACCCCTTAAAGAATGGCCACTGTGGAATTAGTTTAACTAAAGAAACAACTAGAGGAATTGAGTAATAAGGGATTTATTCACCCTAGTGTTTCTCCATGGGGATCCCCTATTCTTTTTGTTAAAAAGAAAGATGGATCCATGAGGTTATGTATTGACTATAGGGAGATCAATGCTATAACAATAAAGAACAAGTATTCCATACCTCGCATTGATGGTTTATTTGACCAACTGCATGGAGCTCAATACTTTTCAAAGATTGACCTTCGATCAGGATACCATCAGTTGTGTGTGAATAAGGAAGACATTCCGAAGACTGCATTTCGAACAAGGTATGGGTATTACGGGTTTACAGTAATTCCTTTTGGATTGACTAATGCACCCTCTGTATTCATAGATCTAATGAATAGAGATTTCAAGGAATATCTAGATGATTTTTTGGTGGTATTTATTGATGATATCTTGGTATACTCCAAAATCTACGAAGATTATGAAAATCACTTGAGCATTATCTTGAAGACTCTGATAAGACATGAATTATATGGGAAGTTTAGCAATTGTAAATTCTGGATTCAAGAGATTTATTTTCTTGTCCATATTGTCTCCAAAGATGGAATCTCTGTTGATCCTTATAAGACCAAGGCAATCCAATAATGGCCAGCACCTACGAGTATAACTAAGCTATGCAATTTTATTGGTTTAGCAGGTTATTATTGACGTTTCGTCCAGAATTTTGCCTGATTGGCTAACCCATTAACGAAGCTCACATGTAAAGGGGTTAAATTTGTTTAGAGAAAAGAGTGTGAATAATGTTTTTAAGAACTGAAGAGAAGATTAGTAAATGATCCTATATTGACTCTACCATCGGGGAATGATGGGTTCGTTATTTATAGTGATGCATCAAAGAAAGGACTTGGTTGTGTCCTTATGAAGAATGATAGGGTTATTGCCTATGCATCATGATAGTTAAAAATTCATGAGAAAAACTATCCTACTCATGATCTTGAGTTAGCTGCTGTAATATTTTCTTTGAAGATATGGATACATTATCTCTATGGTGAAAAATGTGAGATTTATACTGATCACAAGAGTTTGAAGTATATTTTCTCACAAAAAGAACTCAACATGAGGCAAAGGATATGGCTTGAATTACTCAAGGATTATGATTGCATGATACACTACCACCCGGGGAAGGCAAACAAGGTGGCAGATGCTTTGATTATAAAAGATCATGAAGTTTTGAACAATATGAGAATTGAAAGGGATCCAATTTTCATGGATCTAGTAAAGATGGACATGGGAATAACCATAGAAGTTGAAACATCAATGCTTTTTCAAATGGTTGTCAAACCATCTTTACTAGAAAGGATTAAGAGTTATCAGACTGATGATGAAGAATTTCAGAAGAATATTAAAGCTGTGAATGATGGGAGATTGAGAGACTTTGTGTATGAAGATGGAATTTTGAAATTTGGGAAGAGGATTTGAGTTCCCGATATACCTGATCTAAAAAGGGAATTGCGGGATGATGCTCATAGTTCCAATTTCTCTATACACCCTGGGAGCACCAAAATGTATAGAGAATTGAAGGAAAATTTTTGGTGGGACAACATGAAGAGGGAGATTGCTAATTTTGTGTCAATATGTATGGTTTTTCAACAAGTGAAAGCTGGAAAGTAACAGCCTGGTGGAGTACTGCAACCTCTTCCCATACCTGAGTGGAAATGGGATAATATTACGATGGACTTTGTCATGGGGCTTCCAAAGACTTCTAGAAGGAACGATGTAATATGGGTCATTGTTGATTGTCTTACCAAGTCAGCACATTTTCTTTCTATAAGGGAAGATTTACCACTTGAACGGATAGCAAGACTATATATTAATGAAGTTGTGAGACTTCATGGAGTACCCCTATCGATTGTTTCTTATCATGATCCCAATTTTACTTCAAGATTCTAGAAGAGTCTTTAAAAGGCCTTGGATACTGAACTTCATTTGAGCACTGCCTACCACCCTCAAACAGATGGACAATCAGAATGGAATATTCAAACCTTAGAAGACATGTTGAGATCCTGCTCACTTGACTTTCAGGGTATGTGGGATCAATATTTACCTCTGGTAGAATTTTCCTATAACATTAGCTTCCATTCGAGTACTCAGATGGCACCATATGAAGCATTATACGGAAAGAGATGTCGCAGACCAACCTGTTGGAATGACGTTGGTGAAAGAAAACTTGTAGGCCCAGAACTGGTGGAGGAAACAATGGAAAAGGTAAAGGTAATCCAAAACCACATCAAAGCAGCTCAAAGTAGGCAGAAGAGCTATGCTGATAATAGAAGGAAGGATTTGGAATTTAAGGTATGAGGTCATGTTTTCTTGAAGCTATCTTCATGGAAGGGAGTTATAAATTTTGGTAAGAAGGGTAAATTGAGTCCCAGGTACATCGGACCTTTCTAAATTCTATAACGAATTGGGGTTATAGCTTACCGTTTTGGAATGCCACCAAGTCTCTCCAAAGTTCACGATGTGTTCCACATATCACTGTTGAGGAAATACATGCCTGACCCAACGCCTGTACTCAGTTATGAAGAATTAGAACTCGAACCCGATCTATCTTATTGTGAAGAGCCCATCAGGATTCTTGGTACCAGAGAACAAGTGTTGGGAAACCGGATGACTCGTCTGGTAAAATTTCTATGGAGAAACCATAAGATGGAAGAGGCAACGTGGAAACCCGAGGAACTTATGATGAAGAACCACCCGAGTCTTTTCATGCGGTAGTATTCTAGAAATTTCAAGGAAGAAATTATTTGAAGTAGGGGAGAATGTAACACCCCAAGATTCCACGGTACGTTTCCCTTTCAATAATACAGTAGCGTGTGTTGTACGGAACTTCGAGTTCTAACACACACACCACAACCAATCAAACTAGCCGTTATGAATAGTAATTCCCACTTTTTGAAATTTTATAAATTTTATCTTTCAAAATGGACTTCATTTTTGGACTTCTAATATCGAAATTAGCCTAGGGTGAAATTTTGGTATTTTTCTGAAAACTTTCAATTTTTGATGAATAGTGAAAAAACACTGAGTTATAGTTTAAAACCGAATTTTTATTTAAATAATTATTTATTTTATTTAAATTTAATTAAGGTAAAAATAGATACATAATTCCTATATAAGTTCAATGTAATTCATTGGAGTTAGTTTAGAATAATTTTAGATATATAAAAATTTTATTGAACTTTTCACCGTCTTTCACCCACCTCCTAGGAGAATTTGGAAATTCACGTAAAACTTAATTTTACTGCTTCTATGAGTGGAATTTAGAGATGCGGTTAATATCAAGGAGTAAAATGTGGTTCAATGAGATGAAAATAATTTTTGGTGAATAGTAACTTTTTACTTTTATTTACCACGATTAAAAGTAAATAGGGTAATTAAGGGTAAAAATGATATTAATATTACCCTAACGCATGTCCTAATTCTATTGGACAAATTTATCTCGACCAAAAACAACCTCAGGAATAAAATATTATCATTTAGGTCCACTTGGATTAGATTAGGACATTTATTATTATTTAATTCAAAGAAGAGTTAAAAGAGATAAAATCTACGTTTATTTACTAAAACATTTTTAATATAGGGTTATAAATAAGATAAATTCGATTTTAAATATTCATTAGAAAGGTAAAGATATTTACTACATAATAGTATTTTATTTATAATTTTTAGACATTAAATAATTTAATTTATTTATGACACAATGGTGATTCAGTAATTACTTAATTAATGAAATATTAAAATAATTGGTATTATAAATATCAAAATAAATGTAATTTGAAACTTTTTATGAATTAAACTAATTTTCTAGGTTAATATTACATATTAGGATTGGTTATATAAATTTGTTTCGAAGTAATAATTCTGTTATGAAATTATCAAAAACAAAATACACAATAGTGTCAAAATTGACATAAAAGAGTTTTTAAAACAAATATAATATTATTAATTGATATTAAATTCATAAAAATATAAGGTTCGGGAAAGAGACTTATATAATGATAGGTGTTTCATTAATGGACCACTTTGGGGTCTTTTGGAGGTATATAGTAAGTTTATTAACTATATAATATAAAAATTCAAAGTGACATGGTAAGTGTCAAACTAATTAACTAAGAGTTAAAACTAAAACATAAGGTTAATATAATGACACAAAATTGTCTAAATTATATTGGTTGAGTGGTTTTAGACCCATAACCACCTTAGTCTTTAAATAATTCACTTTTTGGCCATTATAAACTGAATATGAATTTATTATAAAATAATATTTCTAGCTTTTCCAAAGGTGCCCCTCACCCCTCTTATAAAATGACACTCCCCCTTCTCACTAATTCACACATTAAAATCATTTTTCTTCGGCCAACCCCTGCCCAAATACTCTCTAAACTTCCCTCAATACAACCTAGAGGCCTTAGTTTTATCATAAATCCATCCTACGGAGCCCTTTTGATCAAATCAAAAGGAAGAACCCGAAGAAGTGGTAATGTTTTCACCACCCTTTTTCAAGTTCATTTCTTCTTCAACTTCTTCTTTCTTTGTTATTACCATTATAAAATAATAAATCCAGTATATCCTATATACTTTTATATTTTTATAAATATGGTACAACCATATTCATTATTCTATCCATCCTTTGAATGACATGTCACCATACATGCGTACGTACGGCTTACCGTCTCCACGTCGTGGTGTAATTGTTATTTAATATATTATTATTTGGATGGGTATAATAATGATGTGTAATTAATTTAAATAATAAATATAACATGATAATGATTCTGTATATATGATATACCATCCAATTATATATTATTTTAATATCAAAAGAATGATATTTTTGCTCGTGCGTACGTACGGACTACCGTCTCCACGAACGTGATGAGATTCATTTTCCATCGTATCCATTCAAGTATAATTATCATTTTATTATTAAAATTAATGTTTAAGAACTTTATATCATTCTGGATATGAATAATATACGACCTATCCATAACAAGCATGACTTATGTAACGAAACATATAAAAGAAAACAAGTAAGTTAACACCCGAAATGACGATAATACTAATGTATTATTAACAAAGAATTATTAGAAGATAATATATGATATCATAATTATGTATATGGTTCATGTATAATTTAATAACAATGTTTTAACTATTATACAGGAGGTTAACATATCATCTACTAAGTAAAAGTACAAGGTAAGGGGTTTTCATCTCACTCCTTATTCTCGTGAGATTCATACCATATTGCCACTATTACCATTTGTGTAGTGTATGTACTAATCATAATTGTATTATTTGTGTAATACACTTTAATTTATGTGTATTTACATATTCATTGTATGATACCTCTTTCATGGGGTTTATGTTTCGTAAGTTACCAAATCAGTAAGGGTTTATTTCACAATCTCTTCAATATCCAAGGTTGTTTATACGTGATTATCTAATGGGAGCTCTTTATCATCCACATCCATGTTTCTTAAAAATGTATTTAAAATCATTCTTACTATTTTAAAGACTATTTTATAAAGTCATTTATACCCTTGTTGACTTTTTATAAGAAGTTTATAAAGTAATCTTTCTGTCATTTTCCAAACAAGGTCCTTTTTAACCTCTTTGACAGAATTAAGGTAAGAATGTCTTTTTTAACTTATACGGCAGGTGCGGCTATTTTCTGCCGTTATAAAATCATCGAAGCTTCTCTTACAAGATTATAAGAATATTTTAAATGTAAATGTTTTATTTTATAATTATGTGACTTTTAATTGATTTCAAAAAAAGAGATATTTCTCTCAAATAATTTTGATTTCATCTATGTCAACATCCTTTGATGGATTTTAAGCTTATTTGAAGTTTATTTATTATGATACAAAACATCCATATATTATTGAAGATTTTGTGATATTTTTGACTATGGATGTGTTATTTTTACACCATTCATGGTTTATGGTGAAAGTATTGACATTTCGTATGCTAGTTTTAATACGAATGTTTATGTTATGTTTAAACGTGTTCATATGAGGAATGCATTGGACATAATAAGTGACGGGTGGAGCCCGCTATAGCTCCTCGATGTATCGGTAGGTCTCATGAGACAAACTAGTGTCTTGGCACAAGGCCTTGACAAAATATTATTTGTAGTCTTGGCACAAAGACTTGACTATGTGGTTATGATAGTCTCGCATTATGCATTCTATCATTATGAAAGTGGTTATTGATATTGCATGTGATTATTAGACTAGTAGAATATCCATGTGAATAAGTAAATGGAATTATTTCATTTTATATTTGCCATATTATGCTGAAGTTCATCTTTAAAAGGCTTTTGTTTTAGCTATACATTGCCTTAAATGATTATGTTTATTTATGATTGTTTCTACTATATTGTTATCCTTACTGAGCATCTGAGCTCACCCCTTTCAATGTTTTATTTTTTCCAGGATGTGAAGAAGTAATTTATGAATGACCTGAAGGGATAATATGAGGGGATATGAAGACAAGATGTTTTTGTTGTAGTTTTCACTTTATGATGTAACGTAAACTTTATGAATGTATCTAGTTATTTCAAGGCTACTAAACTAATCGGTCTTTTGTGACTTGATATTTCTTGTGATCATGCCAATGATATGTAATAATGCAACAACTCTAGGTAACTAGGGTCAGGGCATTACATTTACACAAGATACAAAAAAATAACCAAGGCTAAAAATCAACCCAAGTTCTCAATTTCACTTTTTGAAAACAATTGGGATTTCAAAAAACATTTTGTATGTATCAAAATCTATGGAAAACAAAAGGGACCCTTTGAAACCCATTTATCACAAACTTTCCATCATAAAAATAGAAAATAAACTCATACTATCACATCAAAATCATGATTATGATATTTTTAAATCATTAAAGGAAAGATCAAGCATCATGGAATGTGCCGAAATGAAAATGGATAGAAACCGTTACCTCAATGAAGTGTGAACGCAACTAAAATTTAGGAAAAGAAAGAACCAAGATCGAGAGACAATCTGAACAACCTAAAATCAATGAAATCAAGCCACACATCAACCCTTTATTCTAGGTTTCTTCCAAGAGAGAACCCTCAGTACGAAAAAAGAAGAAACCAAGAGAGGATGATGGGATGTGGGGGAAATCAACCAAGTAACCATATAAACATAACTAGGAAGCCTTAGGGAGATTCAATGGTGGAAGGAAAACAAGGGAGAAGGGTTTGATGGGTCCCATTGGTGCACCTAGGTAGACCAAGTGAAAAGAAACCCTAAATAGGGTTAAAAAATTATTGGGGAAATGTGGAAATTTCTAACTTTTAATGATATGGGAAACTCGCACGATTTGGGCACAGATTTTCCAAACCGTGCACCAACCATGAGGTTTCCACTATCCAAAATCAACATTTATCACACGGTTTCCTAGGTGGGAGTGCTCGGTTACCCATAACTATTCTCCAACCATGAACCATCTGCTTTAAATCCCATCATATCTATTTTCCTTCAAAGACTCACTTGAAAACTTCAAAAACTGGAATGTTTAAACTAGGATCTCAATGAAAACATCAACCAAATGATCTAGTACCAAGAAAAGAATAAAACAATGGAAATTACAAGGTCAGGGTGTGATAATTCTCCCCACCACTAACATATTATTTCCCTCAAAAGTAACCTAGCCAGATGATAAAAAAACATGATCCTGAAAATGAATAAATTTGAACAAAACCACGAACCTTGGGGTATCCTTTCAGTTCAAAAGTCGCACCTGGCCATTTATGGAGGGAAATAAATCATGAAGAACAAAAAATAGGACAATAAAAGGTCATCCCCACCACAAGAACTCAAAAAACACCATGGAATGTCTTTTGATCAGCCCGACATAGAAACTCCCAACAACACCACCTCAGGGAGACTAGTAAAGGAACTCCCAACATGTGATAACCCAAAATTCCTCACATATTCTAAAAAACATCCCAACCATAACTACAAATATCCCAGACAAACCAATCCATCATCACAAGGGGAAACCCATTAATGGAACTCAAACCAAGAATATAACGCAAACACAAGCTACAAACAATGATCTCCACAATCATGAATATCTCCAGATAAGAACAACTGAAAACTAAAAACCGATTCATGAAAGGGTAACCATTTAAATATCCACACCCAAGTCATAAAAACAAGACTACCAGAAAATAAGGCCGCTAATAATTTTACATATAACCCACAATATAATAGAAACTCAAAAATGAAACTCAAACCATTTCCACACCAACACTGTAAACAATAATTATGAAAAAGTTCCTACACCCCCCCCCCCCCGGCGCAATTCCTTGACTACGTTCAAGCCTAACTTTGGGGCCTAGGGCTGGATCCCTAATGCATGAATCATCCACTTCGTCTCATTCAAGAGATGACATCATCTGATCAATACTGCTTCTTCAGGAAACACTTCTTATAAAACTTTTCTAGATTACAAAAACAACCATAACGATAATAGGTCCTTGGAGGGTTGCGACAAGACAACTTTGAATGACCAAAACAACTGCACAAAAAACATAAAATAAAATGGTTTGATGAATGAGAATCTAGAACTGACAAAATATGAATTTCATAAATACATTCCTCTAGCACACACCTCTCGCGAGATGGGGACCCTTCATGAGCACCGCCAATCATCGACTGCACCCAGAAATCCAACTCAGCTATGAAAGACTCATCCACCAATTTCTATAAATAGAGATCCTTAGAAGAGAGTGATCAATCCTTGATCTGTAGATGATAAAGGAAAATAAATATATGATACTTCAATTGATCATGTGGTGCAACCTCTAGGAAATAGGAATCTAGACCCATAATGTGGTCAACATAGGCCTTCATTATCTATTGGATGTACATAATTCTCATGGGCTCTTCCACTTTCTTCTCCATCACCTACTCAGGTACAAACCATCGGACGAAAGTGGTATTAAACACCTCCCACATCATCCCAACTTGCATTGATGACGAGGAAATCACATTCCATTGATCCAATGATGGCCGCTCAAAAAACCTAGAATAACACTTACTCTCATAGCTTAGGGAGTTCCTAATGATATGAAGACATGATCAACTTCCTCAATCCATTCCACTACCTCTAACAAATGTCAGTCAGCATGAAATATAGGGAACAACTGAGAAGTACCATTAACTATAAAAGAACCACTAAAATATTTGGGGACCTTTCTAGGCAGTATATTTTGAACAACACAAGGGACAAAAAACCAAAATCAGCATCAACCCAAAAAACAATATAAAAGAACATCTAAATCCAAAACAATAGGCTCAAAATCAAAACTCTACAAGCACAAAAAAAATCATTCTTTCAAAAATCCAAATTTTCCCCAATTTTAAAGAGCACATTATTCCAAGGCCACTATCCAAATACCGAAATACATATTTTAGAAAATAAGAACCCACTTTTTAAGTAAAAAAAACCAATTCCAAAAATCAATTTCCCTTTCAAAAATAATTTTGGAAAAATAAACCAAAACCATTGGTTTCTCATACTCATTCAAGGAATCCTATGAATTGTCGAATATATGCTTATCCCATATCACATATATCATCCAATAAAACATTTCAATATGAAACTTCCATAAAAACCCACACCTATATGAACATCCATAAGAAAAATCAAGGGTCAAACATACCATTTTATCATCAATCCCAAGCATTCAACTAGTTTTAAATCCCAATAAATTTGTCTTTTGAAACCCATTATTTCCATTCTGAAACCACTTTAATGAAATCATTTCCATTTTCAAAAATACTTTTCATTTTTAAAATCCCACTCACACCAACAGAAACCAAAATAAATACTCACGCCAAACTACCAGAGTGAGGAACAAGTAGCTATACCAAACCCAGAGACATGGTTAGTGAACCATGCCCCATGTAAGAATTAACAACTTAGAGAGCCTTGAATAGTGAAATCAGACTCCACATGAGTCTCTACACTATGTGAGATCACAATATAAAATTAACATTCTTTTATTGTCATTCCTCATTCACACAAACCAAAACAAGACAAAGAATCAATTCCCGAACTACCATTAGAAACTTGAGGACCTGAACGATCAAGGGTTCATTAATTCCTTCCCATACCTACCTCCCAAGTCCCAATAGTCCTAATATCTGATCTACATGACACCCCAAATAAAAAGGGCCTGTATTGATACCATTTTTTCAAGAACCAATTAGGGATTTCATCAAACCTGACACCAAACCTAGTCTAAGAGATGTCCTGAAGGACATTCCGGATCCCCATAAGCTAGAAACTAGTGTTGGGAATCAATGTAATCCCAGTGAGAATGATTTATCCCATGAAAACCAAGATGAAATAAATTGAATAAGAATGGTACATAACCAAAAACAAATGAACATCAATAGATACATAACTGATCCAAATACAACAACTGTTGAACATAAAAAAATATTTATATAAAACTAACAATGAACCAAGATGGTCTGATCTCCATGGGACCTCTTGATCACCACTAACCACAAGACCATCCAAATCCAAATGTACAACCTAACTAGAAACATGAATCCTATAAAACAACTCGGGTCTACCGATGATGAGTGTCACAAGTAGGGCATGAGAATAAAATATCTTAAGTTAATCACCATAGATTCCATGAATTTCCTTTCATTAAATAGTCCACAAAAACTGGTTTGATATACATTAAGAAAAGAGGATTTTAAAATCATTTTCAGCAAGTAAACATAGTTATCTAAATCTTTCCTTTTTAAATAAACACATACTGCTTTATTTTTAAAAAATAGTTTCACTTTACACAACCAATTTTAAAACTTGAAACCAAATACAAATCCAAACAAGACAACCAAAAAGGGTTTGTGAAAAAAATAATAGAAATAAAACAAGCAGGAATAACAATTAAATCCAATAACCAACACGCATTAGAAATAAACAGACCATATATATAGTAAAATGGGAACTTCCTAAACATCATTAGTGTACATCGCTAGATGTTCTCAATTCAGACCCATATACCAACATATGGTGTAGTTCCATAGATAATAACCAACTGGATGCTCTAAACTAGCTAGTCCAATTGAACGCCCCACCTGGCCCCATCAAGTCCAAGAGTACTAACCCGTCTACTTGGGTTCTAAAAGAAATGTTCAGTTGACCCTATAGATGATATCCATGAATCACATGATAGTAATAATAATACTTATAAAACATGATATAGAAACCATAACACACAACATTATTGTGAACAACCCACTAGAGAGGAACACATCCCAAGGTCTAGTGTACTTAATACAAATAACATTCCCATGAACAAGTCACTAGAGGGGAATTCATCCCAAGGTATATTTTTTTCCAAATATAGTACAAGTCATCATGAACATACATGATAGGACATTACTTTAACAGGAATTTTCATCCAATAATTAAATATTACATGGAAACCACCATTTTCCATAATCAAAACCACTTTCCAAATCATTTTAAAATACTAATAGGGCCTTGATACAACCCATGTTTTCAATCCATTTTCCAAAAAATTCTAAGATTCCCATTGGGCCCATGCATCATATAAGTTTCCAAAACCAATTTCCATTACATTACAAGGTGAAAATCAGGCCTTTACATTACCTCACATCAAAAAAACATTTCAAAAAAACCCCAATGTTATAATTGGGAATTAAACTTTTCTAATCCAAATACATTTCCAAAACCATATCAAGAACAATCAATATTCCCAAAATAATTCCAAATGGCCTTTTCATCACACTGCTTTGATATTTCTTTCCCATACATTATAAAATACCAAATGGTATTTTCACATCATGCGTGTTTTAGAACAAAACTACAAAAAATCTCAAGTGCTAAATGAGCCTCACATTTCCAAAACTAATTCCATTCCAAAAACCTTTTCAAAACCATGCAGAAAACACACAACCTACATATGGTTTCCAAATTGGCCTATAAAATCAACCATTTCTCAATGTTCCCATCCGGACAAGTTTCAAAGAAAACATTTTAAGTCACATTTTTAAGTAACTTGAAGAAACCCTTAAACATTTGGATATAAAGGAACTATTTTTTTAAAAAGGGAAGATGGAAGAAAGGAGAAACCTTTTAAAAATTTAGGCTCATTTAAAACATCATTTTTA
This sequence comes from Viscum album, assembly GCA_963277665.1. Classification (NCBI taxonomy): domain Eukaryota; kingdom Viridiplantae; phylum Streptophyta; class Magnoliopsida; order Santalales; family Viscaceae; genus Viscum; species Viscum album. The sequence continues at coordinate 1,916,315,365 of OY728127.1, forward strand.
AATACCATAATCATTTGAAGGTCCATCCATGTGCACACCCTATGCACTTGTGGATGTGCTATCATCTAATGGAACACTTCATGTATCCATAAAATCACCCAAAAACATTTTTTTAAGAAACATTACTTTCTTTTAAACCAACACGTCAATTATACACAATTACAAAGAATGAAAGTTTTTTCAAAAACTGGAAGAACCTTCCCAAACATTTTTTTATAAATCACCTAGCCATAAAGGGGATTCCAAAACACACAAAATTCCCAATATTAAATTTTAACCAAGATACCAAAATAGAACAAAGTCCCAAAATCACCACAAGTTATTAATTTCACTTTTTAAAAACAATGGGCATTTCATTAAATAATTTTCATGCATTCAAATATAGGAAAAACTAAATGAAACCCTTGAAAACCATTTTTCACCAACTTTCCATCATAAAAACCCCAATGTAACTCATAGTATCACATCAAAAACATTATTTTAATATTTTTCAAGAATTAAAGGATATCTCAATCATCAACATAATGTGATGGAAAGGAAATTGAAGGAAACACCTACCTCAATAATGTGTGAATGTAACTAAACTTCTAGAGAAGGAAGAATCAATATCGTGAGACAATATGAACACCCTAACATCAAAGAATTTAGCCACACATAAACCATTTCCTATAGAGTTTTTCCAAGAGAGAACCATCACCATGAAAACCCAAGAATCCAAGAGAGGTGGAAGGTAAGGGGAAATCAACCACTAACCCAAAAAAAATTACCTAGGATCCTTTTGGGAGCATCAATGGTGGAAGGAGAGTAAGGAATAAGGGTTTTCTGGAGCCCACTGGTGCACCTAGGTCGATAAAGGGAGGAGAAAACCAAAATAGGGTTAAAATATCAGAGGGTAAAGTGGTAATTTCTAACTTTTAATGACTTGGTAAACTCACATAGTTTGGCTGCACAGTTTTCCAAACCATGTGTCAACTGTGAACCCCTCACTTTCCAAGTGTAACATATAGCATTGATATACTGAACGTTTTCCCAAACCTTGTGGTAACGAATATCCAAAATCAATATTTATTTCATGGTTTTTTGGTTGAGGCCACATGGTTTTCCCTAACCGTGATTCCACTATGCACCACCTACTTTCATGCCCGAAATCTCCATTCTCCACCAAAGACTCACCTGAAAACATAAAAAACTCAAAATTTCAAACCGGTATCTCATCTCAAACCTTAACCAAATGATCCAAGACAAAAAAATAATAAAAAATGAAATTCCAAGGCTGGCGTGTGACAGTTCCACTTGGAGGGAGTAGTAACTATTGATCCTTGGGCTTGGGGAGTTGCATTCATTGGGACTTGGGATGTTATCCTATTTTTTCAGAAACATTTTTGTAGTACATTTGGTTGTTCATACATGTTTGACTTCTGGTTCACTTCTCCCTTTAGAGTTTCTCCTGTATTCATACTGACTCATTTATCTTGCTTCTATTGTGTTTTTGAAATATTTGTTCCCACTTTAATATTGCATGATGTTAGGTACTGGTTTCCAACCCATGGGGATTGTGAATTCCCTTCATTCCATGTCATAGATGGCTCGGTTATCGAGTTACAAGGTTTCATGGGTTGTTTCATGACACATCCTCTTATAAACATTGAACTCTATAACATCAGGATGCTAAACTGTCTATATGAATATAATATAATCATATTACATTTAAAGTATATATAAATTTTTAAATAAAATTATTTATTGTATATCATCGATGAGTATTGAATCTATAACTACCATCTCTATACATAACCTCCTACCTCCCCCAGTCCTTTTGACTCAATGATGGTCTCTTCTAAAAACTATCTCACATCTAGTATGAAAATAATATATCCCAAACATGAGATGACATGTAATCAGTTTGATGGATACAACATAACTAGTTAAAAACTATGGCACCATATTTCTCAATGGATCTCATTCTTAGATTGTTCAATAACTAATGAAAATGTTCAAACATACAGATCTCTTAGGGCTCCCAGATAAAGGCTCTCATGTTATATTCGATGTTATAACATAAACCCTAAAAAAATAATACCCTATTAATAATTAAATAAATTTAAAATTTTGTATTACTTGTTAACATACCATCCAATGATCAAACATGTGATGTAAAACATCAATGAGAATTAGATCCCATCTCACCCATAGTCTGGAAAAATAATTCTTTATAATAGCACTCCCCTTTCCAACAGCTATATGAAAAAAAATTGGAAAAAAGAACAAATAATGAAATAATTAGTACATAAATAAATCAATGATAATTAATTATAATTTAGAAAAAAGAAATAAAATACACATATTAACATCCCTACAAATATTTGGATCAAAATAATGATGTGGACATCACTCGGGAATAGGTTTGGGAGTCATTAATCTCGCAAGACCAGTTCTCCTTGCGGAGTTTATTTTGTATTCATATTGACTTGTTTATCTTGATTCAAATGTGTTTTCAGAATATTTGTTCCCACTTTCATATTTTATGATTCTAGGTACTGGCCGCCAACCCATGGGGATTGGGAATGCCCTTCATTCAATGTCATAGTTGGCTCAATTATCGGGTTACTAGGGTTCCCAGGCTGGTTCGTGGCACATCCTCTTATAAATATTGAACACTGTAACATTAGGATTCTCAGCTATCTATATGAATATAAAATAATCATATTACATATACAGTATATATGAAATTTTTAAATAAAATTATTTACTATATATCATTGATGAGTATTGAATCTAGAACTACCATCTTTGTACATGACTTCCCACCTCCCTCAGTTCTTCCCACCATATGATGATCTCCTCTAAAAATTTATCCCATCCAGTATGACCATAATCTATCACAAAATTGATCTGAGATTTAATCAAGTCGATGGCTACAAGATGACTAGTCAAGAACTATGTCTCCAGCTTTCTCAATGGATCTCCTTCTCAGATTGTGCAAAAACTGACACCAACATTCACACATACAGATCTCATAGGCCTCCCATATAGAGTCTCTCATGTATCTTCAATGGCATAACATAAAACCTAAAAATAATTAATAAAATCTTGTTAATTATTAAATAAATTTAAAAATTATTATTATTTGTTAACATATCATCTAATGATCTGAAATGTGATTTAGAACATCAATGAGAATCAGATCCCAACTCACCCATAGTCTTGAAAAATAATTCTGTCTAATAGCACTCCCCTTTCCAATAGCTATATGAAAAAAAGGTTGGAAAAAAGAAAAAATAATTAAACAATTAGTACATAAATAAATCAATGATAATTAATGATTATTAACAAAATAAAAATAAATTAAATACATAACTGAACAACCCTCTTCATGTGTGGATCAAAATAAATATGAGGACATCACTCGGGAATTGTTTTGGGAGTCAGCAATCTCGCAAGACCACAACTCATTAGAGTTGATGATGAACTACCAACAACTTAAGGTTTAGATGATGAAGCATTTGGATCATCACCAGGAAGCAAGGCATCCACAAGGATATGGAAAATCTCATCAAAATCACCACTATCCATCTAAAACATGAATAGAAAAATGCAAGAAAATAATTGAAAAAATGTATTTTATATATATTAGGTTTTTTGGGGTACACTACATTCAAACATACTCACCAGACACAAAGGACTAAAAGTAATCCCATAAGACCCCCTCCCCCCAAGGGGATAGCCCACCCATCAAGCCTTAATTGTTAAGTACATGGCCCGTAGGCCCAATGGGAATGAATCACATTAAATGGCCAGAAATCCCAATGCAATGTCATGCCTGCATCATCCTGCCTGTGTCATCAGGCCTGCGTCATGCATGTGCCACCACCTGCCCGTGTCATCACCTTCATCATCACTTTTATTGTACTATAATAGTTCTTGTGTCCAATAGGGATTGATCTCAGGATTTCATGGATTCCAAGAATGAGCCTTTACCACACAGTTACATGATCATTGGATATATATATATATATAATGACTATAACCTACATGTAATAGTGAAATTATTCAACTCCATCCTCATATTCATATATGATGATGTTAGTATCTTTATCTCCCTCCTCAGTATCATTAATTTCCATAGGAGCATCAGCTTTATCATCACTTGTTATTTCAAATTCATTAGTTACAACCTCAACATCATCATCAAAATCGACCCATAATTGTGGATTGTCATCATTTAATATTGTGTAATTTCATGGAAAATATGTATTTAGAGTTGTCTCTTTGAAAAGTTTAATTCCATACACTTTATCAAAACCAATTTCACTTTTCCTAAAATTATTTTCATGAGTTTTCATTTTTATAATTCTCCATGAGTAATTTAACTATTTTAAAGAAACACAATAATTTGAATAATAAATATAATATTATTGATGATACAGAATAAATGGTTCATTTACTGCAAGAATGATTTTATATTTAACATCAGTGATTCCATGGAATGAAAAAACATGCAAACCTCTATCAATATCAAACCAATGATGTTTAAACATTGTTACATAATTCTATCTTAGATAACACAACTCAATTATTTCATCCATCATACCAAAAAATTCAACTACACATTCTCTATGATGAGATCCTCTCAAGAAAACACTATTGTTCATTGTTTTTTTATTCACCATATGCACATGTATAAAATCGAAAACAATTCACCACATATGAATTATAATATTTTTCTATTTTGGATGGTGGGTTAATCAATATACCCAATAGATTATCAATTTAATTAGCATGTTATAACACTACTATGGAATAGGGTTTTTAAAGTGCTAAAAACCCGTTTATTAGCACTAAAAATACTAATAATCGAGGTGCTATTAAAATGGAGTCCATGATTATCAGTGTTAAAAAAAATAATGATAAAAGTCATTCTTTTTAATTTGAAAATAAAAAAATCATAATTGAAGGTGACCTCCTCACCTTTATTAGGGATCGAACCCCATTTTAACTGTGAACCCCCCCCCCCCCCCCCCGTAATAGTGTTACCCACGCCCCCCCCCCCCAAATAGTGCTAGGAAACCTTTCACCCACTCGCATGCACGCCCCTTCCTCCCTGTGGAATCAATCCTGAGACCTCTCCCTTACACACCTTAACCCTTATAACTCCTCTATGTGGCTTCGTTCTCTATTTTATGATATATAAATATGTGTGTGTATATATATATCTAGTTATATTTTTTTATCTATATATTTATTCATATATTAATATGTATACATAATCATTTTTAAATACATTAATAAAATATGTTTTTTGGTGTGTTTATAAATAAATAAATTCAAACGTATCTACAACATACATATATGTGTTATATATGTGTGTATTTAAAAATATATTTGTACATATTTTTATTTATTTACATAAATTATATATTAAAATTTATATACATATATTTGAATATAGAGATAATATATATCAGATGGTTAAAACATACACACAGAAATACTCATGCACTAGTGACGGAAGCGGCGAGCCAGGGGTGTGCATACTGGGAGGATATGAGGAACAGAAGCAAATGTCTGAGTGGGGAGTAGGGTGGAATGGAAATCCCTAAGCGCCACAAGTGCTATAAATAGCGCTAGCGACAGTAGCGATGAGAAGTTCATCGGTCAGGATGGCGGTACGCAAGATCTCCAAAGGTGGGTTTGCTCGAGTGCACGTCTGGTGCATTTATGGTGGTGGATGGCTCATCCGTCAACAAGGATATGTCCCATGGTTAAATTCATTTTTTCCCTGAAAAAAAAATCACATAAATATATTTATAATTTTTTTAATATTTATATTTTTATAAACATATTCATGTATTTATATATAATTGATGAGAATACTTAACAAGGGTTGGAAATATAAAAAGATGTTTTGGGAAATTATAATTCAACTATAAATTATTCTATCCATAAATAATATTTCATAACATATATATGAACAACTTATAAGTTAATTTATGTCTAAGAAAAAATTTATAAACAAGTAACCAATAAATTTATAAAACCTATAAAAGTCTCAAATTATAAATTCATTTTGGGATTTCAATATTTATATTGAGAAAATTTGAATTTAATGTATCAAATAGAATTTCACAATTTAAAATGATCAGAATTTTTGTGTTGAATTATTTATCATTATCATAAAATTTCAAGTTGTGTGGAGATATATATAATCAGGTGGTGCATAACTTGAAGTTGTGTGGACATATCTCTATGGATCTAGTGGTGCGTGGGATATCCAAACCTGGTCGTTTGAAACTAGGTCACTGAAAATGGTGCACCCTTCTCCTCCAGATATGGATCAGGGGCCACCAAATGGTGATGCCTCAGGGTCATTCAGACGATGGTCAGATTCATTCCGATTCAAAGAGGGGTGACAACACAGTACTATTGGGATAGAAAATGATTACCCTACTGATGAACCAATAATAAAAAGATAAAATAAAGTTCGAAATGTAGAAAAAAATGGACACCCTATGTTACATCAAAAACCCCCTCAAAATGAAAGATGTAAAAACTCATGAGTAAATAGAAGGACCACTATGAATAAAATTGGGTACACACTCCCCCAGTATTATAAGGATAAAACCCTTGTAGATATCTCTCTTGAGTATTTAGTGAAATCACCTCCCAAAATACTACACAAACTAATGAACTGTTGGTCATGAGATTGGTAGTTAAGCCAATGATGGAACCGCTGAGAGAGATCCCCATTTATATGCTCCCTCTCCCCATCTTTCTCTTCAATTGTTGGATGGTTTGTGTGATTGGTGGTGCTAGCCACCAACCACTTACCCCAATGCCTACCACTATCTTCCTCCCTTTAAAATAAAGGGGGTGGCCACCATCTTGCATAAAATACTACTAACACATCTCCCACTTAGAGATTGATTGAAATCCAATCATATCTCCACACATTATTTCTATCTCCCAAACAATGCTTCTCATATCTCTAATAGGATGCTCAAGGATTTGCACCATATGAACATATTATAGTTAATCGCATTTGTTAGTAAATCTATCATATTTTCTTTAGTGTGATTTTTTTGCATGTCCAAACTTCCTCCCTCCACCAAATCTTGAAAAAAGAGATAGTATACCCCAATATTCTTCATCCTAAAATGAAAAGATGGATTCCTTTCAATTGGGAAAATACTATAACTATCACCAAACAATTGAATCTATTCTTATATGTTCCTAAATTCCTCCAACAACATTTTCATCCAAATATACAATTTTAAAGCCTATGTAGCTACCATGTACTCCACCTCTGTCATCGATAAAGCCACAAATAACTATAATTCTGAAATCCATCACACAAATTCTCCTATAAGAGTAAACACATAACAAGAAGTTGATTTACTCCAGTCATAATCATCTATAAAATTTTAATCAACATAGCCTCTTATTGTGAAATCTGATATTCCTTAACATAATGCAGCATCATAGATATCCTTGATGTATTTGAAGATCCTATTAACTGTGCTCAAATGATCCTATCCTAGATTATCCATATACTTACTATCTACCCCCACCACATGTGCAATTTTTGATCTAGTACAAACCATAACGAGAACCAAACTCTCCACAGCTGATGCATACGGTACTCGAGACATCTCCATTCTCTATGCTTCACTGTTAGGAGTCATCATAGAGGATAAATTAAAAAAAATGGGAAATTGGGTGGATATTGGATTGCAAACTTTCCTATTGAATCATTTAAATACTTTCCAAAAGAAATTATTTTGTGATAGCCAAATCTTCCCATTATTTTTATCTCAGTAAATATACAACCCAAGAACCTTGTTTGATGGTACCAAGACCTTCATATCAAACTAACTGGCCAATTATACATTCATATCTTGTATCTAATCATTATTGGGACTTGCAACCAACATGTCATCCAAATTTAAAAAAAGGGTGATGAAATTATTACCATTCAAACCCCTGGAATATGCACAAATATCTAAGTGAAGATTGTTGTATCCAAGGATTCTGATATAGGAATCAGATCTCTTTTACTGACACCTCAATGCTTGCTTTAGACCATAAAGAGTTTGGTTCATCCTGTAAACCAAGTTCTCTTTTTCTTCTTTTGAAAAACCTCTCGGTCGAAGCATATAGATCTCTTCATCAAGAGAACCATGTAGAAAATAAATCTTCACATCCAGCTGCTCACATGTAAACTGTATATAGAACACATCACAAAAACTATTTTAATAATCATCAGTCTAAAAACAAGAGAAAATATTTCATTGAAATCAATACCTTCCTTCTAAAAAATTCTTTGACCACCAGTCTTGAAAAATATCATTCCACCAGGTCCTTTAGATTATGCTTGATCTTAAGGACCCATTTGTTGCGAATGTCCTTCCTTCCAAGAATACATGAAATAAGATCCAATGTATTATTCTTGTACAAGGAATCAAGTTCATCCTACCTCACCTCCATCCATGAGGATACATCTAGAATTTTGGTTGCCTCAAAAAAAATATGTCTCTCCATCCTCTATCAATAAGAAGATTAAAATATTTCTCTTAATGACATAGAATTAGTGCCATACTGGTGCTTCCCAAGTTGATTGATGTGGTCCATACTTAACTAGTACTTGATCATCGTGTTCTGGTAATTCTATATTGGAAATTGGTTCTTCATTGGATTTTTCCTCCACATAGACTATTTTAGTTTTCTTATTATCTTTCTCCAAGTATCTATCAATTTTCATTTTCACATTGTCTTATACAAAAATTACATCTCTGATGATGATAATTTTGTGGGTAGTGGGTTCAAAAAATGATATCCCTTTATACCATCAGTGTACCCCAAGTAGATACATTTCTTGGATCTTGAATTCTACTTTGATCTTGTGTGGCCATTAAAAAGTGCATATATAGGACTTCCAAATGTTTGTAACTATGAAAAGTAGATGGGTTTACCAATCCACATCTCTGTCAATATCTTTAGATCAATCACCATTAAAGGATATCAGTTGATCAAAAAACATACGATATTCACTACTTCTACAATATAATGTTTTGTAAATTCATACAATCATCAACATCATCCTTGTTCTATCCAACAAGGTTTTGTTCATTTTATCTTCCCCGCTATCCTACTACGTTTCTTATTTTACTTTAAACTTTTTCTTGATGCCTTCACATTGACAAAAAGTATCAAATGCCTCACATATATATTCTCCACCATTATCAGTCCTCAAACACTTGATCTTCTTTTCATATTCAAGCTCCTTCCATGTTTTGAATGTTTTGAAGACATCAAAATCACCCACCTTCCTCTTGATTTTTTATACAATACATCTCCTAGAATAATCATTAACGAATGATAAAAAGTACCTTGATCCTCCTAGGGATATAACCGATGCATTCCAAATGTCATATTGGGTCAACTCAAAGATCTACTTACTTCTTATTGCCAACATCTTGAACTGTAACCCACATTTCATTATCAAAACACAATGCTCAAAAAATGGTAAGTATACCTTTGTAAGACTAGAAAATAACTTCTGATCAAAAATAATATTTAGGCCTCATTTTGACATATGACCAAGATTTCAAGTCCATAAATTCATCAACACTTTTATTGAGTTAGTTGATGGAACAATAATCTCTTCCTCCTTGTATGTTTCACCCATAAGAATGTACAATTTATTTGAGATATTATATACCTTCATTACTAAAAACACATACTTCAAAATTCTCATCACTCCATTATCATTGCGAGTCTTTCATATGATGTCATTAAATTTTCCCAAGGCCAATATGTTCTTCTTTAAACCCTTCACATGGAATACTCCCTGGATGGTTCAAACAATAACAGCACACATCATCAGTTTTATGGTAAGGAATCCAATGATATTCAAGGTGTGATCATTCCACATGTACAGAAGTCCTTCCAGGATAGCTTCATATTGATCAAAACATTCATATTGAGATATCATGCCCCATGAAACTCCTAAGTCAATTATCCATGTACCATTGAGAGGCTATCTACTTTCTCTAGTCATTTCTACTTTAATGAATAGTATATATCCAAAATTAATCACCACATTCCACTAAGATCTTAGATTCTAGCTCTGACTAGAACCATTCTCCATATTCACATCTTCCGGTATTTCTCAAATTGCTTGAAGGCAATTATCCTTCTCTAACACTAAATCCATCTTCATTTTTGACATTAGAAAATTATTTCTGTTGATTTTATCAACATCAAATTTCTCTATCATCTGGATATTCCATTATTCTCCAACAACATCTATTTCAAAATTATTTATTTAATAATCCAAAAAAAATATGATATAAAAGATCAACCATAATCGTAATCACAGAGTATACTCAAATTAATGAGAATTATCGTGACCCAAAAAGTGAATAGAATCAGGCCTGAACCTAGCACTAATACCACTAATTGGGACCAACAATTATAAGACCACTGGTGAAGAACTAACAACTAGATAGAATAAAGTTCAAAATACAGAAATAAATTGAAATCATATATAATGTGGAAAAACTTCCAGAATTAAAGGGGTAAAATACCACCGACAAAAATATAAGGATCACAATAGGTAAATGTGTGTGAAATCTCCCTCAAAATTACAAGTAGGAAACCCATGTAAATATATCTATTAAATATGTGGGAAAACCACATCCCAAAATATGACATAAACTGATGAACATCTAGTGGTGAGATTTCTGGTTAAGATGATGTTGGAACCACTAGGGGAGATCCCCATTTATAGGATTCCTATCCCCCTCCTAATCTTCCTCTACTAGATGGTTGGTGGGATTGGTGGATCTTGCCACCAAACACCTACAACCATGAATACCACTGCGTTCCTCACTTGACAAAGAAAGGTGGAATCTACTATATTGCATAAAATACTTCTGAAATGGGTTGCACAGTGGTTGTTTGTAGTCAACATCAATATTTGTGGTGACACCAATAAACTGATATGTGGCACTGACCTCAGGGCAGTGGTCAACATCAGTGGAAGTGGTGTTGGTCGATTGGAGACTATGTGGTTCATGCATGTATTGGGTGGTTTCTACTAGGATCCACCAGTTAGTGGTTGTTTTTATTAATGAAAAATGATGGTTTTCGGCATTAGGTAGGGTCTTCAAGAAGAGGCAACCATTGGTGAGTCATCAAATAGAGGAGTCGTCGTTTCGCAAATGGTTGGTGGAGCATTGTTAGATTGGGGAGGTCACTTTTCTTGTATAATGAAATTCATCAGGGACCTCTTTTCATCTGGGCTTGGTCCTTCTGAAAATATTTTGTTCTTCAGGCCTCAGGACCTCAAGTACAAGACTTGTGGGTTGCAGGCAGTATGAATGGAATCAGATGAATTATTTGTTGCATCAGGAAGTGGGATGTTCAAATTGGGTAGGTGGCCTTAATTTTAGGGATGGGCGTGTTGCTTCTCATCATCCTCTCTTCCATCCCATTTCAGGTTGGAAGGTTTCCTTTCAATGTGAATTTTTCACTTGGAACATTTTTGAAGATGAATTTCAACAAGAAGGTTATTCAAATGCAGGCTGCACAGACATCACTAGGTGGGAGAATCGAAAGAGAGAAGAGTGTGGTGGCACCCATAATCCTCCCCTCATCCCACACCAAGGATGGCGGGGTGCCTTGTCTTGTTGCATCAGTCCAACATAATGAAACGTCTCATGGTAGGTGGGATAATGAATTTTTCATACTGGATTTATGTGGCTAGGTTTATTAGGGGGTATCATTTGACTGGTTACATTACATGTAGCATGATACTCACTCACTGTATTTGATATATGTTCTGGCCTTCAGGCTGTTGTGAATTTGGGCTATGTCACATTGGGCTAATGGGCCTTTGGGCCTTCAGGTCATATTTGGATTTCTTCTCAAACATTTTTAAAACTAGATTTTATTTTTTCTAATAAAAGGGGTTTCTGCCCTAACCTGATATAATTAAAATATATAATTTTTTTCAAAATCTTAATGATAAATAAAATATTATATCATAACAAAAAGAAACCAAAAAATTTTCATATATTCTAAAAATAATTATAATTTCTTACATTAATTAATAATAAATGACATTAGTACATAATATATATTCAAAATATTTTTAAATAATAACAAACATATATTTTTCTATAAGATAATATTTAAAATAATTTATTTTAATTACATATAGTATAAAATAAAATATTTTCTTATCAAACATTTTGTGATAAATATATGATTTATTATAAAAATATATATAATAATGATAAAGATAATTTGTTTTATTAAAAACTATACTAAAGTTGACGAAACACATGTTATTGTTATTCTTAAAATATTTAATAAATAAGTGAATAAATATTCTCTTCAACAACAAGAAATCAAAAAATTTATAACAAAATATAAAACCTATAGTTAATAAAACAAAGAACTCATTACATTAAAAAATAGAGAACATGATTTTATTTTTTGTTTTATATGAAAATATGTCAAAAAATTTGTTAAAAATGGTTTTACAGAAACATGTCAAAGTATCCATACTTATCACATGCATTTTCATTAATAAAATAAAATATGTGTTATTTTACAAGGAAAAAGATATTTTATATAACATAGGTTATATTTTAACGAAATAACCCATGATTATATGGGCTTTATAAGCGTTAGAAATAGCTTTCATCGGCACTATAAAATTGATGATGTTGTAAGAGCCTTTAATTGATGATGAATATTACCGATTCTAAAAAAAGAATTGATAAAATCATATTTCATCGGTGCTAAAAATGAACTGATAACAAAAAAAAAATTAGTGCAATTTCTAGCACAGTTAAAAGTCAACCTGCAGTAGCGTGCTTCTGAAATTACAACACACAACAACAAAAAATATATAATTTCATGTCTATTAAATTTACATCACAATATAAAAAACCATATACAATGATTAAAAACATTTTAAACATTGGTTCATACCTATATAAAAATATAATTCTTATGTTAGTAATACTACAATGAAATATATTACAAATAAATATGATACAATGCATTGATAAAATGTCACTTTTAAATAGAAATATACACTTTGAGTCATACTGATCACACAATGTGTGAAATTAACATTTGGTTGATTTATACACATCAAAATTGATTTATGGATCATTTTCCTAAATTATTAAGACAATCTATGAATATATTGTCCGTTTTGAGTATCTGATGCTTGTTTGAACTAAAATGTCAGTTTTAAGAGTTATAATGGCCACATTGTATGTAGTATTGATGTGTGGCTGATTACTACAAAGAAAAAATGACTTTTAAATTGATTTCTTAAAATATTAAGACAATCTGGGTGTGATTTCATAGTTTTTAGTAAGGGATGCACATTTTTAACCAAAATATCATTTTAAAATGAAAAAAATGTACTTTGAGTATTTCCATTCCCATCATGTATTAGATTGATGCTTGAAATATTCCAACATGTCACAACTAACTTATTGATTTTCTCCTAAATTAGAAATACCATAAAAGTTTTTTTATTGGTTTTTGATGAATGACTCATGTTTTTAACTAAAATCACACTTTTAAACAAAAAAAATTGAGTCATACTTGTCATGCCTTATATTAGATTATGGTGTGACTGATTCCTACATGTCCCAAAAGACACATGAATCATTTTCTTAAAGTATGGAAATAATTTGAATGCATTTTATCGGTTCAGAGTATGTCAGACATCTTTTGAAATAAAATGTCAATTTTAAATAAAAACATACATTTTGAGAAATATCAACCCCACCATGTATTGGATTGATACAAAAAATATTCCTACATGTAAAAAATGATGTATGGATGATTTTTCCAATGTATAAAGTTAATATAAGTGTGTTTTCCCAATATTTATTGAGTGAAACATGTTTTTGACTAAAATTTTATTTTCAAACTGAAAACACACACTTTCATCCATACTAGTCACACCATGTGTTAGATTTATGTGACACTAAACAATAAAAGTTACAAATGACTTATGGATAATTTTATGAAATTATCATGATAATCAGAGTGTGTTTGATTGATTCTCAATGTGTGACACACATTCTTAACTAAAATATCATTTTAAACAAAAAACAGGATCATTGAGTCATACTTGTCATACCATATATTGATTTGATGTGTGAATAATTTCTACAAGTAATAAATTTATTTTGCATCATTTTCATAAAATATCAAGATCATATGAGTTCCCTTTCTTTGTTTTCAGTGAGTGACACTTGTTTTTAACTTAAAAAAACAATTTTAAATTGTAAATACACATTACAAGTCATATGGGTCACACCTTGTATCAGATTACGGTGCGACTAATTTTTACAGATAAAAATGACTTATGGATCATTTTCCTAAAGTATCAATGAAATATAAATTAAATTTATTGTTTTTAGTATGACACTTGTCTTTTGAACTAAAATGTAAATTTTAATTTAAAAATGCATTTTGAGTCATACCAGCTACACAGTGTGTCAGATTGAAATTAGGTTGATTACTACACATCAGAAATGTCTTATAGACCATTGAAAAAAATTATCCTAACAATATGAGCATGTTCTCATAGTTTTAATGGGAGATAATTATTTTTAACTAAAACATCATTTTAAAACATAAATTATGAACATTGTGTCAAACTGGTCACATGGTGTGTCATATTGATGTATGGATAATTCATACATATAAAAAATGACTTACACATCATTTTTTGAAAGTATAAATATATATGAGTGTGTTTTATTGGTTTCAATTGAGTGACACATGTTTTTTACTAAGCTGTCTTTTAAAACTAGAACATTCCCTTTGAGTCATAATGGTTACACCATGTATCGAATTGACATGTGAATGATTCCTATGCTGGATTTGGTGCCCTATAACAAACTTATATTGTACTTTATGACAACTTATATACATGGTTTTTAATATTAATAAATTGCTTATCACTTCACGATTATTCTTCTGTACAACATTGCATGTGATAATTTTCCAAGAGTTGTTGTTGAACTAAATGGTCATAGAAGTTCAGCACTATGATGAGAACCCAAATGTGTTATGAAAATATTATTAGATATATATTATATGGCTGGATGATATCACTTTATGGACACAAATGATACAGGCTATTAGGTGAGGATACTAATAGGACTTTGAGGCACCTTCTCATGGCGAATGCCCTTAGTAATTTTCAGGAGGATATTATGAGAATAATACCCACCAATAGGAAATCCACATTTCTATGTTTCATTGGGTGTTCTTATCTACAGATGTCAATATTGGTCCTTATAATTAAATATTATTATTAATGAGTATTATGAGTCGTGCAATTAGATGTATTTGAGGGAAATAGTGATGAAAAATGTTCACTATGAGGTAGGATATGCTGGGTGTGTCATGTGTAATATTTAATTAATGAATAATGTGAGAAAGGACATATCCCTTATGTTCTATAATGGATGATAATATCTCAGACCATTTTATGGAAATGATATAGCCTAAATAAATTCATGTCCATGGTGATCAATAGGCATGTTCTTTTTCTGGCAGGTCAAAGAATGAGATATTGAGCATATAGATTGATGGCATTGGCATGCAAGATGCTCAATTATATTACATGATAAGTATTCATATGATTTGATATGTCATTACGACATTAACTTCTTTCTCTATGGGTGGCTTGGCATGTTGCTAGATTACAACCTTGGACTTTAGGTGGGTTCACCTAATACCACTGAGAAAGACCCTAGAGGGCCACAAACTATGTGTATCCATAATCTCAATTAAATAATTTATTATTAAACAAGTAGAATAAATATTATTCCTAGTATTGGATTAGTAATAATTCATGTATGTTTGATCACATTTATTCCATCACTAGTTATTCGAGAGAATATATTGTGGGTGAAATAATTAATAAATATCTATTTTCTATTTGGTGAATATAATTTTTATTTATATGTCTAAAAATAATTAAGTGATATTTATTTAACAAATAAATAGTCATTATTTAAGGCACAATAAATATTGGGGAGGATTGGCAGACCGTGTCTAAGGGTCCAATGATAAATAATATTATTTAATATTATTTGATTAAATAATATTAAATTATAACTCATAAGTTAAGCGAATGTTAGGAAATAAAAATATTGATGTTATTATTTGACATGGGGGTTTCTCTATGATAAATTAAATAATTAAAGTTACTTGTGTAAGTTATTTTATTATTACAAGCATGAGTGAAATAAATTCCTAGTTATATTATTCTCTCATTATCCAAGGGCAAGGCTAAGTGATACCAATTGGGTTGTGCACAATATTTGGAGAAAACCTCTTGAGCCAAGAGATTTCATCCCTCTCAAAGAACGCTCTCAAAAAATAGAGCAATAATCCTCCACCAGAGAAAGGGGAAATCTTTGGAAGTGGTTCTCAAGGTGATCGAATGTGGACAATACAAGAAGAAAGATCATATGTACTAGCACCCAGAGGCTCTTTCTACAATGTCCGAAGATTCATTGTAAACATATGGATCACTGCTAGAGTAATCATACATTTGGATTATACAATGTAATGTAAACACACTGCTGATCAGTTACCTGATGCATCAATGAAAAAATAATAACCTTGGAGGTTATTATTATTTAATTAAATTAATTTTAAACAACATGTGTTCATATACACTCTCTTAGTTCTGGGTTTTTCTATCCCTTTCTTGTTCTTTTACTCAATTTTGTTAGTCACGACGTTCTTCATCAGAATATACCACATATAGATTATTGAAAGGCATTTTCATGGGAACCCTCAAATGAATAGTGATTTTTTGGGTACTGAGGTGAAACAGAGTGGCTAACCTATGTCGTCTCTCAAATGAGGAAGTAAATCTGACCACTTATTAAAGGTATTTTAAAAAATAACATAAAATGGAATAATAACAGTACTTGGAAGGATGTGGTGGTTTTTACCATTAATAAAACTATAAGAATATTGCTATAAGAATATTTTATAATATTTTTGTTTTTATTATTGAAATGATGTTCGATTATAAAGACACAACAAGAAGATATTTTTTAGACAATATTTAAAAGCTGTAATCGATCTAAATCTACCTATTCATTTACTTATTAATCATTATCATTTAAATTAATATCCACTTAATTATGATCCCCTAATTTTTAACCCCCAAACCCTATGAGAATTAACATTACCATAATGATGAAGAGAATTAAGCACTAGGCTATCATTGGAACATGCAATCGCAACACCCTGCATTGATTGACGTTCTACGGATAGATAATGGTCAATGGTAAATTAAGACACATGTAATTTCTAGAAAATGAGGATGAATTGAGCTTAGGGATTATATTTTAACTCTACAAATCTATCCTGTGTGGTCTTGTTTAACCGATTAAGTTTGCGCTCTCACAATTTACACAAATTCTAGACCTCACGTGTTTTTTGTGTTAATTGTTCAATTTCTTAGATAGTTTCTTCTAATTTAATAAATAAATTCATAAATTATATAATTTTAATTATAGTAACTTTTTTATTCAAAATAAATGTATGAAGAAGCTTAGAAGATGATCGATTAATAAAAATAACTATGCTTCCATGGGCGGTGTAGTCATTGTAGAAACGTTTTTCATGTGCAATGGTTTTGAAAGTGTAAAACCCAATCTATTTTCTACTCTTTATTCCATCCCAATTAAGAATATTAAATAACAATAAAACATAGGAAAACCGGAGAAAATGAAGAAAATATAAGAAATAGAAGAGGAACAAATAAGCTTATTATGCAAACATAAATATTACAAAGTAAGAAATAGAGGAAGGCATCGATGATGGGATCCTTGCTTCAAGAGCTACCCCTATGTGTATAGATATTTCCATAACCTCTAATGTGGTGAGTGTAATCCTTTGTAACTCCAAAATTTCATCACTTCACTCCTTGGCTGAACTTCCCAATGGGGTGCCCAAGGTGTCAATTTATATCCAAAATGTGGAGTGGTTTTGGGCACATAGTTTTTTGAAATACCATTTTTTTATCTTTTTGTAGTTGGTAAATGGAATTATCATGAGTTTTAAAAAATATTAAAGTTGTAGGTAATAATCTTGACTGACTCTATGTCAAATTTGACGGCCAATGGAGGATGGGAGTGCAAGATATGACCAAAATATAGAACCAAATCATTGACTTCGTGTAGATTCTATCCCTTGGAAATATTTGCTAAAATGGACCCATTAATTAATGATTGGGATTCTATTCCATGAGATAGGTTTTATCCAATGATGTTTTGGAGCGGCCCACAAAATTTCATCCCTTTTAGAGGTACAGATTTTGAGAAATTTGCACAACAGTGTACAGATTCCCTTGGGCTTCCATGCAGTTTGGCCCATTTCTCTTTTGGATCATCTCTGACCCTCCAACTTACCTCCTCCTATAATGAAATCCCCAAAACAAGAATACATTCTCTTTTTAATAGTGACAAACCTTTAATAATTGAATAAAATGTGATGTGAAATTTTAGATAATATTTGTAATTTTAAATATGAAACTAGTTTAAAACAGTAATGTATGGGTGATATGAAGTAGTGAATTGTGATGCGATCACACCCCCACACTTATGCTTTTGCACTCCTTGGAAAAACCTCATATCATGTATTCCCAAAAATTGTGACAAGTAAACATCAATATCAAATCAAAATAAATTTTAAAACACATATACTTGAGAGCCAAAAATTATACACTAAGAAACAAAAGATATCATGCCTCATACCAAACCATTATTTTAAGTTCTCCATTTATATCATTTAATATATTTCCACTTAATTTATCCTCCGATAAAAAAAACACTTACCTCACTTGGATTTTATCTTATCACAAAAATTTCAATTTTTCAGCAATGTCATTCTAATCCAAACTCATACATGGGTTACCATAGGCTTGATAAATTCCTACATCACCACCCAATGTGAGTTAAGTACATATGTTTATCATGAGGACATTTCTGGGTTGTTCTATGTCTTTTGGTTGGTAGGATTTAGATGTGAAACATTCTGAGGCTAAATGAGGAGGGATTGGATCTTTTTGAAGTGAAATTTTATTAATCTAATTTTCACTTAAATATGGTCTCATCCTCAATCCCCATAGCATAAATTCATGTTCATCATCTTGAAAAATAAAGGAATGTGCACATCATTCAACATATTAGCAGTAAAAATGTAAATCTTTTCAAACATGATTTTCTTGAATGCTCAAGATAGGCAAAAATATCACCCTCTATTAGAAGCTCCATAAAGGCACAACTTCACTTATCATGAAAGCTCAAGAAAAGGCACAACTTTCAATATAATGACTTTCTTCAGCAGCTAACACATATCTTCATAATTTAATTTTCCACCCAAAGTATCATAGAATTTGGAAGCACAGCGCAATAAGGCTTCCCCCACACTTAAGTTCAGCTATATTATGCAATTTCACTTCAAGATTAGGTTGGATAGGGAAAATTATCTTGTAATGTGTTCCACCTAATAGGCTATTCATGGCTTAAAGGGATACAAGGATTAAATGTTCTAGGTAGGATATTATAAAAATGATTCTTTGAAATAGGGGATTTAATTCCAAAAAAATTACTCAATCATTTAAACATAATTACCTCAAATCCTCATGTTTTGACAGGAATAAATTAAATTCTGTTTAAATCAAGCATGGTTTGGTTCTCTCAAGAAGTGAGGTAAATGTAATGAATATGAAAAGAATGGTTCAGAAGCCTCACAGGAAAGTGATTTCATGTATAAAGATAGTGAGATCCGGCATGGGAATCAAAATTCAGAGTACTTTTCATTAAATTGCTAATGATTTGAACTTGAAAAAAAGTAATTTTTATCATTAATTTAAGCATAGTTTCATGGGATAAATTTTTTCACTTATTGATGTGGATTTAAAAATTGTTATGAGAATCATTTCTTCTCAAAAGTTTCAAAAACATGAAAAAATTGAAAAATAAACACAAATAATTTTAAAACACTCAATTTTTTTTGGAAAAACATTGAAAAATAATAAAACAATTGAAATTGCTAATCTAAAAGTCTCCCTCCCCAACACTTAAAATATTGCATTGTCCTCAATGTGAACCCAACAGATGATATGTGAACATGAAATTTATAATTTTAAATAGGAAAAATAATAATGAATAGAAAGGGTTAAGAACAACTTGATATGATCTAGTGATGATGGGTTCATGCAGTGTGATGAAATCCACTGCCTTGGTAGGATGTTCATTAATGTATAGCTTCAAACGTTTCCCATTGACTATAAATCTCCTTCATGTGTCCTCTTGTGTGATATCCACTACAGAAAAAGGAAAAAAATTAGTCACAAAATAAGTACCTGACCATCTAGAACACAACTTTCAAGGCATCACCTTCAGTCGTGAACTGTAGAAAATGACTTTCTTTACAACATGAAATACCCTTTGTTGGGTAATTAGGTGCAGCAGAGTGGCTGACCAATGTCGTCTCTCAAAGGAGGAGGTAAATTTGAAAACATGTTAAAGTTATTTTAAAAAATAACATAAAGGGAATAACAATATAACTTGAAAGGATGTGGGGGGGTTTTACCATTCCTAAAAATAGAAGAAGTTTTCTAGAAGAAGATTGTATAATATTTTTGTTTTTATTTTTGAAATGAATTTTGATTAAAAATACACAACAAGAAGATGTTTTTTAGACTATATTTAAAAGGCATAATAAATCTAACTTTACCTCTTCATTTACTTATTAATCATTTTCATTTAAATTAATATCCACTTATTTATGATCCCCAAATTTGATAACCCCCGAACCCAATGAGATTTAACTCTACCACAAAAATGAAGAGAATTAAGCCCCATGCTATCTTTGGAACATGAAATTGCAACACCCTACTTTGATTGATGTTCTAAGGATAGATTATGGTCAGTGGTAAATTATTTAAAATTTCCATTATGGAAAATTATGATTAATTGAGCTTAGGGATAATATTTTAACTCTATAAATTTATCCTACATGGTCTTGTTTTACCGATTAAGTTTGCGCTCTCACAATTTACACAAATTCTTGACCTCACGTGTTTGTTTTTGTTAATTGTTCAATTTATTGCATAGTTTCTTCTAATTTAAATACTCAATTTATAGATCATATTAAGTGAATAAATTTATCTCTTTTATTCAAAATAAATGAATGAAGAAGCTTATAGGTGGATCGATTACTAAAAAGAACTACGCATCCATGGCCGATGTAGTCATCGTAGAAACATTTTACATGTGCAAAGGTTTATAAAGGGTAAAACCCAATATCGTTTCTACTATTTATTCCAGCCCCATTAAGAAGATTAAAGAATAATAAAACAGATTAAAATAGGGGAAGAAAAGAGCAAATATAATAAATAGAACAGGAACAGAGAATTTTTTAATGAGAACATAAATATTAGCAAGAAAGAAAGAGAGAAAGGTTTCAATGATGGGATCATTGCTTCAAGAGCTCCCCCTATGAGTATAAGAAGTTCTTAAACCTCTTATTTGTTGATTGGAGTACTCTATAAATCTAGAATGGTAGAACTTCACTCCTTGTCCGAACTTCCAAATGGGGTGCCCAAGGTGTCAATTTATAGCCAAAATGGGAGTGGTTTTGGGAACCAAGTTTTTGATATACCAATTGTGTATCAGTTTGGAGTTGGTAAATGGAATTATATTTAGTCAGAAAAAAATATAAAAGTTTAAGTCTAGAATCTTTACTATCTCCATGTTAAATTTGGCGGCCAATGGAGGATTATAGCATGAGATTTTCCCGAAATATAGAACCAAATCATTGACATCGTATAGATTTTGTCCCCTAGATAGATTGGCTCAAATGTACCCTTTATTTAATGATTGATCTTCTTCTCCTTGAGATGTGTTGTATCCCATGAAGGTTTGGAGCGGTCCATAAAATTTCATCCCATTTGGTGGTACAAATTTTTGAGAAATTATCAAAACAGTGCAGAGAATGTCCTTGGGCTACCATGCAGTTTGGCCCATTTCTCTTTGGGATCATCTCTAGCCCTCCAAGTCACCACCTCCAATAATGAAATCAGCAAAACAAGAATAATTTTCATTTTTATAAGTGATAAACCTTTAATACTTGAATAAAATGGTATGTGAAATTTGAGATAATATTTTTAAATTTAAATACAAAACTTTTTTAAAATAGTAATGTAGGGGTGAAATAAAGTAGTGAACTGTGATGTGATCACACCACCACACATACCCTTTTTCACTCCTGGGAAAATCCTCATATCATGTATTACAAAAACATGTGGAAAGTAAACATCAATATCAAATCCAATCAAATTTGAAATTACATATCCTTCAGATCCAAAAATTCCACACCAAGAATCAAAAGATATCATGCCTCATAAAAACCCATTATTTCAAGTTCTCTATTTATATCATTCAATATATTTCCACTTCATTTATCCTACCGTGCACAAAACAATTACAACACTTGAATTTTTTCTTATCACAAAAATGTCAATTTTTCAACAAATGTCTTTCTTATCCAAACTCTTACAAGGGTCACCATTGTCTTGATAAATTCCTACATCGCCACCCGATGTGAGTTAAGGACATGTGTTTATCATGAGGACTTTTCTGGGTTTTTCTATGGCTATCGGTTGGTTGGATTTAGATGTGAAATATTCTAAGGCTAAATGGTTAGGTATTGAATTTTTTTGAAGAAAAATTGAATTAATCTAATTTTCACATAAATATGATCTCCTCCGCAATCCCCATAACATGAATTCATGTTCATCATCATGAAAAATAATCGAATGTGCACACCATTCAACATTTCAGTAGTAAAAATTTCAATCTTCTCAAACATGATTTTCTTGAAAGATCCAGATAGGCACAACTTTATCCCTCTATTAGAAGCTCCAGAATGGCACAACTTCACTTATAATGAAAGCTCATGAAAACAAATAACTTTCAATATGATGATTTCCATCAGCAGCAAACACATCTATTTAGAATTTAATTTTCCCCCAAAAGTATCATAGAATGTGGAATCACTACACAAGATATCTACCCACACACTTATGTTCAACTAGATTACGAAATTACACTTTAAGAGTTAGTTGGATAGGAAAAATTGGCAGGTAATGTGGCTACCCTAACAAGATACTCATGGATTCTAAGGGCTGCAAGGATTAAATGTTCAAGGTAGACCATTAAAAATGATTCTTTGAAAAGGGGGATTTAATACCAAACAAATTCCTTAATCATTTAATCATAAGTACCTCAATACCTGATGTTTTTATAGGAATAAATCAAATTATAGTTAAATATATCATGGTTTGGTTCTCTCAAGATGTGAGGTAAATGTAAAGAATGTGAAAATAATGGTTCAGAAGCCTCACAAGAAAGTGATTTCAAATATTAAGATAATGATATGTGGCATGTGATTCAAAATTCAAAGTACTTTTCATGAAATTACTAAATATTTTAAATTGAAACGAAGTCATTTTTACCATTCATTTAAGCTTAGTTCCATGGGATAAATTGTTTCACTTATTGATATGGATTTCAAAACTGTTATGAGAATCATTTTATCTCAAAAGCTTTTAAAACACGCACAAAATTGAAAAACACACAAAAATTTTGAAAACCAAACAATTTTTTAAAAAAAACAACATTGAAAAATAGGAAAACAATTGAAATTACTAAACAAAAAGGATCCCACCCCCACACATAAAATATTACATTTTGTTCAATGTGAACCCATTATAGGATATGTGCACATGAAATTTATAATTTTAAATAGAACAAAGAATATAGAAGTTAAAGGGTTAGAAACAGCATGATATGCTCATGTGATGATGGGGTCATGCATGATGATGAAATTCACTACATTAGTAGGAAGTCCCTCAATGTATTTTTCAAACATTTCCCATTGACTATAAAGATCCTTTATGTGTCCTATTGTGTGATCTACACAGGACCATAAAGAAAAACATTAGTCACAACATAAGGACCTTTCCATCTGGAATAACTTACTAGGAATCAGCTTTAGTAGTGAACTTTAGAGAAGTACTTTCTCTCCAACATGAAACTCTCTTTGTTGGGGTACTTATGTGCAAAAGAGTGGCTGACCTAGGTCGTCTTTCAAAGGAGGAAGTAAATTTGAAAACTTATTAAAGGTATCTTAAAAATAACATAAAAGGGAATAATAATTTTACTTGAAAGGATGTGGTGGTTTTTTACCGTTAAAAAACTATAAGAAGTATTATGGAAGAAGATTGTATAATATTTTTCTTTTTATTTTTGAAATGAAGTTCGATTAAAATGACACCACTAGAAGATGTTTTTAGACAATATTTAAAAGGAATATTCGATCTAACTCTACCTATTCATTTACTTATTAATCATTATAATTTAAATTAATATCCACATATTTATGATCCCCTAATTTGTTAACCCTCGAACCCTACGAGAATTAACTTTACCACAAAGATGAAGAGAATTAAGACCTAGGTTATCTTTGGAACATGAAATCACAGCACCCTACTTTGATTGGTGTTCTAATGATATATTGTGGTCAGTGGTAAATTAACTCACATGTCCATTATGGAGAATGAGGATTAATTGATCTTAGGGATAATATTTGAACTTTACAAATTTATCACGCGTGGTTTTGTTTTACCGATTATGTTTGCGCTCTCACAATTTACACAAATTCTCGACCTCGCGTGTTTTTGTGTTAATTATTCAATACATTACTTAGTTTCTTCTCATTTAAAAACTCAATTCATAGATCATATTAATTAAATTACAATTTATCATGGATTCAAAATAAATTAATGAATCTTCTTAGAGTTAGATCGATTACTAAGAAGAACTATGCTTCCATGGGCCGTGTAGTCATCATAGAAATATTTTGTATCTGCAAAGGTTTAGAAAGGGTAAAACCCAATCTCGTTTATACTCTTGATTCCAGACCAATTAGTAAGATTAAATAAAAATTAATCCAAGGAAAACGGAGGAATAAATAAGGAAATATAAGAAATATAATTGGAACAAAGAAGTTTATTATGAAAACATAAATATTATAAAGCAAGAAAGAGAGGAAGGTTTTGATGATGGGATACTTGCTTCAAGAGCACCCCATATGAATATAGGGAGTTATATATCATCTAAGGTGGTGATAAGACTCATCTATTACTCCAAAATGGAAGCACTTCACTCCATGGACGAACATTCAAATGGGGTTCCCACAGTGTCAATCTATTGCCAAAATGGGGAGTGGTTTTGGGCACCTAGTTTTTGAGATACCACTTGTGTCTCAGTTTGGAGTTATTAAATGGAATTATCTAGAGTTGGACAAAAAAATATAAAAGATGTAGGCCATCATATTTTCTATTTCCATTTCAAATATGGCAGCCCATGGAGAAAGAACGTGAGAGATAGCCGAAATACAAAACAAAATCATTGGCTTAGTGTTGATTCTGTCCCGTAGAAAGATTTCTCAAATAGACCCATTATTGAACGAATTGGTCTTAGGATCCTTGAGATGATTTGTAGCCAATAAATTTTTGGAGAGTCCCACAAAATATTTTCCCATTTAGAGTTAATTTTTTTTAGAAATGAGGAAAACATTATAAATATGTCCTTGGGGTTCCATGCAGTTTGGCCCATTTCTCTTCTGAATCATCTCTGACCCTCCAAGTCACCTACTACTATAAAGATATCACCAATACATGAATATTTTCCATTTTTAATAGTGATAAAAATTTAATAATTGAATCAAATGGTATTTTCAATTTTTATAATATTTATAATTTTAAATACATAACTAGTTTAAAATAGTAATGTAGTGGTGAAATAAAGTAGTGAATTGTGATGCGATCAATTATCAATGACGGAAAAAAAAAAAAGAAAATTTAGGCACCATCCCACTCACTCTCCTGATCCTCCCAGAACCTATAAGTGGTATCAGAGTAATCACATCATTGTTTATAATTATTTAGTTTTGTTTATGATTTACACATTCATAATTTAGTTTTTCAATTCAAGTAAATCGTTATTTAAATCTGAATTGTAAAATTTATTTCTTCCTCTATAATTTCTCATAGATCTAATAGAAATGATTAATTTTATGACTAAAATAAAATTGAGGAACTCATCCAGAGGTTCCAATGATTCTGATCGGATAACACAGAAGTACCCACAGTGTAATCGAAAATACACATCATGTACTCATGTTTAATCCTCTAGGAGTAAATTTAGAAATTATTCAACCTGTATGAATTAATGACACATGGTGTAGTAAATTCTTACACCATGTGTTGACCAGAACAAACTAGTACACGATTACCCATAAAACACATTGAGTGGCCCACTGGACATGGTGTGTAGTCCCTTCAGGTCAGGGTTGGGCTGTGTATTCCATACACAGCCAACCTAATCAGTGACTATTTAACACAAATTCAACATAGCTTATGGCCTACTAGACATATTATGTACTCCATGATTTCTGTAGTATTCTTCACATGTTGAGTCCCTAGGTGTGTACTTCAGATACACGGTGAAGAATTTATATGTCATGTAGATCAATTCTACACGCCATGTACTTTTACTAGTTACATAGATTTAAAATTTATAATATTATTTAACCCTAGAGACTTGTACTTTCATTTGGGTGTAAAGTCAAGACACACCATATGATAGGATTTGATATATATATATGTGTGTGTGTGTGTGTGTGTGTGTGTCTGTGTGTGTGTGTGTGTGTGTGTGTGTGTGTGTATGTATATATATATATATATATGTATGTATGTGTATATGTTTTATTAACATATGCATAAAATTCAAAATATGTATATCATGTATGAGTTGTATTACAGTTATTATTCTATGTGCATGCTATATGTCACAAAGAATAATGTGTATACAAGTATAATGCATGTTGGGTAGTTTTGGATAGGTATTCTCTAGGTTACCTTCAAGGTAAAAGTTAAGAACATAGTTATTTTTAAATGAATTTATTAATTGGTTTAAAATTATATTTAATTATAATCTCTAGTAAATTAAATAACGGTTTAAGATAAAAGGATTGATTAATTAAAGATAATAATTAATCAATCTGAGTGGGATTTATCTTAAATAATAATGATTAATGAATTTAATGATAGTTTTATTAAATGTGTAATTTATTGCATGCATGTGGATGATCATGAGCTACACTGGACCTTTGTATTTGATTGGTTTCCTTTTAATTTATTATTAAATAAAAAATTTATTCTTTTTTGCCTTTTCTCCTCATTAATATTTAGGGCTTGTGTTCCCATGGTTTCTTTTATGTAAACCCTCTTTTACCCCTCACCTGCATGTGAGTTAAATCATATGTAATGGATGGGTCTCCCAAGCTAGTGGAGGTGGTTCTTGTTAGGATCCAAGGTGAAATCAATCCAAGGAGATACAAATGAGGATAGGTGGAATGTTTTAAACATGATCCTTAAATGGTTCATGTTGTTTCTCCTCTAGGCCAGTGATTTTTTTTAACCTCTAGATAAACTAACCATTAGAACAAGCTCATGATAATACCCTTTATTTTATTTCTTTCATATTTCATGGTTATTCATTATGTATATTTTGTCATGATCACATAATTAATTAATTAAAAATAATGAAAGATGGAAATAAAATAAACCGGCTTATGCGTAAATATTATCTAAAGTCATAGTTAATCACTTAAGTAACCCCACTTAATATTAACTAGCATGTGATAAAGATAATAATTGTAAATTTACATACCAAGGAAAAAATCCATCAATAAAATATTAAGTCAATACTACCTTCTATTACTTTGGTTAGAATTGAACCATAGTTCTATGTGCTTGACCAGCCAATGTTGGGGTACTTTCACTAATCAGGGAATAATAACATGGGGTTTTGGGTTGACATGACCTGGTTCACATCAACGGCTGATTTCCAATGTAGGACTTAGTGTAACTAAGAGGAAAAGGTTGGTGAAATGTAAATTAATGTTTTCAAAGATTGAGGAGTCCAGTTAATGGATCAAGGAACTATGAGTTAATGCAGTTATCATTCGGAATGCCTACCTAAAATCATTTGCGTTGCTTGACCAAAAAAATTTGGGGTGATTAGAATGGAATATGGATCTTTAACACTAGAATACCCAAGAAACATGATATTCTTAAGCCAATGGTGAGGGCTATTGGGTTTTGAAAAAATATTGGGAGACTAATGAATATTTATTTATTTATTTATATAATTTTATCAAAATAATGTACTAAATATCTGCTAATTTTATTTGTAGAAATAACAATAAAAATGACATCAAACATATCATTTAGATCCATACTTGAGAAATAATACTTTATCACTGTAACCAATTTCTAGGAGTGGAAAAGGCACCTACGGGTCATCCTTCATCATGAAAGGAAACTATGTGTGATGGAAGAACCTTTACCAGTTGCACCTGGAAATGAGGTGAGTGATGAATAGCTCTCTGTATATGAGAAATATTTGAATGATTCTACATATGTTCAATGATTCATGCTATCATCTATTTCCAATGAGTTCATGAAGAAACCTAAGTAAATTGATCCATATAGCATGATGTCCCACCCTCATAATCTCTATTAAGAGAAGGTGAGACAAGAGAGGTATGAGATCTCCCACACTTTATTCAAGACTAATATTTGAAATTCTATGCTAGCTGGGCCTCATGTAGTCATTCTTATTAGATACATTGAATTCCTAGAAATCATAGGGGTTAAATTGCTGGATGAGTTGCATATAGATCTAATACTATCATAACTACCAAAGACCTTCTCTTGTTTTATTATGAATTATAATATGATAAGTAATGATAAGATTCTATCATAACTGTAATCTTTTTCTCCAAGTGGATAAGGAAATGGGGTGTGAAAACTGGAAATAATTATAGTAAATAAGAAGATAAAGGAAAAGGAAAAGGGGCCCTAGACTTATAAAGAGTCTAAAGATCCTGAGAACCGTCCTTCTAAGAAGAAGATAATCCATAGGTATGGAAAAGAAAAAGAGGCAGTATGTTTTTCATGTGGCAAGCCATGCCACTGGAAGAGAAACTTCACCAAAAAAAATGGGGAAGAAAAATGTTCTTTTATTATCAAGTGTAATTTTTTCATATCTATTCCTTGGTTATTAGATTCAGCTTATGGTGACCACATCTATATCCAAATATATGAACAATGTAGATTCTGGAAATTTTCCAAAGGAGAGGTGGATCTACGAGATTCCATTGGTGTGAGGATAGTTTCTCTTAACATTGGTGACTACCACCATTCATTGCCAACGAGAATAATTCTAGTTTTACATGATTATTATTATGTACCTACTTTTTACAAACAACAAAAAATTTATATCATATTTAGATTCATATGAGTTTATTTTCATGTTCGGAAATAAAAGTTGTTTCTTTTATAAGGAAAATATATTTTATGGTATGACACATTTAAATAATGGTCTGTATGTATTAAATTATGATGACCAAGTGTTGGTAATTGATAAAGAATCATGTTCACATGGCTTATATAACACCCAATTGTCACATCACAATATCAGTCATATAAACCAGAAGTGTTTAACAAAGCTCTGTCAAGATGGTTATTTAGACTCTTTTAAGATAAAACCACTTGATAGATGTCATGCTTGTTTACAAGGTAAAATGACCAAACTACCATTTAGTGGATAGTGTGAAAGGGTTGTAGAGATTCAAGGATTGGTACACAATGATGTGTGTGGACCATTTCTAGTAGAATCTAGAGGTTGATATTCATACTTCATAACTTTTACTACTCACTTGAGTTGATATAGATCTATCAACTTAATTTGGTATAATTCGGAGTCCTTTGATAAATTCAAAGAATTCAACAAAAAATCAGCTAATCAGCATGGTAAGAAGAGAAAGAAGCTTTGATCAGATCATGGTGGATATTATCTTAACTAAGAGTTCATCTAATTTATATGGGATTTTAGGATTCTATATCTACTCTCTTCACCTTATACACCACATTGGAATAGTGTTAGTGAAAGAAGGAACCATACCTTATTAGAGATGGTAAGGATGATGACGAGTCATGCAGATCTTTCATTATCCTTTTGGGTATATGCATTATAAATTATAACCTACACATTAAACAATGAACCAACTAAAGTGGAAAATGGAATTCCCATTAAGCTATGGAGTGGATAGAAACCCATTTTTTCACATACTTGTGTATGGGGTAGCGTAGCATTTGTAAGGCCTTATCAGGAAATAAACAAGCACCCTAGGGTAGGAAGTGTCTCTTTATAGGGTATCCTATGGAAATAAAAGGATAACACATATACAACCCCTTATAAAGGAATGTTATTTTCAAAAGACAAGGTATCTTTTTTGAGAGAGAGAACATCCTCAAAAAGGATAGTGGGAACAAGATTGACTTCGATGAAGTTGAAGCTCAAGATACATAGGAATTGGAATAAGAACAAGTTCTACAGGTCCCTGTAGAAGAAATAGTTCTTATAACACATTTACTACATAAGAGTGTATGAGAGGTAAAAGAAATAGAGAGATATGGTTTTCTAATCACCGAGGATGGAGACTCATTATTATTGGAAAATAATGAACCTCTCTCCTACAAGGAGGTAGTAGAGAGCTCTGAATCTTCAAGATGTCTAGAATCTATGAATTCTGAGATGGATTCCATATACTAGAACCATGACTGGTTCTGGTTGATGTGCCCATTGATCTAAATCATGTTGGGTGTAAATGGGTATTAAATAGGAAACTGGACATGTATGGTAAATTAAGTACGTATAAATCAAGGCTAGTGGTTAAAGGGTTTAAGAAACATCAAGGAATTGACTATGATGAAACCTTTTCTCCATTTTCCATTTTTAAATCTATCATAAAAATATTTTCCATAGAAGATTTCCATGACTATGATATTTTATAGATGAATGTCAAAAATTCATTCCTTAAGGGGAACCTTCATGGAAATTTATATATGACACAACCAGAAGGGTTTGTGATCCCAGGTGATGCAAAAAAAATCAAGTTGAAGAGATCCATTTATGGATTGAAACAGGAATCTAGTTCATGGAACATTTTATTTGATGAATCCATAAAATAATTTGGTCTCATTAATAACCAATGTGATCCATTTTTTTATAAAAGGTTTAGTGGGAATGAGGTCATTATCCTAGTAGCATATGTTGAAAAAAAATTACTTACTAGAAATGACATACCGATCTTACAATATATTTAGGACTAGTTGAAAAAGTGCTTCTACATGAAGGAATTAAGAAAACCAGCCTACATTCTATGGATAAAGATCATTTTTGATAGATCTAGGAGGCTTCGTGAACTAATCCAAAGTACATATATTGAACAGATACAAAGTATTTTTATTATGGAACAATCCAAGAGAGGATTGGTTCCAATGTCTCATGGTTTATATCTTTCTAAGAAAATGTGTCCCCAGTCACAATAAGAGAACGATAGAGTGCATAAGATCTCATATGCTTATAAGATAGGATCAATCATGTATGCAATGTTATGTACTAGAATTGATGTTTCCTAGGCATTGAGCATGGTAGGAAGATATCCAGTAGATCCAATAGAAAATCATAGTAATACTACTTAGACTATCCTTAATTATCTTAGAAGAACTAAGGATATGTTCTTAGTGGATAGAGGAGATGATGATCTTATCATCAGAGGGTATGCTGATGTTGTTTTTCTGATAGAGAATAATGGTCTGAATTCACAATCAGAATATGTTTTCTGTCCCAACGAAGGAGTTGTGAGCTAGAAGTGTTCAAAGTATCCAGTTGTAGCTGATTTTACAATAGAGTCATTGTACATAGAGTCTTCTAATGTAGCCAAGTAATTTGTATAGATTCAGAACTTTTTCCAGGAGCTTAATGTGGTACCTTACCGTAAAGACCCTATCACATTATATTGTGATAATACTACAATGGTGGATCTTGAAAAGGATTCAAGGTCACATAAATGTAAAAAGAACATACTTCATAAGTTTAACCTCTTGAGATATTTTTATCAAATGGGAAATGTTATAGTGAGAAGAGTATCCATCGAAGAGAACATGGAAGACCCCATGACTAGAGTCCTATCTCAGCAGAAGTATAAGTATCATGTGAGAGTTAGTGGACTGAATGTCATTAGCGGTTGGCTCTAGTGAATGTGAGAGTCTTTTGGAGTTGGTTCCATAGAACCATATTATTTTTTACTTTATGATAACTTATTATAATGGTTTATAATATTAATAAATTCATTATCACATCATGATTTTTCTTCTATATAACATTTCATGTGATAATGTCACAAAAGTAGCTATCACACTAAAAGTTCATAGTAGTTCCCCACTATGATGAGAACCTGAAAGTGCTATGAAAATATTCTTAGATTTATATTGTATGACCGTATGATATCATTTGAAGGACAAAATTGATACAAGATATCAAGGGTGGAGACTCTTAGGACTTTGAGGCATGTTCTCATCGTGTTCACCCATTGTATTGTCCAGGAGGATATTATGAGAACAAGACCCACCAGTAGAAAATGTAACACCCTGAGATTTTATGAGATATATTATTTTTAATTTCTTTGATGTCTTCTATTATACACTACACCAATATTAGCTTGTACTATATGCAACACCGTATTAGCTTGCAGTATACGCAACACTATTCTTGGCTCGTATTACACACAATTTCAAGTTCGTTTTGTGCAAATTATTCTACACAACATTAAGTATAGATTTTTTTAATGTATAAATGAAATAAGTTTTGATTGTGTTATACGCAACATAAAACAGAGCTTTCACTACACGCAGCCCTGCCATGGCTTGCATTACACGCAATCAATACTTTCCTCGATAGCGTGTGTAGTACACAATACCGAGTTTCACTAAACGAAATATTATTACAATATTATTATGAACTAGTCGTTATGAATAGTAATACCCACTTTTTGAAATTTTATAAATTTTATATTTCAAAATGGACTTCATTTTTGGATTTAGAATATCGAAATTATCCTAAGGTGAATTTTTGATATTTTTCTGAAAACTTTCAATTTTACATGAATAGTGAAAACACTGGGTAACTATTTAAAAACCAACATTTTATTTAAATAATTATTTATTTTATTTAAATTTATTTTAGATCAAAATTGATACATAATACCTATATAAGTTCAATGTAATTCATTGGAGTCATTTGATAATAATTTTAGATATATAAAAATTTTGTTGAACTTTTCACCGTCTTTTACCCACCTCCTAGGAGAATTTTAAAATTTACATAAAACCTAATTTTACTGCTTCTCTAAGTAGAATTTAGAAAATCTGAGAGACATGGTTAATATCAAGGAGTAAAATTTGGTTCAATAAGATAAAAATAATTTTTGTTGAAAAGTAACTTTTTACTTTTATTTACCACGGTTAAAAGTAAATAGGGTAATTAAGGGTAAAAATGATATTATTATTACCCTAAAACATGTCGTAATTCTATTGGATAATTTTAATTCGACCAAAAAAACCTTAGAAATAAAATATTATCATTTAGTTCCACTTGGATTAGATTAGGACATTTATTATTATTTTATTTAACGAATAGTAAAAATAGTTAAAATCAAAGTTTAATAAATAAAACATTTTTAAGATAGGGTTATATATAAGATAAATTCGACTATAAATATTTATTATAAAGATAAAAATATTTCCTACATAATGGTATTTTATTTAAAAAAAATAGACATTAAATAATTTAATTTATTTATGATACACAGATGATGCAGTATTTACCTTATTAATGAAATATTAACATAATTGATGTTATAAATACCCAAATAAATGTAATTTGAGACTTTTTATAAATTCCACTAATTTTTTTAGGTGAATATGACATGTTATTATTTATTAAATTAACCTTTTTCAAACTAATCATGCTTTTATAATTTTCACAAAAATCAATTACCAAATAGTGTCAAAATTGACATAAAATAGTTTTTTAAAAAAATATTATATTATTAATTATTATTATATTCCTAAAAATATTCAGTTCTACCAAATGACTTATATAAGGTTATATATATTAATAATGAACCACTTGGGGTTCGTATGGCTTGTTATAGTATGTTTATTAACCATATAGTTTAAGAAAAAAAGATGACACAGTAAAAGTTAAATTATTTAACTTAGAGTTAAATCTAAATGATAAGGTTAAAATAGTAACCTAAACTTCTCTAAAACATATTGGTTGAGAGTATTTCAACCCATACCCACTTTATCTTATAAATAAATCAATTTTGATCTATTATAAACTGAATATGACTTTATTATAAAATAATATTTTAAGTTTTTTCTAAGGTGCCCCTCTCCTCCCTTATAAAAGGGCACCTCCTTCCTCTTCTATTTACACAATTTTTAACCTTAAATATCGGAAAAATCCTGCCCATTTATCTTCTCCACTTCCCTAGAAACATTCTGGAGGTTTTGGTCTCCTAAAAAGACCAACTCTAGTGCCTTAAGAGGAAGCTTAAAAGGGGTGCGTCGAAGAAGAGGTAACCTCTTCTACCAATTCTTTCAAGTTTCTTTCTTCTTCAACTTCTTCTTATTTATTTGTTTCATCATAAATTAATAACATCAGTATCACTAATATACTGATATGTTATTATAAATATGAAACAACCCTATTTCACCTTCTATCCATCCTACGAAAAATGAAATCACTGCGCGTGTATATGTACGGAATACCGTCTCCACGTCGTGGTGTAATCTGTTTTTCCACCACCACCTTACTTGGATGGGTATAATGGTGTAAAGAATAACTATATATAATTATTATAACATTATACTAATTATGAGATATTATATCATCCACTTCAATTAAATTCAATAATTATGGGAACGATATCATCGCTTGTGCGTATGTACGGATTACCGTCTCCACGACGCGATGAGATTAATTCTCCATGTTAACCACTAAAGAATGATTATAAAGTATATATAATGAATAATAATGAAATATATGACATGATAAATCTACTGTATTTATATATATATATATATATATATATATATATTTCATCTACTTACTTCCAATCAAGTCAATAAGGAAAAAAAACAACGTTCATGCATACGTACGGCCTACCGTCTCCATGAACGGTGTATTTCATTTCATTTATCTATCTATTATATATATATATAGATAGATAGATATATATATATACTGAATATATATGATATATAAATCATTATTTAAATTCTGGAAGTAATTAAATCATGATATAAGTAATAATAATATCAAGAACAACAAGTCCAATCACGTACGATAAATAAAAGGATTTTAACCAAAATGCTTCTTTAACATGAAATTTACAAAAGAAAGGGTAATATAAAGTCATAAGTGAACCATATATGATATAATAACAATTAATATGATTCTTTAATAATTCAATGATATTATTTAAATCATTATACAAGAGGTTTGGATACGTACGAAGCATATCGGACCTACAGTAAGGGATAATTATTCCAATATCATTCTTATATGAGATTGTTTATTCGTAAGTATTTACTGGGGTTATTTTTATCATCCATGTCCATATATTCTCAAAATGTTTTCATAAAATGTTTAATTTTCTTCCATGTATGTTTAAAGTCGTTTTTACCCTTTTTTACTTTTACCACATCGTATGGAAGGAATCATTCTTTTGAAAACAGTACAAGGAACTTTTTGACTTTTCTGACAAAAGTATGAGAAGAATGTTTTTTTATCTTATACGACATGAATGGATTTTTAAGATTTCATAACACCTTATTTTAATGAAGCTTACTCTAAAATATTTAATGACTATTTTCAACAAAATCCATTTCTTTTAAATTTTCATTGCATTTTGTGAAAAGAAAATGATTTTGAAAAAGAATGGATATTTTCCTCCAGAATTCATTTCAAGGGTTTTATCAAAACCATTTTTCATCTAAGATGACATTATTTCATATGTGTATATTTCAAGTATAATGTCTCTATGATTTACATGGTTTTACTTTTCTTATGATGAAATGATATCCATTTGTTTTATATGTATTATGTTATGATGGGATAATGTTTATGTAACCCATTTTATTCTTGGGTTATGATGAATTATTTATGTTTATGTTCTGGCACACTTAAGAATGATTTAATTATGAGATGGGTGGGACCTATATCTCCCTCCAATTCATTGGGTAAAGATTTATATCTCATGAGATAGACATGGCTGGAATGGTAAGTTAATCTGGTTCAGTGATACAGGACTGGAACGAGGAGTGAACTCGATTCAAAAAGGGACTTTGTCCACTAAGATGGTCTTGGAAGCAATGCCTTGGCTACTATAGAAATAATATCAAGTTCTTAATGGTTGAAAAAATTACATGTTTTATTCCCATGCTATTTTATCATGATTAATGTTTCTTTATGATCTATGCCTTACGTACTTCCATGTTTTATGTCATTTCTCAAGATTTTGATTTTTAAATATTATGTTCATGTTTTGAAGTTAAAATGTATATGGTTTGTTTTATTTTCTCTATTCTTACCCTTATTGATAATTTGAGATCACCCTTTATATGTTTTCTTTTCCCCAGGATATAAAGAAAGGTTTTAGGTAAGAAAGAAAAGGAAGATCTTTATGGGAGATGTTGAAGATCTTTCACCAAGATTAGAATATTATAT
Organism: Viscum album; assembly: GCA_963277665.1. Lineage (NCBI taxonomy): Eukaryota > Viridiplantae > Streptophyta > Magnoliopsida > Santalales > Viscaceae > Viscum > Viscum album. The sequence goes on from OY728127.1 coordinate 1,916,352,222, forward strand.
TCCGAGTTTCCAAAGACACTAAACTATTACAGTCATTTGGTGTCTGTTTTTGTTATGTAATAGATATTCCACGAAATTAATGTAATTTCTATGTACATCAAGCTTTGGGTCTCTAGATTTGGTATCAGAGGAAAGGTTTAGTCAACCTCTGGAAACTAGGATGTGAGAAATTTAGTGAGATCTCTAGAGATATTTCTAAGGTGTGTCTAGGGATGTCGCAAAGGATAAGTATAAGTATAGGTTATAGTCCTAGAATTACGGTAACAATATTATAATTAACCCTAAGATGTTATATATTGAAGGTACTCCCCCTTTATTATGTTGTTTTCCCTAGCATGATTTTTGCCTCTCACACTATTCTTTTTGGGTTTTAGACGATGGCTGGAACCCAAAGGAACTGTGTTGATCAACGTAATGGAAAATGAAATGATTTTACTCCTAAAAAAATCAATGTTATGGGAGATGGAGGGAAAAATATTATTGCTATACTTACACAAGCTATGAATCATTCTGGACTCCCAAATGAGCAGAGAAGGGAACAGTATTCTACTCAGTCCTTCATGAGGCAACGTCCACCTTCTTTCAGTGGGTCTTCTGATCCACATGTTGCTGAACAATGGATCAGTACCATTGAAAAAGATATTTTCCATAATTCTCTATTCGGAACATGAAAACGTCATTCTGGCTATTTACCGTTTAGAAGGTGAAGCAGATCAATGCTATACTCTAATTAAGAATACGAGGCCCCAAGATGAAATTGAATCCATGGAATGGGATGAGTTCAAGAACTTATTTTTCAATAAGTACTTCCCTCGTATTCTTCAACCAAAGATGGAAAAGGATTTCCTTGAGCTTCAGAAAAAGGATGATGAATCTGTTGGTATATACGAAGCAAATTTTACTAGGCTTTCAAGGTATGCATCTAGATTTATCATCCAACCTGAAAGTAAAGTTGATCGATTCTTCAATGGCTTAAAACCAAGTCTTCTAAGGGAATTAGCTAGAAGATACTTCAGTAGCTATGGAGAAATTGTGTGTTGTGCTATCAAGGTACAAATGGAAGTTGGTGTTATATATCTATCTCATGGTTTTGACAAGAAAAGAAAGATGGAGTTCATGGAGAAATCTCATAATAATGGTGAAAAGAAAATGAATGTATCTTTATGCACAAAGTGTGGAAAGAAGCATGGTGGAGATTGTCTTAAAGGGACTAGAAAATGTTTTAAGAGTGGAAAATACGGTCATCAAGTAGCTGAGTGTTGAAGTAATGGAAAAAGTGTTCCTAATGATGTGAATAAAGAAAAGACTGCAGAGAATGCACCAACAACACTTCAATGCTTCAAGTGCAAGGAAATGGGGCATTATGCTAATCAATGCCCTAATCCAAGGGTTAATGATGATCAACATGAGAAACCTCTTAAGGAAAAGGATAAAGGGAAGTCACATGCGATCACTATTTGTGATGTTGAGTATGACAATGATGTTGTGTAATGATTAAGTGTTTATGTAATGGGATTTCAAAATAGTATCATGGAATCTCGTTTATGGTATCATGGAATTTTGGAATATCTATGTATTGGTTTTCAATCATTATATGGTATAGGTAACCATGAAAAGTGATTGAAATATTTATGGATAGAAGATGATATGCGCATAATAAAGGGATAAAGAAAAAAATGAAATGATCTCATGACTGATATAAGTAAAAGGTTATATCATAGTTTGCGTATATAGAAATTTTGGGATTTTTGTATGTGGAAAGTGTTAAATTTTGACAGCATTCATTTTTTCACTAAGGTTCAATTGGTATTCATTTTTCAAGAAAATACATGATTAAGGTATTCACATGTTTGTAATTTGACCAACAAGATATAGCGTATGATATATGGGGGATAAATGATGGTATTCACATGCTCGACAGATGACATTTCTAGTAATTGTTTTCTTTGTACTATGAGCTTGGACAGAAGTATTTTGGATAAGCCTAAAGATTGGAATGGATTATGTTGGACATAAGTTAGTATTGTTTAAGTCTAGAACTTTTTTCGATATTATTGATGGAATGTTATAATAATGTAGTTTTAGAAAAAGGACAACCTGCCGGACGGGCGACAACCTGTCACGTCGGACAAGGCTGTGGGAATCAAACCCACAACGAAAGTGCGATAGGACTTTATCTCCTACCACTGGCCTACAGGAAGTCCCTGGTTAGTAGAAACTAGTTTTATTATATTAAGAGGTATGATATATGAAGTACAAGTCCATTTTAGGAACCATAAACGATTAATCTCACTATAGATGGACTTATGTATATTTAATAACCTTTTTTATCCTTTTGTTTGAGACAGATGGAATGACCTATCATTCTATCGCATGATCTGCTAACACTTCATGGAAGACAAATTCAACTTCATTTCATTAAGAGATGAAGTGGAAATTTTTCAAGGCACAAACAACAGTAATATTGTACCAAAATCAAGTAAGTATTTCTTTTAATTCAATAATTATTCAACTTTAGGGAAATGATCGTGAAAACAAAAAATGTTGTCCTAGTGTCATTATATCCGATGAATTAGATGGTACCTTAAATCATTGCAAATTTATGGCTTTGTGATTGTTGGATTTTTCATAGCCATGTCCTCTACCACTCTTCATCAGAACTTGATGGTTAGATTTTTCATCCATATCCATATTTCCACCTATGTTCTCCTATGTGTAAACCCAGTGATGAGTTAATCTGGGTAACTGTTACATTTCATACTTTACTTATTAAAATTATGTTTTAGTATTCCTTTTACGATGTGGGTTTTTACGAATGAAACTTTCAAGTAGTAAACGATTTATAACCCCGATGAATTACGAGGGCGAAATTCATTTTAAGGGGGTTAGAATGTAACACCCCAAGATTTTATGAGATATATTATTTTTAATTTCTTTGATATCTTCTATTATACATTACACCAAGATTAGCTTGTACTATATGAAACACTGTATTAGCTTGCAGTATACGCAACACTATTCTTGGCTTGTGTTACACACAATTTCAATTTCGTTTTGTGGAAATTATTCAACACAACATTAAGTATAGATTTTGTTTAATGTATAAATGAAATAAGTTTTGATTATGTTATATGCAACACCAAATAAAGTTTTCACTACACACATCCCCGACTTGGCTTGCATTACACGCAATCAAGACTTTCCTCGATAGCGTGTGTTGTACGCAATACTGAGTTTCACTAAACGAGATATTATTATAATATTATTATAAACTAGTTGATATGAATAGTAATACCCACTTTTTGAAATTTTATAAATTTTATATTTCAAAATGGACATCATTCTTGGATTCGGAATATCGAAATTATCATAAGGTGAATTTTTGGTATTTTTCTTAAAACTTTCAGGTTTTGATGAATAGTGAAAACACTGGGTTAATATTTAAAAACTAACTTTTTATTTAAATAATTATTATTTTTTATTTAAATTTATTTTAGGTAAAAATTGATAGAAAATACCTATATAAGTTAAATTTAATTCATTGGAGTCATTTTATAATAATTTTATATATATATATATATAAATTTTGTTGAACTTTTCACCGTCTTTTACCCACCTCCTAGGAGAATTTTAAAATTTACATAAAACTTAATTTTACCGCTTCTGTGAGTGGAATTTCGAAAATCCAAGAGACACGGTTAATATCAAGGAGTAAAATGTGGTTCAATAATATAAAAATAATTTTTGGTGAATAGTAACTTTTTACTTTTATTTACCACGGTTAAAAGTAAATAGGGTAATTAAGGGTAAAAATGATATTATTATTACCCTAATACATGTCCTAATTCTATTGGATAAGTGTAATTCGACCAAAACCAACATTAGAAATAAAATATTATCATTTAGGCCCACTTGGATTAGATTAGGACATTTATTATTATTTTATTTAAAGAAGAATTAAAATAGTTAAAATCAAAGTTTAATAACTAAAACATTTTTAAGATAGGGTTATAAATAAGATAAATTCGACTATAAATATTTATTATAAAAATAAAAAGATTTACTACATATTGGTATTTTATTTATAATTTTTAGAAATTAAATAATTTAATTTATTTATGACACAATGATGATGCAGTAATTACCTTAATAATGAAATATTAAAATAATTAATGTTATAAATACCCAAATAAATGTAATTTGAGACTTTTTATAAATTACACTAATTTTTTTAGGTCAATATGGCATGTTAGTATTGATTCAATTAACCTTGTTCGAACTAATCACGCTTTTATAATTTTCAAAAAAATCAATTACCAAATAGTATCAAAATTGACATAAAATAGTTTTTAAAACAAATATTATATTATTAATTGTTATTCTATTCCTAAAAATCTAAGGTTCTGCCAAATGACTTAGATAAGGTTATATATATTAATAATGAACCACTTGGGGTTCGTGTTTCTTGTTATAGTATGTTTATTAACCATATAGTGTAAGAAAACAAGAAGACACGGTAAAAGTTAAATTATATAACTTAGAGTTAAATCTAAATGATAAGGTTAAATTAGTAACCTAAACTTGTCTAAAACCTATTAGTTGAGATTATTTAGACCCATCCCCACTTTATATTAGAAATAAATCAATTTGGAGCTATTATAAACCGAATATGACTTTATTATAAAATAATATTTTAATTTTTTCCTAAGGTGCCCCTCTCCTCCCTTATAAAAGGGCACCTCCTTCCTCTTCTCTTTACACTATTTTGAGCCTTCAAGCTCAGAAAAACCCTGACCATTTCTCTTCTCCACTTCCCTAGAAATATTATGGAGGTTCTTTTCTTCTCAAAATACCAACTCTAGTGCCTTAAGAGGAAGCTTAAAAGGGGTGCGTCGAAGAAGAGGTAACCTCTTCTACTGATTCTTTCAAGTTTCTTTCTTCTTAAACTTATTCTTTTTTATTTTTTTCATCATAAATTAAATACATAAGTATCACTAATATACTGATATGTTATTATAAATATTAAACAACACTATTTCACCTTCTATCCATCCTACAAAAAATGAAATCATCGCGCGTGCGTATGCACGGAATATCGTCTCCACGTCGTGGTGTAATCTATTTTTCCACCACCACCATACTTGGATGGGTATAATGGTGTAAAGAATAACTATATATAGTTATTATAACATCATACTGATTATGAGATATTATATCATCCACTCCAATTCAATTCAATAATTATGGGAATGATATCATCGCTCGTGCGTACGTACGGATTACCGTCTCCACGACGCGATGAGATTCATTCTCCATGTTAACCACTCAAAAATGATTATAAAGTATATAGAATGAATAATAAAGAAATATATGACATGATAAAGCTATTGTATATATATATATATGTGTGTGTGTGTGTGTGTGTGTGTGTTTCTGTGTCATCTACTTACTTCCATTCAATTCAATAAGGAAAAGAAAACAGCGTTCATGCGTACGTACGGCCTACCGTCTCCATGAACGGTGTATTTCATTTCATTTATCTATATAATATATATATATACTGAATATATATGATATATAAATCATTATTTACATTATTTAAGTAATTAAATCATGATATAATTAATAATAATATCAATAACAACATATCCAAACACGTACGATAAATAAAACGATTTTACCCAAAACGTTGCTTTAACATGAAATTTACAAAAGAACGGGTAATATAAAGTCATAAGTGAACTATATATGATATCATAACAATGAATATGATTCTTTAATAAGTAAATGACATTATTTAAATCATTATATAGTAGTTTTGGATACGTACGAAGCATATCAGACCTAAGGTAAGGGATAATTATTCCAATCTAATTCTTATCTGAGATTGTTTATTCGTAAGTATTTATTGGGGTTATGTTTATCATCCATGTCCATATGTTCTCAAAATGTTTTCATAAAATGTTTAATTTTTTCCATGTATGTTTAAAGTCATTTTTACCCTTTTTTACTTTTACCACATCGTATGGAAGGAATCATTCTTTTGAAAATCGTACAAGGTACTTTTTTACTTTTCCGACAAAAGTACGAGAAGAATGTTTTTTTAACTTATACAGCATGAATGGATTTTTATGGATTCATAACACCTTATTTTAATGAAGCTTACTCTACAAGATTTAATGACTATTTTCAAAAAAAATCCTTTTCTTTTAAATTTGCATGGAATTTTTTGAAAATAAAATGATTTTGAAAAAGGAAGGATATTTTCCTCAAGAATTCATTTCAAGTGTTTTATCAAAACCATTTTCCATCTAAGATGACATTATTTCATATGTGTATATTTCAAGTATAATGCCTCTATGATTTAAATTGTTTCTCTTTTCTTATGATTAAATTATATCCATTTGTTTTATATGGATTATGTTATGATGGGATAATGTTTATGAAACCCATTTTATTCTTTGGTTATGATGAATGATTTATGTTTATGTTGTGGCACACTTAAGAATGATTTCATTATGAGATGGGTGGGACCTATATCTCACTTCAATGAATTGGGTAAATATTTATATCTCATTAGATATACACGGCTGAAATGGTAAGTTAATCCGGTTTAGTGATACAGGACTAGAACGAGGAGTGAACTCGATTCCGAAAGGGACTTTGTCCACTAAGATGGTCTTGGAAGCAATGCCTTGGCTACTATGGCAATCATATGAAGTGCTTAATGGTTTCCACAATTACATGTTTTTTCCCATGCTATTTTATCATGATTAATGTTTCTTTATGATCTATGCCTTACGTATTGCCATGTTTTATGTCATTGCTCAAGATTTTGATGTTTAAATATTATGTTCATGTTTTGAAGTTCAAATATATATGGTTTGTTTTATTTTCTCCATGCTTACCCTTACTGAGCATTTTATCTCACCATTTATATTTTTTCTTTTCCCCAGGATATAAAGAAAGGTTTTAGGTAAGAAAAAAAAGGGAAGATCCTTATGGGAGATGTTGAAAATCTTTCACCAAGATTAGAAGATTATATTCTGTGTTTCCAAAGACACTAAACTATTACGGTCCTTTGGTGTATGTTTTTATTATGTATTATATATTCCACAAAATTAATGTAATGTCTAGGTAGATCAAGCTTTGTGTCTCTATATAAAATCCACATTTCTATATGTCATTAGATGTTACTATCGATGGATTTGTGTATTGTTCTTTAAAATTTGATATAATTATTAATGAGTACTATGAGTCACGCAATCAGATGTATTGAAAAAAACCGGGATGATAGATGTTCATGATGAGGTAGGTTATATTGGTTGTGTCGCGAGTAATATTGAATTAATGAATAATGAGGTAAAGGATTTATCCCTTCTGTTCTTTAATAAAAGATAATATTGTGGGCCCTTTGATAGAAATGTTATAGCCTAAATAAATCCATGACCATGGTGATCAATATGAAAGTTATATTTTTGGAATTTCAAAGAAAGAGATATCAAGAATATAGGTTGATGGAACTGACATGAAACCTGCTCAATTAGAGATATTATTATAAAGAGATTATATTACAAATTATGTGTTCGTATGAGCTGACATGTCATTGTGACATTAAATTTTTTCTCTATAGTTTCCTTGGCATGTTTCTAGATGCTAACCTTGGGGTTTGGAATGGTTTTCTTAATGCCACTAAAAAAGAGGCATAGAGGGTCACACACTAAGTGTATCTAGAATATCAATTAAATAATTTATTATTTAACAAGTTGAATAAATATCATTCCCTATCATGGTTTAATAATTATCCGTGTATGCTTGAGCTCATTTATTCCACCACTAGTTATTCGAGAGAATATATTGTGGGTGAAATAATTAATAAATATTTATTGTCTATTTGGAGAATATAATATTTATTTTTTTTAATTAATAATTAAGTGATATTTATTTAATAAATAGTCATTATTCAAGACACAATAAATATTTAGGAGGATTGGTGGAATGATTTTAAGGGTCCAGTGAGAAATAATAATATTTAATATTAATTGATTAAATAATATTTATTTATAACTTTCATGTTAAGTGCATGTTAGGAAATAATAATATTGTTTTTATTATATGACCTGAGGGTTTTTTCTATGATTAATAAAAAAATTAAAGGCACTTGTTCACATTATTTTATAATTAACCTAGTGAAATAAATTCCCTGTTATATTATTCTCTCAATAGCCAAGGGAAAGGCTAAGCAATGCCAATTGGGTTGTGTGCAACATTTGGAGAAAAACTCTCAATCATAGAGAGTTATTCCCTTTCAAATAACTCTCTCAATAATGAGAGTGATCCTACTCCACTGGATCAAGGAGAAATATTTGGAAGTAGTTCTCAAGACGATCGAAGGTAGACGACAAAAGTGCAAGGATCTTCCATGAGAGTACTTAGAGACTCCTCCAGTGATTCCTATAGATTCATGGAACATGTTTTGATCAGTGCTAGAGGAATCCTACACTTGGATTCTACAACACAACTTTGGTGCACTACAGATCTATGGCCAGATGCATCAACGAAGAAAGAATAACCATGGGGGTGATTCTTATTTAATTTAATAAACTGTAAAACACATGTGTTGATATAAACTCTCTTAAATTTGAGTTTTTCTACCACTTTCTTGTTCTTTGATTAAATTACATTGTTCATGAAGTTCTTCGTTGGAATAAACCTTCGATTGATTATCAATAATGGTAAAAATAAAATTTGGGCATTGTCCCTCCCGTGCTTCTACTGTGCCTGAAGCCAACATCCTACGCATCAAAAAATGAATTGTGGATCATTTTCATATAATATCTAGTCTATAAGAGTTAATTTTATCCATTTTTAGTGATTCAAACATGTTTTTGACTTAAATGTCAATTTTAATTTGAAAATACACATTTTGAATCATACCAGCCACATCATTTATCAGATTGTGGTGTTCCTAAATCCTACAAGTCTCAAATGACTTACGAATAATTTTCTTAAAGTATCAAAATAATATTAATGTGTTTTATTTTTTTAGTATGTCACACATGTTTTGAAATAAAATGAAAATTTTAAATAAAAGTACATTTTGATTTATATCAACCACACCATGTGTTGTATTGATGTGAGGTTGATTCCTATATGGCAAAAATTACATATGGATTGTTTTCATAAAGTATCAAGATAATACATGCATTGTTAGTTAGTTTTTAGTGAGTAACACATGTCTATAACAAAAATGTCATTTCAAAACTGAAAACACACATTTTGATTCATTCTAGTAACATCATGTGTTTGATTGATATGGGGATAATTCCTACACCTCAAAAGGTCTTATGAATCATTTTACTGAGGTATAAATACATTATGATTATGTTTTCTTGTTATTATTTTTGAAAAAAATGTTCTTAACCAAAATTTCATTTTAAACCAAATTCATGCACTTTCAGTCATACCAGTCAAACCATGTATCAGATTGATGCATGACTAATTCTTACACATAAAAAATTACTTATGGAGAATTTTCATAAATAATAAAATTACATAATAGTGTTTTTCTAGTTTTCAATGAGTGAAACACATTTTTAACTAAAATATCAATTTTAAACTGAAAACACATATTTTGAGTCATACCATTAAAATTTCTAATCATATTGTGGTATGACTAATTCTGACAGGTCAAAAATAAATTATGGATTATTTTAATAAATTATCAAAACAATATGAATGAGTTCTCTTGGTTTTGAGTATGTCATGCACTTTTGAAATAAAATGTCAACTTTAAATAAAAACATAGAATTTAAGTCATATCGGTCATATAGTATGTCATATTTATATACAGTTGATTCCTATACATTAATAATGTATTATGGATCATTTTTAAAATGTATTAAGATAATCTAGTGTGTTTTCATATTTTTTAGAGAGTGTCACAGGTTTTATAGAATAAAAGAAGGGGGAGAGAGAGATTATGATAAACTATCCCATTTGCATAATTTCATTCTAGTACATGTATTCTACTGTAGTTATCATTCAATTTTTTTGAAGGGAGGCGAGGATATAAAAAAGAAAATAAAAATAATTTGAATGAAAATTAAAGAATCAGAAATTGGAATTTACATCTTGGGTTTATCTCCTTTGAGACCCTCTTAAGGGGAGAGGATTTGGACTTTTGATGAGACCATGGGGTGTTATACATGGGGGGGATCATGGGGAGTGATTTGGGTAGAACTTAAGAGAGGAATAAGGCTTTATTGGGGTGAATAGAAGATGGAAGTGTGGGTTATTTTTATTGTTGAGGAGAGGACTGAATTTTGAATATTTAATTAATTAATTAATTAATTCACTCAAGACAAGAAATAGTGTTTGATGCTTGTGACCAAAAGAAGAAATAAGTGCTTGTGAGTTCTAAAAAATGGTCATTTACATCATCCATGACTCAAGCATGATATGAAATTAAGGTTTTAGCATTTATTGTGATTAATTGTACATTACTATTCATAAAAAATTCATGTATTTTAGAATAATGAAAAAAATTAACCCTACCTTTTTTCGACATGTAGAATCAAAAAATGAACTCCATTTTTCAAATATAACTTTCTATATATTTATAATTTAATTTTTATATAAATTCATAATTTATTCGAAAAAACAACATTAAAACTGTAACTCCTTTTAAAACACCTTGAAAAATTAATCAAGGTCACATAAAATTATCTTATAACCATAAAAAAATACAAAAAATATATATGATTAAATTTTATGAAAATACATTTCCATTTTAAATTATTAAATTAATCATAAAATTGTAATTAAAATATTTATGACATAAAAAAATACCAATACTTATACTATTATTTTTTTCACTTATAAGATGTCTAAATTGTATTTGTACATTCATGGGTGAAGTTTCAATTTTTGTTTTCCCTATTATTATTCATTACTATTAATTACTATTCATAAGGGTATGTTACTATTAATGAAAAACTAAATTGATTCTATCAGACTCTAAATATCTTACTGAATGAAACTGTGTATGTTTTCGAATTTTAAAACACATAAGTAACAATATTATGTTTAAAGGTCACATAGTACTTAGTAGTTCATTGTGTTGTGATTTTTTGTGATTATATGACATAATTATAAGAAGGTAATTTCCATTGATAAAACATTGGGTCATTACACTATTCCCCCTTATGAAATTTCACCCTTGAAATTTTTTTTTTATAATCTAAGCAATAAACATGTGAAATTACTTTTCCTTCATTTCCTCCTCCAGTTCCCATGTTGCCTCTTCATAATTAGGGCCCTACCATAGTACCTTTAACCTGGTGAGTAGTCTTGTTATGTAGAAAATTATCTATATGATCCAAGATCTTCATTTACTACTCCTTATAAGAAGGATCATTCTCTAAATGTACCACCTCTGAAGAGAGTACATGTGAAGTGTATGGTTTGTACATTCTTAAGAGGGATACATGAAAGACATCTTGTACATTAGACATGGTAGGTGGAAGTTCCAATTGATAGTCCACAGTCACGACATGATCAAAAATCTCAATGGGGAAGATGTACATGGGACACAGATTTCCTTTCTTCCCAAACCTCGTGACCTTATTCCGTAAAGATATGCGTATAAATACCATGTCTCGAACTTTGATCTCAAGGTCTCGTCAATGATTGTTTTCATATCTATTTTTTCAAATTTTGGCTACCATGATGTGATATTGAATGGTTTTCACCTTCTCCAGCATTTCATCGACCATTTCAGGTCCTAGCAGCTTACACTCACTAACTTCATCCCAACATGCCAGTGTTCTGCACCTTTTCCCGATAAAGGGATTCATATGGTGCCATTTGGATATTACAGATAATTCCTACACATCACAAATGACATATAGATAATTGTCTAAAAGTATAAATATAATACGAGTGTGTTTTCTTTCTTTTCAGTGAGTGACATGTGTAGTTTACTAAATTTTCATATTAAACTCAAAATACGCACTTTGAGTCATAATGGTTACACCGTGTATCGAATTGACATGTGAATGATTCCTTCACATAAAAATGAATTATGGATCATTTTACTAAAAATATAAAGTCTCTAAGAGTTAATATTATCTATTTTTAATGATTCAAACATGTTTTTAACTTAAATGTCAATTCTAAACTGAAAATATTCATTTGGAGTCATAGTGGTCACATTATGTATCAGATTGAGGTTTTATTGAATATTACATGTCAAAAATGACATATGAATCATTTCCATAAAGTATCAATATAATATTAATGTGTTTTCTAATATTTGATTATGTCACACATTAATTGAACTAAAATGAAAATTTAAAATAAAAAAATGTTGAGTTATACTAGCCACACTGTGTGTTGAATTGATTTGCGATTGATTCCTTTATATCAAAATGAAATATGGATTGTTTTCCTAAAGTATTAAGACAATTCATGTGGTGTTACATATATTTTAGTGAGTGACACATGTCTTTAACTAAAACGTCATTTCTAAACTAAAAACATGCATTTTGAGTCATTCTGGTCACATCGTGTGTTGGATTGACATGTGGCTGATTCATACACATCAAAAGGACTTATGAATAATTTTACTAAGGTATAAATAAAATATGAGTATGTTTTATTGTTTTTCAATGAGAAACACATATTATTAACCAAAATATCATTTTAAACAAAATTCAAACACTTTCAGTCATACCGGTCACACTGAGTATTAGATTGATGCATGACTGATTCTCACACATAAAATTTTACTTATGGATAATTTTCCTTATGTATCAAATCACATACTAGTTTTTTATTAGTATTAAATGAGGGAAACACATTTTTAACTAAAATATCTATTTTAAATTGAAAACACTATTTTGAGTCATACCATTCAAACTGTGTATCAGATTGTAGTAATACTGATTCTTACATGTCAAAAATAACTTATGGATTGTTTTCATAAAGTATTAATATAATCTGAATGAGTTTTCATGGTTTTGAGTATGTCATTTAAATTGGGATCTAAAATGAAAATTTTAAATAAAAACACATACTTTATGTCAAATTAGTCATATAGTGTATTAGATTGATGTGCATTCGATTAATATATATATAAAAATAGATTATGGACTACCATCCTAAAGTATCAAGATAATGTTGTGTGTTTTTTTAGTTTTTAGAGAGTGACACAGGTTTTAACTAAAATGACATTTTTAAACTAAAAACAAACCCATTACATCATACTGGACATATCGTATATCATATTGACATGCTAATGATACCTACGCTTGAAAATGACTTATGGATAGTTTTCATATAATATCATGAAAATCCGAGTGTGTGTTCTTCATTTTTAGTGAGTTGCAGATGTTTTTAACTAGGTTATCATTTTTAACTAAAAACATGCACTTTGAGTCATACTGACCACCCAATGTTTCATATTGACATGCGACTAATTTCTACATGTCATAAATAACATATGAATTGTTTTCCAAAAGGATATTAATCTTTATCGACATTTATTTGTTCAAGATCAAATGACCATGCTATAAAATTTTACAATGAAAGTTCAACCATGTGAACATCCTAATCATTAAGGGGAACATGGAGCTCGATGCTCGGCTTGTGAGATAAATTAAAACCCACTCTCATTTGATCATTTATAAGTTTTTGTTGTATATAATATCTCATTAGATATTTTACCTTGTACCCCTCGCAAAAAGGTGATGGTTGGGTGTTAATAGATATAAAAACCAATAAATTTCACCCTATAAAATATTTGTATAGGAATAGTATCAATATCTACTTGATTCAAATTTTTCCAAAAAAAAACAATATTATATAATCAATTACCTCTAGTAAGGAAGACTTTTGAAGGTAATAGATCACCTCAAATTTGGGGAGGTGGATCTTCATGATGCGGTTGTTGTTTTATTGTTTATTAACTTTGATTCCTTCCCATAAAATTATCTAATAACTCAGAATATAAATTAATCTTTTCTTTTAGAACATTTATTCATGTCTACATCTCATTCATTTTCATATCTATATCCCCATGTGAATTTCTTTTTTCTAAATGTGTTTGAGGAGACACTCTAAAACCCACAAATCTGATGTGATTATATAGTTCTTACCACATCAAGGACATTAAAAGTAGTTGTTCAACGGGTACAAATGATGAATAATCTTGTGCCTAAACCAGATAAAAATTAAGGGAAAATAAGTAAACATTTATTTGCAATACTTATTTGAATAAGTATTTTTTTTATTATGTCATAATTACACATGATTCCAATAATACTGGTGTATTTTTATCTATAAGTATTCTAAATTTATTTATCTAATAATCCTTCTATAGAACATGGAATGGGATGGAAGTGACTTTGAATTTTGATTCATCATTCTGCATATAAAAAAATGAACATAATTATAATGTTTTTTCATGCCATATAAAATTATTACTGTAGATTTAAAATACATACCATCTTTTTTCAAGTGAATCATACCCCATTATTTATTTACAAAAGGGGTACATTGGTTTTTATGCATGTTCATTATTTTCACCAGTCATTTACTATTTTCATAAGTAAAAATCTTAATCAAAGTGATTTATACATGTATTTTCAAGTAAAGTATTTCCAATCACACTGTACCTAACATGATGTTGTTTCATAATGATTAATAAAATAATTCCATGTTTCTTGGTTTATCATGTGTGTATATATGTGTTGTGGGTGAATGTTTAAATTCCCATAAATATCCATGATATGATGCTTTGTAAGATTTTTTCAATAGGATCTATGAGGATTTCCCATGACCATTTTTACAAATTTCATTTAACAATGATCAAGTATAAATGCACTCTATAAGGGATAATGAAGAGTAAATCAACACTTCATTATTTTATTTTTTATAAAATAGATAAATTATATCATAATTTTACCATAATATCTTAAAAAATTAGTTCCTTAATATTGGTTACAACATTTTACTAGGTATTTGCATCAATATGCATGTGTATTTGAGTGCTAAAAATAATGTAACTGATGAAAATATACTTATTGGGGTTAACATGATAGCTCTGTTGATTCTATATAATCATGAATTAATGGGCATCCTTCATTCCATAATAATTATTGTTAAGAATGTCATACTATGATGCTTCTATTTTTTCACAGACTTAAGTTTTCTATATTATACCATTTCCCTGGTTTCAACATCATCAATATGTTCTTCCTCAGGATCAAAAACATCGACATGAGTTGAACCTATTGTTCCTATGGATTGGGAGAATCAGAAAGTTGAGAAAACTATTGTTCCTAAATATGGGAACATCAACATGTGGAGTGTATAGACACTATTTTTTCCTTGTAAGAATTTAGAATATATAAAAAATATTTTCAAATCCATTCTATGAGATGATGCACAATATCAAGTCCTGGCGTTCCCAGAATCAATTTTATAAAAATATTAAATATATTTTATATTATGCATGAATAGTTTTTCAGGAAAAATGAGATAACACATAAACAAGGTATTAGATTGAAAATTTGAGACCACAATTAAATCTGTAACCTGAGATTTTCCCTAGGAATGACCTAAAATTTGTCAATGTGAGACGTTTAGATAAGGAGACCATTGTCGGGTGCATTACATGAATTAATTAATTATTTTAATTCATTCATTAAAACCTAATTTCCTATATAAATGTGAAATTATGATGAATCACTGGGGTTATTCACATAACTCTGGGACCATTGAGAGGAGGATCCAACATTATTTATTGGTGGGTTGAGATTGGGTGATGATCAACAACTGAATCAAGGAAAATCAAAGCGTAATGGACGCAACAGATCATCCTCCATTATTGATAGTAGAATTCGTCACCAACAATCAATCTGAATCAAGGTAGGGATCATCATTTGTGGATTTACACCCTTATGATTAAAATATTGATCAAAATCAAATCTATTTATTTGATATAATTTTTTTTGAGCCTTTTCATGCACCCACATATCAAATTTATTTATTTATTTGATTTACCAGCATTGTGCCTTATTTCTCCCCCTACCAATCTCTGATTTGAATTCTTTGTCCAAGAACACTTAGAAAAAGATTTATTTGTCTTTATTTCTTATGATTTTCCCCAATTTTTATTTTTGTTCTTCAATATTGGACTATGAGGACCATGGTTCGACATTTCAGTGTGGGATCAAGCACGATCGGACCCCCAAATTCATGGAAGATTAATGTGTGAGGGATGATTTGATGATATGAGGATGAATAAAGGAGTTGAATAGGATTAGGTTGATTCCATCATGGATTTCGAGATCCTGGTGAGGTAGTGGGAGGCACCACGAGCAACAACGGTGTGTATAGGCTTCAAGCAACAAATATGAATCTGATTTTCAGCCACTAGAGGGATGAAATATATCTCTAGATGAGGTTTCCCCCATTTAAGAGTAGTCAAATAGTGACATTCATGGTGGGGGATCTAGATATGGAACTTGTAGAGAATATCTAGATTTACTATAGGAAACCAAAATACACAATGTGTAGTATGAAGAACACATAACATGTAACATCCTGGATGTGGTGGCTAGATTTTTAGGTGAGATAAATATCACATGTTGTGTGGGACCCTCACATGGCATGTAACACAATGCTGGTGACCCAAAATGTACTCTGAGATTATACATACATGAAAATAACCAGGCACACAACCAAGGTTCACGGACATAACCAATGGACACAAACACAACCAGAAGCACAGGTAGAACCTCGAGTGGTCGAGGCATGTTGTGTAGTAATATTACATGCCATGTTGTGATATATAGATAGTGATTAATGTACTAGTGAGGAAACGACCATTAAAAGGAGTGGGTACAAACACATTTTGGACCCCTTACACACCATGTACTTCATTTTCAGGAATCTTCAACCTCTCGTATCTCCTTCATTTGGACTCAGATTTTGGCCCATGAGCAGCCTATCATTAGTGTTTTTATGTTTCTAAGGATATGGTGGCCTTAATGGTATCTTTTGGAGATATGATCTGAGTTTTTGAAATTGTGTCACTTCTTTGGGGTAATGCATGATGATGATGGTGATCGAACATGATCACCTTAGTGGAATCCTACTACTAGGATAGAGGTTGGGTCCTCTAGCCATAGGGTAGAACCCTCATACTAGGAAAGGTAATGGGTCCCCAAATAACAGAGTGTAACCCTATTATTGGGATAGGGAATGAGTCATCTATATAACCATAGAGTGGAACCCACTTATTGGGACAGGACATGGGTCCACTATCTATCTATCTATAGAGTGGATCCCTCCTTTTGTGGTAGGTCATGATTCCTATATCTATCTAGAGAGTGGAACCCTCCTGATTAGACAAGGCAAGTTTCTATACCCATATAATGTAACCCCCCATGATGGACTAGAGTGTGGGTCCTCTATCCATCTTCTGAGTGGATCCCCCCTACTAGGATATGGAATGAGTCCTCTTCCCATATAGTGGAACCCCCCTGACAGACTTGAGTGTGGGTCATATATCCGTATTCTGAGTGGAATCCTCCTACTCATACTTGGAAATGGTCCTCTACTCATAGAGTGGAACCCCTTAATAGACTAGGGTGTGGGTCCTCTATCCATCATCAGAGTTGAACACTCATATCAGGACAGAACATGAGCCCCATATCTATCTACTAAGTAGAACCGTACCTTTTTATTAGGGAATGTCTCCTCTACCAAGATATTTTCTCCCCTCAATTGTGTGGCATAATGGAGAGGCATGAATCCAAAGGGATTCTACTTTAGGAATGATACAGAAGATGTTAGTTAACATTTATAGACCAATGTAATTGATGGAAAACTACATTCATGGGATGGGTTGTGAGATGGAGATCCCCTTTATCTCCCATCTAGGTTTCTTTTATGAGAATATATACATGTTGATTGGTTTTGGTTTACCAATTTCTATGGGTTTAGTTGTTTAACTCTATAATTTCTATTAGTACTCCCCCTTTTAGATTATGAGGTGTTCTGCTAGGTATATATATACTGACTCATGAATGGGTTTTTCCCACACATGTCATGTAACACCCCAAGATTTTGAAAATTAATAATATTGAATGCGTAAAACATTGAGTCTATAAAAACACCACTTTGTTATAAACAAGACAGTATATATAATTTTTCAACCTCTGTGATTTTAATTTTGAAAAACAGACATACATGGTTGCATTTAGTAAGATATTTAGAGTCTCATAGAATCAACTTAGTTTTTGATAAATTGTAACATACTCTTTTAAATAGTAAAATACCATTATGAATCTTAATGAATAGTAATTAAGATAAAAAAACGTCACCCTTGAATGTATAAATACAATTTAGACATCTTATAAGTGAAGAAACGATCATAGTATAAGTATTAGTATTTTTGTATGTCATAAATATTTTATTTAAAATTTAATGATTAATTTAATTATATAAAATAGAAATTTATTATCATAAAATGTAATCATAAATTGTTAATTTATTGTATTATGGATATAAGATAATTTTATGGGACCTTGGTTAATTTTCCGAGGTGTTATAAAAATGAGTTATTGTTTTAAAGTTGTTTTTTTTTTTGGAATAGATTTTGATTTTATTCAAAAATTAAATTAAAAATATTTTGAAATTTATTTTCAAAAAATGGATTTCATTATTTAATTCTACATGTATAAAAATGGTTGGGGTGAATTTTGGGGATTGTTCTAAAATACTTGTTTTTTTAATAGTAAAAATATAGTTTTCAGTTTTCGGTATATTTAATGGCATAATAATGATGTAATAATTAACATAAAATTTTGGTATACTATTGTAAATTAAAATATTATATGAGGTGTCTATATATGTCCAATACAATGGTAAATCCCATGGTTTTGTAGAAACCACTAATGATGTGTCATTTGAAATTTATAAAAAACTCCATCTCTTTTACTATAAATACCCACCCATTACTTCATTTTCTTTCATTATGAACTCATCATCCATGACGATATGGTAGTTTTATGTAAAGACCCATAAATTTCAAGGAAATTTTTTTTCTTAATTTCTTTGGGATTTTACGAGTACGGAGTTTCTAACGGAACCTGATTCCGAGGCTCGGTGTGCCCGGAACCAGTTTTTGAAGTTTAGCTCGGGTACGTTCAGTGAACGAACGAGCGAGTTTTTCTAACTTTTGAACCGGTGCTCGGAATCGAAATCTGAGGGCACCAATAAAATCGTAGCGCCGGTAATTTCTTAGGAACACCTTTTTCTGAAGGAGCGTTTTCTCGGGAGGATTTATTAAAAATGTAAAGAATAAAATTATAGTTGTTTTACAAATATAATTTTATTATACCACTAGTGGTTTAAGTGTTAGGGAAAAGGAAGTTGTGAGGAAGTTGGGGTGGGGCCCACATGAGCCCCCACCTCCTTAAATTTCCTAACACCCCATTAAACACCCCCTCTAGCTTTAATGTGTAACTCATCCTCTCTCCATCTTTAATTGCAAGTCAACTCTCTCATTAAATTATTTTATTAAGTTATTCAATGAATTTAATTAAGAGTTGAATTTTTAATTCTTTGGAATTCATGGTTTGGAATTAATAAAATAAGGGTGAACCTTATTTTATTTGGAGGTTGTTGTGTGAGAATAATTGGGAGAGAATACTCAAAATATTGAGGAGTCTTCATCTTCTTTGTTGGAGAACGTGAAGAACGCCGGAGCACCAAGGAGAGACGGCGTGTCGATCTTTCCTTTCTCTACAGCTAGTGTGAGACATCATCCTCTTCTTCGACGCTCGCCAATGCCGTCATCAAAACCACCCCCGCGATGTCGTTTTCCTGCGACGATCCTCATTCGATGACTTCTTCAAGGAAGGGGTTTTTCATCATTCAAGAATTATCAATTGACGCTCTTCCTTATTTCTTGGATGCATGTTATCGGATTAACAGGAGGGGGTCGGACCACACAAACAAGGCCGACCCTCCTCCCCTTTGTTGTTGTGTCTTGTTGCGGATGGGAACGGAGGCAACGCGGTGCCGTCGCACCACGTGGGAACAAGGGAACCGTGGCCGGAGCAGGCTGCGGTGAAGAGTCGCGGTGCTGTCACGCCGTGCCGAAGCCGAAGAAACCGCGGCCAAGGTCGGGCCACGACGGAGGGTTGCAGCGCCGTCGCGCCGCGCCGGACGGTCAAGGGTCGCGGCCTAAGTCGCAGCTGTGCAAGGGAGGGTGGTCGGAATATCCAGTCATCGGAACTTTGGAAAGGAGGACCGCGGTGTCTCGCGGCGGCAGCACTGGTCGGCCAACCGGGCTGGCCGTTCAGAGGAGGCCGGGGGTCGTAACCCCCGGCAGCAGACAGGCAGGCCCCCTCCACGTGGGGGGTTTCCATTTTGAGACAAGGGGGCAGCACCCCCCATTTTCTTCTTGGCCAAAACAGCCGAGCTGCTGGCCACGTGGGTCGCGCCGGCACTGGCTGGGTCGGGTCGTGCCCTAGTGGGCTGGACCCGGACCCGGGTCGGCCCGGGCCCAAAACCATCTAAAATTGGAGATCTTCGTTCAAAGGCCCATAACTTGGGCTACTAACCTCTTATTGACACACCGTCAGATGAAACACAATCCTTGGATCGATACGGTAGTTTCGTTATATTACACTCAAGGTTTCGGAGAAATTTGGGTACATTCTGGTTGGTTTGAACACGAAACCAATCGGGCCTTCAGAGCAGAAACGCTTATATCTTGAGCTCTGGACATCCGATTGACGTGTCGTCGACTTTGTTGGTTTCCTCTTAGTGAGACAGACCTTTTGTCTTACTCCGCTCGAGGTTTGGATGCAGTTGGAGTATGGTCGGGTTGGTTTTGACTTAAAAACCAACTGGGCCCCTCGGACGAAAAAGCCAATAACTCTCAGACCGGGCGTCCGACTGTCGCGCCGTCGGTCACGTTGAGTTCCTATTGTCGAGACAGAACTTTGGGATACATCAACTCTAGAATATGTGTCAGTTTATGTATCGACTCCCCTTGGCTCGTGGAGCGGACCCTCCTAGAACCGAGCATGTTGTGTGCGGGAACCCTAGAGCTGGCTGCGACTGCGACGTCGATGACGACTATACTGGGATCCTCCATGGGTTCAGCAGTGACGAGGACCATACTGAAATCCTCCATGGGTTCGACGATGACGACTATTGTTCTTGTATCCTATGTGGGTCCGGCAGTACGTGACTACTATTCTTGTATCCTATGTGGATCCGCCAAAATTTGACTCTGTATTTGTATCCTACGTGGGTCCGGCAGAGTAGCTGGTCTTGTATCCTTTGTGGGTCTGACATCTTAGCTGGTCTTGTATCCTTTGTGGGTTTTACATCTTAGATGAATCATTGGCTACAAATGATCATCTCTATCATCTTACGAAGAAGTATACATGTGTGAGCTGAGTCTTGACTTTCAATCATTATCTTCGCTATGATTGTTTTGCTATCCTATGTGGATTGGGTTGTGCATTCCTGTATGGATTGGATTGTGCTATCCTGTCTAGACTAGATCGAAATTGGGCTCGGATGATGGAGATGAATTGTAATCGATGACTTAGGTATATGTATGGGCATATACCTAAGTAGAGTTGCTTGTTACTTCGTGGTTGTATCTTTCCTTTGTGGATTATCCTTCGTGGATTCTGGGAGACCTTCAGGGGTCTCAGGGTCCCTAATGAGTAGCGTATACACACCCTTGCACGTGCTATGCCCGCACTATGTTGTGTTGGATGCAAACGACGAACAACGCTGATCGAGGTAGGAGCTCGTGGAGCTGGACGGTTCCTGGAGGTGGATCACTGGATGAGATGTACATGGAGCGGACGGCTGGAGCCGAGGAATGATGGAGACTATCTTTACCCACCCTTCAGGTGGGATTTCCATAGGACAGCTCAGTGTTGCTGCTTTACATTTCTGCCAATGTACTCTCTTTTCAGTTGTACTTTACTTTCAGTTGGGTTTGTATTCTGGCCCATTTACCTTCCAGCACTCACATTTGTACTCAGTTTAATTAGTGTTTACTTCTGCTTGCTTACTCTGTGGTGTTTATTATCTTACTTAAAGGCAATGCCTTCCCTTATATCGGGATATACACCTTTGGTTATAGTCACCATCCCCTGACCTATGCATGGCGGGCTTGGGGTAGTCACGACATGGGTCCCGAGGACGGGTCGTGACAAATTGGTATCAAAGGAGTTCGGTTCTACCACAGAACTTAGGACTCTGATCTTTCTTCTATGTGAAGTAATAGTGTTAAGGGTATTCAGTGTGGTTATCAGTTCAGGGAGTCCAGTGTTGGTGCAGAGGCCGACGTATCCATACACCAGGACCCTGACTTCTGATTTCCGACTCAGTGAATGAAAACATTGATTGCATGTGTGTTTCAAAAATTTTCTTTGTGATTACTTTGTGTCAGCTCACAAGGTATGTTGTATTGACCGTGGCGCACTAGTTTCTTTTCAGGATGGCCCCACGATGGCAGCCAGCTAGGGTTCAAGGATTTGTACGAGACGATAGCCCACCGAGCGACGAGGCATCGGTGTAGGGCCCTTTTACAGCGGAGGCACTGGCGGTACCTCTACCCACCAAGCCACCGATGCCACCAGCCCCAGCCGTTGAGAGTGCACGTCACCTTAGTGCACTGCATGAGTTTCAGCGTCAGAGACCGCCTAGGTTCCATGGAGAGATGGACCCTCAGGCAGCCGAGGATTGGTTGGAGGCTGTTGTACGAGTTTTCAGGTTAGTAGGGACACCAGTTGACCTCATGGCGATCCTTGTAGCGAGTCTCCTGCATGCGGCAGCAGGCAGATGGTGGAGCCTGATGCTCCAGTTGCACGACGAGGTACCTCTCCTTTGGACGGACATTGAGAGCCTCTTCTGCTCAGAGTTCGTCCCAACCACCCTCCTTGCGGTGTGCATGCAGGAGCTACTATAGCTGCGGCAGGGCAGCATGACGGTAGCCCTGTACTCGGCGAGATTTATCGATCTCTCGCGCTATTCCACGGACATGGTACGAGAACCATTTTTCCGGGCCCGGACCTTCAAGCAAGGACTGAGGCATGAGATCAGGGCATCGATGATCTCCCTCAGCATTCTGACGCAGACAGGAGTACTGGAGCGAGCCCTTCTCAAAGAGAGCTTTCTTGCTGAGCCTACACCAGCAGCGAGACCTACCGCAGGGCGGCACGTAGCAGAGTCTTCTGTAGCTAGTAGTTGACGGATTTCACAGGGGTCCAGGACGACGACCTCAAGACACTGGTTCAGAGGTGTGTGGTACACGGTGTAGAGCCAGTCTTACGAGGAGCAAACAGTGCTACACATGCGGCGGGCAGGGCCACATGGCTCGTGACTGCCTGACCCGCCATGCGGAGGAGCAGCAAATGATTGAGGGACCACCCAGACAGAGGCAGAGGGTTGACCGTCTTGGTCCGCAGGGAGTAGGCGGATGAGGTAGAAGAGCTGGCCGAGCAGCAGGTGGTGGGTGACATTTTGAGTCTTTACCACCACCACCACCAGGAGGTCCACCCCGACCATAAGGAGCTGGCGGGCAGAGGCAGGCTCTGCTTCAGGCAGCGGAGGCCTACGACCACGGCACACCAGAGATGATTCGAGGTACTATTTGTGTCTACTCTACCCTTGATGCAGTTCTTATAGACACAGGAGTGAGTCATTCTTTCATTGTTGCTGCCCTTGTTTGGAGCTCGGAGATTCTGGCGGAGCCGTTGGCTCGATCCTTACGTCTAGAGACTCCTACAGGAGCAGACTTGACGATTACGCACTGGTGCTGGCAGTGTGAGCTTACTCTAGTAGGCGAGATCTTTAGCTGGGATCTTCTTGTAGTGGTGTCGAGGCCTTACGATGTCATCCTGGGCATGGATTGGTTATCTAAAGTCCATGCTCAAATCGGATGTATTAGGCACAAGGTGCGGTGTGTCCGCACCGATGGGAGCAGGTTCACCTTCACCGGCGAGAAGGGAGCCTTTGCAGAGCAGGATGGACTCACGCAGAGGAGAGGATAGTCGATCACTCATCAGTTGGCTAGCCTCATCCTAGGATCAGTTGACGTGCGGAGTCCGAGTTTTCCTGTAGTGGTGGATCAGTATGTGGATGTTTTTCTTGAAGACATTCCAGGACTACCTCCTCGCAGAGAGGTAGACTTTTATATTGACCTGTACCATAGGACAGCCCCAATATCCACTCAAGCATATCGGATGGCTCCCGCTGAGCTTCGAGAGCTACGGGTACATCTGGAGGACTTGCAGAACAAGGGATTCATCTGACCCAGTGTTTCACCCTGGGCTTCCCCGATTTTGTTCGCCAAGAAGGCGGATGGGAGCTTGTGACTGTGTGTCGACTATCGTCACCTGAACCAGGTGACCATGAGGAACAAGTATCCGCTACTGAGGATTGACAACCTCTTCAATCAGCTCAAGGGAGCACGGTGGTTCTCGAAGATAAACCTCAGGTCAGACTTTCATCAGCTCAGAGTTCGGGATGAGGATGTGCAGAAGACGGCCTTCAGATGTCGGTATGGGAACTATGAGTTCTTGGTTATGCCTTTCGGCATAACCAATGCTCCAACAGTGTTCATGAGTCTCATTAACAGGATTTTCCAGCCTTACCTCAATCGATTTGTCGTGGTTTTCATCGACGACATATTGATATACTCGACCACTGAGGAGGAGCACACCTACCACATGCGGGTTGTACTGGACACACTCCAAGAGCACCAGATTTATGGTAAGCTCTCGAAGTGTCGGTTCTGGATACATGAGGTCCACTTCTTGGGACATGTCATCTCTGAGGCGGGAGTTACGGTGGATCCTGTGATGATCGAGGCAGTGCTATCTTGGGAGCCACCCAAGAGCGTGACGGAGGTGCGGAGTTTCCTAGGTTTGGCTGGGTACTACCAGAGATTTGTGCCAAACTTCTCCAGAGTTGCAGCACTGCTTTCAGCTTTGACGAAGAAGGGGAAACCCTTCGTGTGGTTAGATAGATGTCAGCAGAGCTTCCAGGAGCTGAGACAGATATTGACCAGCACACCCATCTTAAGGCTACTGGAGGAGGGAGTATGGTACGTAGTCTATTGTGATGCATCAGGGACTGGACTCGGGTGTGTCCTAGTGTAGTAGGGGGAATTGATTGCCTATGGATCATGACAGTTGAGGAATCACGAGCAGAACTACGCTACCCATGACTTGGAGTTAGCAGCAGTGGTCTTTGCCTTGAAGATGTGGCAGCACTATATGATGGGTGAGCACTTTACAGTCTATTATGACCACTAGAGTCTCAGGTACATCTTCTCGCAGAAGGACTTGAACCTAAGACAGCAGCGATGGATCGAGTTCCTCCAGGACTATGACTTTGAGATAGTCTATACTCCTGGAAAGGGTAACATGGTATCTGATTCTCTCAGCAGGAGGATGGGCATTTAGCTACTTGGGGAGGCGACATAGCAGCTATCCACTTTGCACATATACTTCATGGATATAGACGGAGCAGCCTTTCTACAGTCACTCATAGTCACTCCTCCACTACTACAGCGGGTCAGAGAGGCACATCATGGGGATGTTGACTGTGAGACGCGGCATGCACAAATATCCACAGGACTGGTACCTGATGGATTCTCTATGGGAGGAGAGCACGTCATCCTTTTCATAGGACATACCATGGTACCAGTTGCTTTACAGGAGGAGGTGTTGAGAGAGTTCCACACTTCCCCTTTAGCGGTACATCCAATAGTGGCGAAGATGTACCAGGATCTCAGACGACAACACTGGTGGCTGGGTATGAAGAAGGCTATAGCAGAGTTCGTTTCACGATGCCTCACCTGCCATCAGGTGAAGGCAGAGCACCAGTTACCTGAAGGCTTGGTACAGCCCTTGGAGGTCCCGGAGTGGAAGTGGGATGGGTTATCAATGGATTTCGTGACTGGAATTCCACGTACATCCAGAGGTCACGACTCCATTTGGGTGATTGTCGGCCAACTCACCAAGTCAGCTCACTTCTTACCCATTAGAGAGCAGGGCTCAGTGGAGAGCTTGGGACGCCTCTACGTTCAGGAGATCGTACGACTTCATGGTGTTCCATCATCTATCGTCTCTGATCGTGATGCTCGCTTTACTTCCCGACTTTGGAAGGGGTTGTAGGAGGAATTTGGGACACAGCTACGTCTGAGCACTGCCTTTCACCCTTAGACGGATGGTTAGATAGATAGGACCATTCAGACTCTCGAGGACATGCTTTGTGCATGTGTCCTCGACTTTGGTTGCAGCTAGGATAACCACCTACCCTTGGTGGAGTTTGCGTACTACAACAGCTACCACACCACCACCAGGATGGCACCATACGAGGCATTGTACGTCCGACCTTGCAGGTCACCTCTGTGCTGGTCAAACCCTGGGGAGTCAGCACTTGTGGGACCAGAGATGGTCCAGGACACGACAGAGAAGGTCCAGGCCATCCAGGAGTGGATGAGGACAGCTTAGAGCAGACATAAGTCTTATGCTGACAGGAGACGGAGACCACTTGAGTTCGAGGATGGAAACCACATTTTCTTCTGGGTCTCACCTCGATGTGGATTACGTAGATTTGGCCGGGGTGGTAAGTTATCTCTGCACTTCATCAGACCATTCCAGGTCCTCAACAGGATAGGCGAGGTGGCTTATCGCCTGGCTCTACCACCTCAGTTTCACCGAGTGCACGATGTCTTCCACGTATCTCATCTGAGGAGATACGTGCATGACTAGACGCATATCATCGACCATGGGGAGCTGGACATTGATGATGGGGTGACTTTTGCGGAAGTTTCGGTGGAGATCGAAGATCTATAGGAGCAGGTTCTATGTTGACAGTCGATTCTTCTAGTGCTCATCAGGTGACAACACGGGAACCTCCAAGAGAGCACTTGGGAGCGGGAGGATCAGATGCGTTCTCAGTACCCTCATTTGTTCCCCTACTTTGTGATGTATCTTTACGGGGACATAAATCCCTGAGGTGGGAGTAATGTAAAGACTCATAAATTTCAAGGAAATTTTTTTTCTTAATTTATATGGGATTTTATGAGTACGTAGTTTCTGACGGCACCTGATTCTGAGGCCCGGTGTGCCCGAAATCAATTTCTGAAGTTTAGCTCGGGTACGTTCAGTGAACGAATGAGTGTGTTTTTCTAACTTTTGAACCGGTGCTCAGAATCAAAATTCGAGGGCACCGATGAAACTGCAGCATTGGTAATTTCTTAGGAACACTTTTTCCGAAGGAGCGTTTTCTCGGGAGGAGTTGTTAAAAATGTGAAGAATAAAATTATAGTTGTTTTACCAATATAATCTTATTATACCACTAGTGGTTTAAGTGTTAGGGAAAAGGAAGTTATGAGGAAGTTGGGGTGGGGCCCACAGGAACCCCCACCTTCTTAAATTTCCTAACACCCCATTAAACACCCCCTCTAGCTTTAATGTGTAACTCATCCTCTCTCCCTCTTTAATTTCAAGTCAACTCTCTCATTAAATTATTTGATAAAGTTATTGAATGAATTTAATTAAGAGTTAAATTTTGAATTCTTTGGAATTCATGGCTTGGAATTAATAAAATAAGGGTGAACCTTATTTTATTTGGGGGTTGTTGTGTGAGAGGAATTGGGAGAGAATACTCAAAATCTTGAGGAGTCTTCATCTTCTTTGTTGGAGAACGTGAAGAACACCGGAGCACCAAGGAGAGACGGCATGCCGATATTTCCTTTCACTACAGCCGGTGTGAGAAATCATACTCTTCTTCGATGCTCACCAACACCGTCATCAAAACCACCCCCGCGACGCAGTTTTTCCACTATGATCCTCGTTCGATGACTTCTTCGAGGTAGGGGTTTTTCATCATTCAAGAATTATCAATTGAAGCTCTTCCTTATTTCTTGGGCGCATGTTATCGGATTAACGGGAGGGGGTTGGACCGCACAAACATGGATGACCCTCCTCCCCTTTTTTGTTGTGTCTTGTTTCGGATTGGAAAGGAGGCAACGCGGTGCCATCTCACTATGTGAGAACGAGGGAACCGCGACCGAAGCGAGCCGCGGTGAAGAAGTGTGGCGTCGTCACGTCGCGCCGAAGCCGAAGAACCCACGACCAAGGTCGGGCCGCGGCGGAGGGGCGCGACATCGTCGTGCCACACCGAATCTTCAAGAAGGTCCGCGGCTGGGGTGGGCTGGGGGGGTGGGGCGCAGCGCCGTCACACCGTGCCGGACGGACAAGGGTCGCGGCCTAAGCCGCGACTGTGCAGGGGAGGGTGACCGGAATCTCCGGCTGCCGGCGCTTCGGAAGGGCGGACAGCGAGGTCCCGCAGCGGCGGCCCTGGCCGGCCAACCAGGCTGGAAGTTCGAAGGAGGTCGAGGGCCGTAACCCCCAGTGGCAGACATGCAGGCCCCCTCCTCATGGGGGCCGTCGTTTCGAGATAAGGGGGATAGTGCCCCCTGTTTTCCGCTCGGCCGAAACGACCGAGCTGCTGGCCATGCGGGTCGCTCCCGCGCCGGGCTGGGCCGCGCCAGCTGGTCCGGGCCATTCCCTAGTGGGCTAGACCCAGACCCGGGTCAGGTCGACCCGGTTCGGGCCGACCCAGGGGGTCTTGGGTCGGGTCGGTCCGGGCCCAAAAACCCCTAAAATCGGACAGCTTCGTTCAAAGGCCCATAACATGGGTTACGGACCTCCGATTGATGCACCGTCAGTTGCGATGCGATCCTTGGATCGAGACGGTATTTTCAGTATATTACACTCAAGGTTTCGAAGAACTTTGAGTATGGTCGGGTTGGTTCGAACATGAAACCAACCAGGCCTTCGGAGCAGAAACGCTTATATCTTGAGCTCTGGACGTCCGATTGACGTGTCGTCGACTTTGTTGGTTTCCTCTTAGCGAGACGGACCTTTTGGCTTACTCTGCTCTAGGTTTGGATGCATTTGGAGTATGTTTGGGTTTGTTTTGACTTAGAAACCAACCGGGCCCCTGGGACGAAAAAGCAAATAACTCTCAGACCGGGCGTCCGGTTGTAGTGCTGTCAGTCACGTTGAGTTCCTATTGTCGAGACGGAACTTTAGGATACATAAACTCCGGACTACGTGTCAGTTGATGTGTTGACTCTCCTTGGCTCGTGGAGCGGACCCTCCCGGAATCGAGCATGTTGTGTGTGGGAACCCTAGAGCTGGCTGTGACTGTGACGACGATGACGACTGTACTAGGATCCTCTGTGGGTTCGGCAGCGACGATGACCGTACTGAAATCCTCCGTGGGTTCGACGGTGATGAATAATGTTCTTGTATCCTATGTTGGTCCAGCAGTACGTGACTACTTTTCTTGTATCCTACGTGGGTCCGGCAATATTTGACTCTGTACTTGTATCCTACGTGGGTCCGGCAGAGTAGTTGGTCTTGTATCCTTTGTGGGTCTGACAGCTTAGTTGGTCTTGTATCCTTTGTGGGTCCGACAGCTTAGATGAATCAGTGGATACATCTGATCATCTCTATCATCTTACGAAGAAGTATACATGTGTGAGCTGAGCCTTGACTTTCAATCATTATCTTAGATATTATTGATTTGCTATCCTGTGTTGATTGGGTTGTGCTTTCCTGTGTGGATTGGATTGTGGTATCCTGTGTTGACTAGATCGAACTTGGGCTCAGATGATGGATCCGAACTGGAATTAATGACTTAGGTATATGTATGGGCATATACCGAAGTAGAGTTAGTTGTTACTACGTGATTGGATCTTTCCTTTTTGGATTTCCTTTGTGGATTCTGGGAGACCTTCGGGGGTCTCGGGGTCCCTACTGAGTAGCGTATACTCACCCCTGCATGAGCTATGCCCGCACTACGTTGTGTTGGATGCAGACGACAGACAGTGCTGATCGAGGTAGGAGCTCGTGGAGGTGGACGGTACCTGGAGGTGGATCACTGGATGAGATGTACACGGAGCGGACGGCTGGAGCCGAGGAGCGAAGGAGACTATCTGTACCCACCCTTCAGGTGGTATTTCCAGAGGACAGTTCAGTGTTGCTGCTTTACTTTTCTGCCATTGTACTCTCTTTTCAGTTGTACTTTACTTTCAGTTGGGTTTATATTC
Source organism: Viscum album (assembly GCA_963277665.1). Lineage (NCBI taxonomy): Eukaryota > Viridiplantae > Streptophyta > Magnoliopsida > Santalales > Viscaceae > Viscum > Viscum album. The sequence goes on from OY728127.1 coordinate 1,916,382,409, forward strand.
TGGCCCCTTTACTTTCCATCACTCACCTTTGTACTCAGTTTACTTAGTGTTTACTTCTGTTTTCTTACTCTGTTGTGTTTTTTATCTTACTTAAAGGCAATGCCTTCCCTTATATCGGGATATACGCCATTGGTGCTAGTCGCCAACCCCTGGCCTATGGAAGGTGGGCTTGGGGTAGTCACAGCATGGGTCCCGAGGATGGTTCGTGAAATTTTATTTCCTTATGAGTCCTCTTAGGTTTTCATCAAGCCTTCAAGGTCCCAACATTCATGTTTTTTTTTGTTACTCTACAAGGTAAGGGAATTCTCAACTTCTCTTTTCCATTCAAGTTCTCTTTTATGTGGTATGTATTTCTAGTTACCATATCATGTTCTTATTTCTATTTTATTATACACTTTTATAATATTATGTTTATTTTATTAATGTGTGACCCATGTCTGCTATCTTTTTAATGTTTTCTAAAACCATGTTCAATAGTCATTATGCTACAGAATTTTCATCTCAAAATCTCTCTCTTTTTCAAGAACTCTTTTTATGTTATTCTCTTTTAATTTCAATTGGATTATTTTCGGATATGCCATTCTATATCCCCAATACATTAAAAATTATTTAATAACTATTAGAGACCCCTTTTTCTCTCATAAAAATATTTTTTTAATTTTAATGTGACGTCGTTATGCTACTGAATTTTCATAAGGGATTTCTCATCTTTTCTTTTATTTCGAGTTCCTTTCTTCTATTTTTCTCTCCTCAACTCCCTTCATCCAAAAGTTATAATAAATCCAGTACCATACATTTATTATAATTTTTTTGTGATAATTTAATAATTCATCATCAACTCTCTTTTCCAATTCTTTTGTACTACAAATGAAAACACCATCTGAGATGTGTTAATTTATCACATTCAAGGATGACAAGTTTTCAATTTCGATTACCATATTAAATTATGATCATGAAACCATTTTAACGGTTGAACCAGAATATAATAAATATAATATAACTTATATAATGTTCTAGAATCTTTTTTGTACACATGATATTAATTTATAAATCAAAATGAATTCATTGGGATCAAAAAACCACCAATCAACACAAACAATTATCATTAACGTTTTATATAATGATTCATCTTAACTCCAAATACCCAATTTAATTTTATAACTATGTAATATTATGTATGTTAACTAATAAAATATAAATTCAATTCTGGGAAACCATTCTCATTCTAAATGTTTATCCGTACATGAATATAAGTAAACCACTCATGAAAACTGAGGAAGAAAACACTCCCAAACAATGAAATCGAATCCCATATCCCATATAAAGGCCATGAATGAACCTAATAAGGTTATACTAAATCAATTTAATGTATATGAGGTTCTGGAATTATTAATTTATGAAACTAAATTTTGTTTTTCAGGTCATCAATATCATGTGAGGCACACCTTCAGACATAAGGTAAGAGTTTTCCACCCGAACATCCATTTTCATCCGGGTTACTTTTATTGCCTACTTAGCTCAATGAAATTATTATGTATTATTATGTACCCATCATAAATTTTATTTTAGTGTTCTATATATGTTTACAAACTATAATCCTTATTTATTTTGTGGGGAGATACTCATTTTAAATGGAACATTCAAAATTCATTCCAAAGTACAAGCCCGATTCAAGGGAATTTCTCAAATTCTTACATATTTTCAAGGGAAATATATAATCTATTTTTATCAAATATGATCTTTATAAAATAATTCATTTTATTATGAAAATAATATCTTAATTCACTCATGGTTTTACCCAATGTCTTTTCCAAAATAACTCTTCTTTTCAAGTAAAATAATATTTATCTCAAGAATTACTTGATGATTTTATAAGAGTATCTTCATCTGTTTCAACACTCTTGTGGATTATTATGCATTATTTGGATAAATATTTTATGATATCATATTCCATATTTAATTTGGTGGTTTATTATTAATTTTAATATGGATTTTCTATCTTAAAACCCTTCACCAATTTACTCTGAATGGTTGGTGTTTATGGTTTATGTTCATGGAAAGTTATTTACATTTCAATGTTAGTTTCAATATGAATTTATATGTTGTTTATGTTTATTCTAATTCATATTAGGAATTAATTGGACTTAGTAATTGTTGAGTGGGTACCTCTATAGCCCCTCAATGCATTGGTAAGTCTCATGATACAAACTAGGTCTTGGCACGAGGCCTTGAAAAAATGGTTATTTATGGTCTTGGAATGAGGCCTTGATAGTATGGTTATAATGTCATGCATTTTGAATTACCTCATTATGAAACTAGTATTGATATTTCATGTGGTTATTTGACTAGTTTAATACCCATTAATATGTTTTATTATGGCATTATTTATTCAACTCTTAATCCTACCATATTATGTTCATGTTTATTTTTATGGAACATGTTTTTAGTTATTCACCATGCCTTATATTTATGTTTATGATATCTTCTATTGTATTTCTTACCCTTAATGAGCATTTGAGATCACCTGTTTCTTATGTTTCATTTTCTTAGGACATGAACTAGTTTATTATGAATGACATGGGGGGATAAATATAGAGTTTTGGATGTTCCCAATAAAACTTATATGTTGTATTTCTTTTCAATTTGTAATGTTGGACTTATGTATGTATCTTATTTTCAAATATACTGAACTACTCATTCATTCAGGATGCATAATCCTTGTTTATATGACCATGTAATAAAATAAGTAACTAGCTCTGGGCAACTAGGGTTGGTTCCTTACAGTTTGTATAAGAGAAAGTTTAGTAGAAAAATTGAATACAATATTTATGGAACAAATCCCTAAGATAATCATTGAGTAGAAACATACAAGAACATCCAGTTATTTTTTTAAGGAATAGATTATGTGAATATTTATAGAAAATACATCCCTATTTGGATACTACAAGTTGACATGGTTCTGGCACAGATGTTCTTAGGAGTAACAACTCCGACAAGGTGTTTCATGTTTGACCCGGGGTAACCTGGTATACGACAACATTCCATAATGCGCACCTAGTTTCACACTCCTGGTGGATATAATTAGGATAATTCACAATTTTTTCTTACATACCATTAGAAAGGATTTATTCTTCCATAGTAACCAAAGTATATGGTTCTACCATTTATGATGCATAAATTTATGATATGTGCTATACCATGTTTAGAGTTATATAAAGTTTATAATTTTATGAGAAAATATAGCATATGGAATTGATTAGAAATGGTTCCAAGTAGAAGTAATGAGAACATCACCAATGCACGTGATATAAATAGTAAGAATGGTCAAATATCTCATGGTCTTAAGCCATCGTTTCATAGGAAGATAGTCTCCCAAGTATTATCCTCATATGAAAAAATAGTATCATGTGTTAACAAGGTATGTAATGAATTCTCTAAGTCTTATGGATTTTATGGGAAGAAAAATAAGAATAGGACGGTTGTGAAAAATATGTATTAAGGGAAGAAGGGAAAGAAGGGTTTTCCCAAATGTGATAATTGTAGAAAGAATCACCTTGGTAATTATTTAAGGCAATGTGTGTTTGTTATACGCCTAGAGAAAAAGGACACCAAGTTCCTCATTTCATGGGAAAGAAAAAGATTTCTAATGTATAATGCTTCAACTACAAGGATATGGGACACTATTCCAATCAATGTCCCAAGTGTCAAAGGAATATACCCCAAATGATGATTCTGGATAATGATCATGTTATGATGTTGTTGTAGATGAATTAGAATGATTAATATGCCTAGTCAATCATAATGTCATTCGAATATTTTGTAAACAATTCAAAAATTAGTTTTAACTTGTTATTAAGTTGTAAATACTATCATTGATGGAGTTTATAACATTTTTTGATATAAGGAATATATCCAATAGCATGTGCAAGGATGAATTCATGTTTCCAATAAGGTATTATGGTAATTTCTATTATTACCATATTTTAATAGTACACATGATGAAGATATTCACATGTTTTGTCACGACCCATCCTCAGGCCCATGTTGTGACTACCCTAATCCCGCCTTCCATAGGCCTGGGGCTGGAGACTAGCACCAAAGGCGTAAATCCTGATAAAAAGGGAACACATTGACTTTATAAAAGTAAACAAACACAACAGAGTACGCAACTGAAGAAAGCACTAAGTAATACTGAATACAAAAGTAAGTGCTGAAAGGAAAGGGGCCGGAAATACAAGCTCAACAGTAAGTACAGTACAACTGAAATTCTAGTACAACTGCAGTAAAGTAAAATAGCAACCATTGAGTCGTCCTCTGGGAATCCCACCTGAAGGGTTGGTACAGATGGCCTCCTCATCACCTGAGGTCCGTTCGTCTGCTCCGTGTATGTCTCGCCAAGTGGTCCACCTCTGGGTACCATCCAGCTCCACAAGTCTCCTCCTCGATCAATGATATCTGTTTTCTACATCCAACACAACGTAGTGCAGGCATAGCCCGTGCCGGGGTGAGTATACGATACTCAGTAGGGACCCCGAGACCCCTGAAGGTCTCTATGAATCCAAGAAGGATAAACCACAGAAGAAAGATGAAATGAAGAAGTATCAACCAACTCTACTTAGGTATATGCCCATACATATACCTAAGTCATCAATCCCAGTTCGGCTCCAACTCTTGAGCCCAAGAACAACCCAGTCTACACAGGAAATAATTCAATCACATCAATTATAATGATTGAAAGTTAAGACTCAGATCACACAATTATACATCTTTCATATAGCGATAGAGATGATCAGATGTAGTCACTCATTCATCTATGCTGTCGGACCCACATAGGATACTAGACCAGCTAAGCTGTCAGACCCATGTAGGATACTAGACCAGCTACTCCATCGGACCCACTCAGGATACTAGTACATAAGTCAAACTGCCGGACCCACTTAGGATACAAGTACAGTAGTCATCTTTGTCGAACCCATGGAGGATTCTAGTATAGTTTTCGTCGTTGTTGAACCCACTGAGGATTCTAGTATGGTATTCCTCGCACTCGCAGCCAGCTCTAGGGTTCCCGCACACAGCACGCTCGATTCCGGGAGGGTCCTCTACTCAAGAAAAGGGGTCTATACATAAACTATCATGAATTCCAGATTTGATGTATCCTGAAGTTCCATCTCATCAAAAGGAACCCAACTCCAGGTCTGAGAGATATTGGCTTTTCCGTTCTAGGGGTCTTGTTGGAATTACGCTCGTTCCAAACCCAGCCATTTTCCAAAGTCAACCAAAACTCACTTAGAGTATCGTAAAAGGACATCTTCATCACAAGGATCTCAGTGCAGTAGATGACGCGTCAATCAGACGTGCGGTCTTAAAGTTATTCACATTTAAGTGAAACAGTCTCGGCCCGTCAATCCCAGTGGGATGGCGGGTCAGCCCGACATGGTTCAGTAGGTCCGACCCGACAGGGGGGGTCATCCGAGCCTGGTGGGGTGCGGCCCGGCCCGGTGGGGTGCTACCCGGACTGGCCCGGCATGGCGTAGCCCAGCGAGGCACGGCCCGGCCCGACGTGGCGTAGCCTGGCCTGGCATGGCGCGGCCCAGCCTGTGGCTCGGCTCGGCTAGCCGAGCGGTGCGGGGGGGAATGGCCCCCCAGTTTCCCAAACCAGCAGTGTCGAGTGGCGCCGCCCCACCTGTCCAGCCGGACAAAGCCGGCCGGTCTTCCCGGTGCGAATGGCCCACACATGCAGGCCGCAGTTCTCCTGCGCAGCACCTGTGGGTGTCGCAGCCTCCTTCAACCCAGCCGACAGGAGGCCGACCGGCTTGCCACCGAAGCGGCCCACGGAACACGTGCCATGGTCCTCCGCAGTGCGGCACCCCTTGTGGCACCACGGTCTACATGTCCGGCCGGCTACGATCGGCCGGTTCTTCCGCAGCGTGGCGCCCTCGTGGCATCGTGATTCCTTCGGCCCGACTAGCTTTACACGACCGGTTCTTCTTTGGGCAAGCGGTCCGCAGATGTGGGCTGCGATTTCCTTCACGCGGCTGTTTCATGGCCGCCGCCTCCAGTCTTTTCCGCCTCCATTCTTCAACACCTACCGTTTCCACTGCCAAAATATTCAAGAACCATGGGAGGGTCATCGGGCCATGTTCGTTTAGCCTGTGCCCTCCGCGTTAGGCGATATTAATTGGCCGAATAAAAAACTAGCAATCACCAAGGACGGGATATAATTTCATGCACTTAAAAATTATATCAAACCCCCTACCTCAATTTCAACAGCAGAGCACATCAACGAGTCGTGGAAGACAAGCATCTCGGAAAAAGGACGTCGATTTCGTTGACGTCGGGGTGCATCCGAAGAAGAAGCATCATTGGTGACTTTTCATTCTTCATCGTAGATATTCTTCGTTGAAGAAAGGTGTTTTTAGTCAAGAGAGGAATACCTTCTTCTAATTCTCCATATGTTTCTCCACCGAAATATTTTCCATTAAAATATTATAAAAGCTACCCAATTTTAAAAGATTAGTCAAGCAATTCAAATTGATTCAAATGAGAGGTTCCAACTAATTTATAAAGTTATTAATTAGATGGGTAGGCATAATCAATGGGTGGGAGGTGGAGAGGCTCCACCTTAATAAATGAGAGGTGTTGTCAAAATTAATTTAGGGGAGTTTAATGGGGAGTTTAAGGGAAGTTGAAGGGTTAGGGGCTCATGTGGGTCCCACCTCACATTATCCTCTTATGGGATGTTATGTGGGTGTGGGCCCCACCTCTATCTTCCCCTTGTAGGAAATAACCACCAAATATAAATAAAATTGTGTACAACAATTTTATTTAATTATTATAAATCCCTAAAAATTAACTTCTCCTCCCAAGAAAATGCAACTACAGTAAAGGTCCCCTTAAAAGAATACTGGTGATGTGAGTTCATCGGTGCCCTCGGATTTCAATTCCGAGAACCGGTTCAAAAGATATAAAAATCCACATGTACGTTTACTGAACGTACCCAAACTAAACTTGAAAAATTGATTTCGGGCACATCGGGCCTCAGAATCAGGTGCCGTCAGAAACCGCATATTTGTAAAATTCCAAAGTATTTAAGAAAAAAATTTCCTTGAAATTTCTGTGTCTTTACATTACCTTCACCTCAGAGATTTAAGTCCTCGTAAAGATACAACACACACTAGGGGAACAAATGGGGGTATTGAGCTCGCATCTGAGCCTCTCGCTCCCAAGTACTCTCCTGGAGGTTCCTGTGATGCCAGCAAATGCACACCAGAGGAATCGACCATCCACATAGGACCCGCTCCTGTCGATCCTTGATCTCCACTGTAACCTCAGTGAATGTCTCCCCATTATCGATGTCCATCTCCCCATGGTCGATGATATGGGACGGGTCATGCACGTATATCCTCGGGTGAGATACGTGGAAGACATCATGCACCCAGTGCAACTGAGTCTGAATGGACAAGCGGTAAGCAACCTCACCTACTCTGCTGAGGACCTAGAAAGGTCCGATTAATCTTGGAGATAACTTACTACCCTGACCAAATCTCTGTAGACCTCATCGAGGTGAGACCCATAGGAAAACGTGGTCGCCATCCTCGAACTCTAGCGGTCTCTGTCTCCTATCAGCATAGGACTTCTGTCTGCTCTATGCAGTCTTCATCTGATCCTGGATGATCTGTACCTTCTCTGTCATAGCCTGAACCATCTCTGGTCCTACAAGTGATGACTCCCCTGGGTCAGTCCAGCACAGAGGTGATCTGCAAGGTTGGCCATACAATTCCTTGTAAGGGTCCATCCTGATGGTGGAGTGGTAACTGTTATTGTATGCAAACTCCACCAAGGGTAAGTGATCCTCCCAACTACGACCAAAGTTGAGGACACCTACACGGAGCATGTCCTCAAGAGTCTGAATGGTCCAATCAGTCTGACCATCCATATGAGGATAGAAGGCGGTGCTCAGACGTAGCCGCGTCCCAAAAGCCTCATGTAACCCCTTCCAAAGCCGCGAAGTGAAATGAGCATCTTGATCGGAGACGATAGTTGATGGAACACCATGAAGTCGTATGATCTCTTGAATGTAGAGGCATCCCAAGCTCTCTACTAAGCCCCAATCTCTGATCGATAGGAAGGGGGCCGACTTGGTGAGTCAGTCTACGATCACCCAAATAGAGTTGTGCCCTCTGGATGTACATGGAAGCCCCATCACGAAATCCATGGATATCCTGTCCCACTTCCACTCTGATACCTCTAAGGGCTGCACCAAGATTGTTGGTACCTAGTGTTTTTTCTTTACTTGCTGATAAGTGAGTCATCGTGATACAAACTCTATTACAGCCTTCTTCATACCCAACCACCAGTGTTATTTTCTGAGGTCCTGATATATCTTCTCCACTCATGGATGTAATACTAGAGGGGAAGTGTGAAAATACTTTAGCACTTCCTCCTATAGTGCAACTGGTACCATAGTACGTCCCCTGAAAAGGATGACGTGCTCCCCTCCTTCAAAAAATCCATCAGGCACCTACCCTATGGATATCTAAGAATGTCGTGTCTCACAGTCAATGTCCTCACGTTGTGTCTCCCTAACTCATTGTAGAAGCGGAGGAGTGATTGTGAGAGACTGAAGAAAGGCTACTCCATCTACATCCACAAAGGATATCTGCAATGCTGCTAGCTACTTTGTCGCCTCTCCAAGCAGCTGAATTCCCGATCTCCTACTGAGAGAATCAGCTACAACGTTCCCCTTCCCAATAGTATAGACTATCTCAAAGTCATAGTCCTGGAGGAACTCGATCCATCACCACTATCTCAGGTTCAGGTCCTTCTGCAAGAAGATGAACCTGAGACTCTAGTGGTCAGAGTAGACTGTAAAGAGCTCACCCATCAGATAATTTCACCACATATTCAAGGCGAAGACCACTGCTGCTAACTCCAGGTCATGGGTAGCGTAGTTATCCTTGTGCAATCTCAAAATGCCACGAACCATATGCGATCACTGCTTGCTCCTGCATCAAGACACACCTGAGTCCGGTCCCTGATGTGTCATAGTAAACTACGTACCCAATGCCCTCCTACGGTAGCCTCAATATGGGCGCACTGGTCAATCTCTATTTCTACTCTGAAAAGATTTGCTGGCATCTATTTGACCACACGAAGGGTTTCCCCTTCTTCGTCAAAGCTGAAAGTGGTGTTGAAACTCTTGATAAGTCTGGCACAAATCTTCGATAGTACCCAGCCAGACCCAGGAAACTTTTCACCTCTATCACGCTCCTAGGTGGATCCCAAGCAAGTACTACCTTGATCTTCACTAGATCCACTGCAACTCTAGCCTCCGAGATGACGTGTCCCAAGAAATAAACCTCTAGAATCCAAAACTGACACTTCGAGAGCTTACCACAAATCCGGTGCTCTCAGATTGTATCCAGTACAACCCGCAAGTGGTAGGCGTGCTCCTCCTCCTTAGTCGAGTAAATCAGTATGCCATCGATGAAGAATATGACAAATCGATCGAGGTAAGGATGGAAGACCCTGTTTATGAGACTCATGAACACTTCTAGATCATTGGTTACGCCGAAGGGCATAACCAAGAACTCGTAGTGGACATACCGACACCTGAAGGTCGTCTTTTGCACATCCTCATCTCAAACTCTGAGCTAGTGATAGCCTGACCTGAGGTCTATATTCGAGAGCCATCGTGATCTCTTGAGCTGATCAAATAGGTCGTCAATCCACAGGAGTGGGTACCTGTTCTTAACAGTCACCTGATTCAGGTGACGATAGTTGACACACAGTCTCAAGAACCCATCTACCTTCTTGGCAAACAAAATCAGAAAAGCCCAGGGTGAAACACTGGGTCAGATAAATCCCTTCCCCTACAAGTCCTCCAGCTGTACCTGTAGCTCACGAAGCTCAGCGAGAGCCATCCGATATGCTGGAGTAGATATCGGTCTTGTCTCAGGGTATAGGTCAATGTAGAAGTCTACCTCTCTGCGAGGAGTTAGTCCTGGAACGTCATCAGGAAAAACGTATGCATATTGATCCACCACAACAAGAAAACTCAGACTCCGCACATCAACTGCTCCGAGGATGAGACTAGCCAACTAATGTGTGATCGGCTTCCCTCCCCTATGCGTAATTCAATCCTACACTACCAAGGCTCCCTTCGCGCCGGTGAAGGTGAACCTGGTCCCATCCATGCGGACACACCATACTTTACACCTAATACCGTTGATCTGAGCATGAACTATAGATAACCATTCCATACCCAAGATAACGTTGTAAGGCCTTGATGCCACTACAAGAAGATCCTATCCAAAGATCTCGCCTCCTAGAGTAAGCTCACACTTCCAACACTAGTGCGTAATCATCGAGTCTGCTCTCGTAGGAGTCTCTAGCTGTAAGGATCGAGACAACGGCTCTGTCGGAATCTCCAAGCTCCGAACAAGGGCAGCGACAATAAAAGAATGACTCACACCTATGTCTATAAGCATTGCGGCAAGGGTGGATTAGACACAGATAGTACCTCAAATCATCTCAGGTTCACCGTGATCATAGGCCTCGACTACCTGGAGCTGAGCCTGCCTCTTTCTGCCAGCTCCCTATGGTCGGGGTTGACCTCCTGGTGGTGGTGGTGGTAGAGCCTTGAAACATCGTCCACTACCTGCTTCTCGTCCATCTCCTCTTCCTCTTCCGCTTGATCCTGGAAGACCACCATGTTCAAACCTCTGCTTCTACCTGGTAGGTCCCTCTACCGTCTGCTGCTCGTCCGAATGGCGGTTCGGGCAGTCCCGAGCCATGTGACCCTGCCCGCCGCATGCATAGCACTACTTGCTCCTCATATAGCTATCTTGGTTTCATGTTCCCCACACAATAGAACATGTATCTTGAGGTCGCCCACCTGATGGCCTGGTCCGCTTGGACCTCTACATCAACTGTCTACTACCAGCTATAGAAAACTCCGCTACGTGTCGCCCTACGGTGGGTCTCGCTACTGGTGTTGGCTTAGCTAGAAATCTCTCCACAAGAAGGGATTGCTCCATTACTCCTGCCTACGTCGGAATACTGAGGGAGATCATCGAAGCCCTGATCTTATGTCTGATTCCCTGATCAAAGGTCTGGTCCCTGAAGAATGGGTCTCGTACCTTGTATGTGGAGTAGCGTGAGAGTTTAGTGAACCTCGCTGAATACTGAGCTACTATCATGCTGCCCTACTACAGATGAAGTAACTTTTGTATCTTCATCGCACGAAGAGTGGATGGAACAAACTCTGAGCAGAAGAGACTCTCGAATTTTGTCCAAAGTAAATATGCCTCATCAAGCACCTCAAGCATCAAGCTACACCATCTACCTACTGATGCGTGCCTGAGACTCACGACAAGGATCACCATAAGGTCGGTTGGTGTCCCTACCAATCTGAAAACTCTGACGACAGCCTCCTTCCAATCCTCAGCTGCCTGTGGGTCCGTCTCTCCATGGAACCTGGGTGACCTCTATTGCTAGAACTCATGCAACGCACTCAGACGGAGTGCACTCTCAACTGCTGGGGCTGGTGGTATCGGTGGCCCAGCGGGTAGTGGTACCGCTGGTGCCTCCGCTGTGATGGGGTCCTGCACCGAGGCCTCGTCGCTCGGTGGGCTACCATCTCGTATGTAACTCGGAACCCTAGCTGGCTACCTTCATGGGGCCATCCTGAAAAGAAACAGGTGTCCCATGGTCAAATAGTATACCTAGTGAGTTGACACAAATTAATCACAGAGAAAACTTTTGAAACACACATGCAATCAGTGTTTTCATGCACTGAGTCGGAAATCAGAGGTCAGGGTCCTCGTGTATGGATACGTCGGTTGTCGCACCAACACTGGACTCCCTGGACTGAAAACCACACTCAATACTCCTAACACAATTGTTTCACAGCAAGATAGATCAGATTCTTAAGTTATGTGGTAGAACCGAATCCTCTGATACCAATTTGTCACGACTCATCCTCGGGGCTCGTGTCGTGACTACCCCAAGCCCGACTTCCATAGGATAGGGGCTGGCGACTAGCACCAAAGGCATAAATCCTGATAAAAAGGGAAGTAATTGTCTTTATAAAAGTTAACAAACACAAAAGAGTTTACAATTGAAGAAAGCACTAAGTAATACTGAATACAAAATTAAGTGTTGAAAGGAAAGGGGCCGGAAATACAATCCCAACAGTAAGTACAGTACAACTGAAAATCTAGTACAACTGCAGTAAAGTAAAACATCAACCAATGAGTCGTCCTATGGGAATCCAACCTGAAGAGTGGGTACAGATGGTCTCCTCAGCACCCCAGGTCCGTCCGTCTGCTCCGTGTACGTCTCGCCATGTGGTCCACCTCCAGGTACCGTCCAGCTCCACAAGTCTCCTCCTCGATCAGTAGTGTCCGTCATTTACATCCAACACAACGTAGTGCGGGCATAGCCCATGTAGGGGTGAGTATACAATACTAAGTAGGGACCCTGAGACCCCCAAAGGTCTCCCAGAATCCATGAAGGATAAACCATAGAAGAAATATACAATCAAGAAGTATCAACCAACTCTACTTAGGTATATTCCCATACATATACCTAATTCATCGATCCCAGTTCGGCTCCAACTCTCGTGCCCAAGCACAACCCAGTCCACACCGGAAAGAAGTCAATCACATCGATGATAATGATTGAAAGTCAAGACTCAGCTCACACAAGTATACATCTTTTGTATAGTGATAGAGATGATCAGATGTAGTCACTGATTCATCTATGTTGTCAGACCCACGTAGGATACTAGACCAGCTAAGCTGTCGGACCCATGTAGGATACTAGACCAGCTACTCTATGGGACCCACTCAGGATACAAGTACAGAAGTCAAACTATTAGACCCACTTAGGATACAAGTACAGTAGTCATTGTTGTCGAACCCACAGAGGATTCCAGTACAATTGTCGTCGTCGTCGAACCCATGGAGGATTCTAGTATGGTAGTTGTCGCAGTCGCAGCCAGCTCTAGGGTTCCCACACAAAGCACGCTTGATTCCGGGAGGGTCTGCTCCTCGAGAAAATGGGTCGATACATCAAATATCATGAAGTTCATAGTTGATGTATCATGAATTTACGTCTCATAAAAAGGAAACCAACATGATAGACGGCGCGTTAATCGGATGCCCAGTCTGAGAGATATTGGCTATTCCGTTCTAGGGGCCCGGTTGGAATTACGCTCGTTCCAAACCCGGCCATTTTCCAAAGTCGACCAAAACTCATTTAGAGTATCGCAAAATGACTGTCTCATCACGAGGATCCCAGTTCCATAGACGGGGTGTCGATCGGACGCGTAGTCTTAAAGTTATTCACATTTAAGTGAAACAGACCTGGCTCGTCAAGCCCAGTGGGCTGGCGGGTCGTCCCGACCTGGTTCAGTGGGTCCAACCCAGAAGGGGGGTCAGACTGGCCCGGGGGAGCACGTCCCGTCTCGGTGGGGCGCAGCTCAGCCAGGTGAGGCGCAGCCTGACCCGGTGTGGCGCGGCCTGGCCCACGGCCGTCCGCGGCTCAGCCCAGCTGGCTGAGCGGTGCGGGGGGTCGCGGCCCCCCGGTTTCCCAAACTGGAAGCACTGAGCGATGCCACCCCTCATGTCCGTCTGGCCAAAGCCGACCGGTCTTCCCAGCGTGAGTGGCCCACACAGGTGGGCCGTAGTTCTCCCGCGCGGCACATGCGGGTGTCGCGGCCTCCTTTATCCCGGCTGGCTCACCGCTGAAGTGGCCAGCATAACACGTATCGCGCTCCTCCACAGCACGGCTCCCCTTGTGGTGTCGTGGCCTCTATGTCTAGCCAGCTACGGCCGTCTGGTTCTTCCACAGCGTGGTGCCCTCATGGCACCGTAGTTCCTTCCGCCTGGCCGGCTTTAGCCGGCTGTTTATTCTTCAGCCGAGCGGCACGCAGATGTGGGTCATAGTTCCCTTTACGTGGCCAGTGCACGGTCTCCACCTCTGGTCGACGCTGCCTCCATTCGCCACCGCCTCCCGCTGCCACCACCAAAATATTCAAGTACCATTGGAGGGTCGTCGGGCCATGTTCGTTCGGCCCACGCCCTCCATGTTAGGCGATATCAATGGGTCGAAGAAAAAACAAGCATTCACCAAGGACGACATATAATTTCATTCACTTAAAAATTATATCAAACCCCCTACCTCGATTTCAAGAGCAGAGAAAGTCAACGAGTCACGGAAGACAGGCGTCGCAGAAAAAGGACGTCGATTTCGTTGACATCGGGGTGCGTCAAAAGAAGAAGTGTCATTGGTGACTTCATGTTCTTCATCAGAGATATTCTTCATTGAAGAACAGTGTTCTTCGTTGAGAGAGGAACACCTTCTTCTAATTATCCAGAGGTTTCTCCTTCGAAATATTTTCCAAGAAAATATTATAAAAGCTACCCAATTTTAATAGAGTAGACATGAAATTCAAATTGATTCAAATGAGAGGTGCCAACTAATTAATGAAGTTATTAATTAGATGGGTTGGCATAATCAATGGGTGGGATGTGGATAGGCTCCACCTTAATAAATGATAGGTGTTGTCGAAATTAATGAAGGAGAGTTTAATGGGGAGTTTAAGGAAAGTTGAAGGGTTAGGAGCTCGTGTGGGCCCCACATAATATTATCTTCTCATGGGAGGTTATGTGGGTGTGGGCCCCACCTCTAACTTCCCCTTGTAGGAAATAACCACCAAATATAAATAAAATTGTGTACACCAATTTTTATTTAATTATTATAAATCTCCAGAAAGTAACTTCTCCTCCTGAGAAAACGCAACTACGGTAAAGGTCCCCTTAAGTGAATATTGGTGCTGTGAGTTTATCGATGCCCTCGGATTTCAATTCTGAGCACCGGTTCAAAAGATAGAAAAACCTACATGTGCGTTTACAGAACGTACCTGTACAAAACTTCCAAAATTGATTTCGGGCACACCGGGCCTCGGAATCAGGTGCCGTCAGAAACCACAGACTCGTAAAATTCCAAAGTATTTAAGAAAAAAATTTCCTTAAAATTTCAGGGTTTTTACATGTTTGTAATGTGAAAATTTAGGGATGCTTCATGTTGATGAAAGGTAAATAAGGTAGTTGATGCATTGAGTAGGAAGGATCATGGAGTTTAAAACAAAATGAGCATTGAAAGGGATCCTGTATTTATTTATATAATAAGGATGGACATAATAATTATCAAATAAGGTGAAACATCATTACTTTTTCAATGGTTTTCCCAACAATATTTATTAGAAACAGTTAAAATCAGTCATCGTAATGATGAGAACCTTTAAAAAAAATGTTATGAAATATGGGAAGTTGGATGACTTTGTATGTGAAGATAGAATTCTGAAATTTGGTAAGAGGATATGTGTTCCTTCTATAACCAAGATGAAAAGGGAGTTATTGGTTGATGCACATAGCTCAAATTTATCTATACACCATAGCAGCACTAAAATGTATAGAGATTTGAAGGAATACTTATGGTGGGACAACATGGAGAGGGAAATTGGTAATTATGCATAAAGATGTTTAGTATTTCAACAAGTGAAGGCCAAACAACAACATCCTAAAGGAATCATGAAACCTATACCTATTCCTACGTTGAAATTGGATGACATCACCATGGATTTTGTCATTGGATTACCCAAAACTCCGAGTAAGAATGATGAAATATGGGTAATTGTTGATCGACTTATGAAATCCACACATTTCCTAGCTATAAGAGAGGATTTTCCATTGGAGCGGCTTGTACTACTTTATATCAATGAATTTGTAAGATATCATGGAGAACCTATTTCAATAGTGTCTAATCGTGATCCTCGATTAACATCAAAATTCTTGAAGATTCTACAGAAATATTTTTATATTGAGATTCATTTAAGTAGTACTTATCATCCTAAACTGATGGGTAGTCTGAAAGGACGATCAAAACATTAGAAGAAATTTAGAGATAATGCTTTCTCGACTTTCATGGTATGTGGGATTAGAATTTACATTTGGGGGAGTTTTCCTAGAACAATATTTTCCATTCCAAAATTCAAGTGGCACCATTTGAAGCATTTTATCAAAAGAGATTTCGCACACCAACTTGTTGGGATGAAGTAGGTGAAAGGAATCTAGTGGGCCCAGAACTTGTGGATGAAACAACAGATAAGGTAATGAAAGTACAAAGCAATATCAAAGTATCTCAAAGAAAATAAAACTATATTGATAATTGATGGAAGGATTTTAAATTTCAAGTGGGAGATCGTGTTTTTTTAATGTATCTTCATGGAAGGGTGTTTTATGATTTGGGAAGAAAGGGAAACTAATCCCTATGTACATAGGCACTTTTGAAATTCTAGAGATAATTGGAGATGTTTCATATTGTTTGGATATGCCTCTTAACCAGTCTAAAGTATACAATGTGTTCCATGACTCATTGTTGAGAAAGCACATTCAAAACCCAACACATGTCCTCACTTCTCAAGGTATATAATTGGAACCTAACCAATCTTATGGTGTAGAGTCTATCATGATTCTAGACACTAAATAATAGGTGTTGAGGAATCGGATGACTTGATTGGTAAAGATACTTTGGAAAAATCATAAAATCAAAGAGGCAACATGGGATCTTTAGGAGCTTATAATGAAGAACTACACAATTCTTTTTGTGAGGTAACATTCTGGTAATTTTGAGGAATAAGGTTTTGTAAGGTGTGGATAATGTATCACCCAAATATTTTTCAAATAAATATAATATTGAATGCATAATACACTGAGTCCCTACAAGCACCACATTGTTATAACCTATCCAGTAAACATACTTTTTTCACCTGTGATTTTAATTTCAAAAAACCGACATACACGGTTGCGCTCAGTAAGATATTTAGAGTCTGATAGAATCAACATAGTTGTTTATGAATAGTAACATACCATTATGAATAGTAACATACCTTTATAAATAGTAATGAATAGTAATTCAAACAAAAAAAATAGAAACTTCACTCATGAATGTATAAATACAATTTAGACATTTTATAAGTGAAGAAATGATCATAATATAACTATTGGTATTTTTTATGTCATAAATATATTAATTAAAATTTTATGATTAATTTAATAATTTTAAATGGAAATTTATTTTCATAAAATGTAATAATAAGTTGTTAATTTATTGTCTTATCGTTATAAGACAATTTTTTGGGACCTTGATTAATTTCTGAAGGTGTTATAAAATGAGTTATAATTTTAAAGTTGTTTTTTTATTTGTGATTTTATTTAAAAATTAAATTAAAAATATTCAGAAAAATATCCTTGAAAAATATATTTCATTTTTGAATTCAACTTGTTGAAAAATGGTTGGGGTGAAATTTTGTGATTTTTCTAAAATACTTGTATTTTTTATGAATAGTAAAAATATAGTTTTGAGTATTAGGTATATTAAATGACATCATAATTAGGTAATAATTAATATAAAATTATTGTCGAATTTTGTACATTAAAATATGATAATAGGTGTCCCATGTGGCTAATAATCTTGGAAACACTATGGGAAAGCCCATGGTTTTGCAAAAACCACAAATGTGGTGTCCTTTGAAATTAATTAAAAAAACTCCATATCTTTTACTATAAATACCCACCCATTAATTCATTTTATTTCATTAAAAATCCATAATACAAGATGATCTGTTACTTTTCACCCCTATTAGTCCTCCCAAGGTTTCCTCAATCCCTCAAGGTCCCAACATTCATGTTTTAGGAGTTACTCTACAAGGTAAGGGAATTCTCAACTTCTCTTTTCCATTCAAGTTCTCTTCTATGTGGTATGTGTTTCATGTTTCCATACCATGTTCTTATTTCCATTTTATTCTATCCCTATACTATATTATGATTATTTTATAAATGGGTGACCCATTCCACCTCTCTTTTTAATGTTTTCCAATACCATGTTCAATATCCGGTATCCTGCTGAATTTTCGTCTCAAAACCTCTCTCTTTCTCAAGCACTCTTATTATTTTATTATATTTTAATTTCAGTTTTATTATGTTGTGATAGGTAAATAAATATCCCCCTTAAATTACATATTATGTAATAATTATGAGATACTCCTTTTACTATCATCAAAATATTTTATAAAATTTTAAGTGACATCGTTAGGCTGTCGAATATTCGTTAGGGGTTTCTCAACTTTTCTTTTATTTAGAATTACATTCATTTCTTTTTATTTCCTCGCATAATTTCTTCCAAATGTTATGATAAATCTAGTAACTTAAATGTACTGGAATATTTTTGTGATACTATAATAATTCATCATCATCTCTCCTTTCCCATTCTTTTATATTAAAAATGAAAACACCATCCAAGATGTGTTAATTTATCACATTTAAGGATAACAGGTTTTCAATTTTTATTACCATCGTCAATTCTGGTCATGAAACCATTTTGATGATTTAAACAGATTATAGTTCATATATTATAACTTATATAAGGTTCTGGAATCTTTTTATACATATGATATTAATTTATAAATCAAAATGAGTTCATTGTGATCAGGAAACCACCTATTAACACAAACAATTATCATTAAAGTTTTATATAATGATTCATCTTCAATACCTATAACCAAATGAATTTTATAACATTTTAATATTCTTAATGTTTACTAATAAAATATAAATTCAATTCTGGAAAACCATTCCATTCTACATTTTAATACGTACATGAATATAAGTAAACCAATCAGGAAAACCAAGGAAGAAAACACACCCAAAAAATGAAATTAAATCTCTTAAGCCGAAAAAAGTCATTAATGAACCTAAAAAAGTTATAATAAATAAAACAAATGTATATGACATTCTTTAATCATTAATTTATGAACCGAAATTTTATTATTCAGGTAGTTAAGATCAAGTGAGAAACACCTTCGGACTTAATGTAAGGGTTTTCCACCTGAACCTTCATATTCATTCAGGGTTTTTTTTCTGCCTACTTACCTCTATGAAATTATTATGTATTATTATGTACCCCTAATAAATTCTTTGTGATTATTATATGTATGTTTAAAAACCATAATCCTTCTCTATTTTATGGGGAGATACATGTTTAAAAAGTAACATTCAAAATTCTTTCCAAAATAAAAGCCTCATTCAAGAGAATTTCTCAAATTCTGACATATTTTCAAGGGCACTATATAATTTTTTTTTATCAAATACTATCTTTATAAAATAACTCATTTTATTATGAAAATACTATATTACTTCACTCCTATTTTTTCACAAATACCTTTCCAAAAGAACTCTTATTTTCAAGTAAAAGAGTATTTATCTCAAGAAGTACTCGATGATTTTATAAGAGTATCTTCATCTGTTTTAATACTCTTATTGATTATTATGTATTATTGGGATTAATATTTAATGATATCATATAAAATATTTAATATAGTGGTTAATTATTAGTTTGACTATGGATGTTCTATATTAAACCCTTCACCAATTTACTCTAAATTGTTAGTGTTTATACTTAATGTTCGAGGAAAGTTATTTACATTTCATATGTTATTTTCAATATGAATGTATTTGTTGTTTATGTTAACCCCCACTAATATGAGGATTGAATTTGACTTAGTAAATTTCTGGTGGTTCCCACTATATATAGTGATCCTAGACCTTTACACATTACATTACATGATTTTAAGCATAATTATATATATTATAGTACAAGCCAAGGATCCTGAAGTCTAGTGTATTGGAAGACTAGGTACATAAAAATGAAAAGATTAGACTAAATAAAATATTTCTTTAATTTATCTTCAAATTTAGATCCTAACATCCATTGTGCTCAAACATATTCATAGGATACCCTGGGAAACATATGAACAAAGGGATGAGTTAAATAGCCCAATGATGGAATAACCATAAGAACAAAGCAATACCACATGGGATAGAAGGCATGACATGATGATATAAAAAGGCAGGTAACATATGGAATAATAAAATATAAACATGGAATCATATAAACATGGAGAAGTAATAATGTGTCAGAAAAATATAACATGACTTTAGCATGATTCAAGGCTAACTGCCAAGACTGTTACACCTGGTATCACAAGCCAAGGCTAACCTCCAAGACTGTCACACATGGTAGCACAAGCCAAGGCTAATCGCCAAGACCGACACACATAACATCTCATAATGCTCAAAAATACCCAATGAATTGGACATCTATATGGGTTCACCCATATTAACATTTCATGAATATTGTTTCCACATAAAGAATCTTACATAATCAATCCTACATAAATATAATGGTTACCAATGGAAAGAATTTGGTACCACAATTACATCATAAATCATAATGAATGGGGATATCATAAAACTGTCCATGAAAGAAATGAATTAGAATGCACATGGAAATTCATATGGTAAAATAGGCACAAATATTGGTAATCGATTTCATATAGAAGTGACAACATGTAAGAATAATATTTATGAAATTTTAGCATTAAAAAATTTTAGTAGGGTTTAAAAAAAATACTAATGAGTATTTAAAATAGAAAGGAGAATAATATTTTTTAAAAAAATAAGAAGTGAACTAAGAAGGTTATCCTAATAAAAATATTGATTTCATAAAATCAATGGTGTCATAAAAAATTTAATATAGTGTACATGATGATGGGTAGGAATTTGAAATGTTCCCTTAAAACGGGTTTGCTTATTGAGAAGTATTGAGGAGGGAATCACATAAGAACATGTTTATACCCAAAAGATAATGATTAAAGGTCGTGATAAAACAATTTGTTAAATGTACACATCATTTATAATATTCACATAAAAAGATAATATAACTTCCTTTTTTTAAAAGAATGTTAAGGAAACCTGAAGGAATAAAAGTGGTTCGGTTAGAATCCCTTATGAAATATCAGTATGGTGTCAGGTGCAAATAAGAGGTATTAATGAGAGATAAAGGGATTTATAATATTTTATAAATCTTAAGGGAAGTATGGGGAAGGTGAGAAATCATACCCTGTCATAGGATTTATATTTAAAAGGCCATAACATAGGGGAGATTATTGAATTAATGTGAGAAAGAGAGGATACCTTACCATTAGTCTGATGGTGTTATCCCCTTGATATTAAGGACCTGAATACTCAAATTAGGTTCATTAATTAATAATTAAATAAAAAAATTTACATTTAAATGATTTATTATTACCTTTTTGAGTTCATTCATAACCTTTTCTATTGGTTATGAGATTCAATTTCTTTTTTTGGGTCTGTTTGATTCATGTTCGGTTACCTTATATACATGAATGGATAAAAATGTATGGTGAGAGTGGTTATACAGAATTGATGATATATGACATTAGTGAACATCCAGAAGACTACAAGGTTGTAAATTTTATTTTCTTACTTCCAGTGAAGGTGAATCATTACATTAAACATTAATGATAAACTCTTGGATTAATGTGGCGATTTTGCTCACAAATAACTTATTTTGTATTATTATTTTACATCATAAATTTATAAGGATTACAGAACATTAAATAAAAAAAAATATTATGATCTGTTTTAACCATTAAAATTGTTACATGACCAGTCTAGAAGATGGTGATGCAAATTGAAAACCTATCATCCTTGAATGTTATAAATCAACACATCTCGAATGGTATTTTCATTTATAGAATAGAAGGAGGGGGAGGAAGAGATTATTATAAAATATACCATTATCCTAATATCATTTAGTTAAATGTATTTTATGGAATTTATCATACCATTTGGGTTAATAGAGGTGGGGAATGAAAGAAGAAAATAAAATAACTTGAAAGAAAATAAAATAATCTGAAAGAGAAATTACCTCTTGATTTTATCTTTTTTTAGAGCCTTTTAGGGGGATAAGATTTGGTCTTTTGAGGAGACCATGGGATGTTTGACGTGGGGGAGGATCTTGGGAACTTATTTGGGTAGAACATAGTCAAGAAACATGGCTTGAGAGGAGGGTAGAGAAGAGGGGGGTGTGGGTGGTTTTTATAGTGGAGGAGAGAAGTGAATTTTGAATATTTAATTCATTATTTAATTATTTTTCTCAAGACAAGAAATAATGGTTGATTATTGTGACCAAAATTAGTAATAAGTGAATGTTAGTTAGATCCAATGGATATTTAAATCATCCATGACTCAAGCATGATTCATAAATTCAGGTTTTAGCATTTATTGTGAATTATCGTATTTTACTATTCCTCAAAAATTCATGTATTTTAGAAAAATACCAAAAATTCACCCTAAAATTCTTCTACTTTCAGAATCCAAAAATGAACTCCATTTTTCATAAATAATTTTTTAAATATGATTAATTTAATTTTTAAATAAAATCATTATTTATTCTTAAAAAACAACATTAAAACTATAACTCATTTTAAAACACCGGGAAAAATTAATCAAGGTCCCATAAAATTATCTTATAAAAATAAGAAAATAAAATAAAAAATTATGATTAAATTTTATGAAAATAAATTTCCATTTTAAATTATTAAATTAATCATAAATTTGTAATTAAAATATTTATGATATACAAAAATACCAATACTTATACTATGATCATTTTTTCACATATAAGATGCTTAAATTGTCTTTGTACATTCATGGGTGAAGTTTCTATTATTTGGCCAATTTACTATTCATTACTATTCATTACTATTCATAAGCGTATGTTACTATTCACAAGGGTATGTTACTATTCATCAATAAACTATGTTGATTCTATCATACTTTAAATATCTTACTGAACACAACTGTGTTTGTTTACGAATTTCAAAAACACAGAAGTGAAAATATTGTGTTTTAAGGTTACATAGTACTTAGTAGTTCATTGTGTTGTGATTTCATGTAATTATATAACAAAATTATAAGAAGGTATTTTCAATTGATAAAACATTGGGTCATTCCATTTTCCCCCCTTGTGAAATTTCTTCCTCGAAATTTCTTTTTTTACATTCTTAGCCATAAACAGGTGCTGATACTTCTCTTTCATTGCCTCATTCAGTTCCCATGTTGCCTCTTCATAATTATGGCTCCACCATAGTACTTTGACCAGGTGAGTATTCTTGTTACGTAAACATTATCTATACGATCCAAGATCTTCACTGGATTCTCCGTATAAGAAAGATCATTCTCTAACTATACCTCCTCTTAAGAGAGTACATGTGAAGGTTATCGTATATACTTTCTTAAGAGGGATATATGAAAGACATCGTTTACTTTGGACATGGTAGGTGGAAGTGCCAGTCGATAGGCCATAGTACCGACACGATCCAAAATCTCAACGGGGTCGATGTACCTTGGACTTTTCTTTCCTTTCTTCCAAAATCGCATGACCTTATTCCATGGAGATATGCGTAAAAATACTATGTCTCCAACTTATAACTCGAGGTCTATTTGAAGATAGTTTTCACAACCCTTTTGTCAAATTTGGGATTCCTCGATGTGCTATTGAATGGTTTTCACCTTATCCACAATTTCTTTGACCATTTCAGGTCCCAACAGTTTACAATCACTAACTTCACCCCAACACACCGGTGTTCTACAAATTTTCACATAATGGGCTTAATATGTTGCCATTTCAATGCTCGAGTGGAAACTATTGTTGTAGGAGAATTCTACCAGTGGAAGATTTTGGTCCCATCCACCTTTGAAGTCCATAGAACATGATATCAACATATTTTCCAGTGTCTAAATAGCTCACTCAAATTGGCCATCATTTTGAGGATGACATGTCGTACTGAAGTTGATTTCAGTGTTTAGATCATGTTGGATACTTTTCTAGAACTTTGAGGTGAATCTCGGATCTCAATGAGATACAATAGATAGTGGAACTCTATACATCCATACCACCTATTTTATATATATCTGTGGAAGTTGTTTCAATGAGAAGTCCTCTAAAATTATGATAATGTGAGCTATCATTGTAAGATGATCCACAATGACCCATAGAGCATTGTTTCCTCTGGATGTCCATGGAAGTCTAGTGACAAAGTTCATGGTGATGTTCTCCAACTTCCATGTTGGTATGGCTTGTGGTTGCAGCATCCCCTTAGACTTTTGTCTTTCAGCCTTAACTTATTGACATACCGGGGAATTTGATGTATACTCAGCAATCTCTTTCTATATATTATCCCACCAAAATTTCTCTTAGATATCTCGATACATCTTTATGATGCCTGGGTGGATAGAGAAGGTTGAGTTATGTTCATCATTCAGAAGCTCCTTCCTTATCTCTGGATCAGATGGTACACATAATCATCATCCAAATCTTAAAACTCCTTCCTCGTCAATCCTAAACTCTGAGGATTTCCCATTTCTAATATC
Organism: Viscum album; assembly: GCA_963277665.1. Classification (NCBI taxonomy): domain Eukaryota; kingdom Viridiplantae; phylum Streptophyta; class Magnoliopsida; order Santalales; family Viscaceae; genus Viscum; species Viscum album. The sequence continues at coordinate 1,916,406,774 of OY728127.1, forward strand.
TCCCACCATTCTCAGAATTTTCACATATTTTCTTTGAAAATCCTTTATTTTCTCCATGAGGGATGTTTGAGAAATCATTTGAGAAAGTATTAATGATGTTCCTCTCATAATGATTCCCATGTCCATCCTCTACCAATCTAAGAATATTGAATCATTTTCAATTCTCATCATTGATAAAGATGCAGGATCATTTCTGCTTAGAGCATCTTCCACCTTATTTCCCTTACCTAGATGGTAGTTTATTGATCATTCATAATCCTTGATGATCACTACCCATATTCTCTAGATTTTATTATTATATTTTAGTGTGAATATATATTGGAGGCTCTTGTGATCAGTATATATCCCACACTTCTCCTCATAGAGATAATGCCACCATATTTTTAAAGCAAAGATCACAACCACAAACTCCAAATCATGTGTAGGATAGTTTTTCTCATGGATTTTTATCTTCCTTGATGCATAGGCTATCACTTTATCATTTTGCATCAGCACATAGCCTATTCCCTTCTTTGAAGCATCATTGTACACCACAAAGTGTAATCCATTTATTGGGAGTGTGAGTAATGGCGTAGTTATTAGCCTCTTTTTAAAATCCTTAAAATAGTCTTCACATTTCTGAGTCTCAACAAATATTACTACCTTCCATGTTATTTTGGTCATTGGGTTTGAAAATCGTGAAAATTTCTTCCCAAATTGTTGATAATACCCAGATAGACCCAGAAATATACAGATCTCTAGTACAGATGTTTTCCTCACCACTCTTCAATTTACTTTGTCTTAGAAGGGTATATAGATATCCCTTTCCTAGTGATAGCATTCCCCAAGCATGATACATCCTCCATCATAAACTCACATTTATTGTACTTTGAATATTTTTTGTCCCTTCGCAAAGCCTTTGATACAGTATTCAAATGCACCTCATGTTCCTCCTTACTCTTGGAATATATCAATATATCATTGATAATTACTGCCACAAATTTGTCGAGGTAATCTTTAAATACTCTATTCATTAAATCCCTGAAAATTACTAGAGCATTAGTGGGTCTAAAGGGCATCACTATGAACTCATAGTGTACATACCTCATTTGAATGGTAGTCATGGGAATATATTCCTTCCTCACCTTTAATTGGTGATATCCCGACCGAAGTTCTACCATAGAGAAATAACATGCCACATGAAGCTGATTAAACAAGTCATCTATCTGTGGTAGGGGATACTTTTTTATCATGATTCTATTGAGCTCACGATAATCAATTCAGAGTCTCATTGATACGTCCTTCTTCTTGACGGAGAGGATTGGTACACCCCACAGTGAAGCACTCGGGCATATAAAACCCTTTTCCATATTCTCCTGTAACTACATATTCAACTCTTCCAGCACTGTGATGGCCATTCAATAAGGTTTCTTTGATATAGGTAGAGATCCCAGAATAAGTTCAATTGATAACTTAACCCTTTTTCAGGAGGAAGAACATGAAACTCTTCAGGGAATACATTGGTGTAATCCCTCATGACGGGCATGTCTTCATGCATGATTCTCTCATTTGTCTTAATAATTTGAGATAGTTATGCTTTCTCATAAGGAATTAATATCCACACTTGAGACCCTGATTCTAAATGAGATTCATATTCCTCCTTACACTTGTAATGAATTTTAGGATGATTTTAGATGTGAAGAGTGATCTCACATTCGCACCAGTTGATTTTGGATTTGTATAGAGATAGTAAATCCATGCCCAATATAGCATCGAACTCTACTAAAGGATGTATGATGATATTTTCTGGGAGGTTCAATCCACAAACGTTTACTAGGTAGGAGTTATAAACAATAGATGCAAGAATTTACCCATTCGATTTTCTCACAGATAACTTGTCCTCCAAATTTTGAGGTGGTGTTTGAATAGTTCTACAAAACTAGAAAGATATGAAAGAATGTGTAGAATCAGAATCAAATAGTATGTTTGTTATTATTGAATGAATAACTAGTGTACCTATCACCACATCGTTGTCCAGATGCACCTCAGCAGTAGTGATATCATAAGCCCTTGCTTATTACCATGGAGGTTTTTGTTGATTTCCTCTGACAACCCACAACTTAGGGAAATTTTTCACATAATACCCTTGCTCCTTACAGTTGTAACACTACACTACAAGATGACTATTGATCGGAACCTTCCATTCTTCTTCCACATTAGTGGGATTCTTCATATCCTATCATTATTTTTTACCTAGATTCCACAACATTTCACATTTGATGCAATTCTTGGTTCCCCTTATACAGTTCCCAGGATGCTTCTTCCCACAATTATTACACGTGGGATGATAAAGCTTCTTCCCTTCATGTAATTTATTTACGAGACTGCCCACATTAGATTCCATTTTCCTTTTCTTTTCATTGGGCCCATGATACCAGTGAGAGTATCCAATCTCTATTTCAACCTTGAGGGAAAAATGGAAAATCTACTCATAGATTTAAATCCCTCGAATAACCAATGATTTTAATAGAATTTTATTTAGTATAATAAAGAAGTGATCCACCATACTATCAATGTTCATGACAAAGCCAGAGGCATACCTTGAAACCCTTGTATTGTTTTCTCCATACTCCCCGATTGACTCATCTTCCTTCTGCTTGAGTCTGAGGAACTCTCTTTCCATCTTTATATAGAGTATTGTGGATAAATATTTATTGAAAAATATTTTATTGGATTCCTCCCAATTCGTTGAATCAATTTACTCTTGGGGATTCATATTCTTGATCAGTTTCCCCCACCAATCAGCATCCCCATTAAAATAATAGACCGCCAATACGAAATTCTCTTCTTCTGAGCACTAGAGGATAGATAATATCTTTTCAATGGAGTTAATCCACTATTCCATGAGGAGGGGATCAAATGATCCACTAAACATGGGAGTCCATTTCTGTATGAATTATTCAACTCCAACTTTTTCTTTCCTTGGAGGAGGATGGTGTTCCACATTATTCATGTTATTATTCATAACTTGAGCTAGCTGAGCAAGTACATTCATGAGGTTTTGAGCTCCCAGTCCCATCATATTTAGAATATCATTAGGGAAATCATCACATTCCCTATCACATTTATTGTTGGCACATATTCTTCTATTTCCATAAATAAACTAAGAAAAATAATATAGAATTAGAGATATTGAATACTTGGATATAGATCATAAAAAATTGGAAACTTTGAATGTAATAGGATAAACTTGTAAAGGAGAAGTATATCCTAAATTTTGATTACCTATGTTTCATTATAGGTTACCCTTGATCTGTATCTTTGATTATCTTCTTATGGGAAATTTTTTATTCTCTTAATAACGGTTTTTACTAATCTCATTAATTTACAAAAGCTTATCCCCTAGGAGTGTCAAACCAAGAGTGCAGAAAGGACCATTGTCGTGCACCAGTTCTCATTTGATTATAGCTCAAAGAGGTGCTTTTTAGTTTTACCCCTAGATAAATCTATGCTAGATCCACCTCTACTTATTTGTATCCGGATAGGGATGCATTTTATTGATAAACCACTCACTCTATAATTACCAAAACATAGGGGTGTTTTCTTATACTTAGTCTCATCCTTAAGGTTATTTATGAAGTTCTATATTTATAATCTCCAAAAAAACTATACCTTCCTCTAATACCAACTATAGTGACCCTAGCCTTTCTCGCATAACATTACATGATTTATGCATAATTATACATCAAACTACAATCTGAGGATTGTGAAATCTAGTGTCTTGGAAGACTAGGTACATAAAACTAAAAACATTGGAATAAATAAAACTTTTTTTCAATTTAATCATCAAATTGAGCTCCTAACATCCATTGTGCTCAAACATCTACATAGGGAGACCTAAAAAACACATGAACAAAGGGATGATCTAAATATCCCTGTAAAGGAATAACCATAAGAATTAAGCATTAGCACATGTGATAGAAGGCATGACATAATGATATAAAAAGGCATGTAACATATGGAATCATAACATATAAACATAGAATAATATAAACCTAGAGTTGTAATAATGTATCAGCAACATAAAACATGACTTTAGGATGATTCAAGGTTAACCGCCAAGGCCGTTGCACATGGTAGTACCATCCAAGGAAAATCGCGATAACCGTTGCACATGGTAGCACAAGACAAGGCTATCCCCAAGATCGTCGCACATAATGTCTCCTGAGAGTCAACATTACCCAATTCATTAGAGTGATATCTGGTCTCACCTATATTATCTTTTTATAAATATGTTTTACACATAATTAATCATACAAAATCAATCTTACATAGACATAAGGGTTACCCATGGAAAGAATTGGGTACCACAATCACATCATAACGCATAATGAATGAGCTTATCATAAAAGTTTCCATAAAAGAAATGAATTAAAACATACATGGACATTCAAAAGGTAAAAAAGAATAAATCATGGTTTGTTATTTCAAAGAAAAGTGAAACATGTAAGAGTAGTATTTAAGAAATTTTTTCATTAAAACATTTTAGTAAGGTTTTAAGGAAAATACTAAAGAGATTTTAATATAGAAAAGGGAATAATCTTTTACATAAAACCAGAAGTGAAGTATGTAGTTTTTTCATAATAAAATTATAGCTTTTATGAAAACAATGGTGTCATAAAAATAGATAATATAGTGTATATGATGATGGGTATAAATTTGGAATGTTCCCTTAAAACAGGTTTGCTTATCAGAAAGTATTGAGGAGGGAATCACTTAAAAACATATATATAAAAAAAAGAGCATGATGAAAGGTATTGATAAATGAATTTGGTACATGTACACAAAATGTATAATATGAACATAAAAAGATAATATATCTTCATTTTGGTAAAAGAAAGATAAGGCAACATGAAGGAATAAACGAGGTTCAGGTATAATACCTTACGGAATATCAACATGGTATCGTGTGTACATAAGAGTTCATAATGAGAGAGAAATGGATTTATAATATTATATAAATCTTTAGGGTGGTATGGGAATGGTGTTAAATCATACACCATCATTATTAATTATACATAAAAGGGCATAACATAGATGAGACTCTTGAATAAATGTGAAAAAGTGGATCCCTTACCTTAACTCTGATGGTGTTCTCCCCTTGATTTAAATGAACTGAATAATAAAATTAGATTAATTAATTAATAATTACATAACCAATTTTACATTAAAATGATTTATTATAACATTTTTGAGTTCATTCATAACCTTTTCGATTGGTTATGAGGTTCAATTTCATTGTTTGGGTCTGTTTGTTTCATGTTTGGTTAACTTATATATATGAACAGATAAACATGTATGGTGAGAGTTGTTGTACATAATTTAAGTTATATTTAATTATTGAAAATATATAAGATTACATGGTTGTAAATTTAATTTTATTTCTTGGAGTGAAGGTGAATCCTTATATTAAACATTAATGAAAAACTCTTGGATTAATGTGGCAATTTTTCTCACAATTAACTAGTTTTGTACTACTATTTTACATCATGAATTTATAAGGATTACAGAACATTAAATAAGATAAAATACATGTATTATTATCTAGATCAACCATTAAAATGGTTTTATTACTTGTCTAAAATATGGTAAAGAAAATTGAAAACCGGTCATCCTTGAATGTGATAAATCAACACATCTCAGACAGTATTTTCATTTATAGAATAAAAGGAGTGGGAGGGAGAGATTAGGATAAACTAAAAAATTAGCATAATATAATTCCATAACATTCATGTTACTGGATTTATCATACCATTTGGTTTAAGGGAGGTGAGGAAATAAACAAGAAAAGAAAATAACATGAAATAATATAAAAGAATCGAAAATAGGAATTTACCTCTTGAGTTAATCTCCATTGAAAGCCTCTTAAGGAGAGAGGATTTGGTCTTGTGAGGATACCGTGGGCTGTTGGACGTGGGGGAGGATATTGGGGAGTGATTTGTGTATAAATTAGTCAAGGTACAAGGCTTGAGAGGAGTGAAGAGAAGAGGGGAGTGTTGGTGGTTTTAATAGTGGAGGAGTGGAGTGAATTTTGAATATTTAATTCATTATTTAATTATTTTACTCAAGAAAAGAAATAGTGTTTGATTAATGTAACAAAAAACAGTAATAATTGCATGTGACTTCGAACCAATGGTCATTTACATCATCCATAACTCAAACATGATGCAGAAATTTAGGTTTTAGCATTTATTGTGAATTATCGTATTTTACTATTCATCAAAAATATATGTATTTTATAAAAATAAAAAAAAATCACTATAACCAATTTTCAATATGTTGAATCCAAAATTAAACTCCATTTTTTATAAATAATTTTAAAAATATTATTATTTTATTTTTTAAATGAAATCATAATTTATTTGAAAAAAACAACATTAAAACTATAACACCTTTTATAACATGTTGGAAAATTAATAAAGGTCCCATAAAATTATCTTATAACCATAAGAAAATAAAATAAAAAATTTATGATTATATTTTATAAAAATAAATTTCCATTTTAAATTATTAAATTAATCAAAAAAAATTAATTAAAATATTTATGACATACAAAAATACCAATAGTTATATTTTGTTCATTTTTTTACTTATAAGATGTCTAAATTATATTTTTACATTATTGGTTGAAGTTTTTTTTTAAAATAAATATTCATTACTATTCTTAAGGGTAGTTACTACTCACAAGTGTATGTTACTATTCATTAAAAACTAAGTTGATTATATCAGACTCTAAATATCTTACTGAAAGCAACTGTGTATGTCAGGTTTTTGAAATTCAAAACACAAAAGTGAAAATATTATGTTTAAAGGTCACATAGTACTTATTAGTTCATTTTTTTTTTGTTATTTCATGTGATTATATGACATAATTATAAGAATGGATTTTCCATTGATAAAACATTGGGTCATTACACTATAGCACCTCGATACATCAGTAGGTCTCATGAGACAAACTAGGTCATGGCACGAGTCCTTGAAAAAATGGTTATTAACGGTCTTGGCATGAGGACTTGATGGTATGGTTCTGATACCCCATATTATATATTACATCATTATGAAACTAGTATTGATAGTTCATGTCGTAAATTGACAATTAGAATACCCATGATACTTTTTCATTATGGAATTGTTTATTCAACTCTTAAACCTACCATATTATGTTCATGTTTATTTTTTAATTAATTTATTTTTAGTTATTCACCATTCCTCGTATTTAGGTTCATGATATCTTCCATTGTATTTATTACCCTTACTGAGTTTTTGAGCTCACCCCTTTCTTATGTTTCATTTTCTCATGACATGAATGAGTTTATTATGAATGTCCAGCAGGGATAAGTTTAGAGTTGTGGATGTTCCCAATAAAACATATATGTTGTATTTATTTTCATGTTGTAGTTTTGAACTAATATATTTATCTTGATTCCAAATCTACTATACTACTCGGTCCATCAGGATGCATATTCCTTGTTTATATTCCAATGTAATAAAATAAGGCACTGGCTACGGACAATTGGGTTCAAGTCCTTACATGTCGTGTCTTCTGTAGTCGACGGACAGGTTGGTGACAATTACAGAGGAGCATAGGGATACCCTAGTGCATTAGATCACATTTGGTGGTCATGGATTGGATATCTAAAGATGGGATCTCTAAGCATTTACATTTTTAATTTTGTTAGTTTGGGAAACCTTTCTGGTTTGGCTTTTATTTTTACCCTTTATTTTTTCAAATTACACTATCATAATCTTTTTTTACCTAGAGGTTTTTACATGAATGATTGTTACTCTAAAGGTTAATGTATTTTATTTTATTCCTTTACACTTATGCATGGAGATGATTGTGTGTGTGTACAAGTACTTAGGTAAAGTCCTTGTCACGAACCAACCCAAGTCAACCCTAAGCCGGTCACCCGAGCCAATCCGCGATAAGGACCGAGTGGCTTTCCTGATCCTCCCGGGCTGGTTGAAAAGTGCTAAGGAATCAAAAGAGAGCAAGAGGGAACATTTTTTCCCAATGAAAATAAATTAAGAAGCAGAAATAAAATAGAATGAAAAATAAATAAACAACACGAAAGGGAAAGAATGACTAGAAACAAACACTAACATGACCATGACTAAAACTCCACGTGACCCTAAGAGTCACTCTCCAAAACCCAATCCAAACGTCACCCAAGGCAATCCAAACCAGAGCTGGAACCTGTAGGAGAAACTAAGAAAAACAAAAAAAATACTACATGAATGAGTATTAAACTCATTAGGCGTTCCCAAAAAACTATTCACAAAGCAATACCTTTAGATAAATAATTTACTAATTCAAGGTTTCAACTAAATTATATAAAATATGGGTTTCCACAAACACATTCATTTCTAAAACAAGTAACAGTCCATTTCCCTTTTTAATTTAAAAACAAGTTTAATGTTTGATGGGAAAATGTGCATTACATTTTAAAAAAATTTCCAAAACAATTTAAAATCTAAAAATTTAGTTGTTGGTCGAGAGGAAAACCACACACAACACCCAACACACAATAAAGCCAATGGGAAAGTAGCAAATGGGGACCAGCCACCGAACTAGGCCCCTCAATCATCCGCCACATACAAATAAGCACTAATGAAATCATGGGTCGAACCTAGGATCTCATGAAAAATCTAGAATGTACTATACATGTGACTCATCCTGAAGGCATGCCAACTATCGATGATGTCATAATTCTCAAACGCTTGATGTTTCCCTACCTGTCCAAACTAAGGGGCCCAATCCCCTAGTAGAGCAATGTTCGTAATAAGGGCCACAAGCTTGTGCATAGTCAAAACTAGTGTTGTAATCATTCTTATAAGATTTAATTATTATGTCTGGTTCCTATGACAACATGTGTAATAAAAAGGGGGTGAGTCAATAATTTCAATCAAGTAACTGGTTTGGATGCACAAATATCATATACAACAACTCACACAATCGACGTACACAAAAATATCACCCCTAAGTCACCACAAAGAATGTTTTTCAAAATAATTTATTTTATCAATTTTCCAAATGGGCCTTTTTCAAATTTTTAAGTAACGCCATTCCTCTAGATAAAGAAAAACATTAGTTCATGCATCATAAGAGAATATTTGACATCAAACCAGAACTACACTTAAAAGTTCATGAATTGTGTTCAAAGGTCAAATGGGAATTCTTTTACTATTTTGTGTCAATTCATTAAGAAAACAATTCATGTTCCATGCATAAAATAAATAGATTCGCTTTCATCAAATATATATTCCAAAAATATTTATCTAATCTTATTTATAATTTATCAAAAATAAATGAAATATCAATAAATTAAAAAATTATAAATTTAAAGCTGTGTTTAGTGGGGCACCTACCTCAACATGAAGCACGATTGCGATGACACGACACATCTCACACTTGCGCACAAGTATGCGCAACCTTCTAAACATGGGATCTCATACATTCTCATGCAACACACTACACCAATCACAAAAAAAAAGTACAAACAAAAAAGTACAAACATAAAATAATCCAAGTGAAAAAAGCACAAAACTCTCCTAAACCCCAGTGTAGGCAAAACAGCGTGAGTGAAGGAGGCATGGGTCAGTGCGGGGGTGAATTCGATTAGTGGCATCACACGAAAGGGAATAAGACGAGCTAGGAAACCGATGAAGAGTGCGACCCAGATGGGAGGGCATGTGAAGGCCGTACAGAATGTGCATCGGCTGGAAGCACGCACGTTGCACCAGCGGGGTCTGGCTGGACGACGCATGGAGGGTCGAAAGGGGCGAGACTAGAGGGCATTGGTAGGAGGGAATGTGGTGACTAGAGGCACATCGACAGGTCGGAGTATGAAAGTAGGGAGGAATGCGGCTGGAAGGAGGTTCGTCTAGAGGCGTGCGTGGCCGATACAGTTGGTGGGTGCCGGCGAGAGGAGCATGCGGCCATCGTAGTGAAGGGGGACATTGTTGGGGAGTTGCGCCGCCGCTAGTTAGTTAGAACAGGGAAGGGAACCATGTCTAGGGTCCTACTCATAGGAAAAGGTAGGTGTGTTGTTTGATGCTGGCCGGAGGAGCCAGGTGTGTGGCCAGAGGCTACTGGTCGCGCGCGGACTAGAGGGAGGAGGCGATCAGGTGGCTGGCCGGAACAAGGGGCGCGGTGGTCGGGCAATTTGGTTGGGCGCACTGAGTAGGGATCTAGCCAGAGGGGAGTAGTGATGTCGTCTGTGGGATGGCCTGACTAGGTGGGCGTGGCCATAAGACCAGTGCAGGGTAGGGGAAGCCGGCGAGAGGTGCGGTTGGGTGTTTGGCGTGGAACACGGACAGGAGGGACGTCGGAGAGTGGGGTTGGGTGGCACATGGAAGGAGGCTGGGGGTACACAGGGTAGCCTGATAGTGCTAGGTGGCGGGCCCAGGGCTGGAGACATTCGGATGGTGCAAGTAAGAGGTGGAGATGGCAGGGTGGTGCGCTGCGCAGAGAGGGAGCGGGGAAGAGGGAGGGTGGCGGCGCGTGGAGATAGGGGGAGAGAATATGAGAGATGGGTATAGAAAAGAGGCGACTAGGGTTAGCGAAAAAAAAAGTAAAATAAAAATAAAAAAATAAAAAGAAATTAAAAAATAATAATACACATAATAATAATGAAAACAACTTTAACAATAATATAAGGATGATAAAAAATAATAATTTTGATAATAAAAATTCTTTAATAAAAATAAAATATTATTATTCATGACAAAATAATATTATTAATCCAATAAGTTATTTATTTAAATAATTTTTTTTATTTTTTTCAACTCAATTAACTTATTTTATTTGGCTGACTTAGACGCCGCAATCACACAGGGGCCTGGGCTAACTGCACAGCTTCCGTTAGCCGTGTGGTGCCCATGCCCCAACCCAAATATCAATAGTAGTAGTAGTAATAATAATAATAATAATAATTCTGTAATTACAATAATAATAATAATAATAAGGCCTTATTAATAATAATACTAATATGGACATTAATAATCATACTGATAAAAATATAAATAATAAAAATACTCAGTAAAAATTAATAATAATAATAAAATCAATAACAATAATAAATTTTTTAAATAACATAATAAATTAAAAAATATTCCCATTTTAATTTTCCAATGATAGGCGGATCGTGCCGATGCCTCGGCGAAGTCGTGCGGGGTTTCCAAAACACGCTCCGCCCGTGCGCCCAATGATGTCAACTCAAAAAACGTGCACATTTTGAAAAGCCTCAAAATTTTCATCCAGGACTCAACCCAAACCCCAAAAAAAATTATTTAAGACCAAACAAATAATAAAATAATATAATTTAACAGTTTGGGGGGTGAAAATTCTCCCCACCATAATGCTTTCCGCCCCTGGAAATCCACAATAAGACCTAGACCCAATGATGAGGCTTCTTAAGTGTCACCCACCTGCAAATGTTTAAGCACCTCCGGTGGATCAATCCAAGCAGACACTAAAAAGCCCCGACACACAATTCATCCTTAAAACATGATCACCTTATCTGTCACCAAGAAAAAAACAAACCATCCATTTCCACCAAGGAATAAACCTAAACCACTTCAGACGTTTATTCCCATAACAATAGTCCAATGGAACCATTGGGTGTACTTTAATCTCAACGTTTAATCATGGGGAAGAACTTCGAATTATGTGGTTCCACACGAGACCTCCCACCCACAAATGATACAAGAAAATAAACTCTGATATTGACACGGGGAGGCCCGAACGCCCTCCCCACCATAAGGATCGGGCTAACACTAAATTATTTCATGTGTAACTCTACGAGACCCACAATGGGTCTCCCTACCATAAGAAATGATGAGATTAACCGAACATGAAGACTTTCCATAAAGACCAAAAACCCCCACCCTAAGGGGGGCAAGGGAAGGGACAAACTGAGAGAGATTCAAAACTACCAACATCGCCATATCAACAATGTCGCACCCTCCGAAGAACAAAAATCGTGCCCTTTTTTACTGCTGGGGTTCTCCTGACTATGCGTCAGCTTCACTTTGGGGCCTATGGCTGGACCACCAATGATTGAAGCATCTCCTGCTTTGCAGTAATGATTTAGAAATTCCCAAACATAACACATGAACCATAATATTACCAAGCACACTTCCATTATAACAATGGTTTCAAGGAGGTTCGAAAAAACCATTCTAATAGCTGAAGGAAAAGAAACACCACAAAACGCTACAAGAGAGGACTACTACATACAAGGAACACTACAAAGAGAAACCCCCAATCTGATCCCAAACATTGTCCGACTCCTGCTAATGGGCTAAGGTGACCATCAAAGAGCTTGGTCTGGATTTAGCACACTTCATGGAAACACCTTGAAAAAATCACTACAATTGTCCCAGACATCCACATGTGTGGTAGGGTCTTGGAGAACTCAGGCACGTCGAACTCTGGTGACCCTCCCTACCACACTGGTGATAGATCATGACATTGTGCTGTGAAGAAGATGACTAAAGGTCTAAATGCATCTTGATTCCTCTATTAGATCCACCAGAATAATGTCACTTTCCATTCTTCCTATCGCCATCCACTTCACTGCTTCCCAAGGTCGGGGGAGGATTCACCACCTCATGTCCTCCTGCTAACTCAGCTTAGGCCAGAAAGGCATTCCACACAACATCTGAGATGGTGGTTAGGTTGATCTCTTCCACTTTTAAATGAAATTGTGGCTAGAGCCCAAACTCAAATTGCCATGCCTTTTTGGGATCATTTGTAATAAACTATTGGTCATATTGAACTAGGTCTAAGAAACGACGATAGAATTCTTGAACTGATTCAATGCCCTACAGAACACAACACAACTCCATCCTCTTCCTTATATTCATCAACTCAATGAAATATTTTAGGATAAACAAAGACTTGAAGAACTCCCATGTGAGATCGTCTCGAGGCTTGCATCGAGACACATGCTTCCACCATTTTGAGGATGGACCTTCAAGCATAAAGGTAGCCATCTTCACCTTCAATGACTCAAGAAAACCAATTAAGTTGAAGTTATTCTCAATCTTCGGCATCCACTCCTCCACCTCAAGAGGATCGTCTTGACCATTAAACCGGGGAGGGTTCAACTTCCAGAATTCCAGAACATAGAATATAGGTTGATCAACTGGAGGATTTTCTAAGGGTGCACCACCCGAAGCTTCACCTTGGGCATCCATCAATCCTTCATGGGGGAAAACACTATGGAATAAGGAAACAACAAACATAGTCAAAACATGGTCATTGCCATTATAAATTCAATATCTCTTAATTCAAAACAAGACATTACAAAATGTTTCAAAATTAAAGAAGACCCAAACGATTCACTAGGGGAAACTAGCATCAATGGGTGACTCATACATATGGTTGGAAGCCACATGCTAGTCACACCACTGTCACAAAGGGCATTCCAGGGAAATGTCCCCAGCTCCACATGGCATGCCAGGGCCTGCAATATCACGAGGCTACTTCTCCAACAACCTTCTTTATTTCCAAACAGAAAACAATTCAATGGAACCAAAAAGACACTAATAATCCAGACATCCCATGGTAATCTGAGGATCGGAACGAGCAAGGGTTCATGACAACCTTCTCATCCCTAGGCCTCGAGTCCTGACAATCCCACTCCTACCATGTAAAACCCAAAATAATGATCGGTGCTCTGAAAAACAAGGTCTGCTAAAGAGCTGACCTGCTCTGATACCATTTTGTCACGAACTAACCCAGGTCAACCCTGGACCAACCACTCGATCCGATCCACGACAAGGCACGAGAGGCATTCCTGATCCACCCAGGATGGATACAAGATCCAAGACATCAACAAAGAGCTAGAGGGAATGATTTCACCCAATGAAAATGAACTATGCAGAATAAATAAAATAGAATGAAAAAAAATAAACTAAACGAAAGAGAAAGAACAGTCAACAACACACACTAAACTGACCACGACCAAAACTCCATGTGGCCTTGAGAGTCATTCTCCAACACCCAAACCAAATGTAGCCCAAGGCGATCCAAACCAGAGCCAGAACCTACAGGAGAAAGTAAAAAAACAAGAAAATCCAATAGGCATGAGTATTAAACTCAGTATGCGTGCCAAAAAAATTATTCCCAGAGAACTAAATTTAAATAAATAATTTACTAATACCAGGTTTGATCTAAATTATATAAAATATGGGTTTCCACACACACTTTCATTTCTAAAAAAAGCAACAATCAATTTCCCTTTTTAATTTAAAAACAAATTTAATGTTTGAAGGGAAAAGGTGCGTTACATTTTAAACATTTTCACAAACAATTTAAAATCTAAAAAAATAGTTGTTAGTTGAGGGGAAAACCACACACAACACATAATAAGGGAAATGAGAATGTAGAAAACAGGGACCAGCAACCGAAATAGGCTCCTCAATTGTCCCCCACATACAAATGAGCACTAAAGAAAGCATGGGTCGAACCTAAGAGCTTGTGAACAATCTAGAACGTACTATACATATGACTCATCCTGAAGGCATGCCTACTCTCGATGACATCATAACGCCCAAATGCTCTGTGTTTCCCTACCTGGACTAATCGAGGGGGTCAATCCCCTAACAGAGCAAAGTCCGTATTAAGAGCCACTGGGCGTAGTCTAAACTAGTGCAGCAATCGTTCTCAGAATATTCACATACAATGTTAGGTTCTCATGTCAACATGTGTAATAAAAAGGGGGTGAGTCAACAATGTCAATCAAGTAACCAGTATCGATGCACAAACATTACACACAACAACTCACACAATCAACGTACACAACAAGATCACCCTTGAGTCGCCCCAAAGAATTTTTTTCAAAATAATTTATTTTATCAAAATGCAAAATGGGCCTTAAGAAACTTTTAAAGAAACATCATTCCTCTAGAGAAAGAAAAACATTAATTCACACATCAGATGAGAATATTTGACATCAAACCAGAACCACACTTGAATGTTTGTGAATTATGTCCCAAGGCCAAACGAGCATTCTTTCACTATTGTGCGTCAATTCATCATGAAAATAATTCAATTTCCATGCATAAAATAAACACCTTCATTTGCATCAAATATTTATTCCAAAAATAATAATATAATATTATTTCTAATTTATCAAAAATCAATGAAATATCAAGTCATTGATAAATTCTAAATTTAAAAGTGAGTGTAGTGCGGAACATACATCGACTTGCAGCTCGATTACGATGACACGACATGTCTCACACTTGCGCACAAGTACGCGTAACTTGCGGACCACGAGATCACGGACTTTCTCCGCCAAAATGTAGTAGCAATCACAAAAACAACTAAAAACATAGGAGCACAAACTTCAAATAATCCAAGCAACCAAAGCACAAAACTCACCTAAACCCGAGAAACATCATGTGCGAAGAAGGCATGGGTCATTGCGGGGGTGTGCTCGATCAGTAGGATTGCACGAAAAGGAAATAGACCAGAGGGGATGACAATGAAGAGTGTGACCAGACTGGGAGGGCGCGCGATGGCCAGACAGGAGGCTTGTCGTCCGGAAGCGCACGCACATTGCACTAGCAGGGGTTGGCCAGACAGTGCGCTGCGGGTTGGAAGTACGCGACCGGAGGGCATCGGCAGGAGGCCACGTGGAGACTAGAGCCACGTTGATTGGTTTGAGTACAGTGGCAGGGATGCGTGCCACCGGATAGAGGTCCGACTATAGGTGCACGCGGCCGATACGGTTGGTGGGTGCCGGCGGGAGGAGCGCGCGGCCGGCGCAGCAAAGGGGGACGTTGATGGGGTGCTGCGTCGCTGCTGGTCAGCCAAAATAGAGAAGGGGACCATGTCTGGGGGCTGGCTCACAGGCAAATGGTGGTGTGTTGGTGGGTGCTGGCCAGAGGAGGCAGGTGTGCAGCTGGAGGGTGATGGGCGCGCATGGAGTAAGGGGAGGATGAGGTCGGGTGGCCAGCTGAAAAAATGGGCATGATGGTCGGGCGCACTGATTTGGGAGCTGGCCGGAGGGGAGTGGTGGAGCCGTCCGAGAGAATATGCAGTCAGGGTGGGCGCGTGGCCGGAGGACCGGTGTTGGGTAGGGGAAGTCGGCGGGAGGCGCGGATGGCTGCTGGGTGTGGACCACGGACAGGAGGGACGCCGGATAGTGGGGTTGGGTGGCACACGGAATGAGGTCGGGGGCGCTTGGGGTGGCCTGATTGTGCAGGGTGGCCGGCGCGCAGCCAGAGGCGTCTGGAGGGTGCAGGTAAGAGCTGGAGACGGCTGGGTGGCACGCTGCGCAGAGAGGGAGGGTGGCGGCGTGCAGAGAGATGGGGAGAGAAAACAGGCGGCTAGGGGTAGGGAAAAAATAAGGAAAATAAAAAGAAAAAAAGAAAAGGAAATTAAAATAATAATAATACCCTTAATAATAATGAAAACTTTACCAATAATTTAAGGATGATAAAAAATAATAATTTTGATAATAAAAATTCTTTAATAATAATCCAATATTATTATTCATGAAAAAAATAATATTATTACTGCAATAAGTTATTTATTTAAATTAATTTTTTAATTTTTTCAACTCATTTAAATTATTTAATTTGGCCGACTCAAACGCCGTAATCACACAGGTGCTCGGGCTAACCGCACGGCTTCTGCTAGTCGTGTGGTGCCCGCGCACCGCCCCAAATATCAATAGAAATAGTAATAATAATAATAATACTAATAATAATAATAATAATAATAATAATAATAATAATAATAATAATAATTCCTTAATTACAACAACAACAACAATAATAATAATAATGAAGTCTTATTAATAAAAATACTAATAAGAACATTAATAATCATACTGATAAAAATATAAATAATAAAAATACTCAATTCAATTTCATAATAATACTAAAATCAGTAACAATAATAAAAATATTAAATAACACAATAAATTACAAAAGTTTCTAATTTTAATTTTCCAATGATAGGTGGTTCGTGCTGATGCCTGGGCGAAGCCGCATGGGGTTTCCAAAATGCACTCTGCACGTTCACCCAACGATGTCAACTCAAAAATGTGCACTTTTTGACAAAACTCAAAATTTTCGTTTGGGACTCAACCCGAACCCCAACAAAATTTATTTAAGACCAACGATATAATAAAATAAAATAATTGAATAGGTCGTGGTGTGACGGTACATCTATATTAGGGATGCATTTTGGCACTTGTTGTCAGCCCCAAACCTATGGAGGCAAGTTTGGGGTAGTTGTCACTTGATCCCCATAAGGTCAGGTCATGAAATATTGGTATTAGAGAAGTTCATTCTTTGGGATGGTGTTTGGAGTTTTCTGGTTATGAGTATTTGGTTGGTATTTTGGATAATAGTGTCAAAGTGTCTCGGGTGTGGATTTTAGGCCAGGGAACCCAGTATTGTTATAGCGGCAGACATATGCATTTAACAGGACTATGACTACCTACTTTTTGACTTAGCATACCAATACATTGGTCGTTGAGATCAATGGTAAATAGATCATATAAGATTGAGTCTTTTAACTTTCCTTCTTGAGTCAGCCCCCCATATATATATATGCTCATCTGATTGTGGTATGTCTTGATTAAATTTTTAGGATTCCTCTCCGAAGACATCTAGTCAGGTTACTGATTCAAGATAATTATGGCATTTCAATGAGTGATGAGTCCTCACTTTAGGGTCCATATCGTGAGATCTTACCCCTAGGTGGGAAGGTAGAAACACCCTCGCTTGTCAAGAAGTAGATATTACTAGTAGAGTTGGATGAGGATGTGTGCAGGCATAGACAACTCTACGAGTTCCAGTACCAGAGGCCACTGAGGTCCCATAATGAGACATATCCCTTGAGAGTGGAGGATTGGAAATAGTTAGTGATCCCAATTTTCATGATTATCCAGACACTGAATGATTAGGTGATTTCATTGTTTTATATCCTTTTTCATGTATTAGTTGGACACTGGTGGGGTATAGGTGGAAAGATTCATGACGAGTCAACAGTCTCATGTACCGACATTCAGTAGTTGTTTTGTGAGGAGTACTGACACACATTCATGCAC
Source organism: Viscum album (assembly GCA_963277665.1). Taxonomy (NCBI): domain Eukaryota; kingdom Viridiplantae; phylum Streptophyta; class Magnoliopsida; order Santalales; family Viscaceae; genus Viscum; species Viscum album. Next base: position 1,916,424,890 of record OY728127.1, read on the forward strand.
TTAGTTTGGATTCAGGAGCTTTTGGAGCAACAATAGGGAGGGATGATATTTTCTGATTATTCCACGAGGTTCTTTGACCTTACGAAATACTCCCTTGACAAAATTCATGATGACTAAAAGAAGTTTTAGAAGGTTATCTGTAGAAAAATTCATGATAGTTTGGTACCCCTAAGCATTCCCATATATGATGGAGTGTTAGATATGGAATTGGTGATAGAAATATTCATATATAAGGGATTCCATGAATTTGGAGTAGGTAATAGGCATCATGGGATGAGTCATTTGATGTATCCAGCTGGCACTTGTTGTCGGGATATTAGAGCTGGAGATCTTATCATGAACAGACTCAGACATGTGGTATTGTGGCACAATGAACATGTAGAGAAATAGGGGATCTCAGAGAGGGGGTATTTTATGCATGTGATGGGAGAGGACACATAAAATGGGACTTCCCAACCCAACATGCCGAGGAGGGAAGAAAAATAGTGGATGGAATGCCATGGTAGAGGCGACATCGTGATCATTGATCTCCCAGGAAAGGGAAAGGTGGCCCTAGAGAGGTCGAGCTAGTTGATGAGTATGTGTGGATATAGCAGGAGCTATGGGTGGGGTATGATGTTATGATCTCCTCCCACCACCACTTCTATGTAGCACACGTCCGCCTAAGGGAGATGGTGGTCCGGGCCGTGGGTAGCTACAAGATATGGAGGCATATGACCTGATGGATCATAAGATGATTAGATGTATGATATGTGTTTATTTTAATTTTACTTTGGTATTAGTAGACACAGGTGTGGGCCAATCCTTCATATATTTACTCTTTGTGTGAGAGTTGGAGCTCCCAGTTGATACTTTTTTCCATCATCTTTGCCTTGAGGTTTGTATGGGGAATGCTTCTTCGGTCACATTTATCTATTGGTAGAGCGAGCTATCACTTGGTGGATAGAGTTTCTTGTGGTACATTTTGGTCTTCATGATGATACCATATGGCGTCATATTGGGTATGGACTAGTTATCCGAGATCCGAGCCTCGACTGACTGTCACCCAAGACAATTCAAATACCTTCACATTGATGGGGTGAGATTCTTCTTTGTGGGAGAGAGAGATATCATGGTAGGATGAATGGTTCTTGCGAGTATGGGGCAGAAATCCATCACCCGTAAATTGGAGCGTATAGCCCTTGGTGTATGAGTCTCTTTGGGTATCTGGATTCCATTAGTTGTGGAAGATTTTATGGATTTTTTTCCTAAGAATGTTCCCAGACAACCTCTCAGGTGGGATATGGAGTTTTGTTTTGAATTTCACCACAATACTACTTTTATATCTTTGGTGGAATATTATATGGACCCTACCGATTTTCAGGAGTTGCAGATGTAGTTGGAGGATCTTCCAATGAAATGTTTTATCATACCTAGCGTGTCCCCTTAGGAAGATATGGTTTTGTTCTCGAAAAATACAAATGGGAGCTTGTGGATTTATGTAGAGTTTTGTACCCTGAACCTGGTCATGATAAAGAACAAGTACCCCTTTCCTAGGATTAAAAACCTCTTTGATCTTTTTTGGGGAGTGCAATGGTTCTTGAAGATGGATCTCAAGTCTGACTACTACCAGTTGAGAGTTTGCAAGATTTTATTCTGAAGATGGCATTCCAATGTTGCTACAGACACTATGAGTTCCTGGCGATGCCTTCCAGTGTGTCGAATTCCTCCAATGGTTCTGTTCCTTTGATGAACCAGATCTTCTATCCATACTTAGATAGATTCATTGTTATCTTCATTGAATACATACTCATTTACTCTACCTCATAGGAGTAGCATGAAAAGAACTTGAGGATAGTCCATGACTTACTTTTTTAGCACCATCTTTATAGTAAGCTCTTGAAATTCCAGTTTTGGATTCATGAGGTTCACTTTCTAGGACATGTAATTTTTTACTATGGATTATTTGTGGTCACTATGTAGATTGATGCAGTGCTCTCTAGGGAGCTGCCCTAGATCATTTCATAGGTGTAGAGTTTTCTTAGATTGTAAAGGTACTACACGATGTTTTTGGAAGGATTATCTTGGATTTCATCCCCTTTAACTGTCCTGATGTGTATAGGGAATATGTTTACCTAGTTTGAGCAGTTCTAGAGATCCTTCTAGGTGTTGAGGCTAAGTCTGACGAGTGCTCCTATTTTGAGACTACCAGAGGTGGTCATGGAGTATGTTTTATATTACAATTCCTTTAAAGATGGGATTGGGTACGTGTTGGCGAAGAGGTATGATATGATCGCCTATGGGTTGAGGAGGTTGAGACCCCATGAGAAAAACAGCTTGAATCATGACCTAGAGTTGGAAGTGAGAGTATTCTCTTTCAGGATGTGGGGGCACTATTTTCTGGGAGAACACTTTTTTGTTAACTCAAGCAATTAGAGTCTCATGTATGTATTCACATAGAGAGACTTGATCATGAGATAGATTCACTAGATGGAGTTTCTACAAGACTATGACATTGAGATAGTCTATACTCCAAAGAAGTGCAATGTGGTGGTAGATTCCTTTATCAAGAATTCTCAGGCTTGTTTGGTATAGGATGTGTCAAATAAATTTTCTTTCTTGTAACTAACCTTGGTTTAGGATGAGGGTTAATCTTTTATTCAATCGATGATGTTTCCTCCTCCAATCCACCAGTCTGTGAGATATTCTCAATTGGGAGACATCAAATGTGAGGTATTACATGACTCGATATCCTCATGAGATTCACCATATGGATTTTCTCTTCGAGGGAACCATGTCATCCTTTTCTAGAAATGGATGGAGGTCCTAGTAATAATGTGAGAGGAGGTGATGTGGGAGTTTCACAGTTCTCCTTTGGTTGTAAATCCCAATGCGGGGAAGATGTAATGAGACATTTAGTTGAAGTTTTATTTCGCTGGAATGAGGTGGAGCATGGCCGAGTTCATCTCTCGATGCCTCACATGTCAACAGGTAAAGGGTGAGCACCAAGTTTTGATTGTATTATTAAATCCTTTTTGAGATCCCAAAATGGAAATGTGATGACATATCCCTGAAGTTTCTGACCAGGATTCTACAGATAGGGAGAGACCATGATTCTATCTAGGTGATAGTTGAATGACTTATGAAGTCGACACACTTCCTTACTATCTGGGAATAGAGTCTAGTGGAGGGTTTGGGTAGTTATACATGTGAGAGATCATCTGCCTTCATGGGTCTCCCACGAAAATTGAATTCAACCATGATGCATGGTTCACGTCACAGTTGTGGAGAGGCCTATAGGAGGTATTCAGGACCTAGATGAGGAGGAGTATATCGTTTCAATCCCAGAAAAATGGGTAGAATAAGCTCACTATCCAGGTAATGGAGGATATGATGAGTGATTTCATATTATACTTTGGCTAGAGAAAGGAGGATCACTTTCCCTTAGTGGATTTCGCTTATAATAATAGTTACCACTCTACTATCAACATGACACCTTTTGAGCCCTAAATGAGAGACCTTGTAATTCCCCTTTATACTAGATTATGATAAATGAGACACCACTTATTGGGTTAGAGATAGTTCTGGCGGTGATAGAGATTGACTATGTAATTTGTAAGAGGATGAGGACTGCTCAGAGAAAGTAAAAAATGAGTAAATTAAAACTATATTAAAAAATTAAATGTTAATAAATAAATATAAATATAAATGAAAAATGAATATAATTATAAAAACATTAAGAAAATAAAAAAATTAATAAATTAAAAAAATATAAAAACAATTATTAATGAATTAATTATTAATAAATATGAATAAATATAAGATATATATATTAATTATAAATAGTAATAATAGAATATATTTAATATAAATAATGAAAATAAATAATATATTATAATTAAAAACATATTATATTAAATATTAAATATTAAATATTAATAAATAAAAATATAAAACGATCATATTAACAATTTATATTATTTTTGTATGTTTCTCTATAAAAATAAATGAATTTCATATTTGTATACTTGTGAAATTATTGTATGACATATTACGTATAATATATTTAGTTAATTATTTAATTAGTAACTAAATATTTATTATTTGATATATGTTTCAAATTAAAAATACAAATGATATCGATAAAATAAAATTTACTAATAAGTAAATGATTTTTATTTAATATTAAATAATTTTAATTATATTAATAAACTGTTTTCACTAAATATATGACATAAAAATCTATATGATTTATAATACATATTACGTATTATATAAATAATATTTCTTAAAATTATATATATATATATATATATATATTATTTTGTATGACATTTTTAACTAAATGTCTTATATATCAAGTAAAAATGCATAACTAGTCGTATATAAATCATATTTAATAGAATATGGTAAATTTTTATCAATATAAATATATTTATCTATCAATTTGTGATTTTTATTATATTATTATTTTAATGGAATATACCTTTTATCTGTGCTAAATAAAAGTGGTGGTAAATGGTAGACTTAATCAGCGCTAAAAAAAGTGCCGATAAATGTCGCCTATAACCACATTTTTTTAGCACTTATAAAGAAATACTTAAAAATCAATAATTTTTTATTGGTTATTTGTAATGGGATCCCATAAAAAAATATCCTATTGTTGAAAATGATGCCGCAATTTTTTTTTTGCGCTGGGTTGTCGCAAAAAATATTTTTCTATAATGGAGGGTTCACCCATTACATATAGTTCTCACCGATTATATATTTGGAATCATTTGTGAAAGAATAATAATTTCTTTTCAAATTCTATATTGCAAAGGTATCTTCCTCTGACCGCAAATAGAAAAAATAAAAATAAAATAAATAAATGAATGAGTAAAAAAATATAAAAAAATCAAAATATTAAATATATATATGTATATATAATTGTGAAAATCTTAATTAATAAAAATATTACACATAATATGTTCATTCAATGTTAATCATAATAATTTTTCAACAATAAACATCAATCACTGTGATGGTGGTGGTGGTGGTGGTGGGTTATCCGAAGGAGGTGGTTGAGGGAACTTCATCCCTAAACTCTGTGCTAGTCGTCGCATGCATATACACCATCTGCTCGAGTTTCTGCTCCTACCATCAATGAAACTCCTCTTTGTCCTCCTACTGGTGTTGATGAGGCTCATTCTTCTCCATAAATAGGGTTTCAATAACCTCACTCAGAGCTCACAGCTTCTCATCAAACTCTACAAACGATGATGATGACTCTACATGAGATCCCCTCGAGCTGGATAAAAACCACACACTGGTACTATAATAATGGGCATACATCAATCATGAATTGATACCAACCAATAGTTCTTTTTCAATATCATAATGAGTCACTTTCATCCATATTGGATAATCAAATCCTAGTGCACCAGTGGTCTGACGCTCAGTCTCAACCTGACTCTTGCCATGTGTGTGGGAAGTAGTGTCCTCATATGATTCCTTCAAATTTAAATTGAAATTAAAATAGTTACAATATTATTTTCAGTTAATTTTAAAACTCAAAAAATTATACAAACCAAAATCTGACACAATCAGCCACCGATGATCTCTCTAGTGACTGGATCAAACTACATCCTCTTATAAACATCGAAATTCATAACATCGGGATGATCAAGAGCCTATATGAATATAAAATAAACATATTACATTTAAGGTATATATGAATTATTAATTAAAATTACTTACCATATGTCATCGATGAGTAGTGAATACTCGAATACCATCTCAATACATGATTGCTTCCTCCCCCAATTCTAATGACATGATGATGATCTCCCTAAAAAACTATCACTCATCTAGAATGAGCACAATCCATCCCAAATTTGAGATGAGATATAATCCATACCGTGAGTGCTTTAGATAGCACCATCGATGACAGCAACGATAGTGGCGGGATGTTCATTGGTCAGGATGGTGGCAAAAAATCTCTCTAGGGGTGGGTGTTCTTGGGTGCACGTCTGGTGCATTTATGGTGGTGGAAGAATTATCCGTCAACACTGATAGGTAAAATGGTAAAATTATTATTTTTGGGGATAAAAGAAATCATAGAAATATATATATATATATATTACGTTTTTTATTCTTATTAATATATCTATTTATTTATATAGAATTGATGAGAATACTTGATGTTGGAGGATAATAAGTGTTGGAAAATAAAAAGTTATTTTGGGAAATGAGAACTCACCATAGAATTATGTTATCCATAAATAATATGTCATAAAATATATATTATCACCATATAAGTTAATTTATGTTTAAGAAAGAAATTATAAAAAATTAACTCATAAATTTAAAAAACCTATATAAGTCTCAAATTATAAATTTATGTTGGGATTTTAATATTTATATTATGAAATTTTGAATTTATTGTATTAAATAGAATAAAAAATTTAAAATGTTAAGAATTTTTGTATTATATTATTTATCCATATCATAAAATTTCAATATGGGTGGAGATTTACATAATCTGGTGGCACATGGATCAGGGTTTCACAGATAGCTCTCGATGGCTCTGGTGGTGCATGGGATATCCAAATCTCATCGTTGGCAACTTAGTTGAAGGTTGCTGACAACGGTTCACCCTTCTTCTTCGGATTTGGATTTTGGGCCACCAAACAATGATTCCTTGGGGTCATGCAGGTGGTGGTCAAAGTTATTCTGATTCAAAGAGGGGTGACAACACGAGGACTTTGGGACTGAAAATTATTGGTCCACTAATGCACCCATAATAAATGGACATCATATGTAATGTCGAAAACCCCCCAAAATGAAGGAGGTAAAAAAACACGAACAAATAGAAGGACCAATATGAATAAATGTGGGTACACACTCCCACATGATTATAAGGATAAAAACCTTGTAGATATCTCTCATAAATATGAGAAGAAACAACCTTTAAAGTACCTCACAAAATGATGAACTGTTGGTCATGAGATTTCTAGTTAATCTAATACTAGAACCACTGAGAGGGAGCCCCATTTATAGGCTACCTATCCCCCTATTTACATTTCATTGCTGGATGGTTGGTGGGATTGGTGGAGCAAGCCACCAACCACCTACTCCCACGCCTACCACTACCTACCTTCCTTAAAAAGAAAGGCGACAACCACTATCTTGCATGAAACACTATCGACACATCTCCCACTTAGAGATTGATTAAAAACCAACCATATATACACACATCTTTTCTATCTTCCTAACCATACTGCTCATTTCTCTGAGAGGTCTCTGGAGGATCTGCACCATCTGAACTTATCAGAGTTAATCGCATCTGTCAGGAAATCTGCCAGATTTTATTTAGTATGATTTTTTCCATGTCCACACTTCATTCCTCCACTAAATATTGAACAAAGTGATATTATACCACAATATACTTCATCTTAAAATTAAAATATATATTCCTTACAATGGGAAAAATACTCTGACGACCATCAAACAATGGAACCTGCTCTTATATGTGCATGAGTTCCTCCAATAACATTTTCATCCAAATCACCTCTTTTCAAGCCTATGTAGATTCCATTCACTCCACCTATATCATCAATAATGACACAACTAACATTAATTTTGAAATTCATCTCACAAATTTTATTACAAGAGAAAACACATAACAATTAGTTGATTCCCTCCAGTCAGAATCACCTGCAAAATTTAAATAAACATATCCTCTAACAGTGAAATATAATATTCCGTAACATAATACTGTATCTGAGGTCACATTGATGTTTATTAGGATCCTCTTCACTGTGCTCTAATTCTTATATCCTGGATTCTCCTTGTACTGAATAACTACCCCCACAACATGTTCCATTTCTAGTCTAGTACAAACAATAACGAACATCAAACTCCTCACTGTTGATGCATACAGTACTAGAGACATTTCTCTATGATTCTCTGCTAGGGATCATCGTAGAGAATAACTTGAAATAAAAGGGAAGTGGGTGGAGATTGGATTACATTCTTTCATGTAGAAGCATTTAAATACTTTACATAAGAAATTATTTTATGATATCCAAATATTCCCATTATTTATATCTCAGTAAATCTACATCCTAAGAATCTTGTTTGTTGGTCCCAGGTCCCTCATATAAAACTCACCAACCAATTATGCCTTCATCTCTTGGATCTGATCATTATTGGGGCCTACAATAAGCATTACCTCCACATTCAATAAAAGAATGATGAAATCATTACCATTCAAACCCTTGGAATATGCACAAGGATATGAGTGAAGTTTGATGTATCTGAGGCATACGATATAGATATCAGATCTCTTGTACCAACACCTCGATGCCCACTTTATACCATACAAAGATTTTTTCTACCTGAAAACCATGTTATCATTGACTTATTTTGAAAAAACTTTTGGTTGGAGCATATAGATCTCTTTCTCAAGATAACCATGGAGAAAAGCAGTCTTCACATCCAGCTCCTCTACATGTAAACTATATGTAGCACACATCACCAAAACTATCATAATAATCATCATTCTAACAACAGGAGAAAATATTTCATTGAAATCAACACCTACCTTCTGAGCATATCATTTGACCACCAGTCTTGAAAAACATCTTTCCACCAGGTCCATTCCACCCCACTTGATCTTAAAGACCCATTTGTTGCTGATAGCCTTCCTTCCATGAGGAAATGAAATAAGATCCCAATTCTTGTTCTTGTATAGGGATCCAAGTTCATCCTACATCACCTCCATCCATGAGGATACAACTATACTCTAGGTTACCTCAATAAATGAATATGGCTCTCCATACTTTGTCAATAATAAGTTTACAATATTTCTCTTAGTGACATAGAATTAGTGACATTCTAGTGCTCTTTTCTCCCATGTTGACTGTTGTGGTCCAAACATAATAGGTACTTTTTCATTGTGCTCTAGTAATACTTCAAAGGAAATTGGTTCTTCCTTGGATTTTTTCTCTACCTTGACTATTTTAGTTTATGTATCCTCTTTCTCCATGTGTCTATCAATTTTCATTTTCACCTTATCTTCTACAAAAATGAAATCTCTACTGATAATAAGTTTGTGGGATGTGGGGTCTCACAAATGATACCCCTTTATACCATCAGCGTACCCCAAGAAGATACATTTCATGGATCTTGAATTAAATTTTGATCTTTCCTAATCATTAAACAGTGCATATACAAGACTTCCAAAAAAATTAACTAAGAAAATTTATTGAGTTTACCAATCCACATATCCATTGGTTTCTTGAGATAAATCACCATTGGAGGAGACCAGTTGATCACATAACATGTGATATTCACTACTTCTGAACAGAATGTTTTGGAAATTCATACAGTCATCAACACCACCCTTGTTCTATCCAATGTGGTTTTGTTCATTTGTTCTACCCCCATCCTGCTAAGTTGTGTATTCCACTATAAACTATATCTTGATGCCTTCACATTGAAAAAAAATATCAAACTTCGTGCTTATATATTCTCCACCATTATCAGTCCTCAGACACTTGATCTTCCATTAATGTTTAAGCTATTTCCATGTTTTGAATGTTTTGAAGACTTCAAAATCACCAAACTTTGTATTGATTGGTTATTAAAAACATCTCCTAGAATAATCATTAATTAAGGATAAAATGTACCTTTATCCTCCTAGGTATATAACCAATTCATTCCAAAGCCATATCGACAACAAACAACATGCCCAAAAGAATTCCAAATGGCCTTTGCATCACACTGCTTTGAGATTTGTTTTCCCAAATGTTATAAAATAATGAATAGGATTTTCACATCATTAGAGTTTTAAAACAAAACTCCAAAACATATCATGTGCCAAAGGGGCCTCACCTTTATAAAACTAATTCCATTCCAAACACCTTTTCAAAACCATACTGAAAACAAACTACATACATAAGGTTGCCAAATGGGCCTATTGAATCAACCATTTCCCAAAGTTCCCATCAGGCCAAGTTTCAATGAACACATTTGAAGTCAATTTTTTAAGTCACTTGAAGCAAACCTTCACCATTTGGAAATAAAAGAACCATTTTATGAAAAAGGGAAGATGGAAGAAAGGAGACACCTTTTGAAAATTGAGGCTTAAGTAAAACATCATTTTTAAACACCATCATCATTTGAAGGTCCATCCATGTGCACAACCTCTGCACCTATGGATGTGATAACATCCAATAGAACACTTCATGTATCCATGAAATAACCCAAATACCCTTTTTAAGAAACTCCGCTTACTTTTAAACCAACACATCAATTATACACAATTACAAAGCATGAACAAGTTTTCAAAAAAATTAGATGAACCTTCCAAAACATTTTTTCATAGATCACTCAGCCATAAATAGGCTTCCAAACCACACAAAATGACCAATATAAAATTTTATCAATGCTAACATAACATTAAAAAGGCCAAAAATCTCCCCAAGTACTCAATTTCACCTTTTGAAAATAATGGGCATTTCATAAAATATATTGCATGCTTTCAAATATAGGAAAAACTAAAGGAAACCTTTGAAAAACATTTTGCTCCTACTTTCCATCATAAAAACACCAAAGTAACTAATAAAATCACATCAAAAATATGAATATAATATTTTGGAAGCATTAAATGAAATCTCAAGCATCAATATAATGTGTCATAATGGAAATAGATAGAAAAAATTACATTAAAGATGTGAGAACGTAGACGAAATTAGAGAGAAGGAAGAACCAATAATGAGAGACCATATTTACACCTTAACATCAAAGAAATTGGTCAACACATCAACCCTTGCCTCTAGGTTTTTTTCAATGAGAGAACCCTCACCAAGAAAACCCCAGAAACAAAGAGTGGTGGAAGGGGAGAAGGGGAAATTGACCACGAACTCAAAGAAAATTACTTAGGAACCTTTTGGGAGCTTCAATGGTGGAATGAGAGCAAAGGAGAAAGTTTTTCTTGTTCCCCCTGGTGTGCCAAGGTCTAGAAATGGAGGATAAACCTGAAATAGGGTTAAAACACCAGGGGGAAAGTGGTAATTTTAAAATTTTAATGACCTGGTAAACTCACATAGTTTGGATTGAGAGTTTTCCAAACTGTGTGTTAACTTTGTTCCCCTCACTATCCAAGTGAAACATATAGAATAGTTATACCACACTGTTTTCCAAACGGTGTGGTCACCACTATCCAAAATCAATATTTTTTCACACGGTTTCCTGGGTGAGGGCACACAATTTTCCATAACCATGCTTCAACTGTGCACCACCTACTATCAAGCCTAACATCTCGATTCTCCACCAAAGACTGACCCAAAAACTTCAAAAACTTGAAATTTCAAACTGGTATCTTATCTTGAACCTCACCCAAATTATCCAATAACAAGAAAAGAATAAAAAAAGGAAATTACAAAGTTGGGGTGTGACAGTGCCACTTGGAGGTGGTAGTAGATCTTGATCCTTGGGCTTGGCGAGTTGCATCCATTGGACTTGGAAAGTTATCCTATTTTTTATAGAACATTGTTGTAGTAATTTGGGTTGTTTATACTTATTTGAATTATGGTAAACTTCTCCCCATGGAGTTTCTCTTGTATGCATATTGACTTTTTATCTTACTTCTATTGTGTTTTCGAAAAATTCATTCCGACTTTCATATTGTATGAGGCCAGGTACTTGTCACTAACCTGTGGGGATCGGGAACGCCCTTTGGTCCATGTCAGAGATGGATCAGTTATTGGGTTACCAGGTTACCCAGGCTAGTTCGTGACACATCCACTTATAAAAATCAAACTCTGTAATATCTTGATGCTCAACTATCGAAAGGAATATAAAATAATAATATTACATTTAATGTATATATAAATTTTTAAATAAAAATATTTACCATATATCGTCGATGAGTATAGAATCTAGAACTACCATCTCTATACATAACCTCTTACCTCCCTCGGTTCTTCTGAACTAATGATGATCTCCTCTAAAAACTATCTCCCATCTAGTATGACCACAATCTATCCCAAACATAATATGAGATGTAATCAGGTCGATGGCTACAACATGACTTGTCAAAAATTGTGGCTCCAGCTTTCTCAATAGCTCTCTTTATTAGATTTTGCAAATAAATAATGACAACATTCACACATATAGATCTAATAGGCCTCCCAGATAAAGGCTCTCATGTAATCTTTTATGGGATAACATAAAACCTACAAATAATTAATAATATAAAGTTAATAATTAAATAAGATTAAAAATTAGTATTATTTGTTAACATCCCATCCAATGATCAAACATGTGATGTCAAACATCAATGAGAATCAGATCCCAACTCTTCCATAGTCATGAAAAATAATTCTTCATAACAACACTCCCCTTTTTAACAGCTATATGGAAAAAAATTGTGGGAAAAAAGAACAAATAATCAAATAATTAGTACATAAATATATCAATGAAAATTAATTATAATTAACAAAAAAATAAAAAAATATACACTACTGAACATCCCTCAACATGTTTGGATCAAAATAAAGATGCGGACGTCACTCAAAAATAGATTTGGGAGTAATCAATCTCACAAGACCACAACTCATTCAATTCGATGATGAACTACCAGCAACCTTAGGTTTAGATGATGAAGCATTGAGCTCATCACCAGGAAGGAAGGCATCCCTAAGGCTATGGAAAATCTCATCAAAATCACCATAAGCCATATAAAACATGAAAATAATATTGTGAAAAAATATTTGAAAATAAGTATTATATATATATATAAGATTTTGGGGGGTACAATTACATTCAAACACACACACCACACACAAAGGCTAGAAAGGAAGACCATCCCCCCCCCACACAAGAGGATAGTCCCCCATCATGCCTTAATTATTTAGTACATGGCCCGTAGGCACAATGGGAATGAATCCCAATAAATGGAATGAATTCCCCCTATAGTCTCATGCCTGTATCATCCTGCCTACGTCATCAGGCCTACGTCATGCCTGTGCCCCCACATACATGCGTCATCATCTGCATTACCACATGCAGAGTACTATAATTGTTCTAGTGTCCAATAGAGATTTATCCCAGGACCTCATGGATTCTAAGAAGGAGCATTTACCACTCAGGTACAATATCATTGGCTATATATAAATATTTATTTATTTATTATGACTATAACCAGCATGTAATCATGAAATTATTCATCTTCATCCTCATATTCATATACGATGATGTCAATATCTTCATCTCCCCCCCCAATATCATCAATTTAGATAGAAGCTTCAGCTATATCATCTCTTATTATTTCAAATTAATTTGTTACATCCTCAATATCATCATCACGATCGGCCCATAATTATGGGGAATCATCATTGATATTAGTGTCTTTTCATTGGAAATATGTATTTTTGAGTTGTCTCCTGAAAACTTTTGATTCCTTACACTATCAAATCCACTTTCACTTTTCCTAAACTAATTTTCACGAGTTTTTATTTTTATAATGCTCAACGATTCAATTAACTATTTTTAAGAAACACAATAATTTGCATAATAAATTTAATATGGTTGATGAGATAACATAAATGGTTCTTTTACTGCAAGAAGGATTTTATATTTAACATCAATGATTCCATGGCATGTATGAATACACAAAACTCTATCAATATCAAACCAATGACATTTAAATATTGTTACATAATTCTATCTCGGATAACACAAATCAATTATTTCATCCAGTATTCCAAAAAATTAAACTACACATTCTCCATGATGAGATCCCCTCAAGAAAACACTACTATATGTTTTTTCACTATATGAATGTGTATGAAATCAAATACAATTCACCACATATGAAATATAAATTTTACTATTTTGGATGGTGGGTTACTCAATACACACAATAAATTATCAATTTTATTAGCACGTTGTAACACTACTACATAATAAGGGTTTAACAGCACTAAAAAAATCCTTTATTAGCACTAAAAAAATATTAATAATCGAGGTGCTATTAAAAGGGATATCCCTTTTATCAGTGCTAAAAAATCCTGATAAAAGTCATTTTTTTAATTTAAAAAAAAATAGAATCGGAGGTGACCCCCTATCAGCGATCAAAACCCACATTAATAATGCTACCCCCCCTTTAATAGTGCTTGGTTCACCACCCCCCTTTAACAACACTAGGCAACCCCCTTAACCCACCCGCACGCACGCCCCTTCCTCCCCACAGATTCAAACCTGAGACCTCTCCCTTACATGCCTTGACCTTTACAACTCCCCCATGTTGCTTTGTTCTCCATTTTATGATATGTATATCTAGTTATTTTTTTTATTTATATAATTATTCATATATTAATATATATTTATATGATAATTTTTAAATATATTTATAAAATATGTTCTCTTGTGTATTTATAAGTAAATAAATACAAACATATATACAACAAACATATATATGTTATATATATTGGTATTTATACATATTTTTATGTATTTACATATATTATATATTAATATTTATATACATATATTATAATATATAGATAATATGTATCAGTTTGTTAATAGAGACACACAAATACACACACACACACATTATATAGGTATATAAATATTCATAAATTTTTTTATTTTTTAAAAAATGAAAATTATTTTTTATTTAGATATGGTATATATATTTATAAACATATATTATATATAAATATGTTTATATATTTATTTATAAAATTAAAATTTTATGCATAAATATATAAAAATATGTATATATGTGTGTATACTTAACTATAAATTAGAGTACATTATGAAAAATGAAATAATTTGAACATCATAATATCCTTATGAGTGTAGTCCATGAAAATTAATTGAGTCTCCACCAAAAAAATACAAGAATATCCCCTTAAATGTGGCGGAAATTTCATCGAATGATAAAAAAAATTATAGTAACTCAACTAAAAACTCAGTTTTGGAGGCCTTCTGGGTCTTTTTTGGCCTCGAAAAAATAGTGACCAAGGTCCTACATTCGCATGATGGTGTAGATATCATATTTAACTTATATTTGATAAATGGTAGAGCCCAAACAGACACCTAGATCAAAAGTTATGATCATTTAATGTTTAAGTCACATTTTTACCTTATTTTAGTTTGTTTGTTAATTCATTTTATTTTTTCAGTAATAAAATTGTTATTAAATGACTATTACTCGATAATTATTACCAAATTATTAATTAATATTATTTTTTAAATTATTTTATAATCCATTTTCACTAAATATCTTACATATAAAGTGTAAATGCGTATTTAGCCTTCTGTAAATCATATTTTATAAAACATATTTATATATTAATATAATATTTTTAATGATAAATAATTTTTTAGGAAATATTCCCTTTATTAGTGCAACGAAAATCTCTGATAAAAATACACTATATCAATGGAAAAAACACTGCTAAATGGGATACTTTTATAAGCCCTGATAATGGTGCGTTTTATCATCGTTTTTTAGCACTAATAATGGTACCCCTTTATCATCACTTTTTTTTAATGTTGTTAAAAGGTGGAATTGTGTAATGTCGATTATGAGGTAGTTTAAAACCTTAAAAAATTAAAAAACAATTTGAAATATAACAAATAATTAATTGATTTTATATGTCAAACCATAAACAATTTACTTTACCAGTCATTGAAACCGATAGGAAAAATTATGCTGTAAATATTCTTCAAGAGCAGCTAATTTAATTTGGGAAATCTGTTTCTTGATATGATCATAAGATAATATATAAATAATATAATATTAATTTAATTTTAAAAAAATAAAGAATAGGTGAAAATAATAATCACTGTAGAAATCACGTCATTCCTTCATAGTTGAGCGGAATATATGTAGGAGTCTTGTGATATTCATCATCTGAAAGTCATCGTTCATGAAATCCACCAAAACCAACATCAGGCTGATAAAATTAATTTCCTCAAAAGCGATGCTTTAATGGAACTAAAACAACATTGGGTTGCAGACAACATCATATTTCTAGAAAAAAAAGAGAATGAATGTAAAGAATGATCAATGAGAGGAGTGGAAGGAGGGGAGTGAAGGATTAGGGCTAAAGAATTTGACTAAGTGTCATATACATATATATATATATATATATATATATATATATATGATCAGTTGTGATAGAATATTTGCGACGGGTTCTGTTGCAAATAGCGTCTGACATAAAAACATATGACGATGATATAAAACTATTTGCGATTGGAACTGTCACGAATAAATATAACCAACAAATTATTCATGACAGCCCTGTTGCAATTAAATTTTTATTTTCAATGGACCACATTGAGAATAAAAAATATTGGCTGTGAAACCCGTCTCAAATGCCCATATCATTAATAAATACATCAGGGATATAAACAATTATTTGTGAAGGGGAATCACATTCGTTGCAAACAATAATTCCCATGGAAGGATGGGCATTCACACCAAAAGTATTTGCGACAGAATGGATTTCATGTTGTAAATAATTAAAGAAAAAATTATTTACAATAGGAAATCATTTTCCCACACAAATAAACGCATATCCTGGATTATCTAAGATGAGACCATATCCGGTCACAAATAGCCCGTCACAAATATCCAATTTTTTAGTAGTAAAAGACAGATTTATTGGAGATTTTATCTAACGCAAATAATGACTACCGCTATTTATTACAGGTTTTGTAGTAATTTAACACACATTGTAGAGATTGAAGTCCTATTAGTTTCATTTTTTTGTTAGTTATGAATAATTTGTTAAAAAAAATCTCATATATCTCATCCCATGTTTTTGACGAAATGATTATCAGGAACATAGATTCATTAATCCCATGATAGATGAAAGATTTGGCACTAGAGTCATTATTTCACCTATTTCTCCCTTGGATGTTGGGTTAATGTGTCCTTCCATGGAATCTTGGGTGTCAGAAAATGATTGAATTTGGACAAGAGTTTTATTCGACAATTTTGGGATTAATGATTGTGATGTCGTGTTGGGAATTTGATTAAAAAATAAAACTGTGGAAATTTTAGGTGAAAATGAAATGGTTTGAAATATGTGTTTTTATTGATAATTTATTCCAAATCAAGAGACATTTTTTGGAAAAAAATGATAAGACTATCGACAATATGGTGATTAACAAGGTGGAAATTATGGCATAAAGTAGAGACGTGGGAGTTCAAAGCAACAACTATGGTAAGATAAAAAAAGTGGAAATCATGTAATCTTTTCAGGAAATCTAAAATTGGATCAAATTGATAAAAGGTGGGTTGGTTTTCAAATTGAGGAAAGTGGGGTAGAAATATTTGAGAAAAAAAGAAAAAAGAAAAAAAAAACACTCACAAATTTCAAAAAGAACTTCTTCTTTTTTTTGACCAGTTGGAAAAGTAAAATCAAGATAGAAAGAAAAATGATGGAAATACATCCGATTGGATGTAATAGGTTCAACTGTTTAAAGTCTTCTTCAAATTCACACATCTCCACTGGTGCAATCTCATAAAAAATTAAAACATAAAATAAATGATTTGAAATCACTCTGATACCGTTATGTTGGAGTTACAGAAACACAGACACATATGAAACTCAAGATGTAAAACCCATTCAAAAACACATTATAGAGATAAAAACACATAGAAATCAAATAACAAAAATATATACTGAAAATAAATTTCAGATTTACTGCGGCATGAGCCGGCCAAGCCTTAGATGACAAACACGTCCAGTTTCATGTTTTGAAGTTACTAGTCTTTATATTCGTGGCACTGATGGCAGTGGGTCAGGGGTGTGATTTGGCTTCGCTACCGTTGGAGTGTAGTCTATCCCCTTCCAAGGGTGGGTGTGCTTGGGCACACATCTGGTGCATTTATGGTGGTTGAGGGCTCATCCGTCAACAAGTACGGGTCCCATGGTTAAATTCATTAATTTTTCCTTGAAAAAAAAAGAAATCAGACAAATGCATTTATAATTTTTTTTAAGATTTATATTGTTATTAAAATATTCATGTATATATATAGAATTGATGAGAATACATAAAGTTGGAGGATAATAAGGGTTGTAAAAATAAAAAAGTTGTTTTTGGTAATGAAAAGTCAACTTGGAATTATGGTATCCATAAATAATATTTCATAACATATATATTACCAAAATATAAGTTATTATGTGTTTAAAAAAATTAACCGATAAATTTTAAAAACCTATATAAGTCTCAAATTATAAATTGATTTTTAATATTTATACTATGATATTTTTAATTTTATGTATTAAAGATAATTGCACAATTAAAAACGTTCAAATTTTTTGTATTAAATTATTTATCCATATCATAAAATTTCAAGTTGTGTGGCGATTTACGTAATCAGTTGATGTCGGCTCGGATTTTTGTGGAGAACTCTTGATGGCTCTGGTCTAGTACAAACCATAGAAAACAACAAAATCCCCACTACTGATGCATATGACACTCGAGACATCACCATCATCTATGCTTCAATTCTATGACTCTTTGTAGAGGAAAACTTGAAATATACGAAAAGTGGGGTAGAGATTGGATTTCAGTCTTGCAAGTTGTAGCATTTCAATTTATTCCATAAGTAATTCCTTTATGATAGAAAAATATTTTCATTATTCCTATATTAGTAAATCTTCATCCCAAAAACCTTTTTTGCTAGTCCCATGTCCTTCATACCAAACTCCCAAGCCAATTGTGTCTTCATCTCTTGGATCTGATCATTGTTGGGGTATGCAAGCAACAAGTCATACACATACAGCAAAAGAATAATGAAATCATTACCATTCAAATCCCTGGAATATGAACAAGGATCCAAGTGAAGTTTTTGGTATCCAATGATTATGATATAAGAATCAGATCTCTTGTACCAACACCTTGACGCCCGCTTTAGACCATATAGAGATTGGTCCAACCTCCCAACGAATCTCTCTTTGCCTTCTTTTGAAAAACCTTTCAGTTGAAGCATATAGATCTCTTCATCCAGATAACCATGGAAAAAAGCAGCCTTCACATCTAGATTCTCTACATGTAAAATGTATGTAGCACACATCAACAAAACTATCCAAACAATTGTCAGTCTAACAACTTGAGAAAACATTTCATTGAAATCAATACCTTCCTTATGATCATATCCTTTGACCAACAGTCTGGAAAAATATATTTCCACCATGTCCTTTCTATTCCGGTTGATCTTAAATACCCATTTGTTGTTGATATCCTTCCTTCCATGAGGTAATGAAATAATTTTCCCAGTCCCGTTCTTATACAGGGCTTAAACTTCATCAAACATTACCTCCATCCATCTAAATACATCTGGACTCGGGGATGCCTCCGCAAAAGAAGATGGATCTACCTTCTCTGACAATAAGAAGTTTAAAATATTTCTCTTAGTGACATAGATTGAGTGCCATACTGGTTCTCTTTTCTCTCGATTTGACTGTCGTGGTCCAAAATATACTAGTACATGATCATCGTGCACTGGTAATGCTTCAAACGAAATTGGTTCTTCCTTATACCACAACAGTCAACTCGGGATACTATTTCCATATTAGTTCCATATTGGTTCTTCCTCTGTCAATGGTGTCGTCAGATTGAGTGCCATACTGGTTCCATATTGGTTGTTCCTCTATCAATGGTGTCTTCAGATCAATCTCTATTAAAGGAGAATGGTTGATCACATAACATGCGATATTCACTGCTTCCGACCAAAATGTTTTGGAAATTCATAAAATCATCAACATCATCCTTGTTCTATCCAACATGGTTTTGTTCAATCACTTTTCCACTCCATTCCACTAAGGAGTGTATTCCATGATAAATCGTCTCTTGATGCCTCCACGTCGACAAAAAGTATCAAACTCCCTATATATATATTATCCACCATTATCATCCCTATCACAATTGATCTTCTTTTCATATTCAATCTGCATCAATGTTTTGAATGTTTTAAAGAAGTCAAAATCACCCACCTTCTTCTTGATTGGTCACTCCCAAAACCTCTTAGAATAATCATTAATGATGGATACAATTTACCTTTATCCTTACTAGGATATAACTGATTCTTTCCAAATGTCAGAATGGATCGACTCTAAGATCTCCTTGAATCTTACTATTGACATCTCGAATATTAACCCACATTGCTTTCTCAAAACACAATGCACCAAAAAAAGGTATGTATTACTTTGTAAATTCAGACAACAACTTCTGATCCACAATAATCTTAGGGCATTGTTTTGACATATGGCCAAGCTTCTAATTCCATAACTTCATCAATGCTTCCATTGAGTTAGTTGATGGAACAACTATTTCTTCCTCCCTATACATTTCACCCGTAAGCATGTACATGTTCTTCAAGATATTCCCGACCTTCATTACCACATACACACCCTTCATAATTCTCATCACTCCATTCTCATTGTGAGTCTTTCATCTGATGTCATCAAATTTTCCCAAGGACAATATTTTCTTCTTCGGACCCTTCACATGACATACTCCCTGGATGGTTCGAACAATAACATCATTCACCATCATTTTTTAAGGTAATGGCTACAAAGATATTCAAAGTGTGATCATTACCCATGTACACAAGTCCTTTTCATATTGATCAAACCATTCATATCGACACATCATGTGCCATGTTTCTCCCGAGTCGATTATCCATGCACCATTGAGATGATGTCTACTTTCTACAGTCATCACTGCTTCAATGACTAGTATATATCTAGAAGTATTCACCCCATTTCTCTGAGATCTCTGCTTCTAGATCCCACTAGAATAATACTCTATCATTACATCATTCGGTATTTCTCCAATTGCTAGTTGGAAATTATCCTTCTGTAACATTTCCTGCATCTTCATTTTCCACATTGGAAAATTATTTCTGTTTAATTTCTCAATCATAAATTTCACCATCATCTGGACATTCCGTTAGTCCTTAACATCTTCTATTTCAAAACGATGTTTTAATAATCCCAATAATTTTTTTTGATGTGAAATATCAACCATTGTCCCAATCCCAGAGCATACTCAAATTTATGAGAATTATCAATACCCAAAAAAGTGAATAGAATTAGGCCATAACCTAGCTCTAATACCACTTATTTTGACAAAAAATGATTATACTACTGGTGAAGCAATAATAACTAGATAAAATTTAGTAAAAAATACCGAAATAAATGGACATCTGATATAATGTGGAAAAACTCCCAAAATGAATTGGGTAAAAAACCACAGGCAAAAATAGAAGGATCACTATGCGTAAAAGTGGGTGAACAATCCATCACTATTATAAGGAGAAATACCTTGTAAATATATCTCTTGAATATGTGGGGAAACAACATCGCAAAATAAGACATAAACCAATGAACTGCTGGTAGTGAGATTGCCAGTTAAGCTGATGCCAAAACCACTAAGGGAGAGCCCCATTTATAGATTGCCTCCCCCTCCTTCCTCAACTAGATGGTTGGTGGGATTGGTGGATCTAGCCACCAAACACCTATGACCATGTCTACCATTACCATCCTCCCTTGAAAAAGAATGGGGTATCTAACATCTTTCATAAAATACTACTGAAATGGGCTACACAATGATTGTTTGTGGTCAACATCGATGTTTGTAGTGACACTGTTAATGTGATGTGTGGCACCAACCTGAGGGTGGTGGTTAACAATAGTGGTAGTGGTGGCAGTCGATGGGAGACTGTATGGTTCATGAATTGTTTGGGTGGTATCTCCTAGGTTCCACCAGTTGGTGGTGTTTGGTATTGAAGCAATGTGCTAGTTGTCAGTGTCAGGTAGGGTCTTTAGGAAGAGGCAACCAGCAGTGAGTCGTCAAATGGAGGAGTCTTCGGGTTGAAAAATGGTTGGCGGTGTGTTGTAGGATTGAAGAGGTCACTTTTCTTGTACGATGAATTTTATTGGGTTTCCAATTTCATCTGGGAATGATCCTTATGACAATATTTTCGTCTTAGAGCCTAAGGACCATAAGGACTACAGTTGTGGGTTGCAGGCTGTATGAATGGAATCAGACGAATGATTTGGTGAATCTGGAAGTGAAATGTCACTGTCAGGTGGGTGGCTTTAATTTGAGGGATGGGCATGATGATGATTATAATCCTGTCATACATCCCATTTTATGTCGTAGGGTTTCCTTTCAATGTGACTTTTTCACATGGAACATGTTTGAAGACGTATTGCAACAAGCAACTGATGCAAATACAGGCCGCATAAATGTCCCTAGGTGGGAGAATCTAAAGAGAGATAAGTGCGGTGGAACCCATCATAAATCCCTCATACCACATCATGGATGGAAGGGTGACTTGTCTTGTTGCATTAGTCCAACACAATGAAAAGTCTCATGTTAGGGGGGACAATGCATTTTTCATACTGGATTTATGTGGCGAGGTTTACTGGGGGGGGGGTTCATTTGGCTAGTGACATTACATGTAGTACGATACTCACTCAGGGTATTCGAGCCATGTTTTTAAATTAGGGATACGTGGAATATGGGCCATGACACATTGGGCCTATGGGCCTTTGGGCCTCTAGGTCATATTTGGATTTCTTCTCAACCTTGTTTAAAAATGGATTATTTTTTCTAATAAAAGGGGTTTCAGCCCCAAACAGTTATAATAAAAATATAAAAAAAATTCAATATATTTTTGATAACTAATATATTATATCATTAACATAAAAAAACAAAAAAAATCATTTATTCTATAAAAAATGAGAAGTTATTACATTAATTAATAATAAATGACATTAGGACATAATATATGTTCAAAATATTTTAAAATAGTAACAAACACATATTTTTCTATAATATAATATTTCAAATTATTTATTTTATGTCAATATAGTATAAAATAAAATATTTTCTTATCAAATTTTTTTTATAATGATTTGTTTTGTTATAAAAAATTGTTTAATAATGATAAAGAACAGTTGTTTTATTAAAAAACAAACTAATGTTGACAAAAAAATGTTATTATTTTTCATAAAAAAATTAATAAAGATGTGAATAAATATTCTCTTCAACAAAAAAATTCAAATATTTATAACAAAACATAGAACCTATCCTTAATAAAAAAAAGAACTCATTACATTAAAAAAAATAGAGAACTTGATTCTATTTTGTGTTTTATATGAAAATCAATTAAAAAATATGTTAAACATGTTTTTTATAGAAACATGTCCAAGTATCCAAATATATCACATGTTTTATCATTAATAAAAGAAAAAATATGTTATTTTACAAGAAAAAGTAAATTTTATGTAACATAGTTTATATTTTAACAAAATCACCATTGAATATATGGGATTTATCAATGTTAGCAATAACTTTTATCAGCACTAAAAAAGTGAAGATGTTGTAAGCACCATTAAAAGATGATGAATTTTATCAGTGCTAAAAATATCATTGATAAAAGCATCATTCATTTGTGATAAAAAACAATTGAGGAAGAAAACTTTTATTAGTGCTATTTATAGCACTGATTAAAGTCAACATGCAATAGTGCGATTCTGAAATTACAACACACAACAACAAATATAGAATTTTATTTCAATTAAATTCACATCCCAATATAAAAAAACCCTATACAACGATTACAAAAATTTTAACCATTGGTACCTACCAATATAAAAAGACATTTCTTATGTTAGTAATACGATAATGAAATAAATTACACATAAATATGATACAATGCATTAATAAAATGTCACTTTTAGACTGAAATATACACTTCGAGTCATTCTGAGAACATCGTGTGTCAGATTAATAGTCGTTTGATTCATACACATCACAAATGATTTATGGATCATTTTCCTAATGTATTAAGACAATCTGTGCACATTTTCTCGGTTTTGGGTATGTCACGTGTGTTTTGAACTAAAATGTCAATTTTAAAAGTTATAAAGACTATATTGTATGTTGGGTTGACATGTGGATGATTCCTACACATAAAAAATGATTTGTAATTTGCTTTCATAAAATATTAAGACAATTAGAGTGTGATTTATTAGTTTTTAGTGAGGGACACACGTTTTTAACCAAAATATAATTATAAAATGAAAAAAATGTACATTGGGTAATACCAATCCAATCAGGTATCATATTTATGGTTGAACTATTCCTACACATCACAACTAACTTATTGATTTTTTCCTAAAGTGGAATGACCATAAAAGTGTTTTTATTGGTTTTTGATGAGTGCCACATGTTTTTAACTAATATCACACTATTTAACCAAAAGCACACATTTTGAGTCATACTTGTCAAGCCATATATCATATTATGGTGTTACTGATCCCTATATGTCACAAAAGCACACACAAATAATTTTCTTAAAGTATCAAAACAATTTGAATGTATTTTCTCAGTTTTGTGTATGTCAAGCATCTTTTGAAATAAAATTTCAATTTTAAATAAAAACATGCACTTTGAGGCATATCGATCCTGCTGTGTATTGTATTGATACACAGTTGATTCCAGCATGTAAAAAATGACTTACGGATCATTTTCCTAATATATAAAGGTAATTAGAGTATTTTTTTCTTAGTATTAGGTGAGTGAAATATGTTTTTCACTGAAATGTTATTTTTCTTACTGAAAACATACACTTTGAGCAATACCAATCACACCATGTGTCAGATTGACGTGAAACTAAAAAATACATGTTAAAAATGACATATGGATAATTTTCCAAAAGTATCTAGATAACCAGAGTGTTTTTGGTTGGTTCTCAATGAGTGACACACATTCTTAACTAAAATGTCATTTTAAAATAAAAACAAGCATAATGAGTCATACTAGTCATACCATATATAAAATTTATGTATGACTAATTTTTATACATCATAACTATATTTTGGATCATTTTCATAAAATATCAAGATCATATGCATGTGATTTTAATTTTTAAGTGAGTGAAACATGTTTTTAACTAAAAAGACAATTTTAAATTGAAAATACACATTTCAAGTCATACGGGTCATTCCTTGTATCAAATTGAGGTGCGACTTATTCCAACACATAAAAACAACTTATGGATCATTTTACTAACGTATCAAAGAGAAATGAATTAATTTTATTGGTTCTTAGTATGCCACATGTCTTTTTAACTAAAATATAAATTTTAATTTAAAAAATGCATTTTGAGTCATTCTAGCCACACCGTGTGTCCGATTGACATGAGGTTGATTCCTACACATCAAAAAAGGTATATAGACCATTTTAAAAATGAATCCTATGAATATGAGCATGTTTTCACAGTTTTAAATGAGTGATTATTTTTACTAAAACGTCATTTTAAAACTAAAAATACACACTTTCAGTCATACTGGACACATGGTGTGTCCGATTGAAGTACAAATAATTAATACACATAAAAATGACTTATAGATCATTTTTTATTGTATAAATACAATATAAATGTGTTTTATTGGTTTTTAGTGAGTTACACATGTTGTTTACTAAAATGTCATTTTAAACCGAAAAGAATCACTTTGTGTTATAATGGTTACAACGTGAATCGAATTAACATGTGAATGATTCCTATGTTGTATTTGGAGTCCTAGAACCAACTTATTTTGTATTTTATGATAACTTATATTCATGGTTTTTAATATTAATAAATTCCTTATCACATCAGGATTATTCTTCTGTGTAACATTGCATGTGATAATGTACCAAGAGTAGTTGTTGCACTAAAAGGTCATAGAAGTTCCCCATTATGATGAAAACCCAGAAGTGCAATTATCCTATTCATAGATATATGTTTTATGATAGGATTATATCATTTGAGGGACACAAATTATATATGCTATCAGGGGTGGAGACTCATAGGACTTTGGGTCACCTTCTCATGGTGTACGCCCTTGGTAATGTCTAGGCGGATATTATGAGAACTAAACCTACAAGTAGGAAATCCACATTTCTATGTTTCATTGGATGTTACTATCAATGAATGTGTGTATTGGTCCATATACTTTAGGATTATTATTAATGAGTATTATGAGTCGGGCGCCGTTTTCCAGTGTTTGCCAAATTTTTGGGTCTGAAAATCAACAAGCAAAGAAAAGTGGTTTTTGGAAAAGGGACTTGCACGCCGTGTATATGAAGGCTTGGAAACATGCGTGCCATATGTTTTTCAAGATCAGAGCATCAAAATATTGCAAAGGGATAAGGGTTGCGCAAGTTTTGGGTTTGGTTGTGCAAGTGATTTGAAATTTTTTTTGGCAAAGGGACTTGTGCGCCGATTATATAGAAGCATGGGAACTTGCGCGACTATTGGTTTTCAAGATTAGAACATGAAAATATGTCAAAGGGAGAAGGGCGCCCAAGTTTGGAAGTTGGTCATGCAAGTGACTTGCCGGGGTAGAGACTTGCACGCCGAGGGGAGACTTGCGCGCCGTCACGCAGGGTGTCCAAATGCCAATAAATACAGGTCGACCCCTCCTCATTTTGCATGAGATCAACACTTGGAGAAAATTAGAGCTCCCAACGCGTAGGTGTGGTGGTCATGAAAGTGGTGTGTGGTCGCGCAAGTATAAGTTGCACGCTGGTTGTAAGTTGCGCACCGGTTGTTAGTTGCGCGCCAAAATCAGTTTGGGCGTAAAAGGAGGTGAGTCGCACAAGTTTGGAGTTGAAGAAGGTTGTGTCGCACAAGTGGTTGAGGTGGAATTGCGCGCCAGTTTTTACTTGAGCGCCGAATACTTGCACGCCATCTTGGGACTTGTGCGTCGGGCTTGGAGAAGAGCGCCAGGTGTTGATGGAGCATGCCCGTCTTTCCAGGGCTTCTCAAAAGATGGAAGATTGCCCGATACCTTCGGTGCAAAGAGAAATTCATCTACGGGTGAAAGTTGAACTTCAACAGAGAATCTACATACAACAGAGGATGCATTCATTAGTGATAATGAAGAGACCTACAAGTCTATAAACTATGAGTGGATTCCTTTCAGAGTAGTGAGAAAAGGAAGAGGAAGAAGGTGATCCTCTCCACTGGTAGTGATCTAGAGAGAGAGAAACAAGGAGTGACCCTTGGGGAAGCAGTGAGTTGACCCTAAACTTTGTAAAGGCAGTGAGCATGGGAATAGAAGTGATCTATCCTGAACATTATAAATAGCAGTTCACTTTTAATGGATTTGGTACATCGGCACATTGCCAATGTATGCTCCTTGGACGTATCTCAATGAGGGTGAACCAAGTAAAAATCACCGTGTCTTGTGCATTCTTTACTTTCTATTTATATTGTGTAACGGGAAGAAGAGAGAAGAGTGTTTTGCTTAACAGTGAAACAAGATCAGAACGGGCTTTAATTTTAAATTTTTCATACCCTGATTCACCCCCCTCTCAGGGTATTCAGCCTTGTGGACCTAACAATTGGTATCAGAGGGAAAGGTTGATATTTGTTCTTCTCTCAATGGAGGTCACCAATCACAAAGGGATTCCGATATTTGATAGGAAAAATTTTTATCTATGGAAGAATCGAATGCAACACTACTTCCAATCTTTGGGAATGGATGTATTCACAGCAGCAATGCATGGCATAACATCTGATATTAATAGTGGTGCATTATCAGAAGCTGACTGTAGAGAGTTGGATGCTGATTCAAAAGAAATCAATGCCTTAGGGGGATCCCTATCCAATCCTATATATACAAAGGTGATGTATTGGAAAACATCACATTCCATGTGGGAAAAGTTATTGAATATACATGAAGGGGAGACAAAGGTCAGAGAGGAAAATATGCAAGGGTTGTGGAACAAGTATGAAGATATGAGAATGAACTCGAATGAATCTATTGATTCATTATTTGACAGGGTAAATATTGTATTGGAGGACATGAGAGGTCTTGGAGAAGTTATTGAAGATATAAAAATTGGGAAGCGCATCCTAAGAAAACATCCACCTCTGTTCTATCTGAAAGTTTCTGTTTTGGAAGATAAATACCCGAAAGAGCTGACATTGGATAACCTGAACAACAACCTTTTTGCATCTGAAATGAGAAATGATTATAACGATGCTATGGAAAAGGGGAAATCCAAAGAGGTGGAATTTAAGGCCATGAAGAAGCTCACCATTTAAGATTCTCTGGAGGATGAAGAAACAGATGAGGTAATGTCATTCCTCTCCTCAAATCTTCAAAGAGGAAAAGGAAAGTTCAAAGGGAAAATTCCACTTGCTTGCTTTATATGTGGAAAAGTTGGTCATCTTACTGCAAGGTGCCCCTAAAAGTTTCAAGAAGAAAATAATAAAGATGAAGTTGAAATTCCCAAGAAGATATCTTCAGCCTATGTGAAAGGGAAGAAGTAGTTCAAGAGAAATTTCTCCAAGAAGAAGAATCTTCTTTCACAAGAAATAGATAGTTCAGATGAGTCTAAGGTTGAAGAGGTGAAGGAGATTGAAAATTGAAAAGATCATGGAGAAAATAATATGGTGGTAGTCGTCGGTAGTTCTAAAGAGAAGAACGAGACCGAAGGTGATGATGAAGAAGAAGAAGTTGAAGGAAGAATATATATGCAAGCTAAGTTGGAGGATGCTCTTGAGGAGATAAATGTTTGGAGAGCCAAAACAAAGAAAGCTAAAAAAGTTGTTCTTGATGCCAAACTCTATATGCAGTAACAAGAAGAATAGAAGTCTGAGTTGATGGAAGAAATTGAGAAACCCAAGTTATCAACACCAGAGAACTCAGAAGCAGTTAGTGAGTATAAGCTCAATATTGAAGAACAGAAAAGGAAGATCAATGGATTGAATAAAAAAGTGAAAGATCAAGTCAAGTGTATCGAAGATCTTGAAGAATAAGTGGTCAGTCAGTGAAAAAATATGAAGGATAAAAAAAACTCTTGACCCCCAATGTGATATTAGAAAACCAGACCATTCAGAAGATAGAAAGGATGAAAGAGGAGGCTAGCAGTTCAGCAGGTATGAAGCTGCAATTGAGCTCAGATGCCAAGGCCAAATTGGGGCTTGATCTAAAAAAAAAGCTGTAAATATTGATTTCAGACCGCAAGCATCCACTCCAATATTAAAGGTTGATTTGGGAAGAAAATAAAATCGGAATATTCAAAGATCCCAAAGGGAAACTCATAATGCTGAACTAACACAAAGGAATGAACCTTATATCAGGTGTTATTATTGTGGAAAGATGGTACATTCACAGTATGTGTGTTCCATAGCCAAGAGATATCGAAGGGAACAAGAACAGAGGTGGCAGCCAAACAGAGAATGGTTTTCCAGAACATATTTCGAAGGACACTGTTTTTAGTGCGGAGTATTTGGGCACATGGATTGGTACTGCACTTCGACCATATAGAGGAATGTGCCAAAGTAGAATCAAAACGTTCTCAAGCACCAGATCAATAAACCAATAGGTGAGTTAGAAATGCAGAATAGATTTGCAGCTTTGCAAGTTGAAGCTGGTCCATCATACTCTGAGAAAGAACAGGAGTCTCAATTCATGCCGAGTGTGAAACCAAAAATATGGACCAAGAAGAAGAAGAATGAGAAGGCAGTGGTGACAGAAATTTCCATTAAGGCATCAGATCGCTCTGGTGTGTGGATCCTTGATAGTGGTTTCACATCTCATATGACAGGAAATAAGGATCTTGTTACAGGAATAAAATATGATAAATAAGGAGTTATCAAATTTGGAAACGATGAAGGCATGAATATTGTTGGCTTAGGAAAGGCCAAGTTTGGGGGAAAAGAAATGAGACATGCTGATGTTTTGGTAGTAGATGGTCTTAGTCATAACTTGCTTAGTGTCAGTCAACTATGTGGCTCTAGGCACTCTATCCAATTTACCAAGAAGATGTGTGTTGTGAATGTAAAAGATGGAGCAATTTTTCTACAGGAAAAATGGACAAAGGGAAATATTTACCTTGTAAGTGGGGAATAAGATATGTGCCTTTTATCCAGAGAAGAAGAAAACCAGATGTGGCATAAGCAACTTGGTCATCTATGCCAACTATCTGTGGTAGATCTGGTAAAGTGTGATGCTGCTAGAGACATTCATAAACTATCACATGATCAAAATCATACATGCGATGCTTGCCAACAAGGGTAGATCATCAGAAAGACATACAGGCCAAAGGAATAGAAATCAACAAGAGTGCTCGAATTGGTGCATGTTGATATATGTGGACCAATCTCACCAAGAGCTATAAATGGGAAAAGGTACTATGTTTTTTTCATTAATGATTATAGAAGAATGGCCTAGGTATTTTTCATTACCCATAAGATAGAGGTGTTCAGTTTCATAAAGCAGTATAGGAGGGAATCAGAAAGGATGCTTGGGCAGAAAATTCTGAAGTTTCATACTGATAACAGTATGGAATTCACAAACAGTCAAGTTGAAGACTATCTCGAGAAACATGGGATAAGGCATCAAGTTTCATCAGTGAGAAATCCCCAATAGATTGGAGTGGTTGAAAGGAGAAATTGGATCATCAACAACATAGCCAAAACAATGCTTATTGAAAAGGACCTACTAGAGACATTTTGGAAGGAAGCAGTTTTGACATCGGTCTATATTTTGAACAGGTCTCTATTATGTCTGAAAGAAGGAAAGAATCCATATGAAATGTGGTATGGAAAGAAGCGAACGTTGAAATAATTTCGAATATTTGGAAGTAAGTGATTCATTCTCAACAAATAAAATCACAGGAAATTCGAGTCACGAGGAGATGAGGGGATATTCCTTTGCTACTCAGGGAAAACAAAAGCATATAAATGCTTCAAAAAAAGGCTGGGAAAAATTGTTGAGAGCAATGATTTCACTATAGTTGAAAATGAACAGAATACTCAACGACTGAGTGAACAGTTTCTAGATGAAAGTAATGAGGAGGTAAGAAACATAGGGGGAGTAGAAGTGGAAGAGGCTGACTCAGTAGAGATACTGATGATGAGCAAGAGGAAACAAACTCTGAATATGCTAATAAGCCAAAGAGTTGAGATGAAATTGATAGGAAAAATATCATTGGTGATCAGAAAACTCCAGTTTAGAATCGAAGAATGAAATCATCACAGCAAACATCGTTTTTATCTTTGGTGGAACCAAAATGTTTTTCTGATGCAACTGAAGATGAGTACTGGGTTCAGGATATGAATGAAGAATTAGAACAGATTGATAAGAATCATACATGGGAGATTATTTCGAGGATAGTAAATAAGAACATCATCGGGACTAAATGGGTCTTTCGCAACAAGATGAAAGAAGATGGCACAATGATTCCAAACAAAGCACGACTGGTGTGAAAAGGATACTCCCAAATAGAGGGTATTGATGTTGATGAGACATTTTCACCAGTTTCAAGGCTGGAGACAATCAGATTATTTTTAGCCATATCAGTGCAAAGAAAGTTCAAAGTGTTCCATAAGAACGTCAAATCTGCATTTCTAATTGGGGTTCTGGAAGAAGAGGTGTACATTGAGCAGCCAAAAGGTTTTCTCATTCATGAGGATGAGAACAAAGTTTACAGGCTGAATAAGGCGTTGTATGGACTGAAATAAGTACCAAGAGCATGGTACTCAAGGCTTGATCAGTACTTAAAGAAGCTTGGTTTCTAACGTGGGGGAGTTGATTACAATATTTATTTCATTAATGATAGTAATCAAAGGATGACGATTCTGGTTTATGTTGAAGACATAATATTTGGTGGATCAGATGAAGCTCAGTGCAGACGGTTTTCTGAATTCAGGAAAAATGAGTTTGAAATGTCAATGATTAGAGAGCTAACGTTTTTCCTTGGTCTTCTGGTGACACAAAAAAGGAATGAAACATTAATTTCTCAATCCAAATATTCCAAGGAGGTTTTAAAAATATTTGTAATGGAAAATTCCAATGAGATGAAGACTTCGGTGGCTACCCGGATGAATTTATCAAAATATGAGGATGGAAAGGTAGTTAATATCACAAAATACAAGAAAATCATTATAAGTCTATTGTACTTAACTTCAACATGGCCTAACATTATTTTCACCACATTCCAAGCAGCAAGATATCAGAGTAATCCCAATGAAATCCACATGCTTGCAGTGAAAATAATACTTCGGTATATCAAGGACATGGTGTATTTCGGCTTGAAATATACTAACAAATCTTAGACAGAGTTATTGGGATATACTGATGCAGACTGGGATGGTTCAGCGAATGATAGAAAATAAACGTCAGGTGGTGCATTCTATCTTGGTGGATTGTGTATTTCTTGGATAATCAAGAAGAAAGATTGCATTTCATTGAGCACCGCAGATGTTGAGTATATTGTGTCCACTCAAACATGTACACAATTATTGTGGATGAAGCAGCATCATGAAGATATGGGAGTTGAAGTGAAGTCTCTGATTGGAATCCAGTGTGGTAACTCAGGTTCTATAAATCTCAGCAAAAATCCCGTCCATCACTCAAGGACAAAGCACATTGAGATAAAGTATCATTTTATCAAGGAGAAAGTTGAGCAAGAAATCATGAAGTTGGAGTATGTGCCTACAGAGTTATAGGTTGCATACATTTTGACAAAGGCCTTACCCAAAGAAGCTTTTGAGAGGCATCGACTGGCTCTGGGAGTTCAGTAGACTCCCCGCACTCAAAAGAGTGTGGCTATGGGAACCCCCCCTCTCCCCGAGGTATGCTGTGTTTTTCTATAATAGGTGGATATGTGTTCTCTACTCTGTTACAAACTACAAAGATGTGACCTTTTTGGGTTCGTTGACAAAGGGGGATAAAATAGTGATTGTTCAAGGGGGAGACAGCGTGGAAATTTGATAAATCATGATTTATATGGGGAGAAGCTGAAAGGTGGAGCCGCGAGATAGGGGGAGTGAAATGAGATAGGGGAGCATATTAAATCTGAAGATTCTATATGTGATTGATCAAAGAATAGATATCACGACAACCGATGATCGTGATGAAAGCAGAAGAGTGGTGTTGGTATACAATATGAATATTTACAAAAACTTGGTATCCGTTTGGTTTCAACAATGGATGTCAGAGATGAAGTGATTCATTGATGAACTTTTCATTTTATTTTGTTTCTCATGCTGGGAATTGCTCATGTGGGATTAGAGTATGTGTTGAGTAAATCTTTGATCTCTATCAGAATCGAATTATGCAAATGGTGGATGACAAATTAATGATGTATCTTTTTATTGAAGATTTTTCAAAAAACCTAAAGGGGGAGATTGTTGGGAAAAAATCCCTCAAAGAATCATTGAATCATTTTTGAGGTGATTGTGTTTGTTAACAAAGTGGACATCTGTGTTGTGATTGTTGACAAGGAAAACTATGGCATACAATTTTGTTGACAAAGGGGATTTCATGGTGTCATGTCAAGTTAAAGGTCTGTGGTTAACGATCCATGTTTGATTCAAGAATGTCGATAAATGAATGGATGATCTGGAGGTGGTACAAAAAGAGAATATACAAGGTGGTGCTGTTTTCCAGTGTTTGCCAAATTTTTGGGCCTGAAAATCAACAAATGAAAAAAGTGGTTTTCGGAAAAGGGACTTGTGCACCGTGTACATGAAGTCTTGGAAACTTGCACTCCATATGTTTTTCAATATCATAGCATCAAAATATGACAAAGGGATAAGGGTCACACAAGTTTTGGGTTTGGTTACGCAAGTGATTTGAAAAGTGTTTTTGGAAAAGGGATTTGCATGCCGATTACTTAGAATCCTAGAAACTTGCACACCTAGTGTTTTTCAAGTTCAGAACATGAATATATGGAAAAGGTAGAAGGGATCCGAAGTTTGGAAGTTAGTTTCACAAGTGACTTGCAGGGGCAGAGACTTACACACCGAAACTTGCGCACTGAGGGGAGACTTGCGCGCCGTCACACAGGGTGTCCAAATTCCTATAAATACAGGTCGACCCCTCCTCATTCTGCACGATCTCAACACATGGAGAAAATTAGAGCTCCCAAATCATAGGTGTGGTAGTGGCACAAGTGGTGTGTGGTCGCACAAGTATAATTTTCTTGCTGGTTGTATGTTGCGCGCTGGTTGTTAGTTGCACACCAAAATCAGTTTGGGCTTAAAAGGAGGTGCGTCGCGCAAGTTTCGAGTTGAAGAAGGTCGTGTCGTGCAAATGGTTGAGGTGGACTTGCACAACCGTTTTGACTTGCGCGCCGAAGACTTGCACGCCGTCTTGGGACTTGCGCACCGGGCTTGGAGAAGAGCGTCAGGTGTTGTTGGAGCACACCCATCTTTCTAGGGCTGCGCAAAAGATGGAAGATTTCCCGATACCTTCGGTGCAAAGATAAATTAATCTATGGGTGAAATTTTAACTTCAATAGAGCATCTACATACAATAGAGGATGCATTCATTAGTGATAATGAAGAGACCTACATGTTTATACATTGTTAGTGGATTCCTTCCAGAGCAGTGAGCAAAGGAAGAGGAAGAAGGTGATCCTCTCTACCAACAGTGAGCCAGAGAGAGAGAGAAACAGGGACTGACCCTTGGGAAAGTAGTGAGCTGACCCTAAACTTTGTTAAGGTAGTGAGCATGGGAATATAAGTGATCTATCCCAAACTTTGTAAACAGCAGTGCAATTTTAGAGGATTTGGTAAATTAGCACATTACCAGTGTATGCTCCTTGGACGTAGCCCAGTGAGGGTGAACCAAGTAAAAATCACTATGTCCTGTGCATGCTTTACTTTATATTTATATTGTGCAATGGGAAGGAGAGAGAAGATTGTTTTTCTTAACAGTGAAACAAGATCAGAACGAGATTTAATTTTAAATCTGTCATACCCTGATTCACCCCCCTCTCAGGGTATTAAGCCTTGTGGACCTAACAATGAGTAATGAAAGAAAGGATTTATCCTTTATGTTATTTAGTGGAATATAATATCTAAATACCTTTGATGAAATGATATATCCAAAATAATTCCATGCCCATGGTGATCCATAGGAATGTTCTATTTCCAGAAAGTCAATGAAAGAGATATCAAGCATATAGGTTCATGGAACTGGCTTGCAACCTGGTTGATTAGAGATATTTTGATAAAGGGATTATATTATATGGTAAGTGTTCGTATGAGGTGATATTTCAATGAGGCATTAACTTCTTTCTCTATGTGTTCCCTGACGTGTTGTTAGATGCTAACCATGGACTTAAGGCAGGTCCACCTAATGCAACTCAGAAAAAGGCCTAGAGGGCCACACACTAAGTGTATCTGGAATCTCAATTAAATAATTTATTATATAAAAATTGGAACAAATATTATTCCTGGTCATGGTTTAATAATTATTTATGTATACCTGATCATATTTATTCCATCACTAGTTATTCGAGAAAATATATTGTGGGAGGAATAATTAATAAATATTTATTTGATATTTGGTGAATATAATATTTATTTATTTATTAATGAATAATGCAGTGATATTTATTTAATAAATAATAGTCAATATTCAAGGCATGATAAATATTTAGGATTATAAGACTAAGTTTAAGGGTCCAATGAGAAATAATAATATTGAATATTATTTGATTAAATAATATTTAATTATAACTCGCATGTTAAGAACATGTTAGGAAATAATAATATTTCTGTACATATTTGACATGGGGGTTTCACTAGGATTAATAAAATAATTAAAGGTACATGTGTATGTTATTTTATTTTTAACCTAGAGAAATAAATGCCCAGTTATATTATTCTCTCATTAGCCAAGGGCATGTCTATGTGATGCCAATTGGGTTCTGCATAATATTTGGAGAAAACCTATCGAGCCTAGAGAGTTCATCCCTCTCTAAGAACGCTCTAAAAACGAGAGTGACCCTCCTCCACTAGATCAAGGAGAACTCATTGGAAGAAGTTATCAAGGAGATCGAAGGAAGAAAATGAAAGCACAAGGATCTTCCATGATAACACCTAGAGACTCCTTCAGCGGTGTCCATAGATTCATGGAACACGTGTGGATCACCACTAGAGGAATCCTACATTTGGATTCAACAATGCAATGATGACACACTGCTGATATGTGGCCTAACACATCAATGAAGAAATAATAACCTTGGAGTAAATTCTTATTTAATTAAATTAATAGTAAACAATATGTGTTGATCTACTATCTCTTAGATTTAGGGTTTTCTATCCCTTGTTATTTGATTCAATTCTGTTGGTCATGACGTTCTTTATCAAAATAGACCTCATATTGATTATCAACAAAAAAAAGAAACGTTTGGCACCATCCCTCTCACACTACCACTGCGACGGGAACCTACAAGTGGTATCAAAGTGATCACATCATTGTTTATAAATATTTAGTTTTGTTGATGATTTACACATTCATAATTTAGTTTTTGTATTCAATTTAATCATTCTTTAAATCTAAATTGTGATATCTATTTATTCCTCAATATTTTATCATAAATATAATATAAATTATTAATTTTATGACTAAAATAAAATCGAGGAATGCATCTGGAGGTTCCATGGATTCTGATTGGATAACACAGGAGTAGACACGGTGTAATCAGAATTACACGCCATGTACTCATGTTCAATGCATCCTGAGTAAATTCAAAAATTACTCAACCCATGTGCATTAATGACACGCGGTATAGTTAATTCTTACACCGCATGTTGACTGGGACAGACAGGTGCACAGTCAGTCGGACTACATGCCATGTGGCCCACTGGACACGTTGTGTAGTCCCTTTGAGTCAGGGCTGGGCTATGTATTCCATACATAGCCTACTCGACCGGTGACTGTGTAACATAGAGTCAAAAAATCTTGTGGCCCACTAGACATGTGGTGCACTCCAATATTTATGATGTAAGCCTCACATGATGAGTCCCTAGGCATGTAATTCTGATACATGGTGAAGAATGTACACGCTGTGTATATCAGATGAACATGCCGTGTACTTTTACCAGCTACACAGATTTAAAATTTATTATATTATGTTACCTTTGAGACATGTCCTTTCATGTGATTGTAAATATGGTACACACCATGTGATAGGATTTGATATATATATATATATATATATTTATATATGTGTGTGTTTTATTAACATCTACATAATAATCAAGATCTTCACATCATGTATGAGTTGTATTATATTTATTATTTTATGTTCATTCTATATGTCACAAATAATAATGTGTATACAAGTATAATGCATGTTGGGTAGTTTTGGACAGGTATTCACTAGGTTACCTCCAAGGTACAAGTTAAGTATAGAGTTAATTTTAAATGAATTTATTAATTTTTTTTTAAATTATAATGGATGATAATCTCACGTAAATAAAAAAATGGTTTAAGATAAAAGGATTGATTAATTAAAGATAATAAATAATTTATTAGAGAAAAATTTATCTTAAATAAGAACGATTAATTAATTGAATTATAGTTTTATTAAATGCGTAATTTGTTGCATGCATGTGGATGATCATGATCTAGACTGGACCTTTGTATGCGATTGGTTTCCTTTTAATTTATTATTAAATTAAATTATTAGTCTTTGTGCCTTCCATCATCATTAATATGTTGGGCCTATGTGCCATGGTTTCTTTTATATATACCCCGCATTACACCTCACCTGCATGTGAGTAAAAGCATATGTAATGGATGGAGCTCCCAAGCTAGTGGAGGCGGTTGAAGTTAGGTTCCAAGACAAAACCAATCCAAGGAGATACAAAGGTAGACATGTGTAAAACTGTAAACAAGAACCTTAAATGGTTCAAGGTGTTTCTCCCCTATGTCAGTGATTTGTTTATCAACCTCTAGATAAACTAAACATTAGAGAAAACTCATGATCATACCCATTATTTATTTCTATCATATTTCATGGTTATTCATTGTGGATATTTTTTAATGATCACATAATTAATTAATTAACAAGCATGCAAGATGGAAATAAAATAATTTGTCTTATGTGTAAATATTATCTAAAGACATAGTTAATCACTTATGTAATCCCACTTAATATTAACAACCATGTGATAAAGATAATAATTTGGAATTTACATATAAAGGATAAATCCATAAATAAAATATTATGTTGGTATATCCTTCCATTACTTAGGTTAGAATTGAACCATAGTTCAATGTGAATTACCAGCAAAATTTGGGATGCTTTCAATTATCGGGGAATTCTGACATGAGTTTTAGGGTTTAATTGACTTGGTTCACATAAAAAGTTGACTGCCAAAGGAATAAATGGTGTAACTAAGATGAAATGGTTGTGGAAATCTAAATTAATGACCTCAAGATTGGGTATTCCACTCAATGAATCAATAAAATGTGACTTAATGTAGTCAGAATTTGGAATTCCTACCTAAAACCATTTTAGTTGCTTGACTAGAAAAAGTTGGGGTGATGAGAATGTAATATGGATCCCTTTTAATATAATATCCAAGAAACATGATATTCTAAAGCCAATGGTAAGGGCTATTGGGTTTTGATAAAATAGTTGGAGACTAATAAATATTTATTTATTTATTTTTCTAATTTTATCAAGATAATGTACCAAATCTCTGATTATCTTATTTGTAGAAACAACAATAAAAATGACATTAAATATATCGTTTCTATCTATAGTCGATATGAAAAAACTTATCACTAGAACTAATTTCTAGGAGTGGAAAATGCGCCTATAGGTCATGCTTTACAATGAAAGGAAACTGTATGTGTGGGAAGAACCTTTACTAGTTCCACCTAGAAATGAGATGAGTGATAAACATATCTATTTATATGAGAAACATCTAAATGATGTTACAAAATTTTAGTGCTTCATTCTATCATCCATTTCCAATGAGCTCTTGAAGAAATATGAGGAAATGGATGATTATAGAATGAATTCTCCCCTTCATAATCTCTATTAAGATAAGGTGAGACAAGAGAGGTATGAGATCTCCAACACTTTGTTCATGACTAAGAATAGAGAGTCTACACCAGTTGGGCCTCATGTAGACATTCTTATTGGAAACATTAAATTCCTAGACATATTAGTGAATAAATTCCTAGAAGAGTTTCATACAGATCTCATATGATCATCACTACATAAGACCTTATGTTGTTTTATTATGAATTATAATACGAGCAATAATGATAAGAGTCTATCATAACTTCTGAACATGATTCTCTATGAGGATAAGGACATAGGGTTTTAAAATACCATAGTAATTATGGTGAATAAGAAGAAAAAGGAAAAGGAAAAGGAAACCAGGAAATATAAATAGTCTAAAGCTCCTGAGCACCATCCTACTAAGTAGAAAAATATCTAGAGGTAGGGTAAGGAAAAGGAGGAAGTATGTTTTTCATGTGGAAATCCAGGCCATTGGAAGAGGAACTGCATCCAAAAGCAAGGGTAAGATAAATGTGTATTCGTTATCAAGTAAAATATTTCCATATCTTCACATTGGGTATTAGATATAGCTTGTAGAAATCATATCTATATCCAAATGCAAAAACCAAGTAGATTCTCGAAAATTTCTAGAGGGGAGGTGGATCTATGAGATGCCCAAGGTGCAAGGCTAGTTTCTATTGCAATTGGTGACTACTACCTTTCATTTCCAAAGATAATGGTTTTGGTTTTACATGATTATTATTATATACCCACTGTTACCAAAAAAACAATTTATGTATCATGTTTAGATACATATGGGTTAATTTTCATGTTTGGAAATAAAATTTCTTTCTTTTATAATGAGAGAATATATTATGGTATGACACATTTAAATAATGGTATGTATGTATTTAATTATGAAAACCAAGTGTTGGAAATTGATAACGAATCATGTTAACATGACTCATATAATAGCCAGTTGTGGCATCACCGTCTCGGTCATGTAAACAAGAAGTGTTTGAAAAATCTATGTCAAGATGGTTATTTAGACTCTTATATGCTAAAAATACTTGATAGTTATTATTCTTGTTTATAAATTAAAATGACAAGAATGTTATTTGGTGGTTAGGGTGAAAGGGCTATAGACATTCTAGGATTGGTACACATTGAGGTGTGTAGACCATTTCTAGTAAAAGCTAGGGGTGGATATTCTTACTTCATAACTTTTACCGAGGACTTGAGTAGATATGGATACATCTACTTAATGAGGTATACGTCCATGTCTTTTGATAAATTCAAAGAATTCAAGAATGAAGCAAAGAATCAATTTGGTATGAAGATAAAGAATCGTTGATCGGATCAAGGTAGAGAATATGTTAACCAAGAGTTAATTGAATATCTATGGGATTTTGGGATTCTATCTCAACTAACTCCACATTATACA
Source organism: Viscum album (assembly GCA_963277665.1). Lineage (NCBI taxonomy): Eukaryota > Viridiplantae > Streptophyta > Magnoliopsida > Santalales > Viscaceae > Viscum > Viscum album. Next base: position 1,916,465,166 of record OY728127.1, read on the forward strand.
TCACAGTGGAATAGTGTTAGTGAAAGAAAGAACCATACCATGTCAGACATAGTAAGTTTGATGATGAGTAATGCATATATTCCATTATCCTTTTGGGAATATGCATTAAAAACTATGACACACACATTAAAACGAGTGAAAACTAAAGCAGAAAATAGAATTCCCTTTGATCTATGGAGTGAAAAGGAACCCATTTTGTCACATACATGTGTATGGGGTTTTGAGGAATTTGTTAAGGCTTTCTCAGGAAACAAACTAGCACCTTGGGGAACGAAGTGTATCTTTATTAGGTATCCTAAGAAAATAAATGGGTATTTCCTATAAAACCCATCATACAGGAAAGTTATTGTCACTAGAAAATCTATATTTCTTGGTAGGTAGAATAACCTAAAAAAGGATAGTGGGGGAATGATTGACATCGATGAAGTTTATTCTCAAGATACATAGGATTTGGTATAGGGTCAAGTTCCACAAATCCTCATGGAAGAAATAGTTCCTAAAATAATAGTATTTCATAGGAGTGTATGAGAGGTAAGGTAACTAGAGAGATATTGTTTTCTAGTCACTAAGGATGGTGAATCATTATTATAGGACAATTATGATCCTACCTCCTACAAGGAGGAAATAGAGAGATCAAGAAGTATAAAGATGTCTAGAAGCTATGAATTCTAAGATAGATTCCATGTATTAGATCCATGTTTTGGTTTTTGGTCGATGTTCTGGTTGATATAATGCTTGTTGGGTATAAATGGGTATTCACGAGTGAAATGGACATGTAATGTAAAGTAAGTACTTATAATGAAAGGCTAGTTTCTAAAGGGTTTAAACAACATCAAGTAATTAACTATGATGAATCCTTTCTCCATTTTCCATGTTTAAATCCATTAGAATAATATTTTCCATAGAAGCTTACCATGACTGTGAGATTTGGAAAATGAATGTCAAAATTTCGTTCCATAATGGGAAACTTTAGGGGAATGTCTATATAGAACAACCAGAAGAGTTTGTGACACCATGTGATTCCAAAAGTATTTTCAAGTTGCAGAGATCCATTTATATATTGAAGCAAGCATCTAGGTCATAGAACATTTGATTTGATGAATCCATAAAAGAATTTGGTTTCATTAAAAATGAAAGTGATCTGTGTGTTTATAAAAGGTTTAATAGGAATGCTATCGTTATCCTAGTAGTATATTTTTATGAAGTATTACTTATTGGAAATGACATACCTATCTTATAATCTAATAAGGACTGGTTGAAAAAGTGCTTCTCCATGAAGGAATTAGAAAATGTATCATACATTCTAGGGATCAATATCATTTGTGATAGATCTAAGTGGCTTCTTAGACTAAGACAAAGTACATATATTGACCAAATACTAAACAGATTTAGTATGTAACAATCTAAGAGGGGATTGCTTCAAGGGTCAAATGGTTTATATATTTCTATGAAAATGTCTCCCGAGAAACAATAGTAGAATAATAGAATGTGTAAGATCCCATACTCTTTAGTGATAGGATCAATCATGTATGTCGTGTTATGTACTAGACTTGATGTTTCCTATGCATTGAGCATGGTAGGAAGATATCAAGCAGATACAAGAGAACATAATTGGGATGCTTTTAAGACTATCATTAAGTATCAAAGAATATCCAAGGATATATTCCGGGTGTATAGAGGAGATGAGGAGATTTTCCTCAGAGGGAATGATTATACTAGTTTTCAGATAGATAAGAATGATCTGGAGTGACAATCAGGATCTGTTTTTTTATTATCTCAATGGAGTAGTTGTGAGCTTGAAGAGTTCAAAGAAGCCAGTTGTAGCTAATTCTACAACAGAGTCCATGTACATAGAGACTTTTGATGCAGCCATGGAATCCGTCTAGATTCAAAACATTGTCTAGGAGCATGATGTGGTACATAGAAATTAATACCCTATCACATTATATTGTGATAATACTACAATGGTGGATCTTGTAAAAGATCCAAGGTCACATAAACAGACAAAGAACATACTCTATAAGTATCACCTCTTGAGTATTTTTTATCAAAGGGGAGAAGTTATAGTGAGCAGAGTATCCATGGAAGAGAACTTGGTAGACACCTTGACTAAATTCATATATCAATAGAAGCATGAGTATCATGTGTGAGTTAATGGACTGAAGGTCATTAGCTATTGGCTCTAGTTATAGTGGGAGTCTATTAGAGTTGGTTCCCTAGATCCAAATTATTTTTTACTTTATGATAACTTATTATCATGGTTTATAATATTAATAAAATTCTTATCGCATCAGGATTGTTCTTTGGCATATCATTGCATGCGACAATATCCAAAGAGTAAATGTTACACTAAATGGTCATAGTAGTTCCCCACTATGATGAGAACCTATAAGTTCTAAGAAAATATTCTTAGATATATGTCTATGACTGAATGATATCATTTTAGGGACACCAGTGATATAGGATATTGGAGGTTGAGACTCCTAGGACTTCGATACACCTTCTCATCATGTACTCCCTTGGTAATGTCTTGGAGGATATTATGAGTACAAGATCCTGTAATAGAAAAACCACATTTCTATGTGTCATTGGATGTTCCTATCTGTGGACATGAGTATTGTTCCTTATAATTTTATATTATAATTAATGGGTATTATCAGTCACACACTAAGTTGTATTGACAAAAACCATGACTATATATGTTCACGATGAGGTAGGATATGTTGGGTGCATCACGAGTAATATTGCATTAAAGAATAATGGGAGAAAGGGTTTATCCATTTTGTTCTTTAATGGAAGATAATATCTCAATCCCTTTGATGGAAATGATATAGCCTAAATAAATCCATGTCCATGGTGATCAATAGGAATGTTCTATTTTCGAAAAGTCAAAGAAAGAGATATCAAGCATACAGGTTGATGGAATTAACATGCAACCTGCCTAATTAGAGATATTATGATAAAGAGATTATATTACATGGAAAGTGTTCATATGAGGTGACATGTCTTTGCGGTATTAACTTCTTTCTCTATGGGTTCCTTGGCAGGTTTCTAGATGCTAACCTAGGACATTAGGTAGTTTCACCTAATGTCACTGAGAAAGAGGCCTAGAGGGTCCAACACTATTTGTATCTAGAATATCAGTTAAATAATTTATTATTTAATAGGTTGAATAAATATTATTCCTTGGAATGGTTTAATAATTATCCATGTATGTTTGATTTCATTTATTCCAACACTAGTCATTCTAAAGAATATATAATGGGTGGTATAATTAGTAAATATTTATTTTCTATTTGGTGAATATAATATTTATTTATTTATAGACAAATAATGAAGTAATATTTATTTAATAAATAAATAGTCATTTTTCAAGACGTGATAAATATTGAAGAGGATTGGTGGACAGAGTTTAAGGGTCCAGTGAGAAATAATAATATTGAATATTATTTTATTAAATAATATTTAATTTTAACTTTCATGTTAAGTACATGTCAAGAAATAATAATATTGTTGTTATTATTTGACATGGGGGTTTCACAAGGATTAATAAAATAATTAAATGTACTTGTGAAAGTTATTTTTTTATTACCCTAGTGAAATAAATGTCCAGTTATATTATTATATCAGTAGCCAAGGGCAAGGCTAAGCAGCACCAATAGGGTAGTGCACAACATTTGGAGAAAGCCTCTAAAGCCTAGAGAGTTCTTTCTTCTCCAAGAATGCTCTCTAGAACGAGAGAGATCCTCCTCCACTGGATCCAGTAGAATGCTTTGGAAGAAGTTCTCAATTCAATTGAAGGTGGACTATGCAAGCGTAAGAATCATCCATGCTACCACTCAGAGACTCCTTCAGCAATGTCTGAAGATTCTTGGAACACATGTTATCACTGGTTGTCATGACCCGTCCTCGGGGTCCGTGCCGTGACTACCCCAAGCCCGCCTTCCATAGGCCAGGGGCTGGCGACTAGCACCAAGGCGTAAATCCCGGTAAAAAGGGAAGGCATTGCCTTTGTAAAGTAAACAAACACCACAGAGTAAGCAAGCGGAAAGTAAACACTAAGCAGAATCAGAGTACAACTGAAAGTGCGGAAAAGTAAATGGGCCAGTATACAAACCCAAACTGAAAGTAAAGTACAACTCGAAAGGGAAAAACAGAAACTGAAAGGTAAAAGCCGCTACACCGAGCTGTCCTCTGGAAATCCCACCTGAAGGGTGGGTACAGATAGCTCCTCTGCTCCACGGGTCCCGCCGTCTGCTCCGAGCACGTCCCGCCCAGTGGTCCACCTCCGGGTACCGTCCCGCTCTGCAAGCCTCAGATAAGGTCAACGCTGTCCGTCGTCTGCAACCAACACAACGTAGTGCGGGAAAAGCCCGTGCAGGGGTGAGTATAAGCTACCCAGTAGGGACCCCGAGACCCCTGAAGGTCTCTCAAATCCACAAAGGATAAACCACAAAGAAAGGTACAATCACGAAGTAACAACCGAAACTGCTTAGGTATATGCCCATACATATACCTAAGTCATCAAATTCAAATATGCTCCAACCTCCGAGCCCAAGTACAACTCAGTCCACACAGGAAAGTAAACGTATTCCACACAGGAAAGCAAAACGTAATCCACACAGGATTGCACAACACAATCCACACAGGAAAACAACAGGATTCAGCTCACACAGGTATACTTCTTCGAAAGACGATAAAGATGATCTCTGATCCATCTAAGTCGTCAGACCCACGAAGGATTGATAGGTAACTAACCCCCACAAAAGACCCACACAGGATCGGGCCCACGTAGGACCTGTAGGCGCTGGTTCACACAGGACCGCTGAGCGCAAAGACCCACACAAGATCGGGCCCACACATGACCTGTAGCACTGATCCACGTAGGATCGCTGAGTGCTGAAGTCGTCGTCGTCGAATCCACACAGGATCTCTGTACTGTCGTCGTCGCAGTCACAATAGCAGTAGTAGCAGTAGTAGTCACAGTAACAGTCGCAGCCAGCACTAGGGTTCCCGCACACAGCAAGCTCGTTCGGAGGGTCCGCTCCACGAGCCGAGAGGCTGATACATCAACTTTCACAAAGTCCAGAGTTGATGTATCCAAAAGTTCCGTATCGTCAACAGGAACTCAACGCAACAGACGGCGCGTCGATCGGACGCCCGGTCTGAGAGTTATTGGCATTTTCGTCCCTGGGGCCCGGTTGGTTTTTAAGGCAAAACCAACCCGACCGTACTCCACCCGCGTCCAAACCTCGGTCGGAGTATGCCAAAAGATCCGTCTCACTAAGAGGAACACAACACAGCTGACGGCACGTCAATCGGACGTCCGTAGCTCAAGATATGAGCATTTCCGCTCCGAAGGCCCGGTTGGTTTCGTGAACGAACCAACCCGGCCGAACTCAAAGTAATCCGAAACCTTGAGTGCGATATACCGAAACGACCGTCTTGATCCAAGGATCGCGTTTCCGCAGACGGTTCGTCGATCGGAGGTCCGTGGATCAAGATATGGCCAAAAGACCGAAACTGATTCGAAATGGGGGGGTTCGGGTCCGGGCCGACCCGAACCGGGTCGACCCAACCCGGGCCCTACCCAGCCTGGCGCCGCACGCGGGGGGGGGGGGGGGGGGGGGGGGGGGGGGGGGGGGGGAAAGCCCCCCGCTTCTTCAATTGGCGGCGCGGCTATGCCGCGCCGTTTTGTCAATCAACGGCCCCCCTCCTGGGGGCCCGCTTCGTGGAAAAACCGGGGGGCCTCCTGCCCCCCCTCAAGGAAACCGCCCCCCTCATAAATGAGGGGGGTTTTGTGTGCTGGCCGGGGGATTAATTTCCCCCTGTTTATTACCATCCGGCCGGCCAGCTGGCCGGCCGGTTTTCTACAACGGGACCGGAAAATCCGGTCCCCTCTTCGGCTTCCGACGCCGGCGGCCCGGCCGCCGGTCTCCTCGTCCCGCCGCGGCCCGGAACCGGCCGCGGTGTTCGTCGTCCGGCGCGGTGCGACGGCACCGCGCCCCTCCGCCGCGCCTTGATTTCCTTCAACGCGGCGCGACGGTGTCGCGTTCGTGATGATTCTTCCATGGCGCGCGCGCGACGGCGTCGCGTAAAAAGATTCGGCGAATATCTGCGTGGTGCGACGGCACTACGCCACCTTGATTCATCCGCAAAATAAAACACCAAGATCGAAGGAGGGGGTTCAGCCGTGTTCATGCGGTCCGGCCCCCTCACGTTAAAACACAACTTAAATATTCAATATCCTCACGTTAGTCATGCGAACCACGAGAAAGAATAAAATAATTAAACAATAATCAACAACCCCTACCTCGGGTATAGGTTCGAAGATTTGACAACGTCCCGCGGAAGACAACGTCGCGGAGGTCGGGCATCGCGGTCGTCGTTCGTCAAATCCGATGACGAAGAGATACGCCCGAAGAGATACGTCGTTGGCGAATCTTCTTAAGTCGACGAAGGGAGTCCGAGGAGGAAGCGGCGTTCCCTCTCGTTGACACGGAAGACGAAGAAGAGTGGAGCGGCGTTCTTCGTCGGAACTTGAGCGTTCCTCGTCAAGTTGAGCGTTCTTCGTCAAGTTGAGCGTTCTTCGTCAAGTTGAGCGTTCTTCGTCAAGTTGAAGAAGAAGAAGGAGGAGCTCTCAAAAACTCTCAAGTTGGCTAAAGAGTTCTAACCCAACAAAAAGAGAGAAGAGCTTATTTTAATCACAAACTTAACAAAGAATTTCAAAGGATTGAAATTCAAAATGGATAACTCCAAAATTAAACTCACTTATTTAATATACATGAGTTGTATAATTAAATAGAAGTTAAGTTGACAAGCCTTTAAGAGGGAGATAGGGGATTTAGGGAACTTGAAAAGTTTAGGGTTTGTGTGGGCCCCACCACACTTAATCCTCTCAAAGGATGTTAAGTGGGTGTGGGTCCCACCCCTAACTTCCTTTGGGAGAAGTTAACCCACAAGTTTAAATAAATTTTGTATTTCACAAATTTTATTTAACTTAATCTAAAAACCCAAAAACTAACTTTCAACCCGCAACAAACGCAACTTCCGAAAAGGTCTCTTTAAACGAATATCGGCGCTGCGAGTTCATTGGTGCCCTCAGATTTCAATTCCGAGCACCGGATCAAAAGTTAGGAATTCCTGCTCGTTCGTTCACTGAACGTACCCGAGCCAAACTTCGGAAATTGATTCCGGGCACTCCGGGCCTCGGAATCAGGTGCCGTCTGAAACCGCGCTCTTGAAAAATTCTAAAGAAAATTAAGAAAAAATTTCCCTTGAATTTTACGGGTCTTTACATTACTCCCACCTCAGGGCTTTACGTCCCCGTAAAGATACATCAAAAACTAGGGAAACAAATGAGGGTACTGAGCATGCATCTGAGCCTCCCGCTCCCATGTGCTCTCCTGGAGATTCCCGTGCTGCCATCTGATGCGCACAAGAGGAATCGATCGCCCACGCAGGACCCACTCCTGTCGATCCTCTATCTCCACCGGGACCTCCGTAAAAGTCGCCCCATCGTCAACGTCAAGCTCCCCATGATCAATGATGTGCGTCGGGTCGTGAACGTATCTCCTCAGCTGAGACACGTGGAAGACGTCGTGCACCCGGTGCAACTGAGGTGGTAGAGCCAGGTGATAAGCCACCTCACCAATCCTGCTCAGAATCTGGAAGGGTCCGATGAAGCGCGGAGATAAATTGCCGCCTCGGCCAAATCTCCGAATACCATGTCGTGGTGAGACCCGCAAGAAGACGTGATCGCCATCCTCGAACTCCAGTGGCCTCCGCCTCCTGTCAGCGTATGACTTCTGCTGGCTCTGAGCTGTCCTCATCCGCTCCTGGATGACCTGGACCTTCTCTGTCGTGGCCTGGACCATCTCCGGTCCCACTAGTGCTGACTCCCCAGGGTCTGTCCAGCACAAAGGAGATCTACAAGGTCGGCCGTACAACGCCTCGTACGGTGCCATCCCGATAGTGGAGTGGTATCTGTTGTTGTACGCAAACTCCACTAAGGGTAGGTGGTCCTCCCAGATATGACCAAAGTCGAGGACACATGCGCGGAGCATGTCCTCGAGAGTCTGAATGGTCCTCTCCGTCTGACCATCCGTCTGAGGGTGAAAGGCTGTGCTCAAACGTAGCTGCGTTCCGAACGCCTCCTGTAACCCCTTCCAAAGTCGGGAAGTAAAGCGAGCATCTCGATCGGAGACGATAGATGATGGCACACCGTGGAGCCGCACAATCTCCTGAACGTAGAGACGTCCCAAGCTCTCCACTGAGCCCTGTTCTCTGATGGGTAAGAAGTGTGCCGACTTGGTGAGTTGGTCAACAATCACCCAGATGGAGTCGTGACCTCTGGAAGTGCGTGGAAGTCCAGTCACAAAATCCATAGATATGCCATCCCACTTCAACTCCAGAACCTCCAAGGGCTGTACCAAGCCCGCTGGTACCTGATGCTCAGCCTTCACCAGCTGGCAGGTGAGGCATCGAGAAACGAACTCTGCTACAACCTTATTCATTCCCGGCCACCAGTGCTGTCGTCTAAGGTCCTGGTACATCTTCGCCACTCCAGGATGTACCACCAAAGGGGAAGTGTGAAACTCTCTCAGCACTTCCTCTCGCAAAGCGACTGGTACCATGGTACGTCCTCTGAAAAGGATGTCGTGCTCTTCCCCAAGAGAGAAACCATCAGGTGCCTATCCCGAGGATATCTGTGCACGCCGTGTCTCACAGTCAGCGTCCCCACGCTGTGCCTCCCTGACTCGCAGCAGTAGTGGAGGAGTGACTGTGAGAGACTGAAGGAAGGCTGATCCATCTCTATCCACGAAGGATATCTGCAAAGAGGCTAGCTGCTCCGTCGCCTCCTCAAGTAGCTGAATGCCCGTCCTCCTGCTAAGGGCATCGGCTACTACGTTCCCCTTCCCAGGAGTATAGAATATCTCAAAGTCATAGTCCTGGAGGAACTCGATCCATCGCCGCTGTCTCAGGTTCAGGTCCTTCTGAGAGAAGATATACCTGAGACTCTGATGATCAGAAAAGACTGTAAAGTGCTCGCCCATCAGATAGTGTCGCCATGTCTTCAGAGCGAAGACCACTGCTGCTAACTCCAGGTCATGGGTAGCGTAGTTCTGCTCATGCGGCCTCAACTGACGTGATCGATAGGCGATCACTGCCCGCTCCTGCATCAGAACACATCCGAGTCCGGTCCCTGATGCATCGCAGTAAACTACGTACCCTACTCCCTCCTCAGGAAACCTCAAGATAGGTGCGCAGGTCAATCTCTGTCTCAGCTCCTGGAAGCTCTGCTGACATCTGTCTGGCCATACGAAGGGTTTCCCCTTCTTCGTCAAAGCTGTGAGTGATGCCGCAACTCTAGAGAAGTCTGACACGAATCTCCGATAGTATCCAGCTAGTCCCAAGAAACTCGGAACCTCAGTCACGCTCCTGGGTGGCTCCCATGCTAACACAGCCTCAATCTTTGCGGGATCCACTGCAACTCCTGCCTCAGAGATAACGTGTCCCAAGAAGTGGACCTCACGTATCCAGAACTGGCACTTCGAGAGCTTACCATAAAGCTGGTGCTCTCGGAGTGTGTCTAGAATAACCCGCAAGTGATAGGTGTGCTCCTCCTCCGTCGTAGAGTAAATCAGAATGTCGTCGATGAAGACCACGACAAACCGATCGAGGTATGGATGAAAGATCCTGTTCATGAGAGCCATGAACACTTCTGGAGCATTGGTTACACCGAATGGCATAACCAATAACTCATAGTGTCCATACCAACATCTGAAGGCTGTCTTCTGCACATCCTCGTCTCTGACTCTGAGCTGATGATAACCTGACATGAGGTCTATCTTCGAGAACCACCGTGCTCCCTTGAGCTGATCAAAGAGGTCATCAATCCTCGGTAGCGGATACTTGTTCCTCACTGTCACCTGGTTCAGGCGACGATAGTCAACACAAAGTCGCAAGCTTCCGTCCGCCTTCTTGGCGAACAAAATCGGGGAAGCCCAGGGTGAAACACTGGGTCGAATGAACCCCTTGCCCTGCAAGTCCTCCAACTGTACCCGTAGCTCTCGAAGCTCGGTGGGGGCCATCTGATATGCTGGAGTGGATATCGGGGCTGTCCCGGGGTACAAGTCAATATAAAAGTCTACCTCTCTGCGAGGAGGTAGCCCTGGAACATCATCGGGAAAAACGTCCGCAAACTGATCCACCACTGCAGGAAAACCAGGACTCTGCACGTCAACTTCTCCAAGGATAAGGCTAGCCAACTGATGAGTGATGGGATGTCATCTCCTCCGCGGAAGTCCATCCTGTGCTGCTAAGGCTCCCTTCTCGCCGGTGAAGGTGAACCTGCTCCCGTCGGTGCGTACACATCGCACCTTGCGCCTAAAACAGTCAATCTGTGCATGGACTGTAGATAGACAATCCATGCCCAAGATGACGTCGTAAGGCCTCGATGCTGCTACAAGAAGATCCCAGCCAAAGCTCTCGCCTCCTAGAGTAAGCTCACACTGCCGGCACCGGTGCGTAATCGTCGAGTCTGCTCCCGTAGGAGTCTCTAGCCGTAAGGATCGAGCCAACGGCTCTGTCGGAATCTCCGAGCTCCGAACAAGGGCAGCGGCTATGAAAGAGTGACTCGCTCCTGTGTCTATAAGAACTGCAGCAAGGGTGGAATAGACACAGATAGTACCTCGAATCATCTCGGGTGCGCCGTGGTCGTAGGCCTCTGCTGCCTGGAGCTGTGCCTGTCTCTGCCCGCCAGCTCCCTGTGGTCGGGGTGGACCTCCTGGTGGTGGTGGTGGTAGAGCCTCAAAGCTTCGCCCACCACTGGCTGCTCGTCCAGCTCCTCTGCCTCGTCTGCCTCCTCTCTGAGGACCGCCACGGTCGACCCTCTGCCTCTGCCTCGGTGGTCCCTCAACCGTCTGCTGCTCCTCGGCACGGCGGGTCGGGCAGTCACGAGCCATGTGGCCCTGCCCGCCGCAGGAGTAGCACTGTCTTCCTCTCGAAAGACTGGCTCCGTGCTGTGTGCCCCGCACTGCTGAGCCAGTGTCCTGAGGTCGTCTGCCCGAAGGTCTGGTCTGTCTGGACCCCTGAGTCATCTGTCGACTGCCTGCTGCAGATGACTCTGCCACGTGCCGCCCTGCGGTGAGTCGCTGTGCTGGTGTAGACTCAGCAAGGAAGCTCTCGATCAGAAGGGCCCGCTCCAGTACTCCTGTCTAAGTCGGTATGCTGAGGGAGATCAGCCATGCCCTGATCTCATGTCTCAAACCCTGCTCGAAGGTCCGGGCCCGGAAGAATGGGTCCCGTACCATGTCGGTCGAGTAGCGCGAGAGATCGGTAAATCTCGCCGAGTACTGAGCGACCGTCATGCTGCCCTGCCGCAACTGAAGAAGCTCCTGGATACGCACCGCACGAAGGGTGGCTGGGACGAACTCCGAGCGGAAGAGGCTCTCAAAGTCCGTCCAAAGTAGAGATGCCTCATCGTGCACCTGGAGCATCAAGCTCCACCATCGTCCTGCTGCTGCGTGTAGTAGGCTCGCATCGAGGATCACCATGAGGTCTGCTGGTGTCCTCACTAGCCTAAACACTCGTACCACTGCCTCCAGCCAGTCCTCTGCTGCCTGGGGATCCGTCTCCCTGCGAAACCTGGGCGGTCGCTGGCGCTAAAACTCATGCAGTGCGCTGAGGCGACGTGCATCGTCAGCGGCTGCTGCTGGAAGCATCGGGGGCTCGGCGGGTAGTGCTACCGCCGGTGCCACTGCTGACAAAGGGCCCTGCACCGAGGCCTCGTCGCTCGGTGGGCTGTCGCCACGCTCGACTCTCGGAACCCTAGCTGGCTGCCGTCGTGGGGCCATCCTGAAAAGGAAACAGGTATGCCACGGTCAGAACAGTATACCTGGTGAGCTGATTTAAGTAATCACAAAGAAAACTTTGAAACACACACGCAATCAATGTTTTCGTTCATTAAGTCGGAAATCAGAAGTCAGGGTCCTGGTGTACGGATACGTCGGCCGCCGCACCAACACTGGACTCCCTGGACTGATAACCACACTCAATACGCTAAACATTATTGCTTCACATAGAAAAGATCAGAGTTCGCGGTAGAACCGAACTCCTCTGATACCAATTTGTCACGACCCACCCTCGGGGTCCGTGCCGTGACTACCCCAAGCCCGCCTTCCATAGGCCAGGGGCTGGCGACTAGCACCAAGGCGTAAATCACGGTAAAAAGGGAAGGCATTGCCTTTGTAAAGTAAACAAACACCACAGAGTAAGCAAGCGGAAAGTAAACACTAAGAAAAAGTAGAGTACAACTGAAAGTGCAGAAAAGTAAATGGGCCAGTATACAAACCCAAACTGAAAGTAAAGTACAACTCGAAAGGGAAAAACAGAAACTGAAAGGTAAAAGCCGCTACACCGAGCTGTCCTCTGGAAATCCCACCTGAATGGTGGGTACATATAGCTCATCTGCTCCACGGGTCCCGTCGTCCGCTCCGAGCACGTCCCGCCCAGTGGTCCACCTCCGGGTACCGTCCCGCTCTGCAAGCCTCAGCTAAGGTCAACGCTGTCCGTCGTCTGCAACCAACACAACGTAGTGCGGGCAAAGCCCGTGCAGGGGTGAGTATAAGCTACCCAGTAGGGACCCCGAGACCCCTGAAGGTCTCTCAAATCCACAAAGGATAAACCACGAAGAAAGGTACAATCACGAAGTAACAACCGACACTGCTTAGGTATATGCCCATACATATACCTAAGTCATCAAATTCAAATACGCTCCAACCTCCGAGCCCAAGTACAACTCATTCCACACAGGAAAGTAAACGTATTCCACACAGGAAAGCAAAACATAATCCACACAGGATTGCACAACACAATCCACACAGGAAAACAACAGGATTCAGCTCACACAGGAATACTTCTTTGAAAGACGATAAAGATGATCTCTGATCCATCTAAGTCGCCGGACCCACGAAGGATCGATAGGTAACTAACCCCCTCAAAAGACCCACACAGGATCGGGCCCACGTAGGACCTGTAGGCGCTGGTTCACACAGGACCGCTGAGCGCAAAGACCCACACAGGATCGGCCCACACAGGACCTGCAGCACTGATCCACGTAGGATCGCTGAGTGCTGAAGTCGTCGTCGTCGAATCCACACAGGATCTATGTACTGTCGTCGTCTCAGTCACAGTAGCAGTAGTAGTAGTAGTAGTCACAGTAACAGTCGCAACCAACACTAGGGTTCCCGCACACAGAAAGCTCGTTCGGAGGGTCCGCTCCACAAGCCGAGAGGCTGATACATCAACTGTCACAAAGTCCAGAGTTGATGTATCCAAAAGTTCCGTATCGTCATCAGGAACTCAACGCAACAGACGGCGCGTCGATCGGACGCCCGATCTGAGAGTTATTGGCATTTTCGTCCCCGTGGCCCAGTTGGGTTTTAAGGCAAAACCAACCCGACCATACTCCACCTGCGTCCAAACCTCGGGCGGAGTATGCCAAAAGATCCGTCTCACTAAGAGGAACACAACACAGCTGACGACACGTCAATCGGACGTCCGTAGCTCAAGATATGAGCGTTTCCGCTCCGAAGGCCCGGTTGGTTTCGTGAACAAACCAACCCGGACGAACTCAAAGTAATCCGAAACCTTGAGTGAGATATACCGAAACGACCGTCTCGATCCAAGGATCGCGTTTCCGCAGACGGTTCGTCGATCGGAGGTCCGTGACTCAAAATATGGCCAAAAGACCGAAACTGATTCGAAATGGGGGGGTCCGGGTCCGGGCCGACCCGGGTCGACCCGACCCGGCCTGGCCGGCCGGCGGCGTGGCGGCGCGGTGGCCGCGGCGGCCTGGCGCCGCACGGAGGCAGCACGCGGGGGGGGGGGGGGGGGGGGGGGCAAAGCCCCCCGCTTCTTCAATTGGCGGCGCGGCTATGCCGCGCCGTTTTTTCAATCAACGGCCCCCTCCTGGGGGCCCGCTTCGTGGAAAAACCGGGGGGCCTCCTGCCCCCCCTCAAGGAAACCGCCCCCCTCATAAATGAGAGGGGTTTTGTGTGATGGACGGGGGATTAATTTCCCCCGGTTTATTACCATCCGGCCGGCCAGCTGGCCGGCCGGTTTTCTACAACGGGACCAGAAAATCCGGTCCCCTCTTCGGCTTCCGACGCCGGCGGCCCGGCCGCCGGTCTCCTCGTCCCGCCGCGGCCCGGAACCGGCCGCGGTGTTAGTCGTCTGGCGCAGTGCGACGGCACCGCGCCCCTCTGCCGCGCGTTGATTTCCTTCAACGCGGCGCGACGGTGTCGCGTTCTTGATGATTCTTCCATGGCGCGTGCGCGACGGCGTCGCGTAAAAAGATTCGGCGAATATCTGCGTAGTGAGACGACACCACGCCACCTTGATTCATCCGCAAAATAAAACACCAAGAACGAAGGAGGGGGTTCGGCCGTGTTCATGCGGTACGGCCCCCTCACGTTAAAACACAACTTAAATATTCAATATCCTCACGTTAGTCATGCGAACCACGAGCAAGAATAAAATAATTAAACAATAATCAACAACCCCTACCTCGGGTATAGGTTCGAAGATTTGACAACGTCCCGCGGAAGACAACGTCGCGGAGGTCGGGCGTCGCGGTCGTCGTTCGTCAAATCCGATGACGAAGAGATACGCCCGAAGAGATACGTCGTTGGTGAATCTTCTTAAGTCGACGAAGGGAGTCCGAGGAGGAAGCGGCGTTCCCTCTCGTTGACACGGAAGACGAAGAAGAGCGGAGCGGCGTTCTTCGTCGGAACTTGAGCGTTCCTCGTCAAGTTGAGCGTTCTTCGTCATGTTGAGCGTTCTTCGTCAAGTTGAGCGTTCTTCGTCAAGTTGAAGAAGAAGGAGGAGGAGCTCTCAAAAACTCTCAAGTTGGCTAAAGAGTTCTAACCCAACAAAAAGAGATAAGAGCTTATTTTAATCACAAACTTAACAAAGAATTTCAAAGGTTTTAAATTCAAAATGGATAACTCCAAAATTAAACTCACTTATTTAATATACATGAGTTGTATAATTAAATAGAAGTTAAGTTGACAAGCCTTTAAGAGGGAGAGAGGGGAGTTAGGGAACTTGAAAAGTTTAGGGTTCGTGTGGGCCCCACCACACTTAATCCTCTCAAAGGAGGTTAAGTGGGTGTGGGTCCCACCCCTAACTTCCTTTGGGACAAGTTAACCCACAAGTTTAAATAAATTTTGTATTTCAAAAATTTTATTTAACTTAATCTAAAAACCCAAAAACTAACTTTCAACCCGCAACAAACGCAACTTCCGAAAAGGTCTCTTTAAGCGAATATCGGCGCTGCGAGTTCATTGGTGCCCTCGGATTTCAATTCCGAGCACCGGATCAAAAGTTAGGAATTCCTGCTCGTTCGTTCACTGAACGTACCCGAGCCAAACTTCGGAAATTGATTCCGGGCACTCCGGGCCTCGGAATCAGGTGCCGTATGAAACCGCGCTCTTGAAAAATTCTAAAGAAAATTAAGAAAAAATTTCCCTTGAATTTTACGGGTCTTTACACTGGTAGAGGAATCCTACACTTGGATTCTACAACACACCGACTGTTCACTGCATATCTATGGTCGGATGCATCAACGAAGAAAGAATAACCTTGGAAGAAATTCTTATTTAATTAAATTAATTGTAAACAAAATGTGTTGATCCACTCTCTCTGGGTTCCTGGTTTTTCTTCCACTTAATTGTTCTTTGATTAAATTCTATTAGTCTTGACATTCTTCATCAGAATAGACCTTGGATTTATTATAAATAATGGTAAAAAGAAATGTTGGGCACTGTCCCTCCCGTGCTTCCATTATGCCCAAAACCTACATCCTACACGTCAAAAAAATGATTTATGGCTATTTTTACGAAAATATCAAGTCCATTAGAGTAAATGTTATCCATTTTTAGTGATTAAAGCATTCTTTTGACTTAAATTTCAATTAGAAACAAAAAATACACATTTTTAATCATAGTAGCCACATCATGTATCAGATTGGGGTGTTCTTGAATCCAACATGTCACAAATGAATTATGAATCATTTTCTTAAAATATCAAAATAATATTAATGTTTTTTCTTATTTTTGAGTATGTCACACATGTTTGGAACTAAAATGAAAATTTTAAATAAAAAAATACATTGAGTTATACCGACAACACTGTGAGTTGAATTGAAGTGAGGTTGATTCTTATATGTAAAAAATTACATATGGATTGTTTTCCAAAATTATCAAGACAATCCATGTGTCATTTCTTTGTTTTTAGTGAGTGACACATGTATTTAACTAAAATGTCATTTTTAAATCCAAAACTTGAATTTTGAGTCATTTGAGTCACATCGTGTGTTAGATTGATATGTCGCTGATTCTTACACATCAATAGGTCTTATGAATCATTTTAATAATGTATAAATACAATATGTGTATGTTTTCTTAATTTCAAATGAGCAACACATGTTCTTAAACAAACTTTCATTTTAAACCGAATTCACGCACTTTGAGTCTTACTAGTCACACCGTGTATCAGATTGATGCATGAATGATTCTTACACATAAAAAATTACTTATGGATAATTTTTCTAAAGTATCAAATCACATAATAGTGTTTTTCTTAGTTTTCAATGAGTGAAACACGTTTTTAACTAAAATATCAATTTTAAAACGAAAACACAAATTTCGAGTCATACCATTCAAACAATGTATTATATTGTGGTACGACTAATTCTAAAATTTCAAAAATAACCTATGGATTTGTTTTTCAAAATTATCAAACATTATGAATGAGTTTTATTGGGTTTGAGTATGTCATGCATCTTTTGAAGAAAAATGTCAATTTTAAATAAAAACATAGACTTTATGTCGTATCAGCCATATAGTGTGTTAGATTGACATGCAGTTAGTTCCTATACCTCAAAAATGTATTATAGATCATTTTCCTAATGTATCAAGATAATCTAGTGTGTTTTCTTAGTTTTTAGAGAGAGACACATGTTTTTAACTAAAATGTCATTTTTAAAATAAAAAAACACCCTTTAAGTCATACCAGACATATCTTATATCATATTGATGTACAGATAATTACCACACATGAAAAAATGACTTATGGATAATTTCCATACAGTATCAAGAAAATATAAGTGTGTGTTTTTGGTTTTCATATAGTTACACATGTTCTTAACTAAGATATCATGTTAAACTAAAAACATAAACCTTGAGTCATAATGACCACCCTATGTTTCAGATTGGCATGTGACAGATTTCTACATTTCATAAATAATATATGGATTGTTTTACTAAAGAATAAAGAACATAAATTACTATTTGATTAGTTTTTAGTGATTGAAAAAACATTTAACTCAAATGTCAATTTTAAACTGAAAACACGCATTTCGAGTCATACCAGTAAAATGATGCACAAATCAATTTCCTATTTTCAATATGTGGGCTATCAAGAATCCTGGTATTACAAAAAAAATATAAATTAACAATTGATTAAAAAATATTTTAAATGAAACTGTAATTATCATCAGAAGTACACCTTTAGTGATGTTAGTATCCTGATGGAATACAATATCATTCATAAATTTGAAAATGTAATAACCACAATCTTTACCAATAGTTAATTTCAGAAACTGTATAAACATTCAAAAAATTATTTAATCTCTTTTGTTAAATGTTTTTATAGTGACATATTCTTGTATATACCCTAATACTTATCCAATTGTAGAAATTGATAGACTTATTATGATCCTGGAAACTCCTTATACCATGATTTTGATGATATTTAAACACCATCTAATCATAAATTTTTTTTCATTAAAACATAATATAAAACATTTAACTTAATGTTAATTTGTAAAATATTGAATTTAGAGTCTTATAAATTGATAAACATCATCATGTATGGTTGATTTGTTAGTAATTTGTGGATTGAATCCAAAAAATAAATCTTTAGAGTATCCAAATTGATTAAAATGAGAAACCAATACTCCCTAAAAAACGAAGAAGTAATGTTGGAAATGAAAATATATTTTATAAAATTAGATTATATAATTCTACACCTATATTGAGGTAATTAAGAATATTCTTTCATATGTATGTTTTTTTCAAACATTGTGGTCTGTTGGTCCAGTATTTTTAAATATCTTTTTTTCCAATGACCATTCTTGTATAGAAGTGATGTGAGGAATAATGAGTATGATTTTTTTTCAAAGGGTTCTCCATTCAAATAACACCAATATATCCCCCTGTAAAAAATAATAATATTTAACATTAATTAATATAATACATTTTTATTGGAAAAATATAATATGAAAAGGAACCTCATGTATACATTTATAACCAAGACTCCTAGACATCCACGATTTTGGATTTATTATATAATCTCAAGACCAAAAAAGTCTATAATGGCCTCTTTGAATTTGATTTTATAAATAAATAGAGACCATATTACCTTCTTTGACCTTTGTATCCACATGAACTTGTAAAATTAGTAAATGTGGTAGTTGAAATAGCAGGGTAAATCTACTCTATGAATTTCTATTTAATTGAATGATCGATCCTTTATATTGTTTTGGTTTTAACTTTTGTTTTCCCTTAATATTCTTCAAATGAAATAAAATTACTCAATTTATGACCTTTTTATTTAATTTTTAATGTTTTTGTACAAAATATAAAACTGGAATGGATTTTCGACAATTATTTTTACAAGATCAAACGACCATGACACACAATTTAAAATATAAAGTTCATCCATGTGAACATCCAGATCATTAAAGAATACATGGAGCATGATGATCAGATTTTGAGATACATGAATACCCACTCTCATAAGATCTTTTGGAAGTTGTTTGTTGTGTATAATATCTCTTTAAATATTGTACCATGTACCCCTCACAAAAAGGTTATGGGTGGGTGTTGATAGATATAAATAAAAATTAATTTCACCCTATAGAATATTTTCATAGTATATGAAATGGTATCTACATGATTCATATTTTTCCAAAAAAATTATTAGAAAATAAATTACCTCTAGTAAGGAAGAATTTTGAGGGGAATGAATCCCCAAAAAGTGGGGGGGGGGGGGATGAATCTTCATGAAGTTGTTTTTATTTTATTTTTTATTCTATTTGTTTTTATCCCATAATGATGTCTATTAACTCAGAATAAAAATTAATCTTTCTTCTAGAATATTTATTCATGTCTATATCTTGTTCATTTTTGTGTCTTTATCACCCTGTACATTTTTTTTTCAAAAAATGTTTAAGGAGAATCTCTAAAACCCACAACTTTTATGTGACCATATTATTCTAACCACTTCAAGGCTAATAAAAGCAGTTATTTATTGGGTACAACTGATGAAGAATCTTATTTCTAAACCAGATAAAAAATAAGGGAAAATAAGTATTCATTATTATGCAATACTAATTTAAAGAATTATTATTTTATTATGTCATAATTACCTAGGGTTCCCACAATATTTATTTATTTTTATCTATAATTATTCTAAATTTATTTACACAAGCCTCCTTATATATAAAATGACATAGGATGGTAGTGACCTTGGATTTTGATTCATTAGTCTATATATAAAAAAATGAATATAATTATGTTGTCGTTTCACGCTATATAAAATTAGTGTTGTAGATTTAAAATACATACCATTTTTTCAAGTGAAGATAAAATGGCCTAAACCTCTCCAGACCATTCCTTTGTCGAAATCTAGTGTTTGAGGAGTTCTGGGAGGTCATGGTGACTTATTCCCAATACCTTGAAAAATCTACAGTTTTTTAACATTGTTTATAGATATCGGAAGGTGTATAGTGTTTCCATGTCGGTGAGTCGTCTATCGATAGATGTACGTTGTTTCCAGGATAGTGAGTCATCTATCTGTAGGTGTATAGTGTTTCCAACTATCAGTTGGTTTACATTTTTTACAGCTATTGGTAGATCATTAATCAGTAGGTGTATAGTGTCTCCAACTATCGGTAGGTTCACAGTGTTTCCAAAAATTGGTAGGTGTATAGAGTTTAAAACTATCAGTAGGTGTACAGTGTTTCCAGGTTGGCGAGTCATCTATCGGTAGGTGTACCATGTTTCCATCTATCAGTAGGTGTATAATGCTTCCTGATATAAGTAGGTGTACAATGATTCTAGTTCGGTGAATCATCTATCTGTAGGTGTACATTGTTTCTAGCTATCAGTAGGTGTACAATGTTTCTAGCTTCATACAGTTTCTACCCTTTGACATTTTCATTGACGTAAAATGCATTCAAAGCCTTGTTTTAAGGGATTTAAGGTTGGTTCAATTCCCATAACTCCTATATTAATTTTCCTAAGGGTATGGGTGAGTTTAATTAGTCAAAATTCATAGTCTTGATGAGATCTACCTTTAATGGAAAATCTAATCCATATCTAAACCACTGATCTATTTTGATTTTCAAAATGCTGAGATACATTCTAAATTGTTCTTCCTTCTTGTTTTCCTTATTATGGGACACCCCATACCTTTCTTTCCCAAGTATTGTGATAGTAGTGAGGAACATGGATCCTTCTAAGAGTTTATCCTGCTATATGTGCACCCCCTATTTTGGTGTAACTACAAAGTTGTGATCCGTCTTTGGTAAAAGATATGTTCGACCTCTGTTCTTCTGAATTCTTAGACTATTTCCTCCCATTTCTCCTTTCCATGTGATGGAATGTGATCTCCATGTTTCTAATGGAGATTACTTGGTTGTTGGTTGGTATGTGGATGTCGCGACATCCTTGGGTGGATGCAGTTGTTGTAGGAGAGTTGATCATCCACTGTGTTGGATCATTCTAGTGAAAAGAACATCATAAACCTATTTGAGGTAGGGGATTCATGGATTCTCTATTCTTTTACGTATAGTCATAGAGTTAGCAAGTTTTGGGAACTAGATCACCATGAAACTAATATAATAAGTACATGAAATGGATTAAATAATTTGTATCAAGTTCTTAGCGATGTTATTGAATCTTGATTGTTAGATCATGGGATATATATTCCTTTCCTATATAGCATGTCTTTCATGAAGGAAATTTGTAAAGAATATAAATCCAGGATTAATTATAAATTAATTGTCTAAAGATAAATAAGCATTTTTAATGAATCTGGTTGCTATTTTTGTGATTGGTGATAATGAAATAGATGCATTTATGCATGTTAAATTGAATTGGTTAATTCAAATATGGAATAAAGGACCGGTTTTGTGATAAAGATAATGCCTTAACAGGTTCTGAGTTAGCCTCTTGTTTTTAAAGGAAAAAAAACCTTATGTTTTGGAGTTGTGAGTGCTCATTGTGTGTGAAGGATGAATGCCTTGTTTAGGGATAGGAGCCCAACTACTATGTTGTTTATTTATTGATGCCTTTGTTGTGGTATTTGGGGGAAGGGAGGTCCAGTGGTTGTGGTGGAATAATTTGATGTCTATAGTGCCAAGATGCATCAGTTTATACATGTATGTGTTAGGGAGGAAATTAGGGATGATGGAATTGGATGAAGCTGGGATTACCCAGTGATATGAAGGTGGTTGTTATTGAATTTGATGTTTGATTATCTTCGTTAATTTACACACTACTTGAGGCAGATAGTCTTTCTTACCCTCCTTCTAAAAGAGGAGAAGATGCATGGAGTAGGCCTTGTGATTTCTGTATTTAGCTTATAGAGGATGTATTTTCCTACGTTCCAACTATAGGTAGAAAAGAATCGACGAGTAGTTCATATACTCACTGTGTTGAGCCCCTAGTTTTTGGAAGCTTAGAATTTTTTTATAGAATACCTAGAATTTTGGAAAAGTGATAATGCTATTAATAAATGATTGAATAAATGATGTTAACCCATGGGGTTAGAGCTTGCTGGGATGAAATGGTGAGGTTACAATTTAAAGTAAATATGGACTTGGTTTGGTTATACATGGAGGGAATTGAACTTTGTTGGTAGGATAATGAAATATAATGTGGAATTTCATAATGGTTAATTAATGGTTAAAGAATTAATTAACATAAAGTGTAATTAATAAAAAAGGGGATAAGTATCTTAATGTATCTCTTTAAATGGTTGTGTGATTATAGGATATATACTCTTAGTAGTGGAATCCAGGAGACCGAGAGACGTTAGCTGCAGTTTAGTCTAAGAATATGTTATGCCCTTAGTGTGGTTGTGAGTTATGTTATATCATGAATGTTTTGAGATTCTATAAGATACTGTAGCCTATCAGTTTGAAAAAATGACACTCCAAGGATTCTAAGAATTGGGTGTGGGGGGGGGGGGTGATTTCCCCAACATCCCGGTGGGAGGATGGATATTAGAATACCACATTTGGCCCTAACCTCTTCACGTGGTAGTTATATATGTTTATAGAGGGATATAATTTCTAGTGGTTATTTCACACACATATATTCTGAATATAGTTTCTTATGGACTACTATAGGTGTAACATGTATAGGATGTGACTTCTTGAGGATCCTTAATCTATGTATGAGTTGTAATGGATTGAGGTATAATACATGATGTATTATACAAATTATATGAGCTGTGGTGGATCCTGGAAACTACCTAGCTACTTTGGTTACATGGACGTGGTGGTTGTGTTTCATGAGGTGCATTTTCTGGCGCTTTTCCCTAGTGTCTACAAGCGTGACTTTTTTGAGAGAGATGCTAAGGACGTGAAATGTTGGGGAAAAGTGAAAACTAGTTGGGAAGTGGTAGGGGGTACCCTTAATATTCATTATTATATTTTATACTATTTTATGCGATAATTGATGAGAGTATGCATGGTGAGGTTGGGAATATATCATACCTCTTTATGTGGAAAGTTAGTTTCACTTGTTGTTCACTGTGCTTTAGCATGATTTCATTACTTTTTCATGGGATGATCTGAGGACGATTATAACACCCCAACCCCCGAATCCTAGAGTCGGTACATTATTATGTATCATTTTCATGATAAAAAAAGATCAAGTCTCAAAATACCAATTACTAAAGTAGCCTTGGAAGTACTAGATACATTCATAAGGTTTACATTACATCGTAAAATGGAAAACTACAACAACATTGCTTCCATAGAAAACACTGAGATCCCATAGACTATCCCTGGAGGTCAATCATAATATACTATTCACATCATGGGAAATATAAAACATAGAAATGTGTGAGCTCAGATGCTTAGTAAGGATAACAATATAGCAGAAACTTTCATAAATAAGCATAAACATTTAATGAAATGTATAAGAATAAAACAAAAGACTTTTAAACTTGAACTTTAGCATAATATAGAAACGATAAAATCAAATAATTCCATTTACTTAATCACATGGATATTCTACTAGTCAAATAATCACATGTAATATCAATATCCACTTTCATAATGATGGAATGCATAATGCCAGAATTTCATACCCACATAGGCAATGCCTTGTGCCAAGACTACAAATAAGATTTTTTTCAAGGCCTTGTTCCAAGACACTAGTTTGTCTCATGAGACCGACAGATGCATCTAGGAGCTATAGCGGGCTCTAATCATCACTTACTAAGTCCAATGCATTCTTCATATGAAAAGGTTTAAACATAACATAAACATTCATATTAAAACTAGCATACGAAATGTCAATACTTTATCCATAAACCATGAATGGTATAAAAATAGCACATCCACAGTCAAACATATCACAAAACCATCAATACAATATGGAAGTTTTGTATCATAATAAATTAATTTCAAATAATCTTATAATTTATCAAACGATGTTGACATAGATGAAATCAAAACATTTATTGAGAAATATCTCTTTCTATTTTGAAATCATTTAAAAGTCATATAATTATAAAAGAAAACATTTATTTTGAAAATATTATTATAATATTATAAGGTAAGCTTCAACGATGTTATAACAACACAAAATAGCCACACCTGCCGTATATGTTAAAAACATTCTTACCTTAAATTTGTAGAAAAGGTCAAAAAGTACCTTGTTTGGAAAATGATGGAATGATTCCTTTATAAAAATATTATAAAACTCAAAAAAGGGTATAAATTACATAAACCCATAGTCTATAAAATAGTAAGAATTTTTTGAAATACATTTTTAATAAACATGGATGTGGATGATAAAGAGGTCCCAGTAGATAATTACGTATAAACAACCTCAGATAATGAAGAGATTGTAGAATTAACCCTTACCTTGTACTTTTCCTTGGTCGAGGGTAGGTTAACATCCTATATAATGATGAAATAATTTTTATTAAATTATAATAGCATCATATACATTAATATGATATCATATATGATCTTTTACCATTTCTTTGTTTATAATATCTTAGTATTATCGTCTTTTCAGGTGTTAACTGATTCATTTTCCTTTATATAATTTGTTATGTAAGTAATGTTTTTTATGGATAGGATGAATCTAATTAATATTCAGAATTATATTAAGTCTTTAAACATTATTTTTAATCATCTAATGAAAATTAGTCTTTAATGGATTAGGATGGGGATTGAATCTTATCACGTTCGTGGAGACGATAATCCGTACATACGCACGAGCGACAATATCATTCTTTTGACATTAAAATAATATATAATTGGATGGTATATCATATATTCAGAATAATTATCATGTTATATTCATTATTTACATCAATTACACATCATTATTATACCCACCTAAATAATAATGTATTGAATAACAATTACACCACGACGCGGAGACGGTAAGCCTTAGGTACGCAGATATGGTGACATGTCATTAAAAGGATGTATAGAATTATTAATATGGTTGTAACATATTTATAACAACATCATAGTATATAGAATATACTTGATTTATTATTTTATAATGGAAAAAACAAAGAAATAGGAAGTGGAAGAAGAAAGGAACATGAAAGAGCTGATGAAATATTTACCTCTTCTTCAGGTTCTTCCTTTTGATTTGATCAAAAGGGCTCATTAGGTTGGCTTTATGACAAAAGTAATGCCACTAGGATTAATTTAGGACATTTTAGAGGGTATTTGGGTAGATTTTGGCCGATCCAAAAGGCTTTTATGGTGTGAATTTGAGGGAAGAGGGAGTGCCCTTTTATAAGAGGGGTGAGGGGTACCTTAGGAAAAGGTAGAAATATTATTTTATAATAAAATAATTTTTAGTTTCTAATGGCTCCAAAATGAATTATTTATAGGAAAAAATTGGGATGGGTCGAAAACAACTCAACCAATAGGTTTTACACAGGTTTGGGTTACTATATAAACCTTATCTTTTAGATTTAACTCTTAGTTAAATAGTTTGACATTTACCATATCTCTTTGTATTTTTATATTATATGGATAATAAACTTACTATATACTTAGAATAGAACCCCAAGTGGTTTATTAATGATAAAAATATAATTATATAAGTATTTGGACCGAACATTAGATTTTTAGGAATAGAATATCAATTAATAATATAATATTTGTTTTAAAAACACTTTTATGTCAATTTTGACACTATTTGGTATTTGGTTTTTTCTAAATTCATAACAGCATTATTACTTCAAAAACAATTCATCTAATCAACCATAAAATATCATATTAACCTATAAAATTAATTGAATTCATAAAAAGTCTCAAATTTCATTTATTTGGATATCTATAATATCAAATATTTTAATATTTCATTAATTAGGTAATTAATGCATCATCATTGTGTCATAAATAAATTAAATTATTTAATGTCTAAAAAATATAAATAAAATACCATTATGTATGAAATATTTTTATCTTTATAATGAATATTTATAGTTGAATATATCTTATGTTTAACCCTATATTAAAAATGTTTTAGTTATTAAACTTTGAATTTAACACTTTTAACTCTTCTTTTAATTAAATAATAATAAATGTCCTAATATAATCCAAGTGGACCTAAAAGATCATATTTTTTTCCTAAGTTTTTTTTGGTCTAATTACACTTATTCAATAGAATTAGGAATGTGTTAGGGTAATAATAATATCATTTTTACCTTAAATTACCCTATTTACTTTTAACTGTGGTAAATAATAGTCAAAAGTTACTATTTACCAAAAAATATTTTCATCTCATTGAACAAAATTTTACTTACTAATATCAACCATGTCTCTTAGATTTATTAAATTCAACTCTCAGAAGAGGTAAAATTTAATTTTATGTAAATTTGCAAAGGCTCCTAGGGGGTGGGTAAAAGATGGTAAAAAGTTCAATAAAATTTTTATATATCTAAAATTATTATAAACTGACTAAAATTAATTACATTTAACTTATATAGGTATTAATTATATATTTTTACCTAAAATAAATTTAAATAAAATAAATAATTATTTAAATAAGAAGTCAGTTTTAAACAATAACTCAGTGTTTTTCACTATTCATCAAAAACAGAAACTTTTAGAAAAATACCTAAATTTCACCCTAAGCTAATTTTGATATTCTGAATTCAAAAAATAAGTCTATATTACCAAATTCAAAACATATAAGTTTCATTTATTAATTTAAAATTAATTCCCGTTGTCAAAACCAAAAAGCGTGTTTTTATGAAATAATAACTAACAAAAGATTGATACTTGTTTAGGTTCAATTTCAAAGTGAAATTATTTAAAATGAATAAAATTGGATTAAATGGTAAAAATATACTCTATTTATACTTCCAAACCATTAAAATTTAAAATTTAAAACTACAAATTATTTTGATTAAAAAAGTTGTTTTTAGTTAAAATATAGTATTTTTCACTATTCACCCAAATATGAAGGTTATCAGAAAAACACCAAGAATTTATTGAAACTAAATTATTATGTCCTGATTCTAAAGAAGAAGTTTATTTTGTCAAATTTAATATATAAAAGTTTCAAATATTATATTTAAAAAGGGTTCACCCTTAAAAGGTTGTAAAATTACATTTTTTTTAAAATACTTCTTTTATCTGAAAAAAATGTATTTGTTTTTTCATTATGTCTATGAAACTCATAATATAGATTCTAAAATTATAAGGAAAATATACAGGTCAAAATTTAGTTAATACTATTCATAACCTCTTTTGAACGACTAGTTTGGTAAGTCAAGGTGCGCTTGAACTCGGTGTTACGTGTAGTGCAAGTTATTGAATTATATTGAAGAAATAATGTACTATGAAATCTTGGGGTGTTATATTCATCCCTACTTAAATAAATTGAATCCTCACAATTTGAAATTGTTCTTTGAAAATAAACGGCTGAAAATAGAAAATACCTTTGTGGGAAAACCCACATCAGAAATTGGGTTAATAAAATATAGTCTTAATAAGAGGAAAAAGGGGAATGAAAAAGTCACCACCAAATTATGATCTCGATTAGGAAAACATTAGTGGAAATTTGAGACACATAATTGGAGGAAAAACGCAAATATTTATCGGGAGTTATTGATTTCATCATTCAAAATCAATTGTAGAATTGAGGGCCTCAAAGCCATCAATCTATGATGATTTAAAATACCATTGATTCAAAAAAAAACACAAGGTATTAGGATAACACATTTTTAGTTTTAATATCCCTTATATAAAGTTCAAGAATTAATTTCTTCATTGAATAAGATAGGAAAAAAAACTTGACAAGTAGAGTTCCATCCTTTAACTAATTTCTACCACAAACTCATCTTTCACTCTAAAAGACAATAAAACTTAAAAAAATATTCTATTTATCCTATTCATATAGTGTTAAAAAATGAATTTATAATTATTCTACCAAACCATTAAGAAAACTACATTATTCAATATAGAACATCACGTGGGCCATTGGTAGGTGATATGTGACGCCCCAGGTTTTATGAACTAGTTTATGTAAGAGGTGTTATGTCCTTATTAATGTCTCTTGTTTTATTCGTTTTGCTAATAAGGAATTAGAAATGAAATAAAACATAGAGAATAAGGTAAACCGACATTTATTAAAAAATTACTTTACAACAAGACCCATCTAATTGAAAGTGCCCTGCACAAGACCTAACACGGCCACAACAAGACTACAAAGAACCACAACACGGGAAATCGGATAGTCGTCATCTTCAGGATCCAACAGTGTGAAAAGTATAACCGCCAGAATCACCGCGCACGCACTCAGCACCAGAGGTATGAGGAGAGCCATCCTCCAAGGGTCCGGTGTTTTGTAAATATAAAACAACCTACCCCTTGCTTTTATAATGGACCTCTAAGGGAATATGACCGTTTTTTATGGACCGTTGGGTTCCAAGGGATAAAGTGCATCTTTTTATAAAATTTGGTCTTTATTACGCTTTTATAATATTATGGTATTTCATTTTCTTTTATAAAAAAATATTAGAGATATATCTTCAAGTATTAAAAATAAAATATTATTGCAAATGAATCTATTTTGATCATGATGATATTTATGTGGTGGAAAACATGATATTTTAAAATGTGTCGAATGGGGTATCAACAATAATTGAAAAATGTATCTTTTTGGATCTCAAAAACAATGTGTTTTAAATTAGAGAAAAACTATGGTTCTTTTAAACATAATTTTATAAATCAACAAGTGAAGTAATTTATAAATTGGATTTTTAATGGTTATAAGATCACAATGGTTATAAAAGGTGTTGTATCAAAAATATATATATAATTTTTTTAAAAAAAGGAAAATAATAGATATATCAAATGGTATCATTTGTTTACTTAAACTAAAATGGATTTTTGGATTTGGAAATTATGAGTTAAAAGTACTTAATATGTTTTATAAAAATTCCAAACTATAATGTACCGGTTATATATGTATATATATTAAAAAAAATGAAGTAGTATAATGTCTAATTTTAGAATCTATTAAACTGTTTTCTTTTCTAAAAAGAAAAAAAAACGCACTGTTCCTACCTGGAGAGCTTGGCTGGCCGCGCAATAGCCCTGCGTTTTCTCCTCCGTCCGATCTCGCATAGGAAGATCCCGACCATTGATGTGTTTTAAAACGCTCAATTCCTTTCGGACGTCCGATCTCGTGATGTCGGATCCCGACCGTCGCTTTTTTCTTTTCTCAGCCTTCACGTCGTCTTCTTCTACCTCGCGCGAGGGACCCGCGAACCAGCTGGTTTTTTTTTTCCCGAGACGCCTCCCCTCTCCACTGCTCACGTTGACCTCATGCACCCCACCTATCTACGACGCCATAGGCTCGGCCTAACCTCCCCCGGATCTTCTCCCTTTAAGAACAGAGAAACCCCGGTGAAAACAGGACCTCCGGAGCCAACCCGCGCCACCACGACACCAAGCTTCTCCTGGTTCACCGGCCACCCAACAAGCCTCCGACGAGCTCGTCTCTTGAGCAGTAAGGGTGCCACGGTTATATGTTTTCTTTTTCCCACCCCTGGTTCTCGGTTCAAGATTTTTTTTATGTATATGAGTTTATATATATATACACCTAATGGTTAAAGGTATATATATATAACATTATATACATATATATTCCATGCAAACCATACAAAATTAAGATTTTAAGACTTCCTTATAATTTAGTATCTTATGATAAGAATTATGACTATGAAAGGGGTTATTTTAAAACAAGTCCTAACATGTACAATATTTAAGTAAGCCTTATATATATGTAATTATATAATTTTATTAGTTATGTATTTCAATGAAAATCAATTTTTTTTTTGATTTTTACTTCATCTATGAATAATATTAGATGCGGACCAGGTCTTTGTTTTAAGTGCAAACATGTAATAGTTGAAGTCGATGTTTTATATATATTTACAATTTCTTGAACACTAAAAACCCATATGGTTTTGTTCATTTTTTTTAAACTAAATAAATGATAGATTGTTAGAGGTGTTAGTTTTCAAGTGAACCATGTTTAATTTATGAGAAACCCTATTTATATACATTGTGTATGTATGAGTTTTTAAGATTTATATCTGAAAACCCTAGTTTCAAGAAATGGTTGTGCATGTAGAACTTTAGTACCTGTCTATGCTGTTTTATATTTCTGTGACTAAGGGTGCTCCAATGAACTTGATTAAAGTCTCCCTTGAAATGATTTGTGTTTTTTTTCAAAAGGATATGCCCTTGACTATTATAAACTTGCATTAAAAGGATATGGATTTAAAGGTTATGTTAATGTGTAGAAATCCTCTATTATTTTTATACCAAACTCGTTGCAATGATTTTTAGTGGGCAGAGTGTAACATCAAATTCTATGACCAGAGAAGAATAATAATTAATGAAAGGTATTATTTTTAAAGTGGTTTATTTCCAAGTGTCGGAATTTTAAAGATTGCAAGTGTTTATTATTTTTTATACCAGGCATGTCGCAGTAATTATTAGCGGATGGAGATTTTTTGCAAGAACTATGACCTGTGAAGTACAATATTTAATGCCAAGTAGTTCTTTTCTATGCACTGGAATTTTAGAAACTCATCATTTAATAACCCTTGGGAGCAAGTCTCTCACATTCATCATTTTATGTGCTTAAATAATTGTTCTACACACATAGTATGCTTGCTTAACCATGCCTTCTTTTATTCCATATTTTCATGTTTATCTGTCATATCATGTATTTGTAAACCAGATATGTAATTGTTACCTTATTAATATTATTCATGCATATGACTCAACATGAAGAGGAACTAAGAACTAATTACCCAAAGTGGTATGGGACACCTTGGGTAATATGAAATGAAAATTTAATACTCAAGGTGGTATGGGACATCTTGAATATATGAATGACTTCAGTAAAGCATGAACGATGTGGCTCACATGATAATAAAGGCAAATTTAAGGGTGCGCCCTGATAGCACTCCAATGCATTGGGTAATGATGTAACCACTAGAGATTACAATTTTCACGATACCATGGTGAATAACCTTGGTAATTTTCAAATGAAACCTTGGGGATGGACCTTGGTGAAACGAAACGATTGTCAATATTAAATGTTGATGCCACATAATTCAAGTTATATAACAAGTTTTTCCAAGATAAAGTTTTTTCATAACTGATGCCTTTAATGTTTGTATAAAGTTCATAATTCCCTAGTTTGAAGTTTGAAGCATGCCTAGTGTTATCACTTAATAGAATAGTATCCAGCATATGAACGTTTAGTTGTTTCCTTGTGCGCAACTTTGATTATGCATTACTTTTAACTGTTAAAATTTTATGCTCAAGTAAATCACATGTAGTACTTGTTTATATCAACCATTATCACTCCTTCAAGAATTAACGTATTCGTTTCATGTTTGTCGTGAAAACTTTGATTAAAGCATTGTTATGTATGTTGTGTTAAAATCTTTCTTAGTGGACGCTCAAACTCTTTTAAAAGAATGTTTTCAAATGTTACTATACTTTAAATTCTTTTTAAAACCCCCTTACTGAGTATTTCAATGCTCACCCTATGTTTTGGTTTAAAATTTTCAGGTGTCAGCTTTTGTAAGATGGATGGTTTCAGAAGTTTCCGGTTTCCCAGAACCTGAACCGCACACGATCCTCTGTACGGGACATGATGTGTTGCTAACAAAGTGTATTTTATTTTAAGATAACACATCATGTTCAGAAGGCACCGGATCCTATAGTTATCTGGGGTCGGGGTCTCTACAGTTGGTATCAGAGGTTCGGTTTGGATAACTCTGGAAAGCCAGAAACTGAAACAAAAATATATATGTATATGTATTTCAATTTTATTAAAAACTTGGTTTTCATAATTTTCAGATGGAAAATGAAGGCACAAATCTCTTATCTCTCCCCACAGAGGCCCTAGAGACCATTGTGTCTTTAGCAAGCCGTGAGGACTTTCTAAACTATGCCCATATTCGTATGACATGCAAATACCTTTACGATGTATCCAACTCACCTCGAGTGCTTAGTCTGCACCAAGGGTTGGGATTGGATTACCTCCTTATGATAATAACCCAATTTCCCTCCTATGTACGTCGAGGAAGGTACTACGAGGGACTTTTCCGGATTTTCACGGCGGGTGAAAACTTTGGCACCATGCTCGATAACCCCTTTCAAGAAGCTGCTGCGGACGGAGACCTCCGAGCGAGCTACCTTTGTCAGATTTTAAACTATGGCTTCTGGGGTCAGTTGTTAGACTTCGGAAGGTTAGAAGACGAGTCCACCCGATTGTCTTACAGACGACAAGTGTATGAAGATGTCTCTCAACTTCACGTCCCCCATGCAAGACTCATAAGACGTCATAGGTGTCCTCATGAGTTTTTCCCTGAATGCTCGGCCTGTGTTTGGTTCGAGGAGTTAGGGAGTTTTGCTTCTCTGTGTGGAGTTCGTTTAGTCAATGAGTAAGGGAAACTCAAGCACTAATAATAATGAACGTATGTTTATTGAAATGTTATCTTCCTCCTTTCCTTGTCCGTACCATGTTTTTGCCCTTGTATTATTTTCAAGTAATGGAACTCCTGTCTTTAAACTTTCAGATGGAAGGACAAACCCACCTGTTATCTCTTCCCACCGAGATTTTGGAAATCATTGCGATCAAAACGTGTGAGGACGAGTATGACCCCTTCGCAAATTTGCGAAGAACGTGCAAGCAATGGTTTGAGATAACAAACGGTCCGGAGATTCTCCGCACCTGCCAGGGGAATGCCTCCATCTATTACCGCATTGGCTCTGCTCAGCTAGCCGGACGTGAACGACGAGGAAGTTACCACAAAGGGCTCTTTCTTTGTTTCACCCTAGGCCGAAACTTCACGGCCAGAGTGAAATTCCAGGAGGCTGCGTTAGAGGGAAATCTTTATGCAGCTTATATGCTCCAACTTCTCAGCTTTAGCCTGTTTGACCATATCTATGGCTTCGATATCCTCGACCGAGACATAATTCGGAAAGTTCTTCGAACGTTGGTCTGCAAAGAAATTTCAGAACTTTGTACGGTTCGAGCTTCCCTTTGGAGGACTGAAAGCCCGGAACATAAGTGCTACCCCTCCTGTCTTAGGTGTGTGTGGATTAGGGAGCTGGAAGAAGTGAGCTTCGCTACGGGGATCCCTCTAAATACACCTGTTGACCCTTATCGTTGGTGGAGGTGGTAGGAACTTTTCTGAACCTTGTAATGTCGTGAAATAAATTGCGAGGACGCAATTTTCTAAAGGGGGGGATAATGTGACGCCCCAGGTTTTATGAACTAGTTTATGTAAGAGGTGTTATGTCCTTATTAATGTCTCTTGTTTTATTCGTTTTGCTAATAAGGAATTAGAAATGAAATAAAACATAGAGAATAAGGTAAACCGACATTTATTAAAACATTACTTTACAACAAGACCCATCTAATTGAAAGTGCCCTGCACAAGACCTAACACGGCCACAGCAAGACTACAAAGAACCACAACACGGGCAATCGGATAGTCGTCATCTTCAGGATCCAACAGTGTGAAAAGTATAACCGCCAGAATCACCGCGCACGCACTCAGCACCAGAGGTATGAGGAGAGCCATCCGCCAAGGGTCCGGTGTTTTGTAAATATAAAACAACCTACCCCTTGCTTTTATAATGGACCTCTAAGGGAATATGACCGTTTTGTTTTGGACCGTTGGGTTCCAAGGGATAAAGTGCATCT
Organism: Viscum album; assembly: GCA_963277665.1. NCBI lineage: Eukaryota > Viridiplantae > Streptophyta > Magnoliopsida > Santalales > Viscaceae > Viscum > Viscum album. The sequence goes on from OY728127.1 coordinate 1,916,498,762, forward strand.
TTTTATAAAATTTGGTCTTTATTACGCTTTTATAATATTATGGTATTTCATTTTCTTTTATAAAAAAATATTAGAGATATATCTTCAAGTATTAAAAATAAAATATTATTGCAAATGAATCTATTTTGATCATGATGATATTTATGTGGTGGAAAACATGATATTTTAAAATGTGTCGAATGGGGTATCAACAATAATTGAAAAATGTATCTTTTTGGATCTCAAAAACAATGTGTTTTAAATTAGAGAAAAACTATGGTTCTTTTAAACATAATTTTATAAATCAACAAGTGAATTAATTTATAAATTGGATTTTTAATGGTTATAAGATCACAATGGTTATAAAAGGTGTTGTATCAAAAATATATATATAATTTTTTTTTAAAAAGGAAAATAATAGATATATCAAATGGTATCATTTGTTTACTTAAACTAAAATGGATTTTTGGATTTGGAAATTATGAGTTAAAAGTACTTAATATGTTTTATAAAAATTCCAAACTATAATGTACCGGTTATATATGTATATATATTAAAAAAAATGAAGTAGTATAATGTCTAATTTTAGAATCTATTAAAATGTTTTCTTTTCTAAAAAGAAAAAAAAACGCACTGTTCCTACCTGGAGAGCTTGGATGGCCGCGCAATAGCCCTGCGTTTTCTCCTCCGTCCGATCTCGCATAGGAAGATCCCGGCCATTGATGCGTTTTAAAACGCTCAATTCCTTTCGGCCGTCCGATCTTGTGATGTCGGATCCCGACCGTCGCTTTTTTCTTTTCTCAGCCTTCACATCGTCTTCTTCTACCTCGCGCGAGGGACCCGCGAACCAGCTGGTTTTTTTGCCCGAGACGCCTCCCCTCTCCACTGCTCACGTTGACCTCATGCACCCCACCTATCTACGACGCCATAGGCTCGGCCTAACCTCCCCCGGATCTTCTCCCTTTAAGAACAGAGAAACCCCGGTGAAAACAGGACCTCCGGAGCCAACCCGCGCCACCGCGACACCAATCTTCTCCTGGTTCACCGGCCACCCAGCAAGCCTCCGACGAGCTCGTCTCTTGAGCAGTAAGGGTGCCACGGTTATATGTTTTCTTTTTCCCACCCCTGGTTCTCGGTTCAAGATTTTTTTTTATGTATATGAGTTTATATATATATACATCTAATGGTTAAAGGTATATATATATAACATTATATACATATATATTCCATGCAAACCATACAAAATTAAGATTTTAAGACCTCCTTATAATTCAGTATCTTATGATAAGAATTATGACTATGAAAGGGGTTATTTTAAAACAAGTCCTAACATGTACAATATTTAAGTAAGCCTTATATATATGTAATTATATAATTTTATTAGTTATGTATTTCAATGAAAATCAGTTTTTTTTGATTTTTACTTCGTCTATGAATAATATTAGATGCGGACCAGGTCTTTGTTTTAAGTGAAAACATGTAATAGTTTAAGTCGATGTTTTATATATATTTACAGTTTCTTGAACACTAAAAACCCATAAGGTTTTGTTCATTTTTTTTAAACTAAATAAATGATAGATTGTTAGAGGTGTTAGTTTTCAAGTGAACCATGTTTAATTTATGAGAAACCCTATTTATATACATTGTGTATGTATGAGTTTTTAAGATTTATATCTGAAAACCCTAGTTTCAAGAAATGGTTATGCATGTAGAACTTTAGTACCTGTCTATGTTTTTTTATATTTCTGTGACTAAGGGTGCTCCAATGAACTTGATTAAAGTCTCCCTTGAAATGATTTGTGTTTTTTTTCAAAAGGATATGCCCTTGACTGTTATAAACTTGCATTAAAAGGATATGGATTTAAAGGTTATGTTAATGTGTAGAAATCCTCTATTATTTTTATACCAAACTCGTTGCAATGATTTTTAGTGGGCAGAGTGTAACATCAAATTCTATGACCAGAGAAGAATAATAATTAATGAAAGGTATTATTTTTAAAGTGGTTTACTTCCAAGTGTTGGAATTTTAAAGATTGCAAGTGTGTATTATTTTTTATACCAGGCATGTCGCAGTAATTATTAGCGGATGGAGATTTGTTGCAAGAACTATGACCTGTGAAGTACAATATTTAATGCCAAGTAGTTCTTTTCTATGCACTGGAATTTTAGAAACTCATCATTTAATAACCCTTGGGAGCAAGTCTCTCACATTCATCATTTTATGTGCTTAAATTATTGTTCTACACACATAGTATGCTTGCTTAACCATGCCTTCTTTTATTCCATATTTTCATGTTTATCTGTCATATCATGTATTTGTAAACCAGATATGTAATTGTTACCTTATTAATATTATTCATGCATATGACTCAACATGAAGAGGAACTAAGAACTAATTACCCAAAGTGGTATGGGACACCTTGGGTAATATGAAATGAAAATTTAATACTCAAGGTGGTATGGGACATCTTGAATATATGAATGACTTCAGTAAAGCATGAACGATGTGGCTCACATGATAATAAAGGCAAATTTAAGGGTGCGCCCTGATAGCGCTCCAATGCATTGGGTAATGATGTAACCACTAGAGATTACAATTTTCACGATACCATGGTGAATAACCTTGGTAATTTTCAAATGACACCTTGGGGATGGACCTTGGTGAAACGAAACGATTGTCAATATTAAATGTTGATGCCACATAATTCAAGTTATATAACAAGTTTTTCCAAGATAAAGTTTTTTCATAACTGATGCCTTTAATGTTTGTATAAAGTTCATAATTCCCTAGTTTGAAGTTTGAAGCATGCCTAGTGTTATCACTTAATAGAATAGTATCCAGCATATGAACATTTAGTTGTTTCCTTGTGCGCAACTCTGATTATGCATTACTTTTAACTGTTAAAATTTTATGCTCAAGTAAATCACATGTAGTACTTGTTTATATCAACCATTATCACTCCTTCAAGAATTAACGTATTCGTTTCATGTTTGTCGTGAAAACTTTGATTAAAGCATTGTTATGTATGTTGTGTTAAAATCTTTCTTAGTGGACGCTAAAACTCTTTTAAAAGAATGTTTTCAAATGTTACTGTACTTTAAATTCTTTTTAAAACCCCCTTACTGAGTATTTCAATGCTCACCCTATGTTTTGGTTTAAAATTTTCAGGTGTCAGCTTTTGTAAGATGGATGGTTTCAGAAGTTTCCGGTTTCCCAGAACCCGAACCGCACACGATCCTCTGTACGGGACATGATGTGTTGCTAACAAAGTGTATTTTATTTTAAGATAACACATCATGTTCAGAAGGCACCGGCTCCTATAGTTATCTGGGGTCGGGGTCTCTACATGATACACCCTTGTCACCCTTCGGTTGCGGGTTCAAGTCTCGCGGCTTTGACAGACATGCCAGGTTGCCGCCCGACCTCCGGGTTGTCCTTTTTGTGGAAATCCAAAAATAATCTCAAACTAAACATATCCAAAATACTTCTATTGAAACTCAGAGTCCAAAATTTATAAGGAAGGTAAACACAATGAAGATCCTTTTTTCAATGTAATAACATGTGAACACCTTCATCATGTATTCTTTTAAAACACTGTAACATCCTTAATTACCATAAATCCTTATTGATTACATTCATGCTCCCTTATTCTTTATAAAATACTGGATATACTCCTTCTATCCAAAAATGTTGTAAACTACAACAATGCTGGAATATACAAATCATTAATCAGTTTCAAGGTAGTCAATAATATCCAATATAATTTATCAAAATCAATCATGTATTATTCCAAAATCACTACCTCCGTATCAGAACCATAATATGGTATATCTTTCTCTCAACCATATATTTTCCAAAAAATTAACCTGATATTGAGTCACTTTTCTTGTCTCCACACAATCTCAGGTCCTTAATGAAACAGTACTGTAGTACAATCCTTATATACTCTATAATTCTTATAACATGTACATCATTAATAAAATACTCAAATGACAAAATACTTTAATAACAATGTAAGAAATATAATCATTCCTCTTAATCTTCAGTAGTATCATAACTTTATTATTATCTAGTATCATCATTTGGGGTATACTCTAATGATTTGGAAATTGATTCGCGTAGTGTCCCAACTCCTTACAGATGAAGAATTGTACATTTGAAACTTTTTTCTTACCCTTAAAATCACATACTTGGTGTCCTTTTTCTCCACACTTATATCAAACTCCCATTCCCTTCAAGAATTTACCATGGTGATTCTTTCCATAGTTATCACATATGGGAAAATCCTTTTTTTCTCTCTTCCCTTTATCCATCTTTATCTATTCCATCTTTTTCTTCTCTTGATTCCCTTCAAAGCCATAAGACACAGAGAATTATTTACTTATCTTATTAACACATTACACTATTTCTTCATATGTTGAGAATACATGGGAGACTATTTCCCTTCTAAATGTTAGCTTAATACCATGAAAGATATGATCCTTCTTACTCTTTGGATCATACCTATTTCTAGAGTTCACATTCCTTCTACTGGGTGCCATTTCTATACAATGGCATACACTAGGTTAGTTTATGAATTAAAATAAATAATTCCAAACTTGTAAAATACCTAACATAAATTGAACAGTTTATAGATATAATCCATAATCATAAAAATGTTTTCCATGAGGAATTATATACTCATAAACCCTTCATAATGGTTTGTAATGAAAATGAGAATTATCCTAAGTATATCCCCCGAGAGTTTCATAACTAAGAGTGCAGCAAGGCCCGTTGTCATGCACCAATTCCCATTAAAGTCTATCTCAAAGCGGTGTTTTCAGGTTTTTAACCCTAGTTACATCTGTGCCAGAACCACCTCTACCTGTTTGTATCCAGATAGGGTTGTATTTCTTGTAAAACTCACAAAATATCTACAATACAAAAATTTTAGGAAGTTCTTCTATACTATTCTTCAAAGTTTATCTTAGGGCTATGTACTGTAATCAAAGTTTACCTAAATCTAGTTTCCAAGGTTTGTAATAAACTTCCTCTGATACCAATTGTGATTCCCCGACCCCAGAAGCCCAGATTCGGTGCATTAATAGGTATCATTGGCATGATAAAAAAAGGTCAAGTCTTGAAAGACCGATTAGTTTATTAGCGTTGGAAGTACTAGATACATTCATAAGGTTTACATTACATTGTAAAATGGAAAACTACACCAACATTGTTTCCATAGACAACACTGATATCCCATAGACTATCCCTATAGGTTAGTCATAATATACTTCTTCGCATCCTGGGAAAAATAAAACATAGGAAGGTGTGAGCTCAGATGCTCAGTAAGGATAACAATATGGCACAAACTTTCATAAATAAGTAAAAACATTTAAGGAAATGTATAAGACTAAGACAAAAGCATTTTAAACTTTAACTTCAGAATATTATGGAAAAGACAAAATCAAATAATTCCACTAACATAATCACATGGATATTCTACTAGTCGAATAATCATATGCAATATCAATAGCCACTTTCATAATGATGAAATACATAATGCTAGACTTTCATAACCACATAGTCAAGTCCTTGTGCCAAGACTACAAATAATATTTTTTCATGGCCTTGTGCCAAGACACTAGTTTGTCTCATGATAACTATTGATGCATCGAGGAGCTATAGCGGGCTCCACTCATCACTTACTAAGTCCACTACATTCCTCATATGAAAAGGTTTAAACATAACCTAAACATTCGTATTATAACAAGCATATGAAATGTCAATACATTCACCATAAACCCTAAATGGTATAAAAATAGAACATCCATAATAAAAAATATCACAAAACCTTCAATACAATATGGTTGTACTGTATCATAATAAATCAACTTCAAATAATCTTACAATCCATCAAAGGATGTTGACATAGATGGAATCAAAACATTTTTTGAGAAAAATCTATTTATATTTTGAAATCATTTAAAAGTCATATAATTATAAAATATTTTTTTTGAAAATATTCTTATAATTTTGTTAGGGAAGATTTAACGATGTTATAACTTCATAAAATAGCTGCACCCGCCGTATATGTTAAAAAAACATTCTTACCTTAAATTTGTCAAAAAGGTCAAAAAGTACCTTGTTTGGAAAACGAAAGAAAGATTCATTTATAAAAATCTTATAAAAGTCAAACAAGGGTATAAATTACTTTAACCTATAGTCTATAAAATATTAAGAATGTTTTGAAAAACATTTTTAATAAACATGTATGTGGATGATAAAGAGGTCCTAGTAGATCATTACATATAAACAACCTCAGATAATGATGAGATTATTCAATTAACCATTAACTTATACTTTCCCTTGGTTGAAGGTAGGTTAAAAATCTTTATAATGGTGAAATAATTGTTATTAAACTATACTATAATAATATACATTAATATGATATCATATATGATCTTTCAACATTTATTTGTTAATAATATCTTAGTATTATCGTCGTTTTGGGTGTTAACTAATTCGTTTTCTTTTATATGATTTGTTACGTAAGTAATGTTTGTTATGTATAGGATGTATCTTATTAATATTCATAATCATATAAAGTCTTAAAACATTATTTTTAATCATCTAATGCAAATTAGTCTTGAATGGATTATGATGGGGAATGAATCTCACCACATTCGTGGGGATGGTAATCCGTACGTATGCACGAGCGACAATATCATTCTTTTGATATTGAAATAATATATAATTGGATGTTATATCATATATATATAATAATTATCCTGTTATATTTATTATTTACATCAATTACACATCATTATTATACCCATCCAAATAATAATGTATTGAACAACAATTACACCACGACGTAGAGACGGTAAGCCGTACGTACAGACGTATGATGACATGTCATTCAAAGGATAGATGGAATAATGATTATGGTTGTACCATATTTATAATAAAATCACATAATATAGAAGATACTAGAGTTATTATTTTATAATGGAAACAACAAAGAAATAGGAAGTGGAAGTGGAAGAAGAAAGGAACTTGAAAGAGGTGATGAAATATTTACCACTTCTTCGAGTTCTTCCTTTTGATTTGATCAAAAGGGATCCTTATGTTGGATTTTTGACTAAAGTAATGCCTCTAGGGTTAAGGGAAGACAGTTGAGATGGTATTTGGGTAGAGTTTGTCCGATCCAAAAGGCTTTAAAGGTGTGAATTTGAGGGAAGGGAGAGTGCACTTTTATAAGAGGGGTGAGGGGCACCTTAGGAAAAGCTAGAAATATTATTTTATAATAAAATCATTTGTAGTTTTTAATGGCTCCAAAATTAATTATTTAATGGATAAGGTGGGGATGGGTCTAAAAACACTCAAAAAATAGGTTTTATACTAGTTTGGGTCACTATATTAACCTTATCTTTTATATTTAACTCTTAGTTAAATAGTTTGACATTTACCATGTCTCTTTGTATTTTTATATTATATGGTTAATAAACTTACTATATACTTCCAAGAGAACCCCAAGAGGTTAATTAATGATACAATTATCCTTATATAAGTATTTTGGCCGACCCCTATATTTTTAGGAATAGAATATCAATTAATAATATAATATTTGTTTTAAAAACTCTTTTATGTCAATTTTGATACTATTTGGTATTTTGTTTTTTCAAAATTCATAACAACATTATTACATAGAAACAAATTCATCTAACCAACTCTAAAATGTCATATTAACCTAGAAAATTATGGTAATTCATAAAAAGTCTCAAATTACATTTATTTGGATATTTATAATATCAAATATTTTAATATTTCATTAATTAGGAAATTACTACATCATCATTGTGTCAAAAATAAATGAAATTATTTAATGTCTAAAAAATATTTATAAAATATAATTATGTAGAAAATCTTTTTATATTTTTAATGAATATTTATAGTCGAATTTATCTTATGTTTAACCCTATATTAAAAATGGTTTAGTTATTAAACTTTGAATTTAACACTTTTAACTCTTCTTTGAATTAAATAATAATAAATGTCCTAATCTAATCCAAGTGGACCTAAAGGATCATATTTTATTCCTAAGGTTGTTTTTGTTCTAATTAAAGTTATCCAGTAGAATAGGACATGTGTTAGGGTTATAATAATATCATTTTTACCTTTAATTACCCTATTAACTTTTAACCGTGGTAAATAAAAGTCAAAAGTTACTATTCATCAAAAAATATTTTCATCTCATTGAACCACATTTTATTTATCAATATCAACTTTTTGTCTTTGATTTTCAAAATTAAACTCAAAAAAGCGGTAAAATTATGTTTTATGTAAATTTTCAAATGCTCCTAGGAGGTGGGTAAAAGACGGTAAAAAGTTTAATAAAATTTTTATATATCTATAATTATTATAAACTGACTCCAATGAATTAAATTGAACTTATATAGGAATTATGTATCTAATTTTACCTAAAATAAATTTATATAAAATAAATAATTATTTAAATAAAAATTCGGTTTTGAACAATAACTTAGTGTTTTTCACTATTCATCAATAATTGAAAGTTTTCTGAAAAATACCAAAATTTCACCCAAAGATAATTTTGATATTCTGAATTCAAAAATTAAGTCTATTTTACCAAATTCAAAACATAGAAGTTTCATTTATTAATTTAAATTAATTCCCTTTGTCAAAACCAAAAAGCGTGTTTTTAAGAAATAATAACTTACAAACGATTGATACTTGTTTATGTTCAATTTCAAAGTGAAATTATTTCCAATGAATAAAATTGGATTAAATGGTAAAAATATAATCTATTTATACTTCCAAACCATTAAAATGTATAATTTAACACTAAAAATTATTTTGATTAAAAAAGTTATTTTCAGTTAAAATATAGTATTTTTCAATAATCACCCAAATATGAAAGTTATCAGAAAAACACAAAAAATTTACTGAAACTAAATTATTATGTCTTTATTATAAATAAGAATCTTATTTTTTCAAATTGAATATATAAGTATATCAAATATTGGATTTAAAAATGGTTCTCCATTAAAAGGTGGTAAAATCGCATTAAAAAAATACTTCTTTTATCTAAAAAAAATGAATTTGTGTTTTAATTATGTCTAAGAAAATCATAATATGGGTTATAAAATTATAAGGATTACATAAATTTCAAAATTTAGTTAATACTATTCATAACCTCTTTTGAACGACTAGTTTGGTAAGTCGTGGTGCGCTTGAACTCGGTGTTGCGTGTAGTGCAAGTTATTAAATTACTTTGAAGAAATAACGTACTATGAAATATTGGGGTGTTACAAATATTCTACTTAGTATATAGTTATACTCACCCTAAGTAATATAAACTTTTTTCAGGTCATGTGGAGTAGGTTGGAGATCAAGAAAGTTTCTACTATTATGGGGTTACCGGAGCTGTTCCAGCTTCGTGGTCACTGTTGTTTTATAATGTTTTGGTACTTGCAGTTTTCCATTTCAGTTTTAGAAGTTATAGCATGAAATTATATATGTGTAAATAGGATTTATATTATATTTTAGTCTGATCTGGTTTTGGTTTGTGTCTGTATTATCTCTCTCTTTTGCATGTGTTCTCTTAGATTGTAATGCCTCTCATTTGTGTGTTTACTATATCCTCAGTGCCAATCGCCAACCCGGGGCCTACCGGAGGTGGGAATTAGTGGTAATTATCTCTCTTTTAACATTTTTGGCCGAGGTGGTAACACTTTGTGGGGAGGGGGTCGTGGTAGAGTGGTATCAGAGGTCTAGTTGAGCGATAGAATGAAGTTTAGAGTTAGGCACTGATGAGGTTTTATGGGTTGGTAGGGAAACAATGTCAGTTAAGTTAATCAAGTTCTATGAACACTGGAGACTAGCTGAGACAAAGTTATTTAGGGCCCTATGTGATCTGATTCATATACCTTTAAGTTTATAGTGGATACAAAACAAGGTGGTACTTATTTCAGGGTATAGACATAGGAAAGTATCATGAATCATTCTTATTTGAACCTATGATTGAATGGGTAGATCTTGGGATAGGTTAACATAAAATTAATAAAAGACAAAAATTAATTAATGTTATGACTTTTTTATTCTAGTTTTAGGAGCTATAACTGTTTTTTCTTTTTCAGGTATGGCTCTAGGTTGATGTCATCATCAGGTTCTCACAGAATATTTTTAGCAGATTGTGCTAGCCGATCACCATAAAGTAGAGGATGATGATTATGGCACTTGTAGAAGGTCACTCCAAGAGTTCTAGTGCTATAGTTTGCATAAGTATTAGGGATCTGTTTTATATGCAGTCATAGAAGACTACTTGGAGGAGGTTGAGAAAGCTTTCAGTTTGATCCGTGCTCGAAAATAGAACTGGGTGTTGTTGGTTGTGAAAATGTTATGTAGGGCAGTGAGGTGGTGGTGGTCCTTGTTCCTTAAGGATCATGAAGAGTTGACCATCTTTTGGGAGGAGTTCTGAGACCAGTTTAGAGTCAGGATTCTCTCTTCGACCTTGAAGGTGTCCAGTTTTCAAGAGATGCTTACCCTTAGATAGAGGAGATCCCATGTGCGAGAGTTTGGAATCTATTTTAGGAACCTTCTGTGATATTATTAAGACCTATTTCTAGACAAGGAGGCTAGGGAAATACATTTGAAGGAGGATTTTCATCTAGATATCCAGATCTATGTAACCCTATTTATTCTGAAGACATTTCTTGAGGTGATGACAATGGTATAGGTTATCAAGAGTACATTGTCCATAACTAGATCATCATGAGAGGGGTGTCATGAGGATTCCTCATGAAGCAGAACTATGGTATGGGGTTCTCGGTTTTCAGGGTAGAAGGGATTATTTTTGGCCGGCGGTAGGTCGCACCCATCAGTATCTCGTTTCTACGGGCGAAGTGTCTCTCATATCTATACCAAGGGTTAGGTGCTCATTTTTATTATGGAGGTTGAGGTAATTAGTAACATTATTTTCCGACCTTTCTGACAAATCATCACGCATCAGGTGTTCTGCTTCAGGTTCCTCCATTGAGGCAGTTCCAACTGAGGTAGCAGCAGCAAGTTGCACTAGATTTTGATCAACAAAGGGATGTTGGGGCAGGTAGAGGAAATCCATAGGACACTCACCATCCTCATAGAGTATACCTCAGTCATGGTGGTGGTCATCATAAGGGTCGGAGAGGCCATGGATTAGGTCATGGTCAACTTTCTGCTTTAGCGTTTCCAACACCAGGTGATACTGACATCGTTCGAGGTACCCTTTGCTTATTTTCTACTTGGGTGTATGGCTTGTTTGATTTAGTAGAAACACACTCATTCATATCCCCTTCCCTATTCAATGTTTTGGTACTTGAGGTAGAGAGTCTTCTAGTTTCCTTAGCATTAACTACACCTCTTGGAGGTTGAGAGGACTTGTTTGATGTATGTAGAGACTGTGAGCTAGTTCTGGGGAAACACCGCTCTTCAGGAGATTTCTTATGTTAATGGAGACAACCACATGATGTCATCATCAGCATGGATTGGTTGTATTCAGTATAGAATATTGTGGATTGATTTAGGAGGAAGGTGGTATTCTTTGATGCCGATGGAGAGCCAGTAGTGTTTTTTGGCGAGTGAGACCCTCAAATAGCTCAGAGCTGTGTTCCTTCCTTATCATCCTTAATGGATAAGCTAATGCTGAGTTCATTGGAGGTTTAGTAGTGGGTGTTTACCCAAGTCATTTAATAGTACCCTGGTGTCTTTCAAGAAGAGGTTGTAGCATTACCCCCTCAAAGATAGATTGAGTTTGGGATCAAGGTAAAGCCAGAAACATATCCTATCTCGATGTATCTATATAGGATCGCGCCTTCTAAGTTGCGAGAGATGTGTATATAGCTCTATGGTATTTTGAAGTGTATTTTGGTTTGGATGAGTGTGTCACTACGGGGTGCAATAATTCTATTCATGAAGAAGGCTGAAGAAAGTTTGCGGTTGGGTATCGATTATTGTCTCTTGAACAAAGTGATAGTGAAGAACTGCTATACTCTTCCATGTATTAACGACATGCTCAATCAATTGAAGGTTTAATGTTGGTTCTTTGTGATCTAATTGCAATCAGGATACCATCAGAAGCATGTGAAGGATGATGATATCTCAAAGACTACATTCTTTTTTCGTCATGGTCATTACAAGTTCTTTATAATTCCATTCAGTGTGATAAATGTTCCATTTGTATTAATGGATTTTATGAAATTAGTGTTCCATGTATTCCTGGATAAGTATGTGATGGTCTTCATCGATGACATCCATGTGTTTTCCACATCTGAGGAGGAGAATGCAGATCATATACATGACATTTTGGGAGTTATTGGTCGACAATGGCTATTTGGGAAGTTGTTGAAGTGTGAGTTTTTGGCTCAAGAAGTAAGTTTCATAGGGAATGTTGTATCCCAACATGGAGTATATGTGGATCCCTCAATGATATAAGTTGTTGTGTCTTGGGAATCCCTCAAGATAGTGGTAGAGGTGTGATGTTTCCTTGGTCTTGCATGCTATTACAAGAGGTTTGTTGTCAATTTCTCTTGGGTTGAAAATCCATTGACAACGTTGATAAGAAAGGATCAAGAATTCATATGGACGGATCAGTGTTAGGCTAAATTAGAGTATCTTAAGGAAATTTTGGCCAGTAGTGGTGCTTTCCTTGAATTTATAGAGACACTACCTCATTGGATAGTGCTTTGCGGTCTTCACCAATAATAAAAGCATGTGTTATGTTTTCTCCCAATGTGACTTGAACTTGTGATAAAGTCAATGGATGGAGTTCTTACAGGATTACGAAATTATAATATCATATACACATGGTATGGGGAATCTTGTAGTCGATGTGATGAGAAGTATGTCGCGTAGTGATGTAGTTCATGAACTATGTGATTCCTAGAGTGTAATGGAAGAACTATAAGTATTACATCTAGATATGGGAGAATTGTGGGGTAGAGGTTGTCTTTTTCAGATGATGATGAAATCATATTTTGTGAAGAAGGTGGATGATTACTAGTTGGAGGATTTTAATATGGAGGTTTGGGGAGACCAGGTTGTTTTTGGAGAGTCCATAATGGATGGTTTGAAGATGAGCAACATCTGGTGTTATTTCAGGGAAGTATTTTTTTTCCATTAGTAGTGCATGAGATGGTTCTCAAGGAGTTTTATAGTTCAAACATAGAAATACATCCTAGTGTGAAAAAGATGTACTATAATTTGAAGAGTCATTTTTTTGGTTTGGGTTGAAGAAAGGAGTTGCAGAGTTTGTGTCCCGATGTTTTGTGTGCCAGAAGGTGAAGACCGAGAACCATGTTCCTAGTGGTTTTCTCCAACCATTAGATATTCCTCAGTGGAAGTGTGAGGACATCTTGATGGAATTTGTTTATGATTTTCCTTGAGCTCAGGGATTCCATGATGCTATATGTGTTGTAGAGGATTGCTTGATGAAATCATTCCACTTCATAGGATTCAAGGAGTCGAGATCAATGGAGATTTTTTGAGCCAATATCTGGAGGGGGTGATGAAACTCCATGGGGACCCTAGGATTATTATTTATGACTGATATCCTTGTTTTTCCTCCAGGGTGTGGAGAGTTCTCCATCATGTGTTTTGTTCTCAGCTATTCCTTTACACTAATTTTCATCTGAAGACAGACGATCAGATAGGGTGAACCATCCAAATGTTTGAAGATATGTTGCGTTCTTGTGTCCTCGATTTTGGAGGTTCATGGATGAGAAACTAACCCTTGGTAGAGTTCTCCTACAAAAATATTTTCCAATCCACCATTAATATAGCCCCATTTTAGTCCTTGTATAACTGAACTTTTTTTATCTCTATTGTGTTGGTCTGGGGTCAGAGAGTCTGCAATTCTCAGCCCGGAACTAGTACAAAATACGATAGAGATGCTTTAGGTGATTCGTGAGAGGATGAAGGCAACACATGATCATCATAAATTCTATTCTGATCATAGTAGGAGACCTCTAGAGTATGAAATTTGGGATTACATGTTTCTAACGGTGACTCCACATCATTGGAAACGAAGGTTTGGTCGTGGGTGAAAACTATCTCCCTGGTTTGTTGGGCCTTTCAAGGTGTTGGATCTTGTAGGAGTTGTGGAGTATCGGCTAACACCTTCCCCAAAGATGAGTATGACACATGATGTTTTTCACATGTCGGAGCTCCATTATTATCTTCACGATGACTCTCTCATCATCTATTGGGGAGAGATCGATGTTAATGATGATGCGACCTTCGGGGAGTAGCCTATAGAGATCTAGGACCGCAAGGATAAGGTGTTTCTTGGGAATTCTATTCCATTGGTTCATGTATTATAGTGGAATGGTGGAGTAGAGGAGAGTACATGTGAATGTGAGTCTCAGATACACACTTAGTACCCCAGGCTGTTTGATGTTTATCTCTTCTTGTAACACTGTTCATTTTTTGGTTGTAGAACTTTCCTGTTTATGAGATGGATTTATCTTGTTTCTTGTTGTGGTATGAACTTATTAGAGGTATAACCCCTATGAGAGTATTTAGGTGATGGTTTTAGTTTTCATGTGGTTTCTCATGTTCCCTTTTGAAGCTGTTGAGCTCCTATGACGGTGAGCACCTTGAGAGGTATCTCATGGGGTGGTTGTTCTGACAACCCATTTTCTGTTTCCTCTCTAGGATTGTTTTGGATTCACATGGATGAGAATGTTTTGATAGGTATCTTATGTAATGGATCAGACCACTTCAGTCCATTCATTTGAAAAAATCTGGTGTTTGAGGTGTTCTAGGAGGTCAAGGTGACTTATTCCTAACACATTGAATTTTTTTTAGCTTTATTAACATTGTTTCCAGCTACCGGTAGGTGTATAGTGTTTCTAGGTTAGTGAGTCATCTATATATAGGTGAATAGTGTTTATAGGTCGATGAGTAATCTATAGGTAGGTGTACAATGTTTCTAGGTCGGCGAGTTATTTATTGGTAGGTGTACATTGTTTCCAGCTGTCGGTAGGTGTACAATGTTTCCAGCTATCGGCAGGTCCTCTTTTGATAGGTGTATAATGTTTCCTGTAATCAGTAGTTGTACAATGTTTCTAGATTTTGGTAGGTGTATACTATTTATATCTATTATTAGGTCAACATTAGGCAGGTGTATAATGTTTCTAGTTATCGATAGGTGTAAAGTGTTTCCAGCTATCAGTAGTTGTATAATGTTTCCAGATCAGGGAGTCATCCACTGGTTGGTGTATAGTGTTTCCAGCTATTGGTAGGTGTAAAATGATTCCATCTATCAGTAGATATACAATTTTTCCTGGTCAGTGAGTCATCTATCAATAGGTGTGCAATGTTTCTAGCTATCGGTAGGTGTACAGTGTTTCCAGGTCAGTAGGTATACAGTGTCTCCAGCTTCCTATAGTTTTTCCCATTTAAGGTTTCCTTTTTCATAATACACATTCAAAGTATTATTTTAAGGGATTTAAGGTCATTTGAATGACCATAACTCCTATATTAATTTTCATAAGGGTTTGGGTGACTTTACATGGTCAAACCACATAGTCTTGATGAGGTCCACCTTTAATGGAAAATCTAATCCATATCTAAACCGCTGCTCCGTTTATATTTTCTAAAGGCCGAGATACATTCCGCATTATTCTTCCTTTTTGTTTTCCTTGGTATGGGATGCCATAAACCTTTATTTCCAAATTAATGTGATTTTTTATGGACCTTGGATCCTATTTTCCTTATATTTCTTCTAACTCCATGCGCACCCCCTGTTTTGGTGCAACTCAGAAGTGTCAATCTGTCTTTGATAAAAGGTATGTTCTACCTCCATTCTATTGGGTTCCTCAATCTTTTTCCTCCTATTTCGCCTTTCCATGTGAGGGCATGTGATCTCCATGTTTCTAATGGATATTACTTGGTTTTTCATTGGTATGTGGGTGTCGCAGTGTCCTTGGTTGGATGCAGTTGCTATAGGATAGGTGATCATCAGTTGTGTTGGCTCGTTCTCATGCAAAGAACATCAGAAACCTTTTTGACACAGGGGATTCAGGTTTTCTCTATTCTTTTACATGTATTCATAGAGTTAGCATATTTTGGTCATTATATCACAATGAAATTGAAAAAATAAATACTTGAATTGGAATAGAGAATTAGTATCAAGTGCTTAGTGATGTTATTGCCTCTAGATTTCTAGATCATGTGATATATATTCCTTTCCTATTTATCATGTCATTATTGATGGAAATTTGTAATGAACGTAAATCCAAGATTCATTATAAATAAATTTGATATAGATAAAGAGGAATGTTTAATGAATATGGTTGTTGTTTTTGTGATTGGTGATAATCAAATTGATGTAGTTATGCATGTTCAATTGAATCAGTTAATTCAAATATAGAATAAAGGACTGATTTTATGATAATGATAATGCCTTGAAGGGTTCTGAGTTACCTTCTTGTTTTTAATGTCCAAGAACCTTATGATTTGGAGTTATGAGTCCTCATTGTTTGTGAAGGTTGAATTCCTTATTTAGGGCCAAGATCCTAGCTGCTATGTTGTTTGTTTCCTACTACTTGTGTTGTGGTATGTGGGGGCAGGGAGACCCAATGGTTTTGGTGGTAGTAGTTGATGCCTAGAGTGGAGAGATGCATCAGTTTATACATGTGGGTGTTAGAGAGGACACTGAGGATGATGGAATAGGTTGAAGATGGGATTACACATTAATATTAAAGTGGGTTTTGTTGAATCTTATGTTTGTTTATCTAATTTTATTTCCCCACTGCTTGAGGAAGATAATATTGCTTTACATCCTTCCCAAAGAGGAAATGATTCATGGGGTATGCCACGAGGTTTCCATGTTTAGCTTCTTGAGGAAGGATGGGCCTATGCTCTAGCTATAGGTGGAAAAGACTCTATGGGTAGTTCATATACTCACTGTATTGTGAACCTTGTGTTTTGGAAGCTTAGAATGTTTTTCTATAATACATGGAATTATGGAAAAGTGATAATTCTATTAATAAATGATTTAATAAATGATGTTAACCCATGGGGATGGAGCTTGCTGGGATGCAATGGTGAGGTTAAAATTTAAAGGAATTGTGGACATGGTTTGGTTCTGTATAAAGGGCATGTAACTTTTTTGTGATGCTAATTAAATGTAATGTAGAATTTGATAACAGTTAATTAATGGTTAAATAATTAATTTAAATAATTTTAAACGAATAAAAAAGGATAAGTAACTTAATTTATCTCTTTAAATGGATATGTTTTTATAGTATATCTAGTATTAGTAGTGGCAGTCCGGAGTCCGAGAGACGTTAGCTGCAGGTGAGTCTATTACAATGTTATCCATATAGTGGGGTTGTGAGCTATATTATATCCTGTAATTTTTGTATTTCTATATGGTACTCCACCATGTTAGTTAAGGAAACTCACAACCTGAGGATTTTGAACCCTGAGGGTGTTTTTCCCAACATCCCGGTGGGAGGATGGATGGCTGAATTCCCCCAGTAGCCCCACTGTCTTCTCTTGGTAGTCACTAGTGTTGGTATGCATGATAGTTAGTTTTCCCCATATATGTTTTTAGAGGGATATAATGGATTGTGGTTATTTCACACACATATATTCTGGATATAGTTTCCTATGGACTACAATATGTGTAACGTGTATAGGTTATGATGGATTGAGAATCCTTACTTGATGTATGTGCTATGATGGATTGTGTTATATTACCCAACATATGATACATTTTATACGAGCTTTGGTGGCTCCTAAAATTACCTAGATAATTTGGTAATGTGGATTTGGTGGTTATGTTACATGAGGTGCATGTTGTGGTGCTTCACCCAGGTGTCCGCAGGCAAGCCTTTTTGGAGAGAGATGCTCAGAACGTGCAATGTCGGGGAAAAGTGGAAAACTACTGGGGAAGTGGTAGAGAGGTACCCTAGATATTCTTTATTATATTATATACTATTTTATGTAATACTTGGTGAGATTATCCATAGTGAGGTTGGGAACACAACATACCTATTTTGGAGATGGGTTAGTTTCATTTATTTTTCAATGTGCTTTAGCATTCCTTCTTTACTTTATCATGAGAGGTGCCAGGGAGGATCTTAGTGAGTATACTGTTATACTCACCCTACGTTATATATATTTTTTTCAGGTCACTTGAAGCAGATTGGAGATCAAACTGGTTACTACTAGCTTGGGGTTATAGGAGTTGTTCGGGCTTCGTGGCCACTACCGTTTTACTTTGATTTGGTACTTATAGTTTTTAGTTTTAGTTGTTGTAGTTATTCTATAACATAAAATATGTGTTAGATTTTTTTATGTTGTAGTATGAGAAGATTTTTGTTTTTGTATGTCTTATCTCTCTCTTTCTCATGGGTTCTATTAGAGGGTAATGCCTCCCATTTGTGTGTTTACAATACCCTCGGTTCTATTTTCCAATATAGGGCCTACTGAAGGTGGGACTCGGGGGTTATTATATCTCTTTTCACATTTCCGACCAATGAGGGGTACACTTTGTGGGGAGGGGTTCATGATAGAATTATACCCCATCCTTGATTTATGGTAGGGGTACATTGGGTTTGATGCTTTTTTCTTATTTTCAGCCCTTAATTTCTATTTCATAAAGTAAAAATTCTTAATCAAAGTAATTAATACATGTATTTTCATGTAAAGTATTAGAAATCACAATGTACCAAAAATTATGCTGCCTCATAAAGACTAATAAAAGAATTCCTTGTTTCTTGGTTTATCATGCGTGTATATATCCGTGGTTGGTGTGAGTTTACATTCCCTTCAACATCTCTGAGATGATTCTTAGTAAGAATTTTTCAAAAATCTCTATAATCCATTCCCATGACCATTGATACAAATCTCATTCAACAATCATCAAGTATAAATACACTCTATAAGGGATAAAGAAGAGGAAGTCAATGCTTCATTATTTTATTTTTTTAGTAAAATAGAGAATGTATATCATAATGTTCCCCTATTCTCTTATATAATTAGTGCCTTAATCATGGGAATTTTTTTTCCATGTATCTTCATCAATTTTAATGTGTCTTTGAGTGCCTAACCTAATGTTACTAATGAAAATATACTTTTTTTGGGGTTAACATGATAGTTATATTCATTCCATACAACATGGAATTTAATGGATATGCATCATTCCATAATAATTTTTATTAAGAATTTCATTCTAAGACACTTCTATTTTTTCTCTGACATAGGTTTTCTATATTTTACCATTTCCATGGTTTCAACATCATCAATATGTATAAGTCCCCAGCCTTAAACCATACTTAATATTGAATTAAATGAGTAATTCACAATGAGTATCTTTTCAGGTTTAGAGTTTTAGAGAATTTGGAATTAACTATTACATCTCAAAAGATTACAAAGTAGTCGCCTCTACTAAATTTCCATAAAATAAAAACTCTTAAAAAGAAACATGTATAGTTCCAAGTTTTAGGTAGCATGACTTTACCTTGATCCCATCCTTGACCCTATTCCACGCTAAGTCCTATGAAAAACATTTCAAAAACTTGGGATGAGCATAAAAAGCTCAGTAAGGGATACACAAAGAATGAAAACTGTCAGTTTTTCAAAACAACAAGTAAACCATGAATAATTTATCAAAGTAATAATTTTCACCTTCATGAAGTAGTAAAAACTATTCACTGAAAAAAAGTATCATTACATAACTTTTTGTAACCAAAGGATTACCATAAAACTCATATAAAGAACACATAACATATATAAAGGTAACTTGGGACATAAACATACTTAAGTGGAATAACCATACGGTCGACTTCCACACATATCACTTAATGGAATAGCCATTTGGCCAACTTCCATACATACTTAATGGAATATCCATAAGGCCGACTTCCATACCCAATGCATTGGAGGTTATAACGTAACCACCCGTCCTGGTATTCACGGCACCACCCGTCATATGGTTTATCACGTAACCACCTGTTAAATGTCCAAGTACCATAATAAAATCATAATACATAAAACAAATATAATGGAAAGAAAACATGTCCACACATTGATCACAATATATCACTCAAATATATTGACATAACAAATCCATTATAAAAACCATTTTCAATACCAAAATACATAAAAGAGTATATGGTATTTATTTCATTTTAAAAACATCACTGCTTGTTGAGGAAGCCAAAGACTAAATAATACTCGCGACAGCGGAAAAGGTCATTGTCACCGCGTACGTTAAAAGAAACATTCATTTTTGTCTCTTAGTAAAATGCTTCGTATAAAAAGATTTTTTTTGTATAAAATTAAAAGTCAAAGGGGTTTATACACCGTATAAAAGAAAGTTGTGTATAAAACGAAATATGCCTCAATGAAAGGAGATTGAGACGTAGTCCCATACAAAGACGATATCCTTGGTTTAAGGATAAATCAAATACATAATTATGTGTGACAAATGAATACACTAAATATAAGTGGATATTAAGTGTAAAATAATCAAAGGTCATTCACACATATTCAAAGGATGACATATTCAATAACTACATGTTGAACCCAAAGAAATCGAAATTGGGTTAAGAAGTTCCCTTGACAGCCTAACGACGTCATATCGAAATGAGTTGATGGGAGATAAAAAGTTTATCTCATCACTTGGACATAAAAGTTACATCAATAAGGATATATGAGAACATATCCCAACATAAAAATATGTAAATTAAAAGTCCCAACAAAAGAAGTCTTTTAAAAAGAGGAGGGTGAAAGGTTCCCTTACCGACTTGGGTATCTTTCAAAACATACACCCCATGAAAGAAGGACAATACATCCTTGATGTAAATACTCATAAAAAGAAAGTATATTACAAAAAGAGTAGAATAATGGGAAGTACGTACACCACTCAAAGGAAATTGTGGCAAATGTAGCATAAATCTCACGGGAATAAAAGTCAGATGAAAAATCCCTTACAAAAACTCGGCAGCCTAACGACGCCACATAAAACTTACAAAAATGGATTGATGAGATCAAATAGGGTATCTCATCATATTAACATAAAGTTTATAGAAAGAGGAATATAAAAGAACATCCCCCAACATAACAAATTGGAGCTTAAAATAAGTGACATAAAGCAGAGTACTTAAAAAGAAAGAGAGAGGTTGGATCTCTTATGAAAAATTCGGCAGCCTAACAGCGCCACTCAAAACTTTCAAAAATGGATTGATGAGAGAGAATATGGTCTCTAATCATATGAACATAAAAAATTAAAGTAAGAGTAATATAAAATAATATCCCAATAACAAGAAATATGATCTTTAAAATGAATGACATAAAAGAATGTACTTAAAAAGAAAGAGAGGTGTAGGATCCCTTACCTCGAGTCCAACTTGTCTTGTTCGTTCTTTAACGTCCTGAATAATAAACCTGAGTTAATTTTTACTTGATTAAGAACCTTTTTAAAGTTCATTATTCCTTTTATATCACTTATTTCCATGTTATAAACATTATGTAACCATTTAAGTTAATAATGTTTGTTTTGTCAATATTTGGTTCTTAAGTCGAAAGTGGACTTCTTACAATTACATGTTGTTCGTGTGGTCAAAGGTTCTTTATATCCAGAATGACATTCCTGATTTGTATATCATATATATCAAATATATCTAGTATATACATGTATTTATAATATCACATAATCATTTATAGGTAAGAAATGAAATGCACCGTTCATGGAGACGGTAAGCCGTACGTACGCATGAACGCTACTTTCATTTCTTTGTCATATTAATGGAATTAAAACTAAATGAGAGGTATGTATATTTTAATTCCAGAATTATATTCATCATTTAGACGTATCATTCATCATATATATCCATTATATACATGTACTTATAATAGTACATTACATTTGGGGATAAGAAATGAAATGCACCGTTCATGGAGACGGTAAGCCGTACGTACGCATGAACGCTACTTTCATTTCTATCTCATACTTTAATGGAAAGAAATAATAATGATATATAGGTATATAATAATTCCAGTATATCATCATATATAATAACATTAAATCCATACTTTATACGTCCCACGTATGGCATTAACGAATCACATCACTTTGAGGGGGCGGTAGTCCGCACTTCCTAAAATGAAGATATCGCGTATACCAATAATGGAAGCCATAAAGGTAATCCAAAAATGAAAATTACAGAAGCTTAAGTAAAACATAAACATATTATATAACATATATAAATATAGTGACATCTTAATGGACACATTTGAAGGTGTTATATGAGTGTTGAACAATCATCGTTTCGTGAGGCAGAAATTCGCCATCCACGGAAACAGTATGTTCTTTAACCATTAGATGTAGGTGTGTGTAAGTGTAGCTAGAATACATATTATAACAACATACTAGTATATTGAGGATACTGGAGTTGTTACAAAATAAAATAATAAAATGATTTTAGGGGGTTGTAGGATCAAAATAAAACAAAAGGACTCAAAAGAAGACATTACCTTAAAATCGGGTAACTCCCTTTGGTTTGAGCTCAAAGGCTTCCTTGGGAAGACTTATGCCCAAATGGAGGCTTCAAGGAGTAATAGAGGGATGTGTAGATCCAAAATTGGCAGGGGTTGGCCGAGCCAAAGGCTTTTGGAGTGTGGGTAAGGAGGTTGAGGTGGGAGCCTTTTATAAGAGGAGAGGAGGGGCACTCTTGGAAAGTGAAGAACAGTCACTTTATTTCAAAATGGTATTCGGATTTAAGAGGTCCCAAATTGATTTATTTATAGGATAAGGTGATAAGGGTTCGAAATCCACTCATCCAATAGGTTTTGGACATGTGTAGATATTAGATATTACATTATATTTCCATTTTATTTAAATCGTTAAATAATGAGGTCATCGCTGCATCATCATGATGTCATTAATAATTTAATTTATTTAATGTCTAAAAATTATAAAAAAAATACTATGATTTAGGAAATATTTTTATCTTTCCAATGAATATTTATAGTCAAAAATAGGACTTGTATAACCCCATGTAAAAATTGTTTTAGTAAAACATCTCATGTGTGTGTGATTTTTTACTTTAACATTAAATAAAAAGTTATTTATGTCATTTCCCAACCAAAGTGGCTCCATGGGGTCACCAAGTTGACCCATGGCTTGTCTTGGTCGGCCATGACACATCTAATGAGGTTAGGACATGTTTCAAGTTCATTTCATATTATTAAAACATTATTTTTACCTTAAACTACACTAATTACCTCTAATCGCGATTAAAAACTTAATAAGTTACTATTCACCAAAAAATTATTTTAATCCCATTGAACCATATTTTAATTCTTAATGACAACCATGTATGTCATATTTTTGAAATTCAAAACACAAAGGTGGAAAAATTTCATTTAAATGGAAAATCAGTTTTTATAAGTACCACTTAGTGGTTTCACTATTCATCAAAAATTGAAGTTTTTCAGAAAATTACCAAAAATTCACCCTAAGATATATTTGATATTATAAATTCAAAAATGAAGTCTATTTTAAAAAATTCAAAACATATAAGTCACATTAATTAATTTAATAATTAATTCCCACTATCATGACAAATAGCGTGTTTTTATGAAACAATAAGTATCAAAAGATTGACACTAGTTTAAGTCTGATTTCAAAGTGAAATTAATTCCAACGACCACTATTGGATTTAATGGTAAAAATATATTCTAATTTCACTTTAAAAATAATTCAAAAGATAATATAATCATATAAATAAATTAGATTAAAAAGAGGTTTTGAATTAAAATACAACATTTTACACTATTCATTAAAAAATGAACTTTATCAGAAAGGTACCAAAAATTTACACAAAGTAAATTTTGATGTCCCAATTCTTAAGAAGAGTTCTATTTGGTCCAAAATAATGTATAAGAGTGAACAAAACTATATTTAATGACGGTTCGCCATCAAAAGGCGATAAGTGAACCTTTAGTGAAAACTAGGGCATATACGCCTAAAATTGAATTCTTTCCGTATTTTAAGCCTTTTATCTTTTATTGGATAAATGTAAAAACATTTAAAAACATATATAATAATATTTTAGTTATTCCTATCCATTCCCGCCAATACAACTACTACATGTTAACTGCCATTTAAAATAATATTATTTTATTATTAGAGTGCAACACAAGATTCCCAAGAAACTCGTTGTTGCGTGTTGGGTACGCCATCGAGCATAGCGTCTCTTTTAAATTCATATTAATATTTTATTCACAAATATGGATAAATATGAAAATGTAATATTCTTTATTTACCTG